>CM020241.1:361919-1016974 GCA_009819775.1 Phoenicopterus ruber ruber
GATGAGGGGTGCGGGGTAAGGGATGGGGGATGTGGGATGAGGGACGGGGGATGAGGGATGCAGGACGTGGGATAAGGGGTGCAGGGTGAGGGGTGCGGGATGGGAGATGGGGGACGGAGGATCAGGAACGTGGGATGAGGGGTGCGGGATGGCGGGATGGGGGATGTGGGATGGAGGATCAGGAATGCGGGATGAGGGGTGTGGGATGGGGGATGTGGGATGGAGGATCAGGAACGCAGGATGGGGGATGCAGGAAGGGGGATCAGGAATGCGGGATGAGGGGTGCGGGATGGGGGATGCAGGGCGGAGGATCAGGAATGCGGGATGAGGGGTGCGGGATGGGGGATGCAGGGCGGAGGATCAGGAATGCGGGATGAGGGGTGCGGGATGGGGGATGTGGGATGGAGGATCAGGAACGCAGGATGGGGGATGCAGGAAGGGGGATCAGGAATGCGGGATGAGGGGTGCGGGATGGGGGATGTGGGATGGAGGATCAGGAATGCGGGATGAGGAACGCGGGTACAAAACCGGCTGGACGGCCGGGCCCAGAGAGTTGGGGTGAACGGAGTTAAACCCAGTTGGCGGCCGGTCACAAGGGGGTTCCCCGGGGCTCGGTGCTGGGGCCAGTCCTGTTTGACACCTTCACCAACCATCTGGGCGAGGGGACCGAGGGGACCGAGGGCCCCCCCAGCCAGTTTGCAGAGGACACCGGGCTGGGCGGGAGTGTGGATCTGCGGGAGGGCAGGCAGGGGCTGCAGCGGGACCGGGACAGGCCGGATCGATGGGCCAAGGCCAAGTGTACGAGGTTCAACAAGGCCAAGTGCCGGGTCCTGCCCTTGGGTCACACCAACCCCCGGCAGCGCCACAGGCTTGGGGGGGAGCGGCTGGAAAGTGCCCGGCGGGAAAGGGCCTGGGGGGGTTGGTCGGCAGCGGCTGAAGATGAGCCAGCAGCGTGCCCAGGTGGCCAAGGTGGCCAACGGCATCCTGGCCTGTATCAGCCATGGTGTGGCCAGCAGGACCAGGGCAGGGATCGTCCCCCTGTGCTCGGCCCTGGCGAGGCCGCCCCTCGAGTGCTGGGGTCAGTTCTGGGCCCCTCACCCCAAGACAGACCCTGAGGGGCTGGAGCGTGTCCAGAGACGGGCAACGGAGCTGGGGAAGGGGCTGGAGCACAAGTGCTGTGAGGAGCGGCTGAGGGACCTGGGGGGGTTTGGCCTGGAGAAAAGGAGGCTGAGGGGAGACCTTCTCGCTCTCTGCAACTCCCTGAAAGGAGGTTGGAGCCAGGGGGGGTCGGTCTCTTCTCCCAAGGAACAGGCGACAGGGCAAGGGGAACCGGCCTCAAGTTGCGCCAGGGGAGGTTTAGGTTGGATCTTGGGAACCATTTCTTCCCCGAAAGGGCTGTCAGGCCCTGGCACAGGCTGCCCAGGGCAGTGGGGGAGTCCCCGTCCCTGGGGGGACTGAAAAGCCGTGTCGATGTGGCGCTTGGGGACATGGGTTAGTGGTGGCCTTGGCAGTGCTGGGTTAACGGTTGGACTCGATGGTCTTGGAGGTCTCTTCCAACCTCAACGATTCTGTGATTCTGTGAGGGACGTGGGATGGGGGATGCGGATCCCCCTGCCGCCGTCGGAGCCCCCCGCTCGCTTCCCGAGGCAGCGGCCGGCACACGCTTCTCTTTCGTAATGAAATAATTTATTTTCTAACAGTCGAACAATACAGAAGTGTCCATATACACAGCAAAGGTCTTCTAAAACACGGAGTTCCTAAAAACGCGTGTGCTAACTGTAATAAAAAGCACCATCAGATGGTCTTGACACAGGATTCAGAATGACGACGTGGTATTTACAGCAGGAAGCGAACGGCTGGAAACAGAATTCGCGTTCTCCCATCGGCTCTCGCTAAAAGCCGATGGCGGAGCGGGATCGCTTCTCGGGAAGCAAAAAGAAGAAACGAGAGGGAAAACAAAAAAAATAAAATGGAAAAGCGCAAATAAAACGTGTCAAAAAAAATAAAAAATAAACCCCCCCAACGCCCCGACGGCTCCGGGTCGGACGTTTCGGACGGTTCGGCTGCCGCGCGGCGGGGCGGCGATGGGCTCCGCGGCGTTTCCGAGGGAGCCGCCGGGCCCCGTCTCGCGCCGGTTCGGGATCTGCCTTTTGCGAGGCAAAAAGAAATAAAGGACCGACCCCAAACCAGCGTGTTTTCGACCCACGCCCGTCTGTGCAACGATCCGCCGTGAACGCGGGGGGCGCGAGCGGCTCCTCCCGCCCCCTTTTTTTAGTTTTTTAGGTTTTTTTTAAATCACAATCTACAAAAATGTCCTTCCTGCAGCTTATTTTGTAGGAATGCTGGTGGATCAGTGAATTCCAGGAAAAGGCTGGCGCAGCCGCCGGGCGCCTCGGCCGACGAAGGGGGGACCCGGAGAGGCCGAAAGGCGCCGGAGCCGCTCCCGGCTGCTCGCCGGGAATCAACCGCCGGATTTCCAGCCCCGTTCCAGGTTAGTGCATCGTTTTGGAGGGTTCCCGTTTCTCTTCGCCCTCAGGCTGGAGAGGAGCACGTCCCAACAGTGCAAAGGTCCAATAATCATTAGTTCGGGACAGAAAGAAAAAGGGGGGAAAAAGGGAAAAAAAGAGAAAGCAACCCCCGCGCAGCGTTTCCCCGACAGAAGGAACTCAAAAAGGCACGAGACGGAAAAAAATACCGATTGACGCCGAGCCGAAGCCCTCGGACTCGCTCCGTCTAAACAAGCCAAACCCGACCGCTTTCTACCTCCCGTTGAAGCCCGACGGTGCTTTCCCGACGCCTTCCCCGCTCCAAGGCAGCGAGATCCGCGGCTCCGGTGGGATTCCTGAGGCGGTTGGGCTCTCGGCAAACGCCTCCCGGAGCCACCGGCCTGGAAGTGCTGATGTTCCGCTGCTTTTCCTCTGTGCTTTTCATCTTTTTGCTTGCTTTTTTTTTTCCCCTCTTTTTTAAAGCGTAGGGTTTGGAGCTGGCGTGCCGAAGGCCGGCTGCCGGGACTCGGGCGTACCGACGCTAAAGGCGTCTGAGCCGCGAATCCGACTGACGTCGGAAAATTCTGACTTTAAAACAAACAAAAAAATCCCTCGCGGTTTTGATTTTCTCTCTTAAAACGCAGCACGCGCAAAAAAGAGCCGAGACTTCGGAGATTTGAGCAATCCGCCAGCCCCGTCTCCCGTCCTCTTGCTTCTCAAAGACTTCGAACGGTGCAAAAATAGATTCAGGACGTAAAAAAAAAACAACGGGGGGGGGCAAAAAGAAAAAAGAAATGGATTTTTTGTCGATTCAGTCGCGCTTTGCGGTAGCGAGGTCTCGGCGACCGCGTTTCTGGAAGGGGTTTGTGCAGGCCGCGGGCGGGCGGGCGGGGACGCCCTCGGAGAAAGAAAAGCCCTCGGAGAGCGAAGCCGCTCCGCGCCGACGGGGACGGAGCGAGAGGTTTGCCGAGGGGGCGGAAAAGCCCTTCGAGCGGCTCGAGGGGGAAAAGAAACGTCTCCGTTAGCGGATCTCTACGTATCAAAGGTTCCGGAACGTCTATAAAAGCAGAAAGTCGTAAGAATGGTCTCTCCAGTACATCGGTTTCGTAGAAAAATGAATAAATACTATTTATAGCTCGCGTGTTTTCTGTACATTTCTGCGCGCTCTCAGGTCGGGACCCCGCCGTCGGGGCGGCACGAGGGGCTCCGGCCCTTTCTCGGCGCGTTCGGCTTCATCTCTCCGAGGCGGCGACCAAAATCCTTCGCGAGGCCGTTTGAGCGCCCGCCCAGATCCCCGCCGGCCGGAGAAGCGCTTCGGACGCGCCGGTGAAGAGCCGCGGGGTCCCCTCGGGGGCTCCCCCTCGCCGTCGGGTTATTGCTAATCTGTCGCGCGACGGATTTGGCCGGGGCATCGCTTCTGCGAAACAACTGAGGCATCATCTTTGTTTGTTTGGGGTTTTTTTTTTTGTGCTAAAGGGATGGAGAAAATCTTTGTTCATCTCTCCGAGGTAGAAAAAAATTGTCCCCGAGACAAGAAGCGTGAAAAGGAAATTCCAGGAGCGCTCGCCCAGAACAGCGACGGGCAGCCGGGAGAGCGCACGGGACGGCGACTGTCGGGTTTCGGGGAGGACAGAAAACTTCCCAGCCCGAAAGCAGCCGCCCGGGGGCTCTGCGAGACGGGGGGCGATGACCGCCGAGCCCCGCAGCCCCCCGGCGCGGCGCTCCCCTGCGAGGGACGACGGCTGGGCTGGGCTGGGCTGGGCTGTGGCACCCGCGCTGCCACCCTGAATGAATTTAGAGTCGGGGGAGACGATCCCCGCGCCCGGCGCAGCCGCGACGCAGCCAAAACGCTCCGCGTGCCCCTCGCCGACTCGCCTCCGCTCCCTCCCAGCACCCGAACCACCCACGAGACCAGCTCTGCCTTCGGCTCGTCGCCCCAAAACTCTGCGGTCGGGCCCTGCCGCCAATTATCGGGTACGCGACGTCGCCGGGCCAGCGCGGAGCAGAGCCGGAATAGCGGGCGGTGACAGCAAGCCCAAAACCCCAGCGGAGCGCTTCTGGGGTTGCTGCTACTGCCGCGATATTCCCGGGAGCGTCGGAACGCGGCCGGGACGCACGGTCTCGCAGAGGGGAGTCTCGGCCGGGAAGAGAAGCCGGCAGACGTGAGCGGAGGCGCGCTCCGGGGAGCGGCTCGGCCCCGCAGCCCGCCGCGGCGCGCTGGGACTCGGGCAAAGCTCGGCTTCGTTTCGGCCGGCGGGACGTTAAGATTTTTTTTTTTTGTACGTGCAAGAGGACGGCGGGCCGGGCCGGCGCGCTACCTAACGAGATCCGGAAGGGAAACGGCGACGGGTGAAACGGCGACGGGAGTTGCTTCTTAGAGACCGAGGGAAGGCTTGCGAGCGCTCTGCGACTTCAGCCTCTTCACGCCGGAGCTGGAATAGCCCTCGTCGCTACAGACGCTCTGCAGGCTCCCTCTCTCGTCCGAGTCGCTCGGGCTGCTGCTGCTCCAGTCGAGGTCCGCGGGAAGGTCGTCCGTGCTCTCCACGTCCACGTCTATCTCTTCTGCGAGAGGAAGGGTCAGCGTTACGACGCGGCCGGTCAGACCCCTCGCCGGCCGGCCCCGCTCCGCCCCGACCGCCGGGTCTCACCTCTATCCGAGTCGGAACGCTCCGAAGAAACCGTGGAGCCGATACTGTCCATCCTTACCCTCTCGATCCCCAGCTTCTCCAGCTGCCGTTTCAGGTGCCGCTGCTCCCGCTGCAGCTGGTCGATTTGGTGGAGGGCTTTCCTGTCGTAGTCCTCGAGCTTCTGCAGAGGGCGAGAGGAGGCAGCCTGAGCTCCCCGCCCTCCGTCCCCACGCGCCCGCCACCGCTCCCCGCACCGCTTTCACCGCCCGAGGGGCTGCGACACGCTCGGGACGTTGCACGGGTGCAACTCGCGTCCCCCCGCAAGCCGACGGACATCGAAGCAGGGCCCGGGGACGGAGAGGTCCAGACCTGCCCGGAGGCCGCCGGGGAACCATAGAATCATAGAATTGTTCTGGTTGGAAGAGACCTCCAAGATCATCGGGTCCAACCGTTAACCCAGCGCTGCCAAGGCCACCACTAACCCGTGTCCCCAAGCGCCACATCGACACGGCTTTTCAGTCCCCCCAGGGACGGGGACTCCCCCACTGCCCTGGGCAGCCTGTGCCAGGGCCTGACAGCCCTTGCGGGGAAGAAATGGTTCCCAAGATCCAACCTAAACCTCCCCTGGCGCAACTTGAGGCCATTTCCCCTCGTCCTGTCGCCTGTTCCTTGGGAGAAGAGACCGACCCCCCCTGGCTCCAACCTCCTCTCAGGGAGTTGCAGAGAGCGAGAAGGTCTCCCCTCAGCCTCCTTTTCTCCAGGCCAAACCCCCCCAGGTCCCTCAGCCGCTCCTCACAGCACTTGTGCTCCAGCCCCTTCCCCAGCTCCGTTGCCCGTCTCTGGACACGCTCCAGCCCCTCAGGGTCTGTCTTGGGGTGAGGGGCCCAGAACTGACCCCAGCACTCGAGGTGCGGCCTCACCAGGGCCGAGCACAGGGGGATGATCAAAGGAAGGTGCATAAAGGACGCTTCCCCCTCCAAACAACCCCCACGCGCAGCTACGCCGGAGCTGGCCCCATCCTATTTCTGTATTTTCGAGGAGCCCGACGCCCCGAAACCCCGGCTCGACGGGGACGGAGCCCGGTCGCTGGCGTCTCCCGCGTCGCGCTCACCTTGATGTGCAATTTCGCCGTCGTTAGTAAACTCAGGGTGGTGTGTCTGCCGGCGTCGGGCCCGAGCGGGACCAGCCCCTTCAGCTTCTCCAGACACAACCGCAGATGGGCACGCCTGCGAGAAGAGCACACGACACGCTGAGCGCTCGGCGCGAAACGGATTTTGTCGCAAATGAGTGAATTCACACAGTTTGATCTAGCGACAGGTTTGCGACAGCGCTCAGGCGCCCGCTGCCCGCCCGGCGTCTCACCCCCCGAGCGCGGGTAACCGGGGCGGGTGGGAGCGAAGCCGAACCGGGCGCCCTCCATACACCGGGAGAAAACCGCAGCCAGGCGAAAGGACCTCTCTGGAAATCCCGACGCCGGCTTCGGCCGACCCCACCGACAAAACCCCGCCGGTGCCTTTCGGGCTGGCGGGACGCTTGTGGGCGAGGAGCTGCCAAAGACCTCGACTTTTCAGGGGAAGGTATCTGTTTTTGGTGTTTCTCCTCCCAAAAAGCTTCACCGCGGGGATGCTCTTCGGTCGCTGCCTCGCTCCGTCGACAGCTGAAGCCGTCCAGGCCGAGGCCAAGCAGCTGTAAACCCGGCGCATCCCTCGGGAGCGCTTCCTTTCCCTGTTTTTAGTAGGAATGGGCTGGTTTGGGATCCGTCGCCTCGGCGTGTGCAGCTCCAGTCAAAAGAAAAGCAGGTCCCCGAGGGAACGGCGGCCCCGAGCAGCACCACGCCGGGAGCCGGCCAGGAATCCCGTCCGCGTTAACGCGCGGGCTTTCATCGCTTGCATCCCGCTGCCGAGGGAAACTCTGGCTCCCCAGGAATCCCCTTTATCCGTGGATAACCGAGACGGGCCGTTTCCCTCGCGTTCGGCGCTCCGACCTCAAGATTTAGGTCACCATCTTGGGCAGCGGTTGCAACACCCGCCTTCGAAATACCCGGTCGACCCAGGCAGCCGCCAATCGGGATTTTGCAAGCACCTGCCTATCTCGTTTCGGGCGCGCGAGGGGTAAACAGGCGTTTGCCTACACAAAGCGATTCTGAATGACAACGCAAACGAAACACGCGGTCTTTACTCTTCGGGTAAATCCCAAACACCGACGGGCTCAAAGATGAGCCTTCGCAAAGATTCTTCTCCTGAGCTGGAGGGGGAAGAGCTGCCCGGAGCGGCGCAGGCCTGTCCGACCGCGCCGCGCCGATTTACCTACGAGACCGGCCGCGTTCCGCGAGGGCTGCGGCAGCAACGTCGAAATCCTCGGCTCAAAAAAACCCAACAAACCACCCCACGCCTTGTCACGCTGGCCGTTCGCACCAGAAAAACAAGGAATGGAAAAAAACCCCAGCCCGCCCTGCCTTGCGGAAGTCACGCAGGGGGGAGCGCGGCAGCGACCCGCCCCGCGCCGTGTCCGGATTACACAATGCCGGAGTCAAACCCGGGGTTTCCGCTTCGAAGTGAGACGGGCAGCGTCTGTAAAAGCGCCTTTCTGCCAGCGCTTCACCCAGCCGAAACTGCTGCCACGCTTCAACCCCCCCAAAATCCCACTGCCTTGTAACAGTAACAGAAAAAAAACCCCTCCAAGGGCTCGTTTCCCGGGGAAAGGGCCTTCCGCGCCCGTTGTCCCGTTTCACTGCGCTTGTCCTTACGCCGCGCGAGACAATCCGCCTTCCCGCCCCTCTCCGTATCAAGCCACGCTGCCGGCGAGCTTTGGTCGAGGCCGAGCGTCACCGGCTCGACCGCCGCAGGCCGGGATTACGGTCCCCGTCCGGAGGGGCGAGGGACGAAGGGGCGCACGGTCCCCGTCCGGAGAGCAGCTCCTCTCTCCCGCCGCCCCGTCCGAAGGGGCGGAAAAGACGGAGCATTTACCGCGCTCGCTTGTGCAACGTTACCAACGGGATTTCGACACGGCCCTGGTCTAAACAAGGCGAGAGGGACGCCAGGCGAGCCTGAAGTAATCAAGTTCTAATTTGCTCGGTCTTTTCAAACGAGGGACGCACGGCCCCGGCCTTTTCTAACCCGCGGCACTTGGGACACGGGCGGTTCTGCCTCCGAAGATACAAACCCACCGAGTTCACGCGACTCCTTCGCTGGCAGCAGGACGCGGCAAGACCTGAGCCGCGTCCAAGGCGTGCCGAGACGGAGGAGCAGCCTGCCGCGGACACCAAGCCGTCTTTCGGCCGGATGACAAAGACCGCGCCGCTCCGTCGCGAAATCACGATGGGCGTTGGCGTGCACGGCTCCAGCCGCGTACCTACAGCCCCGCTGCGGGCGAGCAGAGGATGGCGGCAGCCCACCGGCATGGGATTGCCCCCGGGAAGCGGGAGAGGGCTGGAAACACGAGCCGAGGGGTGGGACGAAGGGAGGGACGCTGCTCGGGGTTCACCAGCGAAGTGGGAGCTGGCAGAGGAGATCAGTATCGTTCCCACCTCCTTACGGCACAGCTGCTCCGGCAGCCGAGGACAGGGAACGCTTCGAGTCCCGGCAACGCCAGGAACCTCCTCGGCGGCCGCTTCATCCAGCCGCCCTGTCCCTTCCCGCCTGCTCCCCGCCTCAACGCCCCGACCCCGGTTCCCAGCCCCCGGAAAAGCGGCGATTCGCCCAAACCCGGCTCCTCCCAAGCCTCCAGCACTCACCTGTTCTTCTCCATCTCATTGTGCGTCGACCTGAAAAAGAAAGAACAAGTTATTAACTCCTCCGCCTGACTACGTACGGCGCAATTAGGACGAACGCCCGGGCTTTAGGAAACGCTCCCCGGAAAAGCTGTAAATCTCAGGGTTTTCAGTGCCGCTCCGTACCCCAGGGACGGCGAAACCGGTGGAAGGGATGCAGACGGCCCCGGCGCAATGGAGAAATTCCCCGATAACCGGCAACAAAAGGGCCGGTAAAACCGTACGGTGGGATTTTAATGCGGAGAGGCTCGGTTTTAGACCTAGGACTAGGATTAAGCAGCTGTATCAGCGCCGTGACGCAAGAGAGGGTAACGCCATCCGAAAGCGAACGCTCTCGAGGCTGGTGGCGGGGAAGGGGAAGCAGCAGCGCCGAGAGCCGCCGCGCGCTCGGGGCGGGAGGGCCCGTCTCCGCGCAGGGAGAGGGAAGTTGCTCCATCGTAACCGAGCCCTTATCGGAAAGCAGGCGGGTTTTCGGACAGCGCAGGTGCCCTGGAGCGGCTTTTTGGGTTTCTTTAAAGGCTTCTTGCAGAAGAAGAGCAGAGAAAGGAAGAGGAGCAGCTGCCAATTCTCGGCACAGAATGCGAGGAGACGGGGGCCGGCAGCTCGGGTGCTCGGTGCCCCCCTCGGGGAAAGCCCGCTGCTTTTCGAAGGCCGCGCGGCGTCCGAGCTGTCCCGTCTCGCGCCGGGAGCCCCACAACAGCTCAGAACGCGCGACCGGGAGCCCCCAAAGTCTCGAGCTGCGACTTCTTTTCTCTCCGTCGAAACCCGGGAGCAGCTACACGAGGCCACGCTGCTCACGGCACCAGGGCCGACGCTTCGGGAAGAGCCGCTTCCCTGCCCGGGCTCTCCTTAAAGCCCCGAGAAGGCACCTCCGCTCATCGAGGAACCGTCGTTACGTGCCTTAAAGACGCAAAAAAGCCACGGGCTGCTCGGATAAGGGCGCCCACCTGGAAGCCCCCGGGCCCGGACGCTGGAGGGAAAACAAGGGGTGTTTGGGAGCCCTCCCAAAACAAGGTCGAAGACGTGCGCCGGGGTCTTCTTTGCTCGGCCGGCGGCATTCCGCGCCGGCCAACTATGATCCCGACACGCCGGGGAGCGGCGAGCTCTGCCGGGCAGGGCTCGGCTCTTCGGCTCCCACGCGATCTCTCCGTCGAACCTTTTTTCCCCCGGATAAAAGTCTCGCGTTTTACGCCGAGCCCTTTGCCACGGCGCTCGCAAACCGCGCTCCCGGCGACGACCTGCGGCGAGCCCGAGCTCTGCCCTTGGCCGTAAATACGCCACACGCTTTTCGAGCGGCGGTGCTGACAGAGACGAAGGCTCCACACGAACAAATTCACCCCCTCTTCCGCGCCTTTGCTTCGGAATCCTTCCTAGCACGGGGGTTTTTGTTGTTTCTTTGCATCCACGATCGCTAATATTTTAGAAAAAGGTTGCTTAGTTGATGGATTTTAATTCTGGATGAAATAAAAGGGGAGAGGGGATGCGAGGGGGCCGCAGCGTCGCGCCGGGGCTGGCCGCCCGCCTCGCTGAGCGCCCCCAGACCCTCCCTGCCTCCTGTGAACCGAAACCTCGCCCGTCAGCCCCAAACCTCGAGCCGATGGCCGGCGCTGCCTTCGCAACGCCGCCTTTTCTCCCGCGGACCGTAAGAGAAGGCGGTAACGGCACGCGCTGCAGCCGCCCGTTGTTTTTCATACGACGCAGACCTTTGTTTTGCGGTTCTGATTCGCCTTAAAGCAAAGAACAAGCTCCAAATCTTCCAAAAAGGAAATTCGGAGCACGCGTAGGAGGGACAAACACCCAGGAACTCACTCGGAACCTGCTTGAGAGGAGGCCGAGAGACCTCACCTGCCTTCTGCTCCCCTAAGGGCAACCCAGCGGCCCCGAAACCCTTGCGAGGAGGGAGAGGGAAACGCCCCGGGCGCGGGGAGACAGCGGGATTCAGGGTACGAACAAAACTCCCGGGGCGTTCCGGGCGGCGTTTGTTGTTACGGCAGCTATCAAAGGTCAGCTGTCACCGCGTCACGCCGAGGAGTTTGCTCCCGACCGGGAAAATGTGACATATCTGGTGACATCGCCGCGTTGCTCCTCCCTGGGCAAACAGCCTAAAACAAGCCAGCGAGAAAGGAAGCGACGGGCGGCCGGTGACGTGTCGGGGTGAACCTGCTCCGGCTCCGCTCTGCCCGACAGAGTTTCCCTCGTAGCAGTTTCGAGGGGCCGGACGCGCACGTCGCGGCGTTCCGGAGCCAACCCTCCCAAAACTCGGCCGATAATTTCACCGCGACGACGCCCAAGTGATTTTTTTTTAACGTTCTTAAAGCGACCAAAGAAACCACGACGGGCGCCGGAAAGAATAAAAAAAAGAAACCCGCACGGCGACTCGGGTTTGCGCCGCGACACGAGCAGCGGCTGCGAGGCGGCCGAGTCGGTCGTACAAAACCGGAGCGAGCAAATCAAACGAGGCGCGGGAGCGGTATGGGATTAATCCCGGGGCCTGGGAAGCACAACGGAACACTCCCCGGAAAAAAAAAAAAACAAACCCAAAGCCCAGGGTGGTGGGAATCGCTCCCGTAAAGCGACGCGGCCGCTCGGAGCCGACTTCTCGGCGTTTCGGTATTCCCGACAAGGGGCTGAGTATTTAGCGCCGGCGAGGAGCAACCTGCGTCAAGGCTCCGGATAGATTTTGGGGAGGATAATAATGATGGAATTGCCCTTTTTTCCAAAGGAAAGCGGTGCTAGGTGATTTCATTTAAGCATCGAACAAAACCCAAGCGGTTCCCCGCGCTCGGCCGAAAGCGTAGTAAAAAAACAACACCTCGCTTTCTTTACGGAGAATCCCGGCGGAGCGCGAGCGGTTTCGCTTCCCGAGCCGCGGCGCGAGCAAGGCCGAAATCAAAAGCCCAACTTCCACCTTCCCCGCAGCAAACCCACCCGCCACGTCAGACGGTTGCACCCTTTGCACCCGCGTTTGCCCAAGACGGGAGGTTTCCCCCCTCCCGTCTCGTCGGGACGTTCCGGGCGGCCGTCACCCCGGCCCGGCGGGTGCGCCCCGAGTTTGGGGGTGCCGACAGGAGTCCCTGGATGGAGGCGTTAAAGGGGAAAAGGGGGGCCGGGGGGGGACACAAACACACCGCGGGGCTGGCGGCGAGCTGTGACCCGGCACCCCGGGACGGGGGGGGGGGCCCCGGCGCTGCCGGCACCCCGTGACGGCAGGGTCTTACCGGATCCGGGCACCCGGGGGCAGGGGGGGGGCCCAGCCCGGCCCCGCGCCCCGTGACAGCGGGGCCTCGCCAGGCCCAGTCCCCGGTGACAGGAGGGTCCCCGTCCCATGTCCCCCCCCTCCGGCCCCCCCCGGCCCCCCCCCGAGAGATCCGAGCACCCCGCAACGGCCGAGCCCGGCGCCGCCAGGCCTCGGGGGGCGCCCGGGCGGGCGCGATCCCTCCCCGGCTCTCGGGGCCGGGCCCCGGGCCCCGGGCCAGGCCCCCTCCCGCCCCCCCGCCCGGTACCGGCCGTTACCTGCTGCCGCCGCCGCTCTTCCTGGCCTTGGCGCGGCGCCGCCGGGCCTCCCCGTCCTTACCGCCGGGCAGCAGCGAGGCGTAACCGTGCTCGGCTTCTGCGGAGACACAACCGCGGGCCGCCCGTCACCGCCGGGCCCGGCTGAGGGGGGCCGGGGCCGGGCCGGGCCGGGCCGCGGCGGGGGGAGGAGGGGGAAGCGGTACCTCGCTCCCGCCGCTCCAGGTACTCGGCCGCCTCCAGCAGCATCTGGATGTTGAGGCCGCCGCAGGCCGCCATCGCGCCGCGCTGTGAGGGCCGGGCCGGGCCGGGAGCGGCGGCGGCGGCGGCGGGGGGGGGCGGCGGCGTCTGTCCGCCTCGCCCGGCCGCTCCGCCAGGCCCCGCGCGCCGCCCCGCCCCCCGCCGCCGCTCATTGGGCGGCGCCTCCTCGCCGCCGTTGCCCATTGGAGGAAGGGGGAGAGAGGCCCCGCCCAAGGCCGGCACGGGAAGGAGGGAGGGAGGAGGCCGTGCCCGAGGCCACGCCCCCGAGCGCCGTCATTGGGCGAGAGCGCCTCGCCCTCCCGCCGTTGGCCCGGCCCCCCGCGGCGCCCCGCCCCCCCAGCCGCCGGCCGGGCCCTTCCCAACTGCCTCGCCCCGTTGGGCGGCACGCCCTGCCACGCCCCTCGCCCTGACTCACTTCCTGCCCGGGCAGCCAATGGCGGGGCGAGGAGCGGAAAGGGGGCGGGGCACCGGCTCCAGCTGGCAACGGCAGCCCGGGCGGGGCCCCCCGGGGTGAGACCCCCCCGCGCAGGGAACCCCCGGGCACGGACCCCCCCCGGGCTGGGACCCCTCCGGGACACCCGCCTGCAGGGCTGGGACCCCCCCCGCGCAGTGACCCCTCGGGCTGGGACCCCCTAGGCAGGGACCTCCCCGGGACACCTGTCTGTGGGGCACAGACCCCCCCAGGCTGGGACCCCTCGAGCAGGGACCCCCTGGGCAGGGCAGGGGACCCCCCCCCCCCCGCCCAGGCACACGCCTGCAGGGCTGGGACCCCCCCGGGCAGGGACCCCTCAGGCTGGTACCCCACCTAGAGCACCCACCTGCAGGGCTGGGACCCCCCCGGGCACGGACCCCCCTGGGACATGCACCTGCAGAGCTGGGACCCCCCCAGGCAGGAACCCCTCAGGCTGGGACCCCCCCCCGGGACACCCACCTATGGGGCTGGGACGCCCCTGGGCACAGACCCTCCAGGCAGGGACCCCTTGGGCTGGACCCCCCCTGGGACACCCATCTGCGGGGCAGGGACCCCCCCAGACAGGGACCCCCCAACCCTGGGCAGGACTCAGGACCCCCCTGCCAGGGTAGAGAGCACCCAAAGCCCCCCCACCCTCCCCAAACTGGGAGCACCCCAGCACAGCACCCCATATCCTGCAGCCCCCCCGGGGGGCACCCGTCCCCCCCAGATGGCAAGGGGGGGCCCCTCCCACCCCCGCTTCCTCCCCCAACCGACCTCCCCCCCCTCCCAGCACCTCCATTTTGCCCCCAGCGCTTCCCTCACCCCCTCCCCCCACAGCCACAGGGCGTTAATTAGCAAAAGACATTAATTAGCCAAAGAGAGAAGCAAAGTGAGCGGAACACCCCGCTGTTGGAAAACACCCAGCCGCACCCTCAAAAAATAAGGAAAAAAGGTGGTTTTTGACAATAAAAAGCCCCAAACGGGCCCTGCCGGTGTCAAACGCTTTTTAATTTATTTGTATAAATTTATATATATTGGCGGGACACGGGAATTAAAGCGTTTCGGGGCGTAAGGTCCCCGTGCCGTGCAAATAACCGGCAAATAACCTCCTCGCCCGCGCTTTATTCCCGAATTATAAAAAAATAAAAGGAAAAATATACAGGGGGGTTTATTGCAACGGGGAACACGGCGCGACATCAAAAAACCAACGGGAAAAATACAACGAAATCCCGGCGAGGAACGAACCACGGGGGATATTTAAAACAAAAAAATACCGAAGACTCCGGGAAACGGCGACTCGGGGCCGGGCCGGGTGCGGGGCAGGGCGAGTGCGGCGGGATTCGCCAGGAAGAGCCCGAACTCCTCGGAGAGGGGGTCTGCGAGGCAGGGGGGGGTGGCCCCGAGCGAGCCCCCGGCGTCAAGCGATGAAATCCAGGGGTCTGTTGAATCCGCCTTTTCTGTTCATGTACTGCCTGCGGGCGGGGGGGGAACGGCGTCGGCGCGGGGACAAACGGCCCCGGGAGCCGCCAGCGTGACAATCACGCGGGGGGTCGGGTTGGGACGGTTAAAGACCCCCCCGAGTTTGACCCGTTGGGATGTTTTAAACGAGACCAGGGCGCCCAGAGCCCCGTCCGGCCCGGCCTTGAGCGTTCCCAGGGATGGGGCATCTCCCACCGCTCTGGGCAACCTCTGCCAGCGCCTCACCCCCCTCGGCGTGAAACATTTCTTGTATCTGGTCTAAATCTCCCCTCTTTCAGGTTAAAACCATCCCCCCTTGTCCTATCGCTACAGGCCCTGCTAAAAAGTCCATCCCCATCTTTCCTCTGAGCCCCTTTAGGGACCGGGAGCTGCTGGAAGGTCTCCCTGGAGTCTTCTCTTCTCCAGGCTGCACACCCCCAACTCTCTCAGCCTGTCTCCACAGCAGAGGGGCTCCAGCCCTCGGATCATCTCCGTGGCCTCCTCTGGCCCCGCTCCAGCAGGTCCGTGTCCTCCTTGTGCTGAGGCCCCAGAGCTGGAGGCAGCACTGCAGGGGGGTCTCCCCAGAGCGGAGCAGAGGGGCAGAATCCCCTCCCTCGCCCTGCTGGCCACGCTGCTGGGGATGCAGCCCAGGGCACGGGTGGCTTTCCGGGCTGCGAGCGCATGTTGCCGGGTCATGTCCAGCTTTTCCTCCCCCAGCACCCCCAAGCCCTTCTCGGCAGGGCTGCTCTCAACCCCTTCATCCCCCAGCCTGTATCGATACCGGGGGTTGCCCCGATCCGGGTGCAGGACCTTGCACTTGGCCTTGTTGAACCCCAGGAGGTTCACCCGGGCCCACCTCTCCAGCTTGCCCAGATCCCTCGGGATGGCATCCCGTCCCTCAGGTGCGTCCACCCACCCCTCAGCCTGGTGTCACCCACAAACCGAGGGTGCCCCCGATCCCGCTACGTCACCGATGAAGACATTAAACAGAACTGGTCCCAGTACGGGCCCCCGAGGGACCCCACCCCTCACCGATCTCCACCCGGCCATCGAGCCGCTGACCACGACCCCCTGGACGCGACCATCCAGCCAACTCCTCCTCCACCCGACGCCGTAACAGCCCTCGCGGCTGCAGGGAATCGGATTCCCCACGGATCTGCCCGCGCGAGGGCAGGGAATCCCCCACTGAGGAGGCTCCGACCTCGTCCCGGCCGCTCCCAGCATGTCCCACCCACATACAACGTGATCCCTCGCTCCTCATCTCCCTGCTTTCACCGTTTCCAGGGAAAACCAGAGGCCTCTCACCTCTGTTTGACATTAAAACTGCAAACTTTGCCTTTTTCCCAAGGCCGGAGAAGCCGGATCCCCCCCTGCACGCGCCGAGAGACGGCGGCTTCCACGTGCGGCCGCAGAGTTGCCTCCGCGCTGCGTTATCTCGTCACAGAAATTATCTTTCTATCAGGAAAAACAAAAGGCCGGGCACAAACCTGTATTTCCTCTTCTGGGACACGTTGATGGCGTAGGCGTTCGCGGCGCCGTCCACCTTCTTGCCCTGAAAGAGGTTAAGGAAAAAGGTCCCCAAATTTCAGCGTATTATCCCTAAAAAGAGCAGGGTGACGGCGCCGAGCCCGTCGGAGGCAGCTGCGGGCTCCGCCGCGCTGATCCGCACTCACTTTGGTCGTGTCGAAAGAGGCGAAGCCCATCATTTTCATCATCTCAATTTCCTCTTCCGTCTTGCCCTGCAAATCCTCCTCTGCCAAGGCAACAAAATAAGAGAATTCGCCAAAACGCGGCCATCGGGGTCACCAAAAATACGTGAAATAAGCACCTGGGTGTCCCCTGGGCCGGTCCCAACCCACGCGGGGAATTCAGCGCCCAGGACATATTTAACGAGGAAAATCCGCGCCCCCCTCACCCGTGATCTGACGCTCTTTGCCTTTGGAGTCCTTTATCTCCTTCTTCTCTTCATCCCGCCTTTCCTTCAGCCGCGGCGGGGAGGAGGAGCTGGATCGGTGCCGTCTTGGCGACCTGACGTTGCGAACACGGGTGGGTTTGCGGCGTTAACGGGTTCCTGCCGTCCCCACGCTGCGCCTGGGCTCCCCGCCCCATCCCCATCCCAGCGCGGGTGGTTCTGCCCCTCACCTGGACCGTCTCCTGTGCGGGGAGCGAGAACGGCTCCTCCTCCTGTCCCTGTCCCGTGACCGGGAACGCTCTCTTCGCCTCCTCTCCCTCTCTCGTGAGGTGGACCGCGAACGCCTGCGCTCTGCTCGGAGAAAGGCGGCGCTCGGTTTAGCTTCCACGGCTCTCCCTCTTTTCAAGGGAAATCCCGTTGACGCCGCGCCAGCTCCCAAGCAGAGACCCCGCCACGACTCCCCCCCCTCCTCCCCCCGGTCCCTCCGCGGCTGGGCACGAAGGTCCCCACCAGCACCCGCCCAAGCGGGAAGAGCAGCAGGAAAAGCCCCTCGCCCGGGAAGGGGGTGACCAACCTGCCGGCAGATCCGTCCCCGAAAGGCGGAGGTGCGTGGAGGGGGGCGGCAGTCGGTGTGCGGGAAGAGGAGGAGGAGGAGGAAGGGAGCCGCTGCTCCCCCCACAGCGAAGAACCGAGGCCTCATCACCGCCCCCCCGCCCTAGAGGGGGTTCAGCCCCTCGCCCAAGGGTTGGGGGAAGCCCCAGGGCCCTCTCCTACCCCCGCGCTCCCCGCCCGGGCCTGGCTGCTCCGCTAAGGGGCCCGATCCTCCCCCCCGTCAGCACAGCCCCGTCCCGTCGGGGCCGGATCCGCCCCTCGGCGCAGCCCCGCCCGCCCGGAGCCGGTCCCTCCGGCCTCTCTCCTCCCCTCCGGCCTCTCCCGGTGTCCCCCCGCCCGCCGTCCCCCCCTCACCGCGCCGCGGCGGCGACCGGGAGCGGCTGCGGCCCATGGCCGCCCCTCAGCGCCCGCACTTCCGGCCGCACGGCCCCGCGCGCCCCGCACTTCCGGCTCCCCCGCTCCGCTCTTCCCCCCCCCCCGCTCCCCCAGGAACCGGCGCCGCCGCGCTTTGGTTCCGCTGCGAACACGGTCCGGGAGAGGAACCCCGGCCCCCCCCCCCCCAGGGCGGCCGAACCCCCTTTCCCCACCCAGAGCCGGGGGCGGGCCCAGAGCTCCAGCCCCGGGCCCAGGCCCAGCCCCAGCCCAAGGCTCAGCTCCAAGCGCAGCTCCAGCCTCAGGCCCAGCCCCAGCTCCAGGCCCAGCCCCAGCCCCAGCCCAAGGCGCAGCTCCAGCCTCAGGCCCAGCCCCAGCCCCAGCCCCAGCCCCAGGCCCTGCCCCAGACCCAGACCCAGCCAAGGCTCAGGTTGGCCCAGCCGCAGGCCCAACCCCAGGCCCAGCCCAAGGCTGAGCCCCAGCCCAAGGCCCAGCCCCAGCTCCAGGGCCAGCTCCAGCTCCAGCCCCAGCCCAAGGCTCAGACCCAGGCCCAGCCCAGCCCAGCCCCAGCCCCAGCCCCAGCCCTAGCCCAGCCATGACACCCCCTCAGCCCCCCCCAGGCTCCACAGCGCTGGCGAGTGCCAAACACGGGGTTTATTTACAGACAGGCGTTACACAGCGCTTTCCAGCGACGATTGTCGGACTCCGGCGGTTGCCCTCGCCGGCCCGCAGGCAGGGGGACGCCCCGCTCCCACCCACCCATGCTCCCCTCCGGCTGCCGCAGCAGACCTGGGGGTGGGCGGCCTCCTCTCGCCCTCGTTGCGGTGGGTGTTCAGCAACCGCACCCTCGCCGGGGCCCTCCAGGCTGGGCCCGGGGCGTCTGCCAGCCCCAGGCGGCAAAACGGGCGCTGAATCCAGTTGAAACCCCGGCATCTCCCTCCTTCCCTGCGGTTTGTCGGCGTGTCTGGGTGAAGATGGAAATCCAGCCTCTCTTCTTTTCAGTTGAGGGTGCGAAGATGGAGGGCGACGAGGTGAGAAGAAAGCAGCGAGCCGGGGGCCGGCCTGCAAGCGGCAGGCAGAACGCGGGCAGGGCAGAGGGGGAGTCCCGGGGGTGCCCTGACAAGTCGGGGAGCCGCGGCGTTGATGTGATCCTGGGTCTGTTTGCTTCTAGCTGAGCGGCGAGGACGCGCGTCGCGGTGGCGGCCCTTTGGGCCTTCCTCCCTGCTGAAGGCACCGGTGGCTCTCGCTTCCACGGCCTGGGTGGGGGGAAATAAATCCCCGGCTCCTCTGCAAAGCCCCTGGGGACGGACCCTCGGAGAAAAAGGGGCTGCAGCCTCCCCGCGGCAGCGTTGGGCCATGCAGGAAGCGTCGGCGTTCAGGTAACGGCCCCGGGAGCGACCGTGATGTCTCGGGGAGGGGACGCAGCCGCCCCTGTGGGGTCTTTCCTGGGCTGGGTCATGCAGGGGGACAGGCTAGATGGGAAAAAGGGCCTCAAAAAGCCTTAAAATCAGCGGGAGTAACCACCACCCTACGGGAAACGGTTACAGAGCCGCGGTTTGTGGCTCGAAGGCTGGCTGCTGAATAGACGTTAAATACAGGCAAGAGCACGGGGCTGGCGTTTGCACCATCTGTCGCAGGTGGCGAATTTCGGAGCTCGGGGTCCCCCCCTCTGCCCCCTCCCCGGTCCCTGCGGGAGCATGATGGGGAGCTGCGGCTCTAACCCCGGCGCTGGAGCTTGGCCTGGCCACCGCTCTCCCCAAAAACAGGTGTGTATTTTTGCACATTTTTTAAAAAAACCCACTTTTTACATTTTACTTTTCAATTCAGAATTTGCCTGGCGCGCCCCGTAGCACAGCCCTGCAAAGAAAAACCAACCTGGATTTATAAACCTCCTCCCTTTGACCCTCAGCTGCCTGCACCCCGCGCCCTGCCTGCACCCCGCGCCCTGCCTGCACCCCGCGCCGCCCCGTCTCCTTGCTGCCCCCAAACTGCTGCCCGGCGCAGGCCCTTTCTTCTCTTCCAGAGGGGAAAACAAAAGCCGAGAGCTGCCTCGCAGCAGCAAAAGGCTTTGAAAACACGGTGGGAAAGTTGGATTGGGGTGAGGAAACCCCCCAGCGCCCTCGGATGGGGGGTTCTGGGGCTCCCTGCTACAGCCCAAGCCCCCGGCGGACGTTCGGGCTGCGGCGGGGGAGCCCCGTTCCCACGCAGGCGAGCTTGGGGCGAGCACCCCCGGAAAACGGCAAAGCCCTGTGGCTTGCGGGAGGGTGGAGGCTGATCCTGTTGGGTTTGTCCCCTAAACAGCAGCGTTGGAGCAGCTGCGGGGTCAATTCGGCGTCGCCGGTGTTGTTCTTCCCTTCGGGCACGGCCGGGAGGTTCTGAGGATGGTCGTGTCGCCGCAGGGAGCGCTGGAGGCGGGGAGGCGAGGCTGGGCGGGAAGGAAACGCCAAGGAGGATTTTAACTTGTGCTCGGGAACGCGGAGCTGGGGAAAAAGCAACGATCCGGCCCCGGCGCGGCCGCACGTGCCGGCGTCGCCGGGAAGCAGTGGCGGGGACGGGGGTGGTGGCGTCGGCAGTGCCTCTGACTGGAGGGAATCGGCAGCGTGTGTTCATCCCGAAGTAGCACTTAGTGAGTGAAGTTTTGCTCAGTTTTTAAATAAGACAGACGCTTCCCGGAGGCTCTTTTCTTCTCCCTTCTCGAGTGCGGTTCGTGCGGCGCGACGGGGCCTTTCCCGGTGGCGTGAAATCCTGCTGCTCTTCCTCGTACGGCGAATACGTGAGATGGGGGCACCAGGAGAAGGGGTCTCAAAGCGGCTCTCCGGCCCGGGGAGAGGAAGATTACGGTCCGGGAAGGAAAGGCTCCCAGGCCCTCCTTCGAGGAGAGCAATCCCCCCGTGTTCAGCTTGATCCCGTTCCCCCGGCAAAGCGGCGAACGATTTTACCCGGGGGTGAAGCCGGCGCCATTCCAGCTGAGCTTGAAACAGAAGGTGAAAAAAAATAACACCACAAAAAAACCCCCAAACCCTTTTCTTCCTCAAACCGAGCGGATCCGGGCTGCGCCCCGCGTTTCGCGAGGGCTCTGCGAGCAGCGGGCGGGGAAAAAAAAAAAACCAACCTCAGCCCCGGCGTGGGAAGGGGCTGGTGCCCGGGAGGGAGAAGGGAGAGCTCGTGGGAGGAGGGAGATCGCAGCGGGTATTTCCCCAAGCGGCAAACGGGGGCCACAATCTTTTTTCGTAAGCTCGGTGACCGCCTCCAAAAGCGGGTGACAAGGGGACGAGGTGCCTCGTGCCAGGAGTACCCGGAAAACAACTCGGCTCCGGGGTTTTCGGCTGCGCCTCGGCCAGACGCACGATGCGGGAGCCGTCCCCTCCGCCTCGGCGCCTCCGGCCGGAGAGGTTCCCGGCCGCCGCTGCGGTGCGAGGCCTCGGAGGAGACTCAAGATTCGATCTTTTCCTTCTTTTTGCCTTTTTTCAGGAAAGACGGGGTCCGGAATTTCTTCTTCTTCTTAGAGGGGGATTTGGAGGGTGAACCTTCGGGGGAGACGGGGCTGCTGGTCACCGTCTCCTTCTCCTTGGGCGCGTCCGGGTCGGCGTTGGCAGGGGAGGTTGTCCGGCCCCCCCCTTTGCCCACGTTTTCCTCGGTGCTTTGCTCCTCGTCCTTCCCGTTCACCACGGCCGGCGGCTCCTTCTCGGCGGCGGAATCGGCCGGCGCTTGGCCGCCGTCCGCCTTCTTGTCACCTTGGCAAGGGGAAAGGGGCAGAGATGAGGCTCAGGGCGGCGGTGCCCGGCGCCGTGGAGGTTTCAACCCCCCCCCACTCGCCGGTTTGACCTGGGCAGGAGCAGGATTTGGTGGACCCCATCCCCTCCTGCCGCAGGCGCCGCTTTCCTGAGCCTTTCCCCTCCCCTCCCCGCGGGATGAAGCGACGGTGGGATGGAGAGGCAGGCGACGAGGGCGGCTGGCTCCCTCCCGGCCTCGCCGCTGCAAATAAAGCGGACGGCAAAGGAAAAAACGAGGCGACCCAAGGCATTTCCTTCTGCGAAACCCTGAGCGGGGCGCCGCTCCCCGCGGGAGCGCGTCTCAAACGGGCCACGGAGAGCAAGCGAGGCTCGAGGACGGCCTCTCCGTACTTACTACGGTGACAAGCATTCAGAGTCAGAGGTAACTCCTTGGGTGAAAGCCACGCGTGGAGGAAAGAGAAAGGGAGACGTTGTGGAGACAGACAGACAGACACACACCATGAGACACGATGAGAAAAGCGAGAAGCCGCGCGCTCCCGCTGCCCTCTCCCGCGCCCCGAGACCCGCCGCTGTTTGTAGGTGACAAATTTGCGCTCGGGGAGGGGGGGGGAATATAACAACGGGAATATCGTGCCCGTCGGCGCGTTGGGAGGGGGACGGGGGTGTCCCCGGCTGCCCCGCGAAGCCGCCGGCTGACGCTCACGTCCCTCCTGCCGGGACATTCGAGGCGAGCAGCGGCTTCGGTGCCTTTGCGGTGCGAATCCCCCCGGGCCCCACCGGAGCGGGGACCCCCCCCGAGGACAGGCAAAGCGACCCGGGGGTGACGTTTATCTGTGTTTCCGTGCGGTTTGGCTACAGCTGCCCTCATCCCCTCGCTGGAGACCCGCTCCGAGCGGAGCCGAGGCTGGCGAGCGCGCCCGCTCGCCAGCCCACTCACCCTCCGAGGGCTCCGCAGGCGTCGGGGCCGGGCTCTCCGCCGGCGCCGCGGCCGGGCTCTGCGGCGGGGAGGCGGGGGGCGATTTGGCGGGGGGAGCCTGGCTCTCCTCTGCCGCGGCGTCCTTCTCGCCTGCCAGCAGAGACACGCGCTTGGCCCCGAGCTCCGCCGGGTGCCGGGATCGGGGTTCCCCCGTACCCCTCCTACCCTGCAGCCCCAGCTTTTTCCTCTCCACCTCCTGCTTGTACTCCTCCAGCTCCTGGTCGGTGAGCTGGCTGAAGGGGTTTGGGGGCTCCGGCTCGGGGGGTGCCTGCTCCCGGGACGCCTCTTTGGCCTCCGCATCCCCCAAATGGCTCTCTGTGGACTGAAACAGCCCCCCCAGAGCGGTGTCAGCCCCCCGACCGGTGGGACACCGGGGAGGGGACGCGGGGCTGGGGACGTACGGGGCTGCGGCTGGTCTCGGCGATCACGCTGGCCAGCAGCTGCGACTGGGGCCCGGCCGACTTCACGTCCTGGCGGTTTTGCTCCCGGATCTGCGGGCGAAACGCGGAGCGAGGACGGGGGAAAAAGCCTCCCCCCTCGCCCCGGGGTCTGCCGAGACCCCCGCACCCGCCTCCGAAAGCCTCTGGGGCTTTCGGGATGGGCCTGTACCTTGTTCCTCATCTCCAGCACCTCCTGCGGGTCCGTGTAGAGGGGCACGAACTGGTTGGGGTTCTCGATTCGGATGGGGGTCCCGCTGCTGCCTTTTTCCACCTCGTCCGCTTTCAGCCACTGTCGCGGAGACGAAACCCCGATAAATACGCGTCGCGGAGAGAGGAGACCCCCGCAAACGCGTGTTGCGGGGAGGGGAGACCCCGGTGAAGCCCGTGGTGCTCGGCCCCCCGCGCGGGGGAGGTGGGATTTTAAGATAAATATTGTTACGGGGCAGGAGAATGGAGGAGGAGAGGAAAGCTTGCGTTAGATAAAGGCACCACATGAAGCATTTCTCACTTCGGGAGATCCCTGGATGTTCCTGCGCACCGAATTTTGGTGGGATCAGTAACATCCCAGCCATCCCCCCCATCCGCCTTTTGGTTTTGGTGCCCCAAACGCCTGATGCCATTCCCCGAGCCAGACCCCTTCCCAAATTAACCGGACACCCTGTGGTGCCGCGGAAGCCCCCGCACCGTCGTCTTCGTCTTCTGGCTGCCGGCGCTGCCCTGCTGCTCCTCGGCCACGTTGACCCTCATGTAGGTGTTGGGGGTGTTGAGCCACCGCGTCTTCTCCTTCTGCTGCTTCTGGGCGTGCTGCCGCAGCGCGGGGACGGGGGCGGCCTCCTCCTCGAAGACGAAGGCCGTCACCGTGGCGGGGATCAGCACGTCGCTTTTGGGCTTGCTCTTCTCCTGCACGAAGGGGTAGCGGTAGGTGTAGCCCGTGCGGTAGCCCTGGAAAGGCGGAGAGCGCTCGGTTGCGAATAACGGAAGGGTAAAAAGAGAGATTTTTGTGCGTTTCGGGGGAGCTCGGCGCGTTTCGGCACCGGCCGGTGCTCACCAGGTTGTCCAGCATCCTCATGAGGGCTTCGAATTCGTGCTCGCCCAGGCGGCTCTTCTGCATGGGCCCGAAGGTGCTGCCGGCCCAGCGCACCGAGCCCACCTCGTGGGGCCGGTGCTTGGCGCGCTCCAGCACGATCAGGTTCTCCGCGCCTCCCGCGCTCGCCAGCGCCGACACCTACGGCCGAGCCCGGGGAGACGCAGCTGATGCAGCCGAACCACCCCGGACCTGCCCACGGCCCCCGCGGCCGCGCTGCTCCGACCCATCCCGGGTGCTGCGGTGGCGGCAGAGACCTGGCACAGCTCGGTGCATGGTCCCAGGGCACTGTGCTGGCGGCAGAGACCTGGCACAGCTCGGTGCACAGTCCCAGGGCACCGTGCTGGCGGCAGAGACCTGGCACAGCTCGGTGTAAGCTCCTAGGACACTGTGCTAGTGGCAGAGACCTGGCACAGCTCAGTGCAGGGCACCCTGCTGGCCTCAGAGACCTGGCACAGCTCGGTGCATGGTCCCAAGGTACCATGCTGGTGGCAAAGACCCAGCACAGCTCAGTGCATGGTCTCGGAGCACCATGGTGACAACAGAGACCTGGCACAGCTCGGTGCACGGTCCCAGGGCACTGTGCTGGCGGCAGAGACCTGGCACAGCTCAGCGCATGGTCCCAGGGCACCGTGCAGGCCTCAGAGACCAGGCAGAGCTCGGTGCACGCTCCTGGGGCATGGTGCTGGCAGCTGAGACCGGGCAGAGCTCAGTGCTTATTCCCGGGGCACCGCGCTGGCAGCTGAGATCAGGCACAGCTCGGTGCACGCTCCTGGGGCATGGTGCTGGCAGCTGAGACCAGGCACAGCTCGGTGCTTATTCCCGGGGTGCCGCGCTGGCAGCCGAGACCGGGTACAGCTCAGTGCTTATTCCTGGGGCACCGCGCTGGCAGCTGAGACCAGGCAGAGCTCAGTGCTTATTCCCGGGGTGCCGCGCTGGCAGCTGAGGCCGGGCACAGCTCGGTGCACGCCCCGGGCGCTCACCTGGATCTCGCAGGCCGCCTGCAGGTGGAAGACGCTGTAGAAGGCCTCCTCGGCGGTGTCGCCCAGCGCCAGCACCCCGTGGTTGCGCAGCACCAGGATCTGCGGCACCGGGGACGGGATGTCAGCGGGCCGAGGAGGAGGAGGAGGAGGAGGAGGAGGGCGTCCCCCTCCCCGTCCCCTCACCTTGCAGGTGGGGCCGAGGGCTTTTTGGAGCTCGACCCGATCGGCTTCGTCCTCCACCTCCCCGCGGAAGTCGAAGTAGGCGACGTCCCCCAGCAGCAGGGCGGCGCGGGAGATGGGCAGCAGGCCGCAGCGCATGGCCGACACCTGCGGCGGAGCGGGCGGGGTGACACCCCCCCTTCCAGCCCCCCCAAAATTCCCATTTTCCCCCCCCAAAAATCTTACGGCGGCAGTGGCCGGCGTGTGCAGGCGGACGATGCAGCGGGCGTCGGGGCGGGCGGCGTAGATGGCAGCGTGGAGGCTGAAGCTGCGGGCGTCGGGGGCGAAGCCGGTGCTGCCCTGCTCCACCACGGCCCCCAGCACGTTCACCTTGATCTGGGGGGGCACAAGTTGGGGGGGCTCAGGGCGCGCCCCGGGGAGCGAAGGGGGGGCGAGGGGGGTCCGGGCGTTGCGCACCAGGCTGGCCGCTGTCACCTCGCTGCACGCCAGCCCCTGCGGGGCCACCAGGAAATGCTCCTGCTCCTTGCTGACCCGCAGCTGCGCCGCCGAGCAGCCCCGAGGGGCACGGAAACGTTAACGAACACCCCAAAACCTACCCCGCCCCCCCCCCCCAAAAAAAACCCCTAACTCACCCCCCCCAAATCCCCCCAAAACCCCAACCCTCATAAAACTCCAGCCCCCCAAATCCCAAAACCCCCCAAACCATCCCCAAATCCCCCAAACCATCCCCAAGCCCCCCCAAAACCCCAACCCTCATAAAACTCCAGCCCCCCAAATCCCCAAACCCCCAAAACCATCCCCAAATCCCCCAAAACATCCCCAAGCCCCCCCAAAACCCCAACCCTCAGAAAGCTCCAGCCCCCCCCAATCCCCAAACCCCCCAAACCACCCCCAAACCATCCCCAAATCCCCCAAAACCCCAACCCTTATAAAACTTCAGCCCCCCAAATCCCCAAACCCCCCAAACCATCCCCAAGCCCCCCCAAAACCCCAACCCTCAGAAAACTCAAGCCCCCCCCAAATCCCCAAACCCCCAAAACCACCCCCAAACCATCCCCAAATCCCCCCAAAACCCCAACCCCCCCAAACCCCCAACCCTCATAAAACTCCAGCCCCCCAAATCCCCAAAAACATCCCCCAAACACCAAACCTTATAAACTCCAGCCCCCCAAATCCCCAAACCCCCCAAACCATCTCCAAACCCCCCAAACCATCCCCAAAACCCCAACCCCCCCAAAATCCCTCAACACCCCCAAAAGATCCACCGCCCTCAAACCCCCAAAACCCCCCAGCCCCCCCAAACCCTCCCCAATTCCCTGCGAATCCCCTCAAAACTCCCCCCTAACCCCCCAAAACCCCACCCCCCCAAACCCCCAACCCCCCAAAGCCTCTAACCCCCCCAAACCCCCTAAACCCTCCCCCAATTCCCCCTGAACACCCTCAAACCTCCCCCCAAAACCCCCCAAACCCCACCCCCCAAAACCCCTCCAACCCCCCAAACCTCTAACCCCCCCAAACCCCTCAAATCTCCTCCAATTCCCCCGAACCCCCTCAACCCCCCCCAGCCCCCCAAAACCCCCAACCACTTCAAAACCCTCCCAAACCCTCAACCCCCCAAACCTCTAACCCCCTCCAACCCCCCCAAACCCCTCAAATCCCCCCAATCTCCCCCGAACCCCCCCCAGCCCCCCCAAACCTCCAACGCCCCGCAAACCCCTCAAATCCCCCCCCAATCTCCCCTGAACACCCCCAGCCCCCCAAACCCTCAACCCCCAAAACCTCTAAACCCCCCAAACCCCTCAAACCCTCCCCAAGTCCCCCCAATTCCCCCCAAACCCCCTTCAACCTTCCCCCAGCCCCCCCCAAAACCCCCAACCACTTCAAACCCCCCCAAACCCTCAAAACCTCTAACCCCCTCCAACCCCCCCAAAACCCCTCAAATCCCCCCCAATTCCACCCAACCACCCTCAAACCTCCCCCCCAAAACCTGCAACCACTTCAAACCCTCCCCAACCCCCCCAAACCCTCAACCCCCCAAACCTCCAACCCCCCCAAACCCCTCAAATCCCCCAATCTCCCCCAGCCCCCCAAATCCTCAACCCCCAAAACCTCTAACCCCCCCAAACCCCTCAAATCCTCCCCAATTCCCCCCGAACCCCCTCAAACCTCCCCCCAACCCCCCCAAACACTTCAACCCCCCCAACCCCCAAACCCTCTAACCCCCCCAACCCCCCCAAACCCTCCCCAAGTCCCCTGAACCCCCTCCAACCTCCCCCCAACCCCCCCAAAAACCCCCAACCACTTCAAAACCCCCCAAAACCTTCAACCCCCCAAACCCCTAACCCCCCCAAATCCCCCACAATTCCCCCTGAACCCCCAAAGCCCCCCAAACGCTCAACCCCTTCAAAACCCCCCCAAAACCTTCAACCCCCCAAACCCCAACCCCCCCCAAATCCCCCACAATTCCCCCTGAACCCCCACAGCCCCCCAAACCCTCAACCCCTTCAAAACCCCCCCAAAACCTTCAACCCCCCAAACCCCTAACCCCCCCAAATCCCCCACAATTCCCCCTGAACCCCCACAGCCCCCCAAACGCTCAACCCCTTCAAAACCCCCCCAAAACCTTCAACCCCCCAAACCCCAACCCCCCGCAAATCCCCCACAATTCCCCCTGAACCCCCACAGCCCCCCAAACCCTCTCCAAGTCCCCCGAACCCCCTCAAACCTCCCCCCCAACCCCCTCCACCCCCCCCCAATCCCTCCAACCCCCCAAACCTCTGACCCCCCCCACCCCCCCAGCCCCCCCAAAACCCCCCCGGGCCCCCCCGGCTCACGGTGACGGCGCCGTGCCCCAGCTGGGCCCAGCCGTAGAGGTCGAGCAGGCGGTGGATGCTGCCCACCTTGCACCGCATCAGCCGCTCCCCCTTGGCCAGCGCCGGCGCCTCGGGGCCGTGCAGGTCGTTGATGGGGGCGACGGCCGCCAGCCCTGGGGACGCACCACCCCCCCCCCCCCAGGTCAGCCGGAGATGGGGGGGGCGGGCTGGACCCCCCCCCCAAACCTGGGAGTTTCCCGGGAATGGGGGAGCGGAGGGTTATGGAGCTGGGTTTGGTGGGCCCAAAGGTTTGGTGGGCCCAAAGGTCTGGTGGGCCCCAAAGGTCTGGTGGCCTTCAAGGTTTGGTGGGACCCCAAAGGTCTGGTGGGCCTCAAGGTTTGGTAGGTCCCCAAAGGTCTGGTGGGACCCCAAAGGTCTGGTGGGTCCCAAAACTTTGGTGGCCTTCAAGGTTTGGTGGGACCCCAAAGGTCTGGTGGCCTTCAAGGTCTGGTGGGTCCCAAAACTTTGGTGGCCTTCAAGGTTTGGTGGGACCCCAAAGGTCTGGTGGCCCTCAAGGTTTGGTGGTCCCAAAGGTCTGGTGGGACCCCAAAGGTCTGGTGGCCCTCAAGGTTTGGTGGTCCCAAAGGTCTGGTGACCCTCAAGGTTTGGTGGGTCCCAAAACTTTGGTGGCCCTCAAGGTTTGGTGGGCCCTCAAAGGTCTGGTGGCCCTCAAAGGTCTGGTGGTCCCAAAGGTCTGGTGGGCCCCCAAAGGTCTGGTGGGCCTCAAGGTTTGGTGGTCCCAAAGGTCTGGTGGGACCCCAAAGGTCTGGCGGGACCCCAAAGCTTTGGTGGCCCTCAAGGTTTGGTAGGCCCCAAAGGTCTGGTGGCCCTCAAGGTTTGGTGGTCCCAAAGGTCTGGCGGGACCCCAAAGGTCTGGCAGGACCCCAAAGGTCTGGCAGGACCCCAAGGTTTGGTGGCCTTCAAGGTCTGGTGGGACCCCAAAGGTTTCAGGGGTTGCTGGTTGGGGTCTGCAGAGTGACCCCCCCCTCTGTCCCCACAGTCCCCAACCTCCTCCCTCCCCCCTCGCCCTTTTCTACTGGAAACGGAAAGCAAGCGGAGCCCTGCGGGACGTTCGCTCACCTACGACCCCGTCAATTAAGAAAAACCCTCAAGAATTTCACCAAACCGTTCCATTTCCCCCCAAAAAGCCCTCGGTGGGCGTGGCCATACCCATGGGGGAGGTGGGGAGGACGGCGGGGGACATGGTGGCCATGAAGTCGGCGATCTGCCGCAGGGCCCAGACGTGGGACGAGTTGTTCCCCTTCTTCATCTGCTCCTGGATGAGGCTCTCCAGCTCCTCCCTGAAAGACTGCGCCATCCCGGCCCCGCCGGCGTCACCGCCCCCGGGGAAGGGACGCGGTAACCCAACGGGGACCGCCCGGTGGCAGCGGGGCGGGGGGCACCGCCGGGGCGGTGGTGGCGGCATCACCAGCTTGGTGGAAGTGGCAACACCAGCTTGGTGGCACGGTGATGGTGGCACCACCAGCTTGGTGGCAGTGACACCACTGGCTTGGTGGCACGGTGATGGTGGCATGGTGATGGTGGCACCGCTAGCTTGGTGTCAGTGACACCACTGGCTTGGTGGCACGGTGATGGTGGCACCACCAGCTTGGTGGCACCACTGGCTTGGTGTCAGTGACACCACTGGCTTAGTAGCATGGTGATGGTGGCACCACCAGCTTGGTGTCGGTGACACCACTGGCTCGGTGGCACAGTGATGGTGGCACAGTGATGGTGGCACCACTGGCTTGGTGGCACCGCCAGCTTGGTGTCAGCAACACCACTGGCTTGGTGGCATGGTGATGGTGGCACAATGATGGTGGCACCACTGGCTTGGTGTCAATGACACCACTGGCTTGGTGGCACGGTGATGGTGGCACCACCAGCTTGGTGTCAATGACACCACTGGCTTGGTGACATAGTGATGGTGGCACCACTGGCTTGGTGGCACGGTGACGGTGGCACTGGCAACTCGGTGGCAGCAGCACCACAGGCTTGGTGACACCGTAGCGGTGGTGGCACCACCGGCCGGGTGGGGACACGCCGCGAGCCAACACGTGGTGGCATTTGCTCGGGGACAGGCGGGACGGGTTGGGGACAGCCGGGTTGGGGACAGATGGGTTGGGGACAGACGGGCCGGGTCCCCGCGCGGCGCCACCCCTCACCGGGCTCTGGAGGATCATGGTGACGCGCTTCTTCTGCTCCATGAGGTTGAAGTCCTGGCGCAGGTCGGCCGCCATGTTCCGCGCCCGCGGGGCCTCGGCGTCGGCGTCGCCCGGGCGCTCCGCGAGACGGGGCCCGGGGGGCGAGGGCAGGGGCTCGGGGCTGGCGGCCGCGCTCATCCTGCTGGCGGGTGGACGGACGGACAGACGGACGGTGTCGGTCCCCGCCGCCCTCGTGTCCCCCCCCCCCCGGGAACGCAGATTGCCAAGAAGCCACCCCAAAAATATCCCCCGGCTGCGCCCCGGAGATAAGCCCCGGCCGGCCCCCGCCCCGCCTGAAGGCGCGGCCCATCGGTGTGACGAGTTGGCAGGCAGCAGGCGGGGGGGCGGGGGGGCCCCCCCATTCCTGGAACCCCCCAACCCCCGTTACCCCGCCCCCCCCCCCCCCCCCCCGAGGACGCCTTGGCTGAGAACGGGCAGCTCAGTGCAGCGATGAGCAGCAGCGACCCCCACTTTTGGGGCCATGTGCCGACGCGCGTTTTGGGGGGGCCCATCCCCGTGGACCCCAAAATGCCGACGCTCCCCCCCCCCCCACCTGGGGGCATCTTCAATGCTGCTGCTGCAAAGCAGCCCCCCCAAAATACGGGGCTCCGCTCCCCCCCCCCAAATATAGGGGGGTGCAGCGAGCAGGAGGCGGTTGCCCAAACCCGACCTGCTCCCCCAAATCCAGGGGGGCACCCCCCAACAGACACCCCCCCCCCCCTCATTGCTCAGCGCTTTCGTCAACGCAGCCGCAGAGCCCCCCGCCCCCCGCAGCCCCCCAAGTCCCCCCCACTTTCGCCGCTCCGGGACCGACCTGGCTCAGAGGGAAACGGGGGGGCCCTTTCCAGGCTACAATTCCCGGGGGGGGGGGGGGTGTCCCCCACAGCGGGCCCCGGCGAGCGTCAGGCAGCAGCGAGGTCCTGAGCATCCCAGCGGAACGTTCCCCCAGGGAAAAGGGGGGGGAGAGCAGAGGGGTGTCAAGGGCCCCCCCAAATCGCTCGGTGCCTTGGGGGGGGGGACACCCCAGATTTCACACACACCCCCCCCCAGCATCCCCGGCCGCCCCCGCCCTCGCCGCACCCAGCGCCGCTGCGGCAGCCGCAGGGATGGCGGATGGGGAGGATAAAAAATAGGGAATTTTTGGGGGGGCTGCAGCATCGCACCCCCCCATGGGTGGGGATGGATGGGGGGGGGGGGTCGGGTACCCCCCGCCCTCGGGGGGTAACGGCCTGGGCGGGGGGGGGGGGATGCGCTGCAGCCCCCCCATATCTGCATGCAGCCGGCGTTGGGGGGGGGGGGTAAAAGAAGGAAAAAGGGGGGGATCACCCAGCTGGGCCCCCCCCGGGGCCCCCCCAAACCCTCCCCGGGGGAGGGGGCCGCTGCGGCCGGGAGGATGCTGCCCTCACCCACCTCCTCCTCCTCCTCCTCCTCCTCCTCAGAGCATCCTGACAAAGGGCCGCCCCCCGCCCCCCCGCGCAGGTCCAGCTCCGACACGCCACGCGTGGCCCCGCCCCGCCCCACCCACGGGAGGGGGGGGGGGGAGCCCACGGACACCCCCCCCCCTCCACCCGCGAGTGCAAACAACGGGGGGGGCGCACACAGGCATCACAGACACCCCGAAACCCCCCTTTATTGGGGTACCCGGCCTCCCCGTCACCTGCGCCGCTAATTGCTAATTAATTAATGACATTTGCATACGGCAATTAAGGGCGGCTCTCGGCGCCCCCCCCGCCTTGTAGGGGGGGACCCCCCCCCCCCCCCTTTTTGGGTTTAACGGGGTGCAGGGCTGGATGCGGCCCCGGGACCGGACCGTGGGCCCCCCAAAACCGGTGCTTGAGCCTTGAACTTGACCGTCGCGCCGGGTCCCCCGCGGGCCTCGGCCGGACACCCCGTTTTTTTCAGGGATTAGCGGGAAAAACCTTGAAAAATAGAAAAATTAAGATTTTTTTTTTTGCTCCGTGGGAATATTTCGGGGGGTAAAAGCGGATCTGAAGCACCCCCGGGTTATGTCCGTATAAAGCAGAGGCTCCCCAAAACCCCGAGCCCACGGGTGGGAGCTCCCCGCAGGGCCCACGGGTACCTCCCCACCCCGAGGGGTGCCCCCCCCTACCCCAGGGGTGACCCCCCTACCCCAGGGGTGCCCTTCCCCACCCCGAGGGGTGACCCCCTACCCCCCACCCCAGGGGTGTCCCCCCCCCAACCCGAGGGGTGCCCCCCTACCCCGAGGGGTGCCCCCCCCTGCCCCCAACCCTAGGGGTGCCCTTCCCCACCCCCAGGGGTGCCCCCCTACCCCTAGGGGTGCCCCCCCCGACCCCGGGGGGTGACCCCCCCGACCCCGGGGGTGCCCTTCCCCACCCCGAGGGGTGCCCCCCCTACCCCCCACCCCAGGGGTGCCCCCCCCCAACCCTAGGGGTGCCCTTCCCCACCCCCAGGGGTGCCCCCCTACCCCCAGGGGTGCCCTTTCCCACCCCGAGGGGTGACCCCCTACTCCAGGGGTGAGCCCCCCCGCCACCCCGAGGGGTGCCCTTCCCCTACCCCCAGGGGTGACCCCCCCCAAACCCCCAGGGGTGCCCCCCAACTCACCGGCCCCCCGCTCTCCTGCGGCGGCCCCAGGCAGGGGGGCAGGACGGGGGTACCCCACGGGCAGGGGGGGCCACTGCCGGGCCAGGTCCCGGGGGCCCCCCCGGGCGGCCCCCGCCCCCCGTCACCCGGCTCCTGCTCCGCGTCGGCCGCCTGTGGCTGGGACACGGGGGGAACGGGCAAAGGGGGGTCAAACCCACCGACATGGAGGGGTGCCCCCCCCCCCCCCCCCCCCCCCCCCCAATCCTTCTGCTCTGGGAAACAGCTGAGAAACACCCCCCGAAATAATCGTTCAATAATAATTTGATAATAATAATGATAATAAGTCGATAATAATGATAATAAGTCGATAATAATGATAATAATAATTTGATAATCATTCAATAATTCGATGATAATAATTCGATAATAATAATAATTCAATGATAATCGATAATAATTCGATAACTCGATAATAATAATAATTCAATGATAATCGATAAGAATTCGATAATAAGAATTCGATAATAATAAGAATTCGATAACCACTCAATAATTCGATAATTCGATAATAATAATTCAATGATAATAATAATTTAATAAATCGATAATATTAATAATTCGATAATAATTTGATAATCATTCAATAATTCGATAATAATAATTCGATAATAATAATTCGATAATAATAATTCGATAATAATAATTCGATAATAATAATTCGATAATAATAATTCGATAATAATAATTCGATAATAATAATTCGATAATAATAATTCGATAATAATAATAATAATTCAATTTATTTCCAATTTTTCCACTAATTGCACCCTGAAAACCACCACGGGCGCGAAGCCCCGCCAGCCCCCAACCCCGCCCGCGGGGGCTCTGTTTGGGGGTCCCCCCGTCCCCCCCCCGGCCGCACCTGGGGGCGCCCCGCGTCGCGCAGGACGAGGCGCAGGAGGCGGATGTACTCGGCGGCGGCGCGCAGCGTGGCGGCCTTGCTGGGCCGGCGGTCGCGGGGCACCAGCGGCACCAGCGCCCGCAGCCGCGAGAACCCCCCGTTCAGGGTCCTGATCTGCGGGGGGGGGGGGACACACGGGTTACACCCCGGGGTACCCACGCTGGGGGGGGCCCCGGGTTCAACCGGCCCCCAGGGTTAAACCGGCCCCCCAGGGTTAAACCGGCCCCCCAGGGTTAAACCAGTCCCTCCTAGAACAAAACTGAGCCCCCCAGGGTTAAACCAGCCCCCCAGGGTTAAACCAGCCCCTCCTAGAACGAAACTGAGCCCCCCAGGGTTAAACCAGCCCCCCAGGGTTAAACCAGCCCCTCCTAGAACAAAACTGGGCCCCCCAGGGTTAAACCAGCCCCCCAGGGTTAAACCAGCCCCTCCTAGAACAAAACTGGGCCCCCCAGGGTTAAACTGGGCCCTCCTAGAACAAAACTGGGCCCCCCAGGGTTAAACCAGCCCCCCAGGGTTAAACCAGCCCCTCCTAGAACAAAACTGGGCCCCCCAGGGTTAAACCAGCCCCCAGGGTTAAACCAGCCCCTCCTAGAACAAAACTGAGCCCCCCAGGGTTAAACCAGCCCCCAGGGTTAAACCGGGCCCCCCAGGGTTAAACCGGGCCCTCCTAGAACGAAACTGGGCCCCCAGGGTTAAACCAGCCCCCCAGGGTTAAACCAGCCCCTCCTAGAACAAAACTGGGCCCCCCAGGGTTAAACCAGCCCCTCCTAGAACGAAACTGGGCCCCCCAGGATTAAACCAGCCCCCCAGGGTTAAACCAGCCCCTCCTAGAACGAAACTGGGCCCCCCAGGGTTAAACCAGCCCCCAGGGTTAAACCAGCCCCTCCTAGAACGAAACTGAGCCCCCCAGGGTTAAACCAGCCCCCCAGGGTTAAACCAGCCCCTCCTAGAATGAAACTGGGCCCCCCAGGGTTAAACCAGCCCCCAGGGTTAAACCGGGCCCCCCAGGGTTAAACCGGGCCCTCCTAGAACGAAACTGGGCCCCCCAGGGTTAAACCAGCCCCCCAGGGTTAAACCAGCCCCTCCTAGAACAAAACTGGGCCCCCAGGGTTAAACCAGCCCCTCCTAGAACGAAACTGGGCCCCCCAGGATTAAACCAGCCCCCCAGGGTTAAACCAGCCCCTCCTAGAACGAAACTGGGCCCCCCAGGGTTAAACCAGCCCCCCAGGGTTAAACCAGCCCCTCCTAGAACGAAACTGGGCCCCCCAGGGTTAAACCAGCCCCCCAGGGTTAAACCAGCCCCTCCTAGAACGAAACTGGGCCCCCCAGGGTTAAACCAGCCCCCCAGGGTTAAACCAGCCCCTCCTAGAACGAAACTGAGCCCCCCAAGGTTAAACCAGCCCCCCAGGGTTAAACCAGCCCCTCCTAGAACAAAACTGAGCCCCCCAGGGTTAAACCAGCCCCCAGGGTTAAACCGGGCCCCCCAGGGTTAAACCGGGCCCTCCTAGAACGAAACTGGGCCCCCCAGGGTTAAACCAGCCCCCCAGGGTTAAACCAGCCCCTCCTAGAACAAAACTGGGCCCCCCAGGGTTTAAACCAGCCCCTCCTAGAACGAAACTGGGCCCCCCAGGATTAAACCAGCCCCCCAGGGTTAAACCAGCCCCTCCTAGAACAAAACTGGGCCCCCCAGGGTTAAACCAGCCCCCCAGGGTTAAACCAGCCCCTCCTAGAACGAAACTGAGCCCCCCAGGGTTAAACCAGCCCCCCAGGGTTAAACCAGCCCCTCCTAGAATGAAACTGGGCCCCCCAGGGTTAAACCAGCCCCCCAGGGTTAAACCAGCCCCTCCTAGAACAAAACTGGGCCCCCCAGGGTTAAACCAGCCCCTCCTAGAATGAAACTGGGCCCCCCAGGGTTAAACTGGGCCCCCCAGGGTTAAACCAGGCCCTCCTAGAATGAAACGAGGCCCCCCACGATTAAGCCAGGCCCGTTAGGATTAAACCAGGCTCCCCCAGGATTAAACCAGGCCCTCCTAGAATGAAACGAGGCCCCCCACAATTAAACCACACCCTCCTAGAATTAAACGAGGTCCCCCACGATTAAGCCAGGCCTGGTAGGATTAAACCAGGCCCCCCAGGATTCAACCGGGCCCTCCTAGAATGGAACTAGTCCTCCAGGGTTAAACCAGACCCTTCCAGAATTAAACTGGGCCCCTCCCTGGATTAAACCGGGCCCCCAGGATTAAACCAGGCCCTCCTAGAATGGAACTAGGTCCCCCAGGGTTAAACAGGACCCTTCTAGAATTAAACTGCCCCCCTCTCCCCGGATTAAACTGGGCTGCCCAGGATTCAACCAGGCTCCCCAGGATTAAACTGGGCCCTCCTAGAATGGAACTAGTCCTCCAGGGTTAAACCAGACCCTTCCAGAATTAAACTGCTGCCCCCCCCCCCCCGGATTAAATTGGGCCTGTTAGGTTAAACTGGGCCCTCCTAGAACGGAACTAGGTCCCCCAGGATTAAACCGGATCCTCCTAGAATGAAACGAGGCCCCCCTAGGGTTAAACCAGGCCTGTTAGGATTAAACTGGGGCCTCCCAGAATGAAACTAGTCCCCCAGGGTTAAACCGGACCCTCCTAGGATGAAACTAGGTCCCCCAGCATTAAACCGGGCCCATTAGGATTAAACTGGCCCCCCCCAGGATTAAACTGAGCTCCCCAGGATTAAACCAGGCTCTCCTAGAATGGAACTAGTGCCCCGGGGTTAAACCAGACCCTCTTAGAATGAAACCAGGTTCCCCAGGTTTAAACCGGACCCTCCTAGAATGAAATGAGCCCCCCCCCCCCCCGATTAAGCTGGGCCTGTTAGGATTAAACTGGGGCCCCCCCAGGATTAAACTGGGCCCCCCAATGCAGAGGCAAAGGCAACCCCCCCATAACCCGCTGCCAAGCGACCTCGGGGCGACGCGGCTGGTGCCCCCCGACTCGAGCAGCCCTGGGGTGGCCCTGGGTGCCACCACGCCGGGACCTCGCTTGCAGCCCCCTGGGACTTGGGGTGGTGTTTTTTGGGGGGGTGGGGTGCGCAGAGGGGTTTTGGGGGGTCCCCTCACCCTCTCGCGCTCCTTGGCGTTGGCCGCCTGCCGTCGCTCCAGCACCTCCGCCAGGTCCCCGGCCGGCTGGTAGCCCCCGGCCGGCTGCTTGCGCAGGCGGGCGATGGCGGCGGCGCGGGGCAGGGGGCCGTGGCGCTGGCTCAGCACCTTCTCCAGCACCTCGGGGGCCGGGGTGGGCAGCAGGACCCCCGCCGGCCTCCCCCCGGCTCCGCTGGCCTCCCCCATCGCCGGGGAAGGGACAGATCCTGCACCCCAACCTCACCCCGCTCCGCTGCCTCCCGAAAAAGAGGGAAAACACAACAAAAAAAAGGCCCTTAAATACCCCGGGAGCCCAACGAGCCGCAGGTGGGGCCCAGCCCGGCCTAACAAGCGGGTGTGGGGTGGGAGGGGGCTCAGGCCGTGCCTCAGTTTCCCCACTCAGCGGCCGAGCCTCCAAAGCTGGTGGCCACAAAGCGTCGACCCCCAAAAGGGACCCGCAAACATCCCCGGGGCCACTCGTGGGGGACGAGGCCTGACGCCCCGCGGATGGGCAACCGGCATTGCCCCCCGCCGGGAGAAACGGGGGTTTGGGAGGCTTCGTGCGTCCCTAAAACCGTGGGAAGCTCTTTTGGGTGGGGAAAATAAAAATATGAGGGGTTTTAAGAAGGGCGAGGGCGTTTCGGTAGATGGCAGTGTTAGTCCCTGCGGCGCTGGAAGCCTCAGCGCCGCCGGAAAATGGGGAAAATTCCCCTTTTGCCCACCAAAAACTGAGGCCGGCGGCCGCCTCGGCACCCCGGGTTATTCTCTGGGGGGGGGAACCCCATCCCAGCCCCGTCCCTGGGATGGTTTTCCCCCTCCCGAAACGCCGCCCGTCCTCCCATCCGGTGCTTTTGGGGAGAAAAGCCCCCCCCGAGGCGGATCGCCCCGCTTTTCCCGGGGGGTTTGGGGGCTGCCGGTGGGGAGCGGGTGCCCCGTGGGGTGTGGGGGGGGTCAGACGTGTCCCCCCATGCGGGGTCGTGGCCGCCGTGCCTCAGTTTCCCCAAATCTGAAAGCACCTGAGGGGGCTGAAAACCATCCCCAGGCTGCGCCGGGGTCCCGACGTTTCCCTCCTCGCCCGGAGGGAGCCGGGGGCTGGAGGGGCAATTCCAAAGAAACCCCCAAACGAGCCCCGAAACGAGTCTCGGAGACGCCTGGAAGGCAAACGAGCTTTTCACAGAACCTCGGAACCCCCAATTTTCCCTTCCTCGGTGCTCCGTAATGAGCTTCCCTACCCCGCAGCCGGATCCGGATAATCACATTATTACTGCTCCGGCCGGCGGGGAGCGGATCTCACAAATTAATCCCAGGGCAGGTGGGTTTAAAGCCGCCCCCCAAAACAAGGTCTGTGTGCGCCCGCTCGCTTTTATTCGATGGTGGAAGCGCCCGAGGGGGGGTGAGGGCTGCCGAAATCCCCGGCACCCGGCCTTCGCGCCTTTCCCCTTTTTTATAGCTGGGAAAAATGCCCCAATTTGGATGTTTTGGGGATGAAAACGCGAGGGGAAAATGGGGAAGCAGGGGGAGCGGCGCGGGGGCGGGCGACGGAGGGGTGCGGGCGTGCACATGGGATTCGCAGGAGTCTCGCCCCGATGGGAAGCGAGCGCACCTGGGGGGGGAATTATTAGGGACCAGAGTTATTAGGGGTCAGGGTTACGAGGGACCGGGGTTATGAGGGACCGGGGTTATTAGGGACCGGGGTTATTAGGGACCAGGGTTATTAAGGATCATGGTTTTTAGGGGTCACAGTTATTAGGGGTAATGGTTTTTAGGGGTCATGGTTTTTTAGGGGTCGCAGTTATTAGGGACCATGGTTTTTAGGGGTCGCAGTTATTAGGGGTCGCAGTTATTAGGGGCTGCAGTCATTAGGGGCTGCAGTCATTAGGGTTCAGAGTGATCAGCCCCAGCGCGCAGGAAGCGCGTCGAGTGCCCGCGGCGGCTGAGGGTGCCGCGCAGCCAGACGAGAGTTTCTTTTCTTTCCTTTCCCGCCCCGTTTTCTGCTTCGGCCGCCCCGCGGAGCCACGCACGCGCCCGGGCCGTGGCCCCCTAAAAACAGCAGCGGCCTCAGCCGGGCCGGCACGAGCCGGGCGGGAGCAGCAGGCGGTGAAAGGCCGGGGGGGAAAGGGCAGAGCTCCTCCAGCAGCGAAGCCTCGCCGGCGGGTTCCGATAACAGCTCCGCTCGCCCCAATCCAGGCTTACGGCACCCCCGGGATTTCTGAGCTTCGGGGATCCCCCCCCCCCCGCGGGGTCGCAGCCTGCTTTGCTCCAGGCCGAGCATCCTCTCGCGCAGCTCCCGGCAGGGATGGGCGCTTGGGAAGCATCCAGGGCTCAATTCCCAGAAAACAGCAGCCCGGGGGCGGTTTGTCCATCGGGAACGCTTCGGGCCGAGGCTGTTTTCCAGCTGTTCAGGCTCAAACGTGCCTGGTTATCCCGTTCATTCTCCCTGGCCGGAGCCAAGAGCCGGGCTCGGGTCCCAAAGCACCGGCTGCCGTCCCCGGGACGCTCCCCGAAGCCGCGTGGCTCCATCCCCATCACCTTCGCCCCGTCCCGCCCCGCCGGCAACGCCGACGTTCCGTCGGGATCTGACATTTGCCGTTATCATGAGACTGGAAAAATGACCCGGTGGTTTCCAGTTACCGCGGCGGGGCCGGTGCCGGGAAGGTCAGGCGAGGGCTGGTGCCAGGGCCGCGGCGTGGCCGGATCCCGGCGCGGGGCAGCTGCTGACACGCGATTAAGCCCAATCTTTCTTGGTGTGGCCTCAAACGTCGTGGAGGCGGCCGGTCCCTGCCGGAGCCGCCGGCCTCGTGCCGGCTCCGCGCTGCCGGTGAGCGGCTGCTCCGTGATGGGCTGCCGGCGGGATCCTGGCCGCGGGCGGGGAGCGCCTCAATGAAACGCTTCGAGGTGCTTTATCGAGCGGCGGCGGCGCCTCCGGCCGCGGCAGAGGGTGCGGGAGCTGTGGCCGGCGATTCCCCCTCTCCCTCCTCCTCCTCTCGCTCGCAAACGTGTCCCGAGATGCCCGGTCTCCCGGGCAGCTGCCGCCCAGGAATTCGCGGCGGCGTTCGCAGCCAGGATTCCTCACCGGGCTGCCGCTGGCTCAGCGGATCCCGGTCCCCGAGCTTGCGGCGGATCCAAGCCCGCCTCGACGCCGGGACCACCCGTCCCGCTTCGACGGGTACCGGTCACCTGGGGACGGCTCGCAGGCGCCGCGGGGCCGACGGGGGAGCGCGGGCTGCCCGGCGAGGCCTCCTTAAAAGCTTTTATCCTGCGATTAAAGCCATAAAATCCTCTCTCCCGCTGCCGCCAACGCTGCCAGCAGCAGCGATATCTGCGTCTCCCGAGCGCCTTATCTTGGCGAAATGTCACCGCGCGCCGTCTCGGCCGAGTTTTCCCGGCTCGCCTGGCTGTCCAAGCCGGAAATTTGAAGGCGGATTTGCGAGGGAAAGTCCAGAGGCTGCTTTCGCACCCAGCCGCGGTGTTGACGTTGTGGGAGTTGCAGCCAGGCGGATTCCCGGCACGATGCCCGGGGCAGGGGCCACGGGGCATCCCGGGGGGCATCGCCATCCTGCCCGCATCCCGGCCGGCCGCTCCCTCCTCCATCGCCTCTTTGTAAGGAATTTTCATGGAAAGCAGGAGGCGCCGCGCTGGGGAGGTGGGGCCGGTCCCTGGCCACCCACCGAGGTCCCCGGGGGGTCCCGCGCTGGGAGAGGGCAGGTCTCGCCCCCCCCTTGCGCTGAATTATACATGAGGCGGGAGGACAATAACGGGGTTTGTCGGCCGGGCCCGGCGCCCGCCGCGACGCGGATTTCGGCAGGGACGGCGTGAGCGGGGTGGGACCGGCTGGGCTCCCATCGACCCGACCCTTTATTACAGCGGGAGATGAAACAATCCCGAGGGTTAAATAAAAATAATAACTAAAGTCCTGCTGGGACTGGCCGGGGGGGGGCAAATACCTGCCAGGACACGCAGCGATGCCCCCGGCCCCTCCGCCTCCCCGGCCCCGCTCGCTCCCCGGCACGTCTCCCATCACCCAGCGCTCGCGGTTCACTTTATTTTCCCTTTCCTGGAGATTCCCAGCGGGAACGGGCCAGGAGGTGGAGTGTAAAGCTGGCGGCGCCGAGGGCTCGGCGACGCTTCCTCTGCGCCGCGCCGGCAGCAATGGGAGTGAGGACGGAACAAAGGTGGCTCTGTCCTTCCCGGCTCGGAGAAGCCTTTTTGTGAAAGCCGGCGGCCGGCGGATCCCAGCCTGGAGCAGCCGGAGTTTTCCCTGTCCGAGCGCAGAGGAATTTTTGGAGATAAAAGAAGTTTCCGTCAGCCGAAGGCGCTGCCAATCCCGCCCCCCCCCCGGCACGGGGCAGGTGGCTGCGGGGGGAGCGGCTCGTGGCACGGCTGCGAGCGCGGCGGGGCCGGGGTTCTGGCGGCCACCGGCCCCCGGCAGCCGGCCCGGGGTCTGGATTAGTCCGGGGCTGCCACTGTCGGCCACGTGCCCCAGGGATGGGGATGGGGATGGGGACCAGGATGGGGACAGGGATGGGATGGGATGGGGATGGGATGGGGACACGGACAGGGATGGGGACAGGGACCAGGATGGGGACAGGGTCCAAGACAGGGATGGGGACAGGGATGGGATGGAGATGAGGATGGGGATGGGACGGGGACAGGGACAGGGATGGGGATGGGGATGGGACGGGGACATGGACGGGGATGGGACGGGGACAGGGATGGGGACAGGGACCAGGATGGGGACAGGGTCCAAGACAGGGATGGGGACGGGGATGGGATGGAGATGAGGATGGGGACAGGGATGGGATGGGGATGGGGATGGGGACAGGGACAGGGACGGGGACGGGGATGGGGATGGGGATGGGACGGGGACACGGATGGGGATGGGATGGGGACAGGGACAGGGATGGGGATGGGATGGGACAGGGACATGGACGGGGATGGGATGGGGACAGGGACCAGGATGGGGACAGGGTCCAAGACAGGGATGGGGACGGGGATGGGATGGAGATGAGGATGGGGACAGGGATGGAGATGGAGACAGAGAAAGGGACAGAGGTGGGACAGGGACACGGACAGGGACAGAAACACGGACAGGGACGGGGATGAGGATGAGGATGAGGATGAGGATGAGGATGAGGACAGGGCCGGGGCCAGGGCTCAGCTCTGCCTCGCTCTCCCCAACCAGCGCAGCACCTCGCAAAGGGACGGTGCCGAGCTTAGAGGCCGGACTAGGCTTTAGGGCTGGGTTTAACCTTCAGCACAGCCGGGTGGTGCCCGAGCCCTGGCGGGGAGCCTGCTTCCCCCCAAAACGAGCCTTGCCCCTGCTCTCGAGCCCCCCGCCACGGCCCAGCCGCCTGCAGCAGAGAACCCTGGGGCTGCAGCTCCGTCCCCCTCCTCCCTGACAGCAATTCCTGCCTTGCCGGTCCCGGATAACCGCGCCGGCGCCCATTGCCGGTGCTGCCCGGCCCTCCGAGCCGGATAATCTCTGTTTGATAGAAATAATGAGTGCATCAACCTTAAACCAATTTGCTCGGCAGCTCCTCTCTGGCAGTGGGACCTACGGTCAGGCAGGGACAAAGCCACGGAGCCACGGGGCCGGGGAGGCTGCAGCAGCTCTCCCCCCTCCTCTTTTTACCCCCCGTCTAGTTTTTTGGGGGTTCTCCAGGGCCCCCAAAGCTCTGCCTAAGCGGAGGAGCCACCGCTGCCGCGCCAGATGCCCGCAGATCCCGATTAAGCGCTTTGCGGGCTAAGAGCCATGTGGGCGGCCACATGTCCCCGCCCCACGTGCACACGCACACGCACGTGCAACACGCACGATCCCTGGTCTCCACGGGCGTCACCAGGGTTGGGGCCGTCCAGACCCGGCACAGCTCGGAGCTTCCAGCCCCTTGCAAACACGTCCATCCCACCCCAGCGTTGATTTCCCCGTTTTATTTTCCCTCCCCCCCCCCCCGAAAAAGGAGAGAGTAAAATTCTCTCATCGGTCAAATTCTCTGCGCCAAAGTTCGGGCTGGGGGCGAGGTCACCCCCGCCCCGGGGACGGGCCATCGCGGGGGTCGCCCGGGGGCTGGTCCGCGATCCGGCCGCCGTTTCTCACCGTGCGAAGGGGTACGGCACGGGGGGATGCTCCGCGGGGGGTGTCGGCGAGGGGGACGGCACGCGGTGCGGGACAGGAGGAGCCCAAACCCACCAGCACCGCGCACAAAGCGTCACAGCCCGGGCAGCTCCGTCCCTCTCATCCCACGGCTCCGGGATTACACCGGTACCGCTAAAATCCCGTCTTTATCTCCGCAGTGCCCAGCCAATGACCTCGGGGCTGACGCGCAGGACCTTCCTCCGCGGGGATCAGGGATGATAAAGCTCTCCCGGTCCCGGCTCGCCGCGAGGCACAAGGTCCCAGTCCCAGCAAACCGGCTCGGATGCTCCAAGGGTGACGTCCGAGCACGCGGTGGCCGGGATGGATGGCAAGGGCTTCGCCCAGGTAAGGGGATTTTCTCCCTGGATTTGGGATTTGGGGTTTTGTTTTGCTCCTTGCAGCTGGCGAAGGAGCGGCGCCAGGCCCGGGGCGCCGGGATGCGAGGCCAATTCCAAGTCCAAGAGGAGTCACTGCGTGTAGCGGGGGATCACGGGACGGATGCCGGTGAAAGAATTCGTGGAAGGGTGTAGGAGAACCGTTTCCCAAACCTCTGGCCCGGAGCCAGGCGGGGTGATGTCGAAGCAAGGCGGGATGCAACATTCCGGGTGGTTTTCCGCCTGGCGGAGGGGACTGAAGGAAAAATATGGGAGTGGGGGGCTTTGAGACGTGGTCGTCCCCGCAGGGAGAGATGCGAGATGCTGCTGCGGGTGAGTAAGGGCCCGGGGGAGCGCCCGGCTCTGCTCCTGCATCCCGGGGAGAGCCGGCCAGGCCGCGGGATGGGGTCAGGGATCCCTTTTCTCGCCCCAGAAGCGGCCGAGGGAGCAGCAGCGTTTCCCTGGCAGGATGCTGAGCACCCGCGCTCGGCGTGGGACTGCTGGCAGTTTCTCCGCCGGCAGCGTTTGGGAGTTTTCCCTGGAAAAGCAGCTTTTCCCTGGAAAAGCAGCTTTTCCCTTGTGCCTCGACAGCTGTTGGCTGTTTCGAAACCATCTTCGCTGGAAAGGGCAATTAAAAAAAAGCTCTGGTTTTCGTTTCCAACCTCTCCTCGTTTCACCCGAGCAGCGGGAAGGGCTGGGAGAGCGGGACCTCCTCGGCTGCGGGATGGGGGTCCCCCCTTGTGCTCCAGACTTGGGGGTCACTGGGTTTACCCCTTCCCTGCCCACCAGTAGCGCCGTCTGCTTTCGGCCAGGCTTTTTGGAGGGCCGGGAGGTTCAGACCCAAATCAGCCGGGGTTTTAAGAGGCTGCCCGGCTCCTGGCTCTCTCAGCAGCTCTCGCCCAGACACCGAGGACGGGTTGGGACGTGCATCCATCCGCACGTGGCTTCGCCGCGGTGACGTGGACGCCGGTCCCTGCCCGCACGTTGGCTTTGCCGCGAGCCTGGCAGGGCTAAAGGGTGGGATCCTGGCGCAGCCGTGCACCCAGGTCCGCCTCGACACCGAGTTTGGGGTTATTTCCTCCGATTGTCCGCGCTGGGCGGGAAGGGTTTTGCAGGAATCGGCGCAGGCGGAGGTGCCGGGGGGGGTTTGCATTCGGGATTTGACCCCAGCGCAGTCCCTGGGCTTCCCCCGAGCCTTCAGCTTGCTGCTCCCGCTCCGGCTCTGCCAGGCTGCCACCTCCGCGGCCCTTCCCTCCAGCATCCCGGCAGAGCCGGAGACTCCCCACGTGCTCCCAGCTTCTGCGGCTGGGGCTTGAGGACCGACCCTGCACCGAGCCTCGGCTGGATGCGGCCGTGGCATGGGGGCATCTCAGGGCGACGGCGGGGTTATCCCGCTGCCGGCACGTTCCGGGATGGGACCCCCGAGATCCAGCTCTGGGACCCTGGCGTAGCGAGGGGAAAAACCAGGGGATCTTCCGAGCTTCCCAACTCTTTGGATCCGAAATAGAAACGGCATCCACACGCTCAGCACCGGCTGCGAACCCCCTGGGCTCGCTCGCATCCAGAGCGCCGGGAGGAAGCCCAGGGGGGTCCCCCGGAGGAGCCGAGGGGAAAGAGAAGCCCCCGGCGCCGAGCGTTGCCCTGCCTGCTGCCGCCCGCTCCCTCAGCAGCCTGCCTGCTGCCGCTCGCCCCGCTCGCGCCCCGGCTGCGGTTGGCTGGCGCTGCGGACGTGCGCTCGCCCCACGCCGCGGGACGTGGCCGTGACCCAGCTCTGCCGGGCCCGGCGGCCGGGAAAGCGCCCGGAGGACGCTGGAGAAACCTCCTCTTTCGACTGCGATTGAGAAAGTGCCTCACGAGGAAGTTATTCATCCCAGGGCGCCGTGACTCAAGGTCCCGTGGCCGGGCCGGGACTTTTGACCTCGGAGGTGTGCCAGGCTCGCACGGTGCCGGGCACAGCCCTTGCCAGCCCTGGGGACCCCCCCCCAGCTCTCCCTACGTTTGGCCGTGCCAGCTTTTGGGGACCCCATCCATCCTGCCAGGGCTCCCGCCAGCTCCGACGTCCCCTCCAGGGTTTGGGGACCTTGCTGGGACTTTGGTGCAGCTCACGGACACGCAAGGGGCTCAGACGGCTCCTCTCCCCGTTGCGTCGCGGGGCCGATCCCGGGCCACTCCGGGCTGGTCCCGTGGGGGATCCGCTGCCCCCTCAGATCAGGAGACGTTTGATGGAGCTGGCAGGTTCCTTGGCAGGTGGACAAGCTTATGGCCGGTGCCACCGCGAGGAAGGGCAGGGCAGGCAGCGGGAAGCGAATGTCAACCTCACGTCGCCGTAATTCAGGAGGAGGCAGCGGGACAGGCAGCGGCAGGAGCTCGGCGTGGATGCAGCAAACCGGATTTGCCGACGCTGAGGCTCCCACTATAAAAATCCCATGGGCAGAGGAGGCTGCGCGGGGATGGAGATGCTCCCAAGGTTGAGGATGGCCATCACCAGTGGAGGGTGACCATCAGCAGTGGAGGATGGCCATCACCAGTAGAGAATGGCCATCACCAGCAGAGGATGGCCATCACCAGCAGAAGGTGGCCATCAGCAACAGAAGGTGGCCATCACCAGCAGAAGGCAGCTATCACCAGCAGAGGGTGGCCATAACCAGCAGAGGGTGGCCATCACCAGCAGAGGGTGGCCATCACCAGCAGAAGGTGGCCATCAGCAACAGAAGGTGGCCATAACCAGCAGAGGGTGGCCATCACCAGCAGAGGGTGGCCACCACCAGCAGAGGATGGCCATCACTATTGGAGGTTGACCATCACCATCGGAGGGTGGCCATCACCAGCGGAGGGTGGTCATCACCAGCAGAAGGTGGCCACCACCAGCAGAAGGCAGCCATCACGAGCAGAAGGTGGCCATCACCAGCAGAGGGTGGCCATCACCAGCAGAAGGTGGCCATCACCAGCAGAGGGTGGCCGTCACCAGCGGAGGATGGCCACCATCACCACCGGTCCCCTCTCGGCAGAGGCCGGCCATCACCAGCAGAAGGTGGCCGTCACCAGCGGAGGATGGCCACCATCACCACTGGTCCCCTCTCGGCAGAGGCCCAGCGACCACCGGTGCCCCGTCACACGCTCGCACCCGCCGCCGGGTGCCGCTTCCCGGCCAAACCCCGCCTGGCTTCCTCCCGCCCTGGCTGGTGGCCCCGCGGCTTTGCGGGGAGCGGAGGTTTGAGGGGAGCGAGGGAAGAGCCGGAGCAGGGCCCCCGCAGCGCGTCGGGAAGCTACAATGAGGCGGCTCCGTCTAATCCGATTCCATCTCCCCTTCTCCGTCGGCAGAACGGAGATTCGCCTGGCTGTGCCGGGCGGGAAGGCTGGCCCGCCGGAGCTCGGGGTGGCCCAGCCCGGGGGCACCCCGCTTCCCGGCCCCCGCCTCGCCCGCGGGGAGCCCCTCCGGCCGTTCGGGGAGGGCTGGCTGCTCGGGGGCGGACACCCTTGGGATGCGGCTGGACGTTGGGTTGGAAATCAGCTCCGGGGTTACGAGCATCCGCGGAGGAGCAGCGGTAGGACAGACGGACGGACGAATTCCCCCAGCGCAGACGGGGCGCGAGCCTCCCCTCTCCGTCCGCCTTTGCGGGGCGGTTTGGGGGGGTCACAGCTCGCCCCCCCCCGCCGCAGAGCTGGGGAAAGGCGGCGGCGCCCGGCGCAGCCCCAAGGTCACGCGCTCCGTCCCACGGCTGCCCAGGAAAGCAAAGCCCTCGGACCGGTTTTCTATTCCCAGCCCCGCGCGAGGGCTGGGTCCGGCCAAGTTCAAGGTTTCCGGTGCGTTGGGTGACCAGGCGAAGTAAATAAATGGTCACCGGTGTCATTCTTCTGCCGAGGGGTTCGTTTGGGATGTGTGTGTGTGTGTGAAATGGAACGTCGGTGGAAACTATGTGGAGCACTGATGGAGCGATGAATCACGGGGCAGGTGATCCGGGAGGAATTAATCCCTCTCCTGGAGCCGCTCCAGCTCCGGGATCATCCCGCCCGCTCCCCGCCGCACAGCGGCCTCCAAACATCGGGTACGCCGGGTCTGGTTCCCAATTCCTCTATCCCCGCCCCGATCCGTGCCTCGGTTTCCCTGGTATAGGAAGGGGGTGTTCCCCTCGCCGGGTTCCCACCGCTCTCCTGGGGGGTCCCCAAACCCCCCGGGCAGCACCGCTCCGGGCGGCTTTTCCCTGTGCCACGGGGCTCATTGGCCCCGCTTGCATCCCGAGCTGGTCCCGGGACTCCGGGATGCCCCGTCCCTGCTCCGGCTGCTGGGCACGGCCCTTCCCTTCAAGCTCCGACGTTGTCATTACCGCAGTCATTCGGCTTTAAAGAATCGCATTAGAGAAATTAGAGCCGGTCGTAGCTTCAATCCCTGCAATCAGCCCGTTTCCTCTTGCTAAGGAACGCGGCATTAAACGCCGATAGATTATTACAAGCCCATACGGAGCCGGGAAGCAGCTGGGAGGGACGGCTTGAAAAAGATTTAGATTTTGAGGGTTGTTACGTGAAAGGAATTAACGAAGCGCGGTGGAAAAACTCATTTAAAAAATTAAAAAAAGAAAAAAAAAAAGACAAGCTTTAAACGCAAGCGCCGTTTAGGGGGGTGCCTGGAGCGGACACCCGCTCCGCCTGCCCTTCCTCGGCTGGGGCGTTATCCGGCAAATAAACCGAGCGCTGGGGAATACGCCTCCCTGAATAAGGGGATTTTGCCGAGCGGGACGGAAGGACGCGACAGACCCCTCGTTTTGCGCACACGGTCGCTTCCTTCATCCAGCCGCGCCGGCGGCAGACGGGGAGGGCGGCCAGATGCGCCCGGCTATTTTTAGGCGAAACGCCGCTTTCGTTTCACCTTAACCGCTGAGACCTCGGGTATGTAGCGGAAAAAAAAAAAAACCCCAAAAAAGCCGGATGAGAGGGCGAATTGAAACGCGGGCGCGCCGAAAAAGAATAAAAAGCGTCGGCTGCCGGTCCGGGGCTTTCACCGAAAGCCTGGCCAAGGTCGGGCTGGCCGGGCAGGGGCCGGCAGGACTGGATTGCCCGGGAAAGGGAGTTTGGCAGCGGGGTTGTCTTGGCTCCGTTTCTCTCCCTCTGTTTCGGTTGCTTCTCCTCTCTTTCCTTTGAAATGGCGTTTCAATTCCTCGGAAAAAAAAAACAAAACAAACCCAATGATGTAAATGACCACTTCGAAAGAAATACAAGGAGGTAAAGCCGTGAGGAGCCCGAGCGGCTCCGAAGGGGTTGGGAAAGCGGGAGCGGGCGGACGGGTTGGGTAACTCCTGCCCCAGGGCTGCCGAGACCGGCTCTGCGGGGCGCCGGGAGCCGGGCGGGCGCAGGACGTGCCGCGGCCCTCGTAGGGCTCCTCGCGGCGCCCGGCCGTGGCTCCCCGCGCGGCCTCGGCCCTCCGATTCCCGCCGGGAGAAGGGAGCCGGGATGGGGACGAGGAGGAAGGAGCGATGGCGGGAGGCAGATCTCGGCGGGCAGAGGGTTCCCGGAGGTTCGGGGGGCACCGAGCACCCCGCTTGCAGCCCTGTGCTGTGCACGGGGAGCGGGCCGCGCGCGGGCGGGCGTAGGAACCGCCGCGGGCCGGCGGACGCGCGGGGATGCGCGCGGGAACGCGCGTGTGGCGGCGCGTGCGCCCGCCCGTGTGTGCGCGCCCGTGTGTGCACGCCCGCGGGGACACAGCGGGGCACACGCGGACGCCCGGCACCGCCACGCGTGCGTGCGCGGACACACGCCGATGCGCGGAAGCCAGGCCGCGCGCGCACACGTACGCGCACACGCGTGCACACGCGTGCACACGGACACGCGTGCACGCACACACGCGTGCTGCTGTGTGTGTCCCCCCCCCCCGGGGGTGCACACATGCCGGTGTGCACACAGACAGCAGTGCACCCCCCCCCAGTGCATCCCCCCCAGTTCATGTGCACCCCCCCAGTGCACCCCCAATGCACACGCACACCCCGCAGTGCACCCCAAGGCACGTGCATCCCCCCCCAGTGCACCCCCAATGCACACATGCACCCCCAGTGCACCCCCAGCCCTCCCAGTTCACACCCACTCATCTCCCCTGCACCCCCCAGTGCCCACTCGAGACCCTGTTCACCCCCTCCCTGTCGCCCCACACCAGTTCACGCCCCCCCCCAGGGCACCCCAATGTACCATCCCCCCCAGTGCACCCCCAATGCACATGCACCCCCCCAGTGCACCCTCAGCCCCCCCAGTTCAACCAAACTCATCTCCCCTGCACCCCCCAGTGCCCACTCGAGACCCTGTTCACCCCCCACCACCCAGCACCCCACACCAGTTCACGCCCCCCCAGTGCAACCCCAATGCACGTGCACCCCCAGTGCACCCCAATGTACCACCCCCAGTGCACGCGCACCCCCAGTGCATCCACAGCCCCCCCAGTTCACCCACACTCATCTCTCCTGCACCCCCCCAGTGCCCACTCGAGACCCTGTTCACCCCACTCCACCCATCGCCCCACACCAGTTCATGCACCCCCCCGTGCACCCCAATGTACCACCCCCAGTGCACCCCAATGCACGCGCACCCCCAGTGCACCCACATTCATCTCCCCTGCACCCCCCCAGTGCAGCCCCAGCCCCCCCAGTTCAACCACACTCACCTCCCCTGCACCCCCCAGTGCCCACTCGAGACCCTGTTCAACCCCCACCATCCATCGCCCCACATCAGTTCACGCACCCCCCAGCGCACCCCAATGCACGCGCACCCCCACTGCACCCCAGTGTACCACCCCCCCGTGCACCCCCAATACACGCGCACCCCCACTGCACCCACAGCCCCCCCAGTTCAACCACACTCATCTCTCCTGCACCCCCCCAGTGCCCACTCGAGACCCTGTTCACCCCACTCCACCCATCGCCCCACACCAGTTCATGCACCCCCCCAGTGCACCCCAATGTACCACCCCCAGTGCACCCCAATGCACGCGCACCCCCAGTGCACCCCAATGTACCAACCCCCCCAGTGCACCCCAATGCACGTGCACCCCCAATGCACCCCCAGCCCCCCCAGTTCACCCCCACTCATCTCCCCTGCACCCCCCCAGTGCCCACTCGAGACCCTGTTCACCCCCCACCACCCCACACCAGTTCATGCACCCCCCCAGTGCACCCCAATGTACCACCCCCCCAGTGCACCCCAATGCACGTGCACCCCCACTGCACCCACAGCCCCCCCAGTTCACCCACACTCATCTCCCCTGCACCCCCCCAGTGCCCACTCGAGATCCTGTTCACCCCACTCCACCCATCACCCCACACCAGTTCATGCACCCCCCCAGTGCACCCCAATGTACCACCCCCAGTGCACCCCAATGCACGTGTACCCCCAGTGCACCCCAATGTACCACCCCCCCGTGCACCCCCAATACACGCGCACCCCCACTGCACCCCCAGCCCCCCCAGTTCACCCCCACTCATCTCCCCCCCCCCGCGACCCCGCCCCCAGCGCCCCGCACCAGTTCGCACCAGTTCCCCCCCCGTAACCCCCCCCACTCCCTCGGGCGCCCCCTGGCGGCGGGCGCCGGCCCCGCGCCGGGCACACACCCTCGCGGCTCAGCCAATGAGCAGCGCCCGCGGCGCCGCGTCACTCGGGGGCCGGGGGAACCTCCTCAATGAGCCACATTGTCGCGGGCGAGTACCGCGGCGCGCGCTGCTCGGGGCCGCCTCCGCTCCGCTCCGCTCCGCTCCGCTCCGCACCCCGCCGCGCAAGATGATCGCCTCCCACCTGCTCGCGTACTTCTTCACCGAGCTCAACCATGACCAGGCGCAGAAGGTGAGGGGGGGGCGGCGGGGCGAGATGCGCGGGACAAAGGGGGGGGGGGGGAGGGGAAAAAAAGGAGAAGGGGGGGGGGTAAAAACAAAAAAGGAAAAAGGAAAAGAAAGGGAAAAGGGGAAAAGGGAGAAAAGGAAAAAAGGGGGGGGAAAAGGAAAAAAGAAAAAAGGAAAAAGGAAAAAACGAGGGGAAAAGTAAAAAAAAAGGAAAAAGGGAAAAAAGGACAAAGGAAAAAGGAGAGAAAAGGAAAAATGAGAAAAGGAAAAATGAGAAAAAGGAGAAAAAAGGAAAAAGAGAAAAAGGAAAAAGAGAAAAAAGGAAAAAAGAGAAAAAAGAAAAAAAGAGGAAAAAAGATAAAGAAAAAAGAGGGAAAAAAGGAGAAAAAAAAAAACAACCCGGGCAAGAGGGGAAGTGGGGGGAAGCGGGGGCAGGGGAGGGGGCGGGCGGGAGGCGCCGGTGCCGCCCCGCGGGCCCGTGCGCTGCCCGGCCGGGGCCGCCGTGCGGTACGTGCCGCGGCGGGCGGCTGCGGGACCCCGCGTGGCCGGGCGCCCCCCGCGGGCCGGCGGCGCGGAGCAGCAGGAGGAGGAGGAGGAGGAGGAGGAGGAGGAGGAGGAGGAAGAAGGCGGTGCGCGTGTCCGTGTGTGTCTCTCCGCTCCCCTCCCCGGCCGCCCCCGCGGGACTCGGGACCCCCGGGGCCGCCCCACGCAGCCACGTGTCGCCGCTTCCTGCCGCCGGCGCGGAGCATCCGCGGGCGCGGAGCATCCCCCGGTAGCCGGAACCTTCAGCCCCTCGGCGGGACACCCCCTCCCCGCCCCCGGGCGACCAGCCGAGGTCCCGGCGGGGAGCGGGGCCCCGGCTCCGGCCGGCCGAGCCCGGGGCACGGCGGGGCTCCCGCGGGGGGGGGGGGGGGGGTTGCTCCGAGCTCGGAGGCAAACGCAGCACCTCGGGCTGCCCTTCCCCGGGCCGTGCCCCCCCTCCCCTGCGCTGGCTGCCCTGAAAAGCATCTTCTTGCCTTCCCCCACCCTTAATTTACGGGTCCCGGGCGACCGGAGCCTGTTCCTTGGACCGCAAACGCGAGCCGAGGCGTTCCGTTGGGATGCGCGGCGCGTTCGTCACCGGTAGCTCGGGAGGTCAAGCCCTGGAAAAACGCAAGTGCTTCTGCTCTCCGGCGGAACGCAGCCCGGCCTTTGTTTGGCTCCCAACAGCGAGGGTTAAAGAAATGATTCCTGGAAAAAAAACGCTGGCCGGGAGACTCTGCCGGAAGGCTCAGCTCTTCCCCCGGCGTTTGGGGCATCTAAGGATACGTCGGAGAGGGTTTCGGCTCCGAGTGCTGAGGTCGTGCAGCGGTTCCTGTTACCGGGGTTGCGGTGCCTGGGCGTGGGGTGGTCGGGGTTTGTAAATACCCCCCCTTAAAAAAAAAAAAAGCGCCGAATGCAAAACGCGCGGCCGCAGAGAGCCCCGGCTCGCTCCGTTGGGTAACGCCGGGGCAGCCGACGGAGAAACCAAACTCGCCACGTTGGCCCTTCGCCTGCATTAAATAGGAAGTAAAACAAGAGAGAACATTAAAAAAAAAAAAAAACCAAACCAAAACCCCGGAGCGCATAGCCATCCGTAAGGAAATACGGGCTCGGCTTCTCCGGCTCGCGAGTGTCCCGGGGTTGTGCAACAGCCGAATTCACGGGACGGGGTTGTGTAACCCAACGGCAGAACTAGGCCAGCGGCACGGCCCGACTTCTGCCTCTCGGGCTCCCGGCAGGTTACGAGCTCCTTATCGGGAGCTGGAAATAATGGAGAGGGAAGGTTTTGGTTTAAGGTATTCGGCTTCATTACCCACCGGGAAAAGGGCGTGTGAAGCCTCGGGAACCGGCTTCGTTTTCTTCCCAGCTCCAAAGCCCGAACAAAAAAGGTTGCTGAGGTGTGGGGAGGGAAAAAAAAAATATCCAGGAGCCGTCGGCCGGGGCTCCGGCTGCTGCGGGAGATGGCTCTGCCCTCCCGGCCCCAACCGGCCGCCTCCACAACGGGATTTCTCTGGGTTATTTTTAAACAAAATGCCTGGGAATCCTCCCGCTAAGGCAAAGCTGGGGTCGGCACAGCCTCCTGCGGGAGCACGGAGCTCGGCTTCGCCGCGGGGCGGGGGGAGAAGGGGGGAAGCAGCTGGGTTTCCGCGCTGGATGCTTCCCCCATGGATGCAAAAATCATTCCTGGCTTATAAACCTTCCCGGGCAAGTGGAGGGAGGAGTCCCCAGCACAGGGAGACGTAGGGACTAAAATTCCTGGAAAGCTGCGATGTATTTTTTTTGTCAAACCCAAAGGCTTTACCCAGAATCTGAGACTAGATTTGGGAAAAGGTTTCGGGGTGGTAGCCTGGGGTGCGTTCCAGTCGTGCGTCTGTTTTGCTTTGGATCGGGCAGAAAAGGGGCTCGGCCGTAGGAAAAAAAGTGCCTTTTCCCCCAGCTGCCGTTTGCGGCCGCGTCAGGGCCTTGGAAACAGCCCCCAAAATAGGATTTTTTTCTTCCCGGTCTTGACACGGAGCAGCTTTCCCTGCTCTGCTGCCCACCTGGGGGGATGTCACCCACGTCCCCAAACTCCTCCCCGGCTGGAAAGTGGGTTCCAGTTGTAACTTATCTGAGCCCCAAGGGATTGCGCAAACTTTAATTAACCTCAGCAGCGTCCTTTGAGATCCCAGCTTGAAAGTTTGCTGCGGATGAACCACGTTCCCTTTGGATGTGCCGGCTCACGCCGGGTTTCCTGCTCCCTGAACTTCAGCCTTGTCATGCGATGGGAGGAGTGTGAGGCGAACGAGCTTAATAACTGGGCTGGCGGCTCTTCTTCCCCATCACTTCTTCGAAAGAAGGGAAAACCGGCGATGGAGGTAATTTTCCTGCAGTCGTGGCTGTTCCCAGGCAGGGGCAGGTTTTCCCTTGATTTTTTTAATTTTTCCTTTGCTAGGGGGGTGAGTTTTATCTAGCTGATGTCTCCCCGGCTGCCTCCCGCGGGCTCCTCTGCGGCTGTGGGAGAGGTGCCTGCTTGCAAATTCCTGGAAACCAACTTAACAGCTTCTCTTAAGCCTGCCAAGGTCAGGGCCAGGACGGCCTTCCCCATCCCGGGCACCTTCCGGGAGCCACCGCGTAGCCCCTCGCTCCTCGGCTTCTCATCTGAGCTGCCGCGGGGAGCCCGGGCAGGGCGCAGCCTCTGTTTCCCCAACCGCGGTGGGATGCTCCCGGCATCCAAGGTTGGGGGGGGGGGGGGCTCGGCGCCAGCGAGGCTTTGCGATCCGGCAGCATCCGAAGGGGATTTCTGCTCCGGAGACCTTCTGGGTTTAAAATGGGGCAGAAAGAGGACGCGTGGGCAGGGAGGCGTCTCGGAGGCCGGCCGGGGCTGCTCCGGGCCGGTGGGAGCTGGGAGCGGTTTGACGTCTCCCACTCCTGAACTGGAAACCAGAACGTTTTCCCAGTTAAACTGGGCTTTTCGTGGGGCTGCGGGGTCACGCGAGGCCGGGTCTCCGGCCGCCGCCGATGCTCTGCGCCGTGACTTCTTCGCCGTGGGTGCCGGGCTCCACCTCCGGCGCGGGGTTCAAGCTGCCGTCCCGGGGGGGGCCAGGGGGAGGAACCGGCCGAGCAGGAAAACTTCTGACTCACTCGGGTTCAGGATGACTCCGGGCGTGTGTCATCGGAGGCTTGGCCGCGGCGGGAGGGCACGTGGGGTTTCGTTCGGCGCCGAGCCCTCGATAGCAGCCAAGGACGTGGGTGCTGCCGGGGTCAGGGCTGGAGGAGGGTGGGTGCAGCATCAGTCCTGTGTCACGGAAGGCGGGGGGGCGGGGGGGTGTCGGGGAAGGGGACGAGCCGGTTCCCGGCACTGAGTCAGCCCCGGCTGGGTAACGGCGCGGTGACACAGCGACGGGGAGCGCTGGTTTTCGGTACGCGGGCCCGGAGTCCGTCCCGTGCTGCGGTGCCCATCCCAGATGCGACGATAAAAGTTGCAAAGTACGTGCCAGGTGACGGTCCCCAGCCGGGAAATAAAACACTCTCCGCGCTAGATGATTTCCCGCCTTCGCCCTGCGACCTCGGTGAACCGCTGCCGCTCCGTCTGCCTCGGTTTCCCCGAACCCGTCGCGTCCCGCTGCGGATCCGGGCAGGATGGGGCCGCGGCTGCCAGCTCGCCCTGGCGACCGCACAGCATCCTCCTCCGAGAGCAGCAGGGAGAGCGTCGGTATGGCGAAAAACGGCAGTGATTTTTAAAAAGGCAGCACGCTTTAAGTTAAAAACTGGGATAGGGAGGGAAGTAATTGAAATTAAAAATAATTTCAGGCAGAGATTCCCCTGGAGGGAGGATTGACTGCGCACACTTGTGGGTTAGGAGTGCTCAAGCCTTCCCCAAACTTGAACATCTCTCTGTTGTTCTCGTACACAACAAATACTTGACTTTGTTGCCAAAAAGGAAAAGAATCCAGCCCGGAAAGCAGCTAACCTCTCCCGGTGTTACGCTTGTTCCCAAAACGCTGCTGAAATTAGGCACATCCAGCTGAAAACTACAGCGGGGAGGTACGGGGGGACTGGAGACGTTCGCTCCCGGTTCTCGCCAGACACGTGGCTTTGGAAAGAGATCCAGAGCAAAACTAAAACTGAAGACGAGCGGCTTCCCCTTCCCACCGCCCGGGATCATTAACAGGGAAAACGTGGCCGAGCCCTTAACGCGTGAGAATAAACCGCCCCGAGTCCTTCCCCGTCCCCGCCGCCGTTTGCTGGGCAGGAAACAGTTGCGCTTTGCCGGAAGCCGCTGTCGCGCTGGAACTTCCATCACCGCCAGCGATCCTGCCCCGCGTCCCCGCCAAGCGACGGGGGAAAGGGGTCCCGCTACCCCCCCCGGCGAGGGGAAAAGCATCCTTCATCCTCCCTGCTCCGAGCCGTTCCGCCGCCCGGGGGGGACGGTGACACGGGATAGATCTATCGGGGAGGGGTTTTCCACTCGGCAAGCGGCCGCGCTGACGGGACCATCTCGCAAACCCATGCGCCGAGGAATTAATTCTTTTTTCTCTGTGGATAACGGCATTGAATCGGAATGAGGTTATTCGCGTGCTTGTATGTTTGCGGCGCTGAGGGTGTAGCCCCGATGGGAGGATTAAGAGGCGGCTTCGGGCACGAGAGCATCATCCAGCTGTGGTGCTGGAGCTGTGAGTTGTCACCATCATTGCAAAGGCAAACGTGGGTTTTGGGGTACTTTAGGCTCGGCTCCGTGCGCCGCGGCTCACCCGGCTTCCAGCTGCTGGCAAAAATTGGGCAACTGGAGGTTTCTTCAGCCTTGGGGCGGGTGGACCTTGCCCAACGGTGGCCCAGCACCCGGCGTCGAAATTAGCAGCGCCTTTGGAGAGAGCCCTGAGCTACGAGCGGGGATTTGCAGGGGTTTCGTTCAAAAAACCGGCGTGGAACGTGTTACATCCACAGCGGCTCCAACGATCCGGTTCTTCAACAAAATGTCCTGCCCCGCGTGCAGCTGTCCTCGGCTGCGAGCACCCCCAGCGCTTCCCAGCTTAAATCCGTTCCTCCTCCGTTCCGTTGAGATTTCCTCGGGGAAACGCTATTATTTACGCTGGAAGCTTTCCAGAAATTAAATTGCCCCGTTCTGGCTCCTAACCTGGCGACTTTATTTATTTGGCATTGGCAATGATCTTAAAAAAAAAAAAAAAAAAAAGGTTAAACAACCAAGAATGTGGTTGGTCTTGTCTCCTGCTTCGGAGCTGCAGACCAAATTCCCCCGTCTTACCTGATCTGAACCACAATTTGGGGCGTGCTTGGGTGCGGGGGGGGGGGGTAAGCGGAGTAACGAACCGGGCCGTGGGGCTGGGAAGCCTTGGACACGAAGGTGACCGTGGCTCTGCCTTGGGGGGGGGGTCAAGCGCACGCCAGGGTGGTCTCCCCGGGGCAGGAGCTGAGCTGCTGCCGCCCCGGAGCCGTTCCGCCGGACGCCCTGACCTGCCTTAGCTGCCGAGTGGGACGACGTCTAAGTTTGTAGGAGAAGATGATCCAGGTTTTAAAGGGCTTTGGAGATTAGAAGAAGGTCACCCTGTTTCTCACGCTGCCGATTATTCCTGGGACGGTGGAGCCCGGAGGACACGGGGAACGTGCTGAGCGGTGCCTGTCCTGGAGAGAGGAGGTGAAACCTCCGCATCGTTTTCCCCGTGCCGTGGTTTTGGGGGCTGGCGGGTCACGCGCGCAGATCTTCACTGCGGGAATCGAGGGGCAAACAACGGTGGCTTCTTGAGCTTCCAAAACACCCGGCTTCTCCGGGACGAGACCTTCCCCTAGCAGCATCTTGTGAATCTAGGAGGAAAAGCGAGCCAAGTCAGGGCGGCGGACAGGAGAGAAACGCCGGCAGCGTGGGGTTTGTGCGAGGGCGAAGCTCTGCCCCGAGCCCCGCTGGTGTGGTACCCACCGCTGGGACGGGGACGCCTCGTTGGGACCCCGTCCCCGCTCGCGGTGGTCTCACGGGGACCCCCTGACCACCACAGGCTGCCAGAGAAGTCCAGTGACGGAAGGTCTCGCGGGGGCGAGAGGCTGCCGGGAGGCAGAACGCTCGGCGTCGGCCGGGTTTATCTCTAATTATCACCGACAGTCGGGGTCAGACGCGGCTGGAGAGGGGACGGGGTCTGGGAGGGGTCCTCCCCGTGCCAAGGGGCAGGTCGGCGGCTCCCGAGGAGGTTGTGAAAGGCCCCGAGAGCCGGGATAACGCTATCGCTCTGGCTCGCAGCTAAGAAATGGGGTGGGGCCGTCTGTCCTGGGTCAATGGCATCGACTGATAACCGTCGGGGCGGGAAAACGGGAGATTTCCTACCCTGGGCTGGGCTGGAGTCGGGCTCTGGACCCCGCGCCCCTCTCGAAGCCGGGGGAGGAGGAGGAGGGAGAGGGCAGGGGTGAGCCGGGGCAGCGGCCGCCTTCCGGAGCCTGGGTACGTGGGTGGCAATTTTCAGTAAGGGAAAGCAAACAGGAGGGGAAGGAGGGGAGTGTTTGACTTTGCGCTGCTGGGGTGGATAAGGAGAGGCTGGTAAACAGCCGGCACCGGGAAACCTCCTGGTTTCCTTGTCCTTATCCTTTCCTGACGCCCGCCCGGTCTCCCAGCTGGCGGGCACTCACCCTCCGCTCCCGACTGCTGGGAAGGCGCTGAAAGCACCAAGAGGAATCAGGAGGAGGTTTTGCCCATCACGCTGTCGAGGATGCTGCTCCCCGGGGAGTAAAGCATCCCTCCCGGAGCCTGCGCTTCCCTCCGGCCTCCGGCCTCGCCGCGGCAAGCGCAGCGACTGGGGGGCTCGGCTTCCAGCTTTTCAGCAGAGCTGGGAGGGGGAAAGGATACGCCGGAGCATCCCAAGCCTGAACCGCAGGCAGCCGAAACCACGGCAGAGCTTGTTTGGTTCAGCCCAGGGTCCGAGCGGCTGCATCTGTGAGCGAGGTCACGCCGGGGCGGCCGGCTATTACTCGCCCACAAAATGCCCATTTCCTATAGCGTAGCCCTATAAAAAAATTCATGCTTGATTTCTGGTGACCTTATGTTACGTGCCTACAGACAGGTGAGCTACCTGGGTGGAGTTTTCCTCTGACTTCGCAGGGCTTCCAGCTGCCCTTTAATTAATTTTAAGTGAAGTTAATTGAAACACGGCATAGTTTGGGAGTCTGTCCGCCTCTCCGTTTCCCTTCCCTGCTCCGGCCAGGCTGCGGAGACACGCACGGTGCTAATGGATGGGTCGGGAAGGAGTTTTTCCATACCTTTCCCAGGCAAGACGAGACGCTTTGATGCTGCTTACAGAAGGAGCCGGGCATCTTCATAGCCTCCGCGTGAGGGTGTAAAGGATTGCCGGGAGCAGGGGGTGGATTTCTTCCCTTTCCAGCCACAGCACCCGCTTGTGTCACACAGCGTTGTTTGCTCAAGGGGGTTGAGTAGCTCTCGGCACCGTAACCCTTTGTAGGGGTGATCTCAGCAGGGAATAAATGAGGGGGCAGTGGATTCCTGCCGAGCATCCTTCACGTAGGAAGAGGCCCTGGGGGTCAAGGTCGAGGCACGGTGCCGCTGCGGCGTAGGAAGGGCTCCGCAGCTGGAAAACCTCCGGCACCTCCTGACTCATGACCTGGGCAGGGAAGGTTGTCGAGTTTGGGTCCCGCTTCTGTCGCAACCTGTTTGGGTGCCCGTAGGGGAACGAGCGGAGAGGATGCTGCGGAGCACCGGGAGCTCCACGGGGTTCGGCGTTCCCAGGATGGCACCTGTCTGGGCAAGGGGGTGCTGCCGAGGAGGGCGCGGGGTGGCATTTGGTGAGCTCTTCGGAGAGCAGCCCCGGGTGCTGGGGAAGAGGTGCTGGCATGTCTGGAGATAAGCTGTTGCGGCACTGCCGGCGGTGCCGTGTCGGCACCGGGCTGGCACAGCCGTGTCCTGCCCTTCGGGGTGGGTCACGACCTGCTCCTGCTTCTTGCATCAGCCCCAGGAGACGTGAGGGGGGGCTGAACGCTGTCCCGAACGTGTCACAGGGGTTGTGCCCGTGTCCCCAACCCTCCAGCTGACTTTTTGGCTTTTATCTCCGCCTTTCAGATCGACAAGTACCTCTACCACATGCGGCTCTCCGAGGACACCCTCCAGGAGGTGTCCCAGCGTTTCGGGAAGGAGATGGAGAAGGGGCTGGGAGCAGACACCAACCCCACCGCCTCGGTGAAGATGCTGCCCACCTTCGTGAGGTCCACCCCGGATGGGACAGGTACCGTGAGGCGGGAGATGCTGCCTCCCGGCAGAGCAGAGGGAGACCGCGGTGGGGAGGTCTCTGGGTGCCAACACGTGCCGGGAGGGAGGGCTGGGGCCACCCATCCTCACGGTGCTGCCAAAACAGGGATGGCACCCGTGGCCACCTTCACTCCTGGTCCTGGGGGCTTCATCCTGCTTCTGCTGAGCGAGGTTTAGCGTGGGGACAGCTCTGTGCTGGGACTGGGATGGCTCCCAGTTCCCGCTGGCGCGAGGGAGGGTGGGAACCAGCCCTCGCGTGCCCTTCCTGGCAGGACGGCGACAGTCACGGGTCCGGCTCATCAGATTTCATTAGCGCTGAAGCGGGCGGCGGTGCCAGCCGCTCTCGGAATGCCTTGAGGGCCGCGGGAGGAGAAGGGGCTCTCCACACTCGGCTTCTCACAATACGGCCTTTCCGCCTGCTCCGGCTGGACGCATCCCCGTTTTGGGTTCCGGCTTGCTCCTCTCAACCCAAAAACCTGCTTCCTCGAGCATCCGTATGGGCCGTTTCCTCGTGCCCCCCCCTCTCCTAGCGTGGCGCTTTGGGAAGGAGCTTCGGCGCAGTCCCTGCAGCGTCGCCCCTTGCCACGCAGCGGGATGCGGACGCACCCAGGACCTGCCGAGTCTCCCGGCGCTCGGAGCCGGTGGAGCCGTCCTGGCTGCTGAGGGGCAGGGAGGGACAGAGAGCCCCGAGCAGCCAGAGCTGCCCCTGGCTCCGCGTCCGGGCTGGCAGCAGACCCGGAAAAAGTCCCCGGGCCCGTTGGTCGGACTTGCTCAGAGTTGGGGTTGCTCCAGCGTCGGCACCTTCGGGGGGGTCTTTGGAAAACCTCGGCGGCAGGGGCTGCTGGTAGCCAGCGGGAAAGGTGGGTAGAGAGGAAGGGAGCTGATGGAAAGACCCACCTGCCCTTCCCTCCCCGTCCCCAGCTGTTTTGCCACCGCTCTGTTTTCCTACCTGGCTGCCGGAGGCGAGCGGGTCCCAGCGGATGCCGTGGCTGGAGCCGCAGGTGACCCGGCCTCGGCGGGCAGCGACGGGGCAGCCTGGGGTTTCCTCTCCCGGGAGCAACGCGGAGCCGGGGCGAGCTCGCTGCTGGCTGACGGCGTGAAACGGGGCGTACCCGAGAGGCAGCCGGGCTCCAACGGCCAAAAAACCCCCACGGCCGCTGGCTGCCGGCTCCCTCGAGGCGAGGACCGAGGTGACGAGCTGAAGGTCCGCGTCACGGGCCAGCTCTGGGGCGTGTGTGCTGGTAACAGCTCGGACAAGTCCCTGGGGGGTCACAGGCGTCGTAGGATGGTTTGGGTTGGAAGCGACCTTTAAAGGTCACCTTGTCCAACCCCCTGCCATGAGCAGGGACATCCCCAACTAGATCAGGTTGCCCAGAGCCCTGTCCAGCCTGACCTGGGATGTTTCCAGGGATGGGGCATCTCCCACCTCTCTGGGCAACCTGTGCCAGGGCCTCACCACCCTCAGCCTAAATAATTTCTTCCTTAGATCTAGTCTAAATCTCCCCTCCTTGAGTTTAAAACCATCACCCCTTGTCCTATCACTACAGGCCCTGCTAAAAAGTCTGTCCCCATCTTTCTTATAGTATAACGGGGTATAATACGTATAGTATGGTATAAAGGGGTACAATACCTACAGTATGGTATAAGGGGGTACAATACCTACAGTATAGTAGAGTATAAGGGGGTACAATACCTACAGTACGGTATAAGGGGGTACAATACCTACAGTATAGTATAAAGGGGTACAATACCTACAGTATAGTATAAGGGGGTACACTACTTACACCCCTTTAAGCACTGAAGCATCCCTGCAGCTTCCTGCCTGCCGGATCCGGTGTGCTCGGCCCCCCCCCCTCCGGTGCACGTACACCCCCTCAGCGGAACCTGGCTGCCTGCCCCGGGATTGAGATTTCAATCTATTTAAACATTTGCGAATATTTTTAATGACAGGGCTAGCCAGAACGCCGCCTCCGGGCATGGGAACTATTGCAGCCGAAGGTGCTGCCGGAGCACGTGTCCGAGCTCCCGAGAGGCCGGAGCAGAGCTCCCGGCACCCTCTCCCGCGCTCCCTCCTTGCCCTTGCGAGAGCGAGCCCCGGCTTCCTTCACCAGATCCCCCCCTTCGCAGCTTCCCCGGCGGCCCAGCTGGCATTTCTCGCCCAAAGCGAGCTCAGCACATGGGGAAAAGGTGCGCGGCCGCCTGGAAAATGTTACGCCAAAGGGACGCCGGGGCGGTCACGGGGCCGCAGCTGCCCAGGGACTGGAAAGGGAGAGGTTTTCGAGCAAGTCCCGGGGAGCCAAGAGCTGGCATTCCCTGCGTGGCTCCAGCTGGATCCGGGCCGCGAGTGGCATCAGTGGCTCCGCTGTTGGGTTTTGGAGGGGGGGCTGGAAGGCGGCACGTCAGGGCATGGGGGTGAGGCGAGGCCAGCCCGAGGGGGGCTTGCTGCCAGCTCCCCGGCACGTCGCTTCGCAAAGGGACGGTGCCACGACGGCTCGGGCCGAGCTCAACGTCCAGGCGTGCGTCCTTCCTTCTTCCCTCTTTTTTTTTTTTAAGCTTCTGGGCAAAGTCTGACTTCGGTTGGGCGCAAAGTCCCGCTCCCACCCGCTTCGGGTGGCAGCAGCTGCCTCCCACCCAAAAGCCGGGGTGCTACGCCGGCTTTGGGGCTCCGCATCGTCCCCCTCCAGAGCATCCCTGCCCTTCCTACCCCTCCTTGCCATAGCATGAGTTGTCTCTGCTTTCGGATTATGCCCCATTTAATGCGCAGCCGGCAGCTCCCCGGGATCCAGGCGGATGAGCGGCGCTTATAGAAATACAAGGTCACATCTGTGGGTTGAAGTCAAAACACAGACCTGGCTCCCGGCCCCTCCACCCTCCTCTGCGCTCTTGGTGGCTCCGCCGTTCCCGACGCAGCGTGATAAGAGGGGGGGGATTTCTGCTTCCGAAGCGGGATCTCTCCTAAAAGCAGCTTTTCTTGCTTCGCTCGGCTCCGGCAGCCACCGAAACGTGCGCTGTGCCGTGCCGGCAGCGAGGCGGCGGGGGAGGACAGACCCCAGATAAGCTCTTCCGCGGAGCCCCAGCGACTCCGAGCAAGGGCTCTCCTGGCTTAGTGCAAACACCACCTTCCTCCCTGCTCCTTTCCCGGGTTTTCCAGGCTTTGCCGGCGTCACCGCGTTTCCTCCTCCACGCTAATGTTGACACAAGGATCTTCTGGTGCATCCTCCGCTAAGCCCCAGCAGCTGATATCCACGGCCTGGGGCTTTCAGGAGGACGCTGCAGGACTTTGGTGGTCAAATCCCTGGAAATTCAAAGGATGGTTCTTCGCAACACCCTTCCCTTGGCCGGAGGGCTCGGGTCCTGCCGATAACCCGTTGTTCCTGCAAGAAAACCAGCTCGTACGGCCCGTGGTCTTGAAAGGCTTTAAAGAAATGACATTTTTGTGCCCCTCGCCTGGCAGTTTTCCGTACTCCCCAGCGGGGAAGGGCATCGGAGTCGCTGCCGGGCGACTCTCGCTGTGGTCAGTGCAAGTTGCTCTTTGCTGGACCCGGTTCTGTCCAAAACAAGCCACCAAGTTAATCCCGGATCTTTGCATGGAATCACAGAATCCTTTAGGTTGGAAGAGACCTTTGAGATCGTCAAGTCCAACCGTTGCCCCAGCACTGCCAAGGCCACCACTAACCCGTGTCCCCAGGTGCCACATCTACACGGCTTTTCAGTCCCCCCAGGGACGGGGACTCCCCCACTTCTGTCGCTGCAAACCCAGTGTTTCATGCCCAATACATCGTAAGCCCCGTTGCTGCTCTCCAGCGCTAATTCGGGGCTTTTATATTCCCTCTTCTGCTCGAATCCTCTCGACTTGCTGGAAGGAGGCAGGGTAGGGCTGGCCGAGGCGTCCGCAGATGGGGACGGAGTGGGAACCGCCGGGGTCTGCGCCTCCGCCTCATCCCGCGGCTCCCTGCGGGCAGAGCCTGGACCCGCTCCCGCTTTTCTCTTCTTCTTATTTTTTAATTAAGCTGATTTGACCGAGGATTCCTACAAAATGGGATTGCGGCGGGTTGGAAGCCTTGAGGTGGAGGTCTGGGGTGACCGACCGCCGAGATGCTGGAGCGTGATCCTGCCCGCGATGCTCCGGTCCTCCGGCCCCGGCTGTGTTTTTGAGGACGGCAGAGCTCCTCTGCCCGCTTTGCTCTTCCAGGGAGCGCAGGCGTTTCTAAAGGCACTAAACGCTCGCCCTGAGGTGGTTTGCTGAGAGCAGACAGACCCTTGAATCAGAGCTCTGTGTTTGCCCTCGCTGTTTGGTCTGTGAGCTCGGCGTCGCAGCCTCCTCCTCCTCGCGTAACGAGGCCGCCCTAATCGACGGGAGGACCCAGCCGCGATACCGGCCAGCGGAGCGCATCACGCGGCCGTAGTGCTTCAGCCTGGGAATTTTCCAAGGGCGATTTCGCTGCTTTTTGCCTCCTGCAAAGCCGATCCACCCGGGAATCCACCCCCTTGACTTCAGCGGTCGCCCCTCGAACCACTCGTACCCTTCCCGCGGCTGTCGAGGGGCTCGTAAGGGGGATTTTCGGTCCCGCTGCTGCTTCGTGGCGAGGGTCGGTGGGCGGCAGCTCGAGGAAAAGCCTCGCCGGGGTGGTTCAGCGTGGTTCACGCCGGGCGTGCAGAGGGCTGGGCAGGACGGGAGGACAGCCCTGGCCCCGGCTCCTTGGCCTTTTTTTGGGGGGATGCCTGTTCCTCCTGGGTTCCTCGCGTTGTCTCCAAGGAGCTGAGCAACCTGCGACCCTCTTGGCTCCAGCATCCTTAGCCCCGGCATATTTATCAGCCCCCCCGAGGTATTTTTTCATGCTCTGCTAGCAAGCAGAATGACATCTGTGCCGACGGCAAGGGAAGCAGGACTACGGCTTGACGCGTGTTTGGGGCAGACCACGATGCCAGCGGTGCCCAGCCAGGCATCGCATCCAGCTCTGCCCGTCCGTGGCCGAGGCTGAATCCCCACGGCGGGCTTACCGGTGGCATCAGGGCAGCGCGGAGCTTCGCCGAGGGTTTTCCTGGCGCATTTTCAGCGTCCGCGCGAAGAGACGTGGCCGAGGCTTGCCCTGCGGCTGGCAGACGGGCTGCAAAAGGAGCTGCCCAACTGGTGTGAACCTCATCCCTGCAAAGGGTCAGGGCGGGCGTGAGGCGAGGAGGAGAAATGAATAACCCGGATTTGACTGCCCCAGCGCGGGAGCTCGGGCGCTCCGGTGCTCCGCCAGCTCCCGTGCCGTTCTCCAGCCCCGTCAGCGCCGAACGGGACGGCTCCCGGCTGCGCTGCCCCGCTCGGGGCTGTGCCCGGGGTGTTATTCGAGGAGGGATGAGTGGCAAAAGCTTCGGTGGGGTCCAGGTTTGGCGTGCTCTGTGATTCCGGGTTAACGGCTCTGCGCCTCGCTCCAGGGAAGCGAGGGTTGGCCAGAGCCCGCGCAGGGGCTCGGCTTTTGTTCAAATAACGGTGGAGCTGCCTCGGCATCTCCTCGTCCCACGGCCGGTCGATCTCGGGGCGTAGCCTGAACCGATGGGACTGCAGCCAGAGCATCGCAGCCGGCGCAGGGGGGCCGGTACCACCGAGAGCTGGGACCCGACCTGCCCCGCATCACCCCTGGGGTGAGGCGCTGACCCCCCTGGGGTGATGTTTCGACCCCCCAGTGCTCCCCTCATTCTCCATCCCGAGCGGCGAGGCTGTCGAACGCTGCTCAGGACCTCCGAGCCCCTCTTATTCCTCATCCTCTTGTTTCCTCGGAGCGCGGGTGCTGCTTTTGATAGACCTTTTCAGCCGCAGAGGGACTTTTTATAAAGCAGCTCTCGGCCCAGGCTCCGAGTCCGTCGCCGGCCGCAGTTCCCTCGCCCCGAGTCCTCGGAGGGTCAGCCCCAGGCAAGACGCCAGGACAGATGGACGCCCCGCAGGCTTGGACGGCGAGCTGCCGTTTCAGCTGGAGTCACTGGAGATGCTGGCTGGCCTGGTGTCATCTGAATACTAATAAACCACACTTTTTGTTTCGACTGTAGCCCCTTTGTAAAAGCATCGGCGGGCACAATGCGGCCCCCGGGCGCTGTAATCTGCCCGGGGGAGCCAGCACAGCACTTTGAACGCATTCAGAAATCAAACAGTGCTGATAGAGGGCTTTCCCCCATCCCTCTCCCCTCACTGCTAGGTATTTAAAACAGCCAGCTCGGCGCTTTTCCCGCAGCCCAGGTCTCGGTTGGTCCGAAATTCAGCGAGCTGCCTTGGTGCCTGGTACCATCAAAGCAAACGGGGGGTGAAACCTCCTGGGCTCAGCCCTTGGCTCTTGGAGGCAGCAGGACCCGGGGCTCCTCTTGGCCAACGCCAACAGCGAGACTCCGCTTCCCACGTCTGCCCCGGGGAAGGCAGCAACGAGTCCCCGAAGGTCTCTTGGATTTTTTTTTTCCCTCCCTGGTTTCCTGCTTACACCTTTCAATCTTGCTTTCGGCGAGAAGCCGCGTGCCAGGAGCGCACGGGATTCCTGGGGCAGGGCAGGTTGTCCTGGACCTCGGCAGCCAAGCCTGAAATCACTTTTTTTTCCATATATCAAGTGTTTAGCCAGACTCCGGTGTTTCGACGGGTGGCTAGCTGGGCTTTAACCGCTTGGGCTGGAAATTCCGGAGCTTTCACGAGCATCCTGTGGCAATAGGGTCAGGAACGGCTCCGCCGCCTTCTTCCTTGCGGAGCCTGAGGCTGGAGCTCTTCTTCCCTGGGAGCGCCGTGGGTTTGGGCACGGGCTTGCCTGGATGGGGCCGGCGGGATCTGTCCTCCTGCCGGCACACGCACTCCTGCGCTCCCTACCCAGGGCATCAGGATACGTCTCAAAGGAGTTGCTTTGATCCGCATCAGCTATGGGGGTGCCGGGGGTGCCGAGGAGGGGCGGGAAATACAGCCGCAGCTCTGATAAAATACAGCAATAATAGATAAAATGTAATAATAAGTAAAATAATGAAAAAAAATTTAAAAAAATCGTACCTTACCCTCATATTTGCGAGGCAGCTGGTTACTTCCCCGCCTGCTCCGGGGCTGTCCGGCGCAGGCACCGATGCTGCCGAAAGGGACCGGCTGCGTTCAATGGTTGTTCTTGTCTGGGCTCCCGCAGAGGACGGGGACTTCTTGGCGCTGGACCTCGGCGGCACCAATTTCCGCGTGCTGAGAGTGCGGGTGTCCGACAACGGCCTGCAGAAGGTCGAAATGGAGAACCAGATCTACTCCATCCCCGAGGAGCTCATGCGAGGCAGTGGGGTGCAGGTGGGTTCAACCCCTCCCTCTCCCCGCTGTCCTGGGCGGCCCCCCCAAAGCAGGGCTTCCCCCCACGGTGGGCAACCACCCATCGCGGGGCCGTTCTCCTCCCTGGAGGGAGGGCTGGAGTCACCCCGGGACCCCGAGGCGTGTAACGGGGCTGGAGCAGGACCGTGCATCCTTTTGCTGCCGTGCCCGGCAGGATCCGGGTAAATCCTGCCTTCCTTTGCCTGGAGCTATTAAATCCCGACGCCAAGCGTGGTGATGGGCGAGGACCACGGAGGTGTGATGGTGGGCGAGGACCACGGAGGTGTGACATGGGTGGCACGGCGCCGGTCCCTCAGGCTGCGGGCGCTGTGCCGGTGCATCGTCTCGGTCGGGGCAGGGCTCACTCTTCGCCTTTTTTTGCAGCTCTTCGACCACATCGCCGAGTGCTTGGCCAACTTCATGGAGACGCTGAAAATCAAAGACAAGAAACTCCCGCTTGGGTTCACCTTCTCCTTCCCGTGTCACCAGACCAAGCTGGACGAGGTGAGCGAAGGTCTCGCCTCCTCGCGAGGGTCGTGGCGGAGCCGGGGGCGCAGTGGGACGGGGGTGGGCTCTCGCCGAGGGCAATAGCTGTCCCACGCTTAATTTAGCTTGTGCTTTTAATTAGGCTCGTTGGGTCGGGGGAGCGTGGAAGGTCTTGGTGCTGATGGGAGCACAGGATGCGTCCTGGGGGCTCGCAGGGGTCTAGGAGGTGATGCTTAACGTGCCGGTTGCTCCGTGCTTCCGCTCTGCACGGATCCCTCCACGGAAAGCGGCGTTTCCCGCTCTGCAGACAGAGCTCAAGGAGAGCGGCCGCGGCGGGGAGAGCCGCTCCAGCCGCCCGCAGCCAAAGGCGGCCCAGACGTGCCGGGCGTCACATCCCCGTCACGCAGCCGGCGCGGGGAGAGGGGGGAGCAGAGCGGGCTCGCCGTGCCCCGGGCAAGCCGGGAGTCGGTGGCTGTCAGCTCCGCTCAGCCGCGCCGGCTCTCCGCCGGGAGCTGGTGACCTCGCCGGGAGACTAAACATCTCGGCGAGCAGAGCCCGGCCGAGGCACGTGGCCCCTCTCCTGCCCCCCACGGCCTCGGCCGGGCTCTTGCTCTCGGCGGGGGGGGGGCTGGTGCTTTCCTTGCCCTTGTCTCACCGAGCTTTCCGGGCAGGATGGGAAAGGAGGGCAGCTCCATGGCGCACCGGCGATCCGGCACGTCCTCCCCAGGCGGGAATGGGCGGCGGCGGCATTTTGTACCAGGGATGGGGCAACTCGTGCTCTTGTGCCTGAGCGATTCAGCAAAAGTAATGAGGAAGATTAAATGCTTTCCTCGTGGTAGAAGTGGGGGCTGTAAAAAAATAAAGAAGCTGGGAGAGGAAGCATCTGTCCCCAGTGACCTTGTGCGGTTTGCTTCTCTCCTTGCCTCAGTTTCCCCATCTGTAAGGTGGGGCGGGTGCCTCGCTAAGGCATCTAGGGCTCTCGGGCTGGAGATTTCGAATGCAATCGAGTCCTTTCTCTTCGCCCAAGGCTCAGCTCAGCCTCTGGCCGGGTGATTGCGATGGCTCTGCTGGGTGGGGACACACTCAGCGCCTCCGGCCGCGGGGGACGGCGAGACCCCCGTCCCGCAGGGGTGGGTCGAGGAGCTCTCTGTAGGCTCGGGAACAGGTTTTGCTCCAGGGCTCCATAAAACCCGGTCACGGGCATCACGTTCCTTCCTGCCGGCGGGAGCAACGACCGACTCGCATGCTATTTCACGGCCATAAACTTTATCTGCGCGGAGATGCGGAAATCATTGCTGATACCGCAGCTCGCGAGCCGATAGCAGGGAGGGACTCGCCTGCGGCGCTGGGTGTCCGTCCAGCCCTTGCCTTGCCCCAGGGAGCCCTGGAGATGCGGGGCTTGGCGGGTCTGTCCTCCGAGCGTTCCTCCTTGCTGTTTCTCCGTAGAGCATCCTCATTACGTGGACAAAGGGCTTCAAATGCAGCGGCGTGGAGGGGAAAGACGTGGTGTCGATGCTGCGCAAGTCCATCAAGAAAAGAGGGGTAAGAGCCGGGGCAGGTCTCCACCTCCTGGGGCGGTGGGGCAGGGCACACGGTTCCCTGGGACAGGACACGGTTGGCCCCACACCTCGGCTCCCCCGTGACAGCAGAGATGTTCTGGTGTGTTTTGGCCGTGCTGACTCAATCTCGCTCCTCTCCACCGTCTCAGGACTTCGACATTGACATCATGGCCGTGGTGAACGACACGGTTGGGACCATGATGACCTGCGGCTACGACGATCATCACTGTGAAGTTGGCCTCATTGTTGGTGAGCTGCAGCGAAGGGGGAGAGTTGGGGTCCATCTCCTCAGGAACTCCGGAAGGAGATCACGTTTTTTGCAGGTTTCAGGGTCTTTGGGGAGAAAAAGAAAGGGGATAGCAATGGTAGAAAACCAGCGTTGCCCGGTTTCGTTTTCTTCCGTCTTCGCTTTCGGTGGCGCGTTTGGCTGTTGCTAATTGCGGAGATAAGGGAAGGGCAGCACCCTCTCTCACCGCATCCCCGTGCTTGGTTCAGGTACTGGCACCAACGCCTGCTACATGGAGGAGATGAGGCACATCGACCTGGTGGAAGGGGACGAAGGTCGGATGTGCATCAACATGGAGTGGGGGGCCTTCGGGGACGACGGCGTGCTCAACGACATCCGGACGGAGTTCGACCACGAGATAGACATGGGCTCGCTCAACCCTGGCAAACAATTGTAAGCAGATTCCTGGCTTCGGCTCAGGCTCGGGGTTTGCTCTGCATTGTCCGTCCTCCCATCGCGCTGGCCTTAGCGAGACCAAAGAGGTCATCCCAGTTAACTAGGCCACCGCGTCCGCCGCCGTGCCAGCCACGCCAGTGCTAACAGGGGCTGCGTCACCGAGTCGGGCTGCTGCGCCCGGCTGAACCACACGACACCCGCTTCCCTCGTGGGCCTTTCGCTCAGATGCGTTCGTGTCTGGTGCTTTCCCCTGCCGATGAAGTTATCGGCCAGCCGAGGCAAACACCACCACCTAATGTCCACATCTACGTCCTACGGATTTCCTACTCCCCCGATAGCTTCCGGCAGCATGGGTAGGGTTTGGGGGGGGGTCTCTGCAAACTGACAGACCCCCCCCACCTCAGGTAGCCGTAAGTTCTCCTTTGCAGGATGATGGTTATGTCAACGTGGCTTTATTTTTTCAGCGATGGGATCAACTGCTCTGGAAGAAGATTCCCTAGGTTGCACTTGGGCCTGGAAGGCTGCCAAGCGTTTGTCACGTCAACCTGCGGCCGCCTCGCGGCACAGGCAGCCAAGCGAACGCGTCTTGTGCTTTCCCCTTTGGCAGGTTTGAGAAGATGATCAGCGGGATGTACATGGGAGAGCTGGTCAGACTCATCCTGGTGAAGATGGCCAAGGAAGGGCTCTTGTTCGGAGGAAACCTCACGCCAGATCTGCTCACTACCGGCCACTTCGAGACCAGATACGTCTCTGCTATTGAGAAGTAAGTCAGATCCGGATGGTTTCCTGGGGTCCCAGCCCACCTCCTGATATCTGTGCTGGGGGCAAACAGGACCCATCACAGGGTTGTCCACCGAGCAAGCCGGGACACTTCAGATGGCAAAAGTTGGATTTCCAGGCGTGAATCCTGTTCTGTTCTTTGACGTGCAGGGAGAAAGAAGGGCTGCAGAAAGCCCACGAGATCCTCACCAAGCTGGGCCTGGAGCCATCTTATGAAGACTGCGTGGCCACCCACCGCATCTGCCAGATCGTCTCCACCCGCTCGGCCAACCTGTGCGGGGCCACCCTGGCAGCCGTGCTGCGACGCATCAAGGAGAACAAGGGGGTGGACCGGCTGCGGTCCACGGTCGGCGTGGACGGCTCCGTCTACAAGAAGCATCCTCAGTGAGTCCCCGGGGATGGGCAAGGCTGGCGGGGAGAGAGGGCGAGCGCCCAAATCTGTTCCTGCCAGCAGCGAATAAAGCCTGGCACGAGCAGAGCGTCTCCAAATACTCCCCTGGGTACCTCCGTTCGGATCCCAAAGGGTCCCTGGCCATTTACAACCCCAGAGGGTCACGTCACCCGTGGCGGCACACTCAGGTCCTCTTTCCTTCTCCGTAGCTTTGCCCGGCGCCTCCATAAGACAGTGCGGAAGCTGCTGCCGGACTGCGAGGTCCGTTTCGTGAGGTCGGAAGATGGGAGCGGCAAAGGGGCAGCCATGGTGACGGCGGTGGCCTACAGACTGGCCGCCCAGCACAGGGCGCGGCAGAAGATTTTGGAGGCGCTCAAGCTGAGCCACGAGCAACTCCTGGAGGTGAAGCAAAGGATGAGGATAGAGATGGAGAAGGGGCTGGGCAAGGAGACGCACGGAGAGGCAACGGTGAAAATGCTGCCCACCTACGTGTGCTCAACCCCGGATGGGACAGGTGGGTACCACGTGTGTAAGCCCACGTGTGTCCCGCGTAGGGCAAAGAGCCGGCATCGCTGCTCCCAACATCTGCACGGCTTCGGGAAGGGCTGGGACCAGTTCCCTCTTTGTGGTGGGAGTGGCACCAAGGTTTTTAACCTCCAGTATGATACTGGGAAAAGCGGCTGAGCCTCCAGGACGTTCTGCACTTGACTTCACACAAAGCCCGGCTTCCACTGTGGTTTTTGCCGCTGCAGGTTTCTCACCACCATTGTCCTGGGTTGTACTCCCAGTTCTGTCGGTGGCTTGGGTGTGCGCCTGCCCCTTGGCTTGAAACCGTAGGATCTCTCCAAGGCTGGAGGAAACGTCTCCATCCGTCGCCTTCCTACCTGCACCTGCTGTTCTCCCTTCCCAGCCACGTCTTGGTTTCTGGTCCTCTCCTAGGAAGAGGGCAGATTCGGATCAGCTTTGTGCCACGTTCACGGTGCCCCTTGTCGGGATCTCTCTCCTAACGGTTCTCTCCTGGGTTTCAGAAAAAGGAGATTTCCTCGCCCTGGACCTGGGAGGTACCAATTTCCGCGTGCTGCTGGTGCGCATCAGGAACGGGATGAGGCGCGGCGTGGAGATGCACAACAAAATCTACACCATCCCGGTGGAGATCATGCAGGGGACGGGAGAGGAGGTGAGGACGGGCGGCTGGAGGTGGAGAACCGGGGCGTCTTCCCTGGGGTGCAGCAGAAGCGGCAGGCAGTAGGTCAGACAGCGCTGGGTTTGCCGTGCTCCGCTTCCCAGGGTGCAAACCCAGGAGCGGGGAGGAGGCTGGTGCTCTCCTGCCTTTAAAGCAGCGAGTTCTGCCCAAGGCTCTGGAGTTTGAATGTGCTTTAGGAAGCTTGAAACTGGTTTTTAGGTTAGAAATTGTGTTATTCCCAGACACCACTGAACCTCCCCGCATCCCACACGCTCCACAAGGGCAGATAAGCATCAGCCCCATTTCCCAGATAGCGAAACCACAACACAAGCAGTGAGAGACATCTCCAGAGTCTTATTTGCAGCTGGAGAGAGTTTTGCAAAGCACTCCAGGCGGTGCTCGGGGACTGGGAGTGTTTCTAGCAGACGGGCTCTGGGGATACCTCGCAGAGGGACCGGATTCCCGCGTCACCCCCGGGGAACTGGTCACCTCCCCGCTAGCCCCTCCATCCCTTCTGGGTGCAGCACGGGACCTGCGAGGCGGAGGTGTCACAGCGATGTGACCGCATTGTCGGTGGGGAGGAGGATGGAGGAGGAGCTCTCTTGGCTTGCTCACCTCCCCCGGCGCGGCTGAGCAGCGCCCTGGTCTGGTCAAGGCCCTCTTGGCTTGGGAACGGATCAACATCTCCAGTAGGTCGGGCCGGCTGGCATCCAGCTGAGCTTCTTGCTGCGACGGTAACTTCTCCTTTCGCCTTTGCGCACCCAGCTCTTCGACCACATCGTCTACTGCATCTCCGACTTCCTGGAATACATGGGAATGAAGGGCGTATCGCTCCCGCTCGGATTCACGTTCTCCTTCCCTTGCCAGCAGACCAAACTGGATGAGGTAACCCCAACCCACTTGGTAGCGCGCACGTCCGGCACCCAGGGCTGGCTGAAAAGCCAACGCACGCTGGAAACTCTACGTACCAGCAGCCTGGGTGATTTACCGTGGGGTATTTCCGCAACAGGGGATTCTCCTGAAGTGGACAAAAGGTTTCAAGGCGACCGGCTGTGAAGGAGAAGATGTGGTGAACCTGCTGAAGGAGGCAATTCACAGGAGAGAGGCGAGTGTCCATGTAGCTGTGAGAAGCTGGCTGCTTGCTCCCGCATCCCAGCTGTCTTTGGCATCTTTAATTGGCCTGTGAAGCAAATTAATGGGCTGAGCACAGGGCTAATGAGTGTCTGAATTTTAACAGCCACCCTTAGTCATCACCAGGGGTTGGATTTTTCAGACCCCGGAGCTAAGAGCTGGCTTCTGGCCAGGGCTGGAGCAGACTTGTCTCGCCATGGGTTAGGGAGACGCCGCTGCCCGTTCCCTCGGTGCAGCCCACCCAAAGCTCCTGCCCTGGGGGCTGTTCCTGGCAGGGCTGTCCCGGCGCGTCACCTCCTCCGCAGCCGCGTCGTGCTGGAGGTGCCTTGCGGTCCGAGCGTTCACCTGCAGACACGTGGGGCTGCAGGAGGCCCGTGGGTGCCTGGAGGGCTCCCGCGCTCAGCAGGCAGGTCCTTTCCCAGCCGTGGGAGCTGATGGCAGCGTAGCAAGCTGCGTCCTCGAGGAATAACCCACGCAATCCCATCCTTCCGCAGGAATTCGACCTGGATGTGGTCGCGTTGGTAAATGACACAGTCGGCACCATGATGACCTGCGGGTATGAAGATCAGCGTTGCGAAGTTGGGCTGATAGTCGGTGAGGACCGAAACTTTCTTACGGAGTTTCTCTGCCCGCGGTCCCAAACCGTCCCCCGTGGGGTGCTCCTGCCTCAGAAGGTGTCCGAGGGCTTTTATCTCCGCCAGCCCTGTTGAAAGCTGCTTCTCTCTGCGCAGGCACGGGCAGCAACGCCTGTTACATGGAGGAGATGAGGAACGTGGAGCTGGTGGAAGGGGAGGAGGGCAAGATGTGCGTGAACATGGAGTGGGGGGCGTTTGGTGACAACGGGTGCTTGGATGACATATGGACAGAGTTTGACTTGAAGGTGGATGAGCTGTCTCTCAACCCTGGGAAGCAAAGGTGCGTGGTGGCTTTGGGGGGCTGGGAAGGGACCCCCCGATGAGGCTGGGTGTCCAGGAACAGTTCAGTGCCGCCCCACCAACCTCTTGATGGACCATCAGGGGATGATGAGCAGGGCAGAGTCTGGCTTTGCGAGGCACCGATGTGTCCCTTGTCCCCCGCCCGCAGTGGGGGGACCGTGCTGCTGGACTCGCTCCAGGGCATCAGGCCAGGGAGTTGCGTCAGAGGCATCTGGCAGAGCTGGGCTCCTGATCCAGACCCAGTGTCCCTTCTCGTCCTGATGCCCAGCCTTGCCCTCTCCTTCCCAGGTTTGAGAAGATGATCAGTGGGATGTACCTGGGAGAGATCGTCCGGAACATCCTGATGGATTTCACCAAGCGAGGGCTGCTCTTCCGGGGACGGATCTCAGAGAGGCTGAAGACCAAAGGGATCTTTGAAACCAAGTTCCTGTCCCAGATAGAAAGGTGAGGTCCAACAGGCGGGGCGGGCACCAGCTCTGGCCTTACGGATCAGAGATGCGGCTTGGGGAAGAGCGTTCCCCGAGCGTGCGGGAGAAGTCCCAAGCGCTCGATCTGGAGCCAGGATGACAGAGGGTGGTGCAACGCAGATAACTCGGCAAAATCCACATGGCTCTGACAGCGCTGGTGTTGAGAGACGAGGAAACTGTCTGGGGTTGGCAACACAGGCACCTCTTTATCCTCCGCCCTGGACAGGGAGGGGCCGCAGGTTCAGTAGCTGTCACGCTCCGAGTCAATGGCTTTGTCCCGAAATAGCCTCACTGATTGAGATGTGACATCAGAGCCACGTCTAGGTCTGAAAGCTGAGGTTAGGGGGGAGCGGTAGAGCCCCTCCGTCAGCGTCACCCCAGCCGCAAGTCCCTGGGCTCTGCGGGATGTAGATAAGAAAAGGGAAGGCACACGTCCAGGTTGCTCCGTCTCCTAACGCTGCCCGGCCCTCATGTCCTCCCCAGCGACTGCCTGGCCCTGCTCCAGGTTCGCTCCATCCTCCAGCATCTTGGCCTGGAGACCACGTGCGACGACAGCATCATCGTGAAGGAGGTGTGCACGGTGGTGGCCCGGCGGGCAGCTCAGCTCTGCGGGGCCGGCATGGCAGCCGTGGTGGACAAGATCCGGGAGAACCGCGGGCTCGACTCCCTCAAGATCACGGTCGGCGTGGATGGCACGCTCTACAAGCTGCACCCTCAGTGAGTTGCTCAGCGGTGGGCGGGTGGGTGGGTGGGCGTCCTCCAAGGGGGCTCACGCTGCTGCATCTGCCCACCTCAGGCAGACGGGGTGCGAAGTAAGAGCCGGCGTGGAAAGCTTAGCAGGGCAGCTGGAGAGCAGAGGAGGCATTTTAGGGTCTCAAGGGCTGCCAGTAGCTTGCTGATCTAAGCTCTGTCAAGGCACAGCAAGAACCAGCTGCTCCCTAAAGGACGGGGCACCAAGACAGACAACGCAGCAGGGACCTCGCACCGGCCAGGGCCCAGCACCTGAGGCCAGGTTGACCCAGAGATGGTGGCCAGGTTCAACCAGGAGTCCAGCTCGCCAGGCAAAGCCATAGGGATGAGGCAGGCCTAAACCGAGAAGTCAGTCCATGATCCGGATCAAGAAGGCCCATGGCCAAGCAGAAATATGACTATGCCTGAGCTGAAGGCTGGTGCAGCTGAGACAACGTTGCTCAGACAGGGACTAAAGGCACAGGGCTGAGCTTAAATAGGGCTCAGGGGCCCATGGGTAGAGGGAGGGCTCTGAAGGCCCCCCCAGGTGAGGCTGGTCTGGGCTATTAAGGTTTATTGGTGCTCTCAGGGCTTGGTGGGACTGGAGAAGGGGTTGGATTTGGCCTTGAGTGGAGGGAGAACATGAGTATGTTGTGCTGACTGTGAACTTGGGCTGAAGCACGGAGGCTTATGCTTTCCAGTGCCTCCTGCCTGGCAGCGCTCTCTCCGTCCGTCTTTCTCCGTGTCCGTAGTGCTGTTTGAGGTGCTGCTGAAGGCAGCCGCGCGGATAGGTGCGACGCGGTTCGTTTCTTGCGGGGCTGGCGCCTTCGGCCCCGGGCAAGTTAAATCAGCGTCTCTTCCTTCCCTGCCCGTGCCCTGCAGCTTCTCCACCATCATGCGCGAAACGGTGAAGCAGTTGTCTCCGAAGTGTGAAGTGACCTTCCTCCAGTCGGAAGACGGCAGCGGCAAGGGCGCAGCGCTCATCACGGCGGTGGCCTGCCGCATCCGGGAGGCCGGCCAGCGATAGGAGGAAGGAGGTTTGCCGAAGAGCTCGGTTTCAGCAAAACAGGATGTTTCCCCACCCCGGTCCCTCCCTCCCTCCCTCCGTACACACACACACACGTGGCCTCCCCTCGCAAGCAGACTCTTAGCTTTACTTGTTCTCTTGAGATACCACCCGTGGGACTGGAGATGCTGTGTGCTTTGTGTAAAGAGTTGTCTTAGGAGTTTCATTGTATGCCATAAAACTGCGTATCGAGTAAAGCTAAAAGTGTCTTTTGGCTGTCTCCCTACGTTTCCAGCTAGAGCTGGACCTGTTCCACTTGCAGCCTCCGTCAAGCACCAGCTCTCTTCCCCACGTCTCCTAACCACTCTCACATCTTCCCTAACGGCAGGAAGGATAATGGTAGAATTATTAAGACACTGCATTGTCACTTTACAGTAACCGGTACCTATTTATGTACGTTGGAGTCGTAGCGTGTCCGTGCTGTAGAAAGCAAACCTCTCTAAGATTGGGCTAAAGACCTCCATTAGTCTTTTACCCTGATCAAGGCTGTATTATTTCCATGAAAGTCATGGTAACTCTTAAAGCACAGGGTGCAGACCTTCAACCGGCGTGTTCCGAGTCTGCGCTGAGAGATACCGAGTATCTCTGTTGGTGAGCAATATTAAAGACCCTGCTGGATCCCAGTTAGAGGTGCCCCTTTAACTGCTCCAGCAGAGCACGTGCCTGGAAATAATTGGGGACTCAGGGTCTAATCCCATTTCCCGACCTCTCACCCGCACCCTAAGCAGAGTGTAGTAACGTGGCGTGTACGTGTGGTTGTGTTACACCCCCTGGAAACCACTAGCACCCTTCCCTGGTGCGTGTGCGAGGAACCACCACCAAGACGGGTCGGTCTCTTCCCTGCAAATACGCGCGCCCAGATGTCGTGGCTGTGTGGCTACACTTGGCGCGGTGAGTTTGGTTTGCTTTTTTTTGTCTGTGAAATAGTTCTGCGTCTCCAGCCTTTTAGGTGACACCTGGATTTATACACTGTATATTTATGTTTCAAGAGATCTTATGTCTTTTTGTGTACATAGTCTCGGGGGGGTTGTATTGCTTAGTTTTGACTTCACCTTTTAATGTCATTTAAGAATGGTACAGAGTACTTATTTTCTCTTTTTTTTTTTCTTGTGTTATTTTTGTAATTTAAAATTTTCTTGGGGTAGACTGGAGAAAGAGACCCAGATTCCTGCGGACGGTTGTACAAGAGGTTTGGGTATTCTGCGTTTATCACCAGAACAAAAGGGAAACCGGGAAGCCAGGGACGCGATGCACGGGAGCAGCGGGGCCCTGCAGCGAAGCTCTCAGGATTAGGCTGGTTTTAACCTCGGGAGAGGTTTTATTTTGCCCCCCTGCCCTCCCCAGCCCGCTTTGCTCTGCAAGGTCACGTCGCTTCCTATTGCAGCGCGTGGTGAAACACCCCGCGGCTCCGCAGGGACGCGCGTCTGAGCCCGTAGCCCTCACGCCGCCGTCCCGGTCCAACAAACGCTCGGCACGGGCACGGGCGCTGACGGTGCGCGCGGGCTCGCGGCGAGGCGCCGGCAAAGGCGGTCTCGACTCGTTCGCTGAAGTTAGCGGCAATAATTGGTGTCACCTCATTGGCGTTGGGCACCCTCAGGGCTGCCGGCGAGCGGTCCCAGGGACGTGCGTGCCCGTAGCATCGCTTTGCGTGCCACGGTGAAAGGCAGCGATTCGTTTTTGCCGAGAGAAAAGCCTATGGATGAACTAAAGGCTGCAGTTCTCTGCCTGGGCGAGCAGAGGCGTAGGGATGGGGGTGGGTGTGTTTCTGTAAATATTTAGCAGAAGATAATGAAATTCCAGTGATGTACAAAAAAAAAAAGTAATAATTCCCACGAACAGACCTTCAGTTTGGAGGATAGAGTTTTTGTCTATTTTTATGTATATTTTTATACGGCTTGGGGTAATCTCATTACCAAAAGTATCTCTTCTATGTTGGGGGTCAAGTTCAGTAGCACAATTTTAAAGCAAAATTACTCTTTGGGCATTTTAAATGCTTATTTTTTTATAAGCCTCAAGACAATTATAACAAATAACATCTGACTGTGTATAGAAGTGATGTAAGAAACCCAGTTTAGTGGAAGTTTTAGAAGCTGTTAAATAAATATCTGAAAGATGATGCAGAGATCCTCTAATACGGTACCAAGCAGCTGTGTGTGATTCTTTCCCGAGATCAGCATTTTGCCTCCTGAGAAACTGGAGCGGAAACGTTTTTACCTGCTGCACCGTGCACAAGGTTGCATTAGTGGCTGTATTTTTAAACTCTCATCCAGCTGTACCCCTTTTGAAATACGTAGCGTTTTCATCAGTGAGCTAGATTTCATACAGCTGTAGTTTTGGGGGGAGACTGGGAAAGATTGGGACCATGGGCAGCCCTGCTTTTGTAGCCGATTCAGGCTCCAGTTCAGCAAATCGCTGGAGCGGGTGACTAAAAGGGGGAGAAAAAATGTGGGTAGTTAAGTACCTGTTGAGCAGGGATGGGTGGAGCAGGGTAAGTTGCTGCCCTTGCCTGTCTTTGCAGCAAAGGACGGGCTGTAACTTCACAGCGGAGGAAGGATTAGCTCTGAGCTCGGAGGGTGAGTTGCTGAGCGCTTTCTCCTCGCCTGGAACAGAGGGAGTAAAGGCAGCACAAGTTACCTGGAGCTACAGCTGCTGTTGGTCTGTCCCACAGTATCTGGTCAGGGGGCAGCAGCAGCAGCTCTGCGGGGCTGACGAAGCGAGGGAGGATCTCGAGGAGAAGCTCGAGGATGCAGATCTAAACCTTCTGTGAGGTCAGGGAGGATTTTTGGCTGGGCTTGGTCAGATGGATACCCACCTGGATACCCACGAGGCTCCCGTAACGCCCAAAAGCTTTTGCTTCCCCTTGGCTTTGACTCAGAATAAAGCAGGGCCTGAAACGTTCCCAGTTAAAAAGCGATACTTGAAGCGTTGCAAGACACCCGTGTTAACCTGTGAGTGCAGATACGCCCTTGGCCGCGGCTGTCAGAAAGGGTTTTATGGAACGCTTGAGAAGTTTTGTCTCAGCAGGGATGAGCACCGGAGATGTTTGCTGCAGAGTCCGAGTGTAGCTTCGGTGGGACTGTAACCTCACACCAAAATGGCGCCAGGGGCTGTTATGTGAATGTGCGTAACATGAAGAAGGGAAGATTAAATCGTAACTATTGATATGAAGGGAAGATCAAACCTGTTATATGTAGGGAGAGATGGACAGACTGATCAGCTTGACTTGCCCAGTCTGTCTCTTTCCTCCAGTAAGAAGCGCTGCTTTGTGGATTTAGGATGGCTTTTGTTTTCCTTGGTTGTTCCCATTATGATGCGTTTTCTTTGCACTCCCGGTGTTGTGCTGGCACGTACTCTGGCCACACAGGCAGCAGGAGAACAGTTCCACTGTGTCAGCTGCTACGCTGGAGACACTGACCTTTCCTCCCTGGCAATTCTCTCCTCCTTGGTTCTTTGGACAGGATTTTATTGTTACTGCTTTTTTTTTTTAAAAAAAAATATATATACAAGCAGCAAGTTATTGAGCCTTGCAAGGGGAATTTGCCTCTTCCCTTCTGGAGTCAAAGGCCGCGTAGGGAGAAGCATCATGTTCAGTCACCCAAGATGTACGAGGAGTATCCGAGAGCACCCGAGAGGTGCAGATCTCTGGCCTGGAAGCAGCTCGGAGGTGGTTTGGCCTGAGGTAGCTTTGTGCTGCGCTGTCTCTTATCAGGCAATCCAAACGTGCCCGGGCTATCGGAGAGAGATAAGAGGGTGAAAAGGTTCAGTGTGTGGGAGGGGAGCGGGGACAGGCGTAAAGCAGCGAGAAAACCCACCAGTCCCCAGCAACGGGTGGCGAGGTACAAGGCAGCAACAAAATGAACTGGACTGGGGGGAGCCTTGGTCCCCCACCTCGCCACAGTCCCCTCCCCTCCAGCCGGTAAAAGAGAGGAAAACGCCTTCTTTTGACAGACCATTTCACTCCCTCTGGTAGAAAAGCGGTTACTGAAGGCAAAAGAGGCGATTCCTGCTCACCAGGTCATCTGGAGTAAGAAAGAGTGAAATTATTTGCCCGTGACATCCCTCACAGTCTGGCGTCTTTCTGGCCTGAAGCAAAGAAAATGCATCTTAATGTGGGTGTCAGCTCCGTGCGGGGCGGGGGGAGTTAAATAAAGCCAAAGACTGTTCAGCTGCTAGCAGAAATGAGTGATTGTAGATTCACCCGATGTTGTTATTTTGTGTTTACAGTATTTATTTTTAGTAATTGACTGCAATTATATTATATATAGGCTTCCTTATTTTTGTACTTTTCATACCGTTTTCCTGAGTGTGGTGTTGTACTTCTCAGCTCCCCTTTGCCACGATTGCTGCTCCTAGTCGGTGACAAATAAAAGAGAGAGAAAAAAAAACAACCACCCATTTTCTGGGGTAAGTTGTGATGTGTTTGGGTTTCTGTGCTCCTCTCACTCCTACCCCCTGCACTGAGCCGCTCCTTAGCGATCCCTTAGGAAGGGCACCTGCACCACTGCCCCATCCCAAATCCCTGATCCTGCCCACGGGGAAGAAGGACCAAAGCTGGGAAGGGATTTGTTTCTTTGCACGGACACAACCAGGAGGGCGAGGGAGGGCACCCAGAGATCAAGGGAAGGAGTTGGTTATGTCTGGAAAAAAATATCAAGATGAGTTTCACGTAAGCTCTTGCTTCACTTCCCACATCCTCATCACGCCGCAGGGCGGTGGTTCCCCAGCAGCGAGGGCAGCCGCGCGCGGGGGTGTGCGCACAGCAACAGCTCATCCAGGGCGAGCAGAGCCCCGGGAGCCAGTGGGGCGCGGGGGCAGAGCAGGACCTGGACCCCAACGGGAGGTGCTAAGCCCTCAGCACAAAGCAGGAGCCCTGCGGCACCTCAACCCACCACCAAAGCGTAATTTCGACCCTGGCATTATATAAAAACCTGGTTTTTATGTACCTGTTCTCTTCTGCTGTTACCGAGCAGCCCGTATTTCTTTCCGCTTAATCAATGACAGTTTTAAAGCCTTGGTACTTCCAGTTAAAGGAAGAAAAGCTGCTTACTGACGTATCTAAATACCAAGTTCAAGGCTGTAGCAGATGAACAGCTTAAAATGCTTTTGCTTTCTGCTTCCAAAGCAGTATGACACAGCGCGAGATTATACAGAGGTGTGTCCACGGGCTGAATCCGATAGAAAAAGCTATTCACGGCAGAAAAGGATAGACACTGGTGAGTATTCCACTTGAAATCATTTATTGACAAGTTGCCGCAGTTTTCCATCTTGCCTAACGCATTTTTATCCTTGTTATAAAGTACAAATGGTTTTATACTTTTCTGACAACATTAAAAAAATAGGCTAAAGAGGCAAAATTCCCACTTTGAATCCAAAAATCCTGCTGTAAGAATTCAAAATCGCAACAGACAAACATAAAACCCAACGCATACGAAGAACGAATACAGTGTACCTCTTACACTCGACTCCTTCGTCAAACCAACTCAAAAGCGATCCCTTGTTCCCAGCTCTCACTTTGGATCCTGTGACCTTGCTTAACTGATGTGAAGTTTGTGTTAACACATACAACTCAAAAGGCACTCAGAGGTCACAAGTTCCTGAGCTAAAACGGGATATATTCCCAATGTAACAGTTAAAAGAAGTCACAAAAAAACAATGTTTAAAAACTGGTATTTGGTTCATGTGAGTACAGTGAGCATTCAGTAGAATCCTAGCTGAAAGCTGCTGCCGTAGAACAGACTCAAATGACGGTGAGTACATTAGAGTATTTTCAGTACGCGGAAAAAAATAATTCACTTATGAGCATCCTTATTAGCAAATTCACGTGCTAAAAAAAGAGATAAATATTTCCTACAACGTTAAAAAAAAGCCCAAGAACAAGAAAGAAATGTACGTATATGAGATGCGATAAAGGCTTGAACCAAGCAGGTTTGAAAGTCTGTACAGTTAAACAACTAACAAAAGGCGACAGGCAACATTTACACATATGTGTTTGGCCCTAACGGAAAAGGACCACAGAAGTAAGCAGAATATGGATCTGGTATTTACAGATCAGTTATTAAAAAAAACCCCCAAACCACACTAACAAAACCCACACGTCCTACAACGTGTGCTCAGAATCCGACGGGTAAGTTTGCAAGATGTCATTCACACAAATTCCCGATTTCCAATTTGGCTCAGTTTTCGCCCAGAAAAATAAAAGTGAAACACTTCTCAAACACGGAATGGCGACTGGCTGAAGACGCAGAACAGAAGTAAAAACAAACAACACATGAGATAACTAGTTTTGGCCTATATAATTTCTGATCTTCTCTTCAGATATGCATAGGAGTATAGTAAGGCCATATATATTTGCTACAGTGTAAGGCCTTTTTTGTTGTCAAAGCTCTGTGCGTCAGCAGGGCATTTAACTTAAAGCAGGCATACGGAGTTGGAGAAGTGCTACTATATTCCGCTGAAGAGGTCTCAGGTTTCCGAATTGTCTAGCAGCGCCTCGGCGTCAGCCTTCTTCTCCGGCGATGTGTACAAGAAGTTGCAGCAGATATAGAGCGGGAAGATCAGGAGTCTGCTGTCCAAATTCATTACTACCTGCTCCTGCAAAGCACACACAGTGGACATTTGCATAGTAAGCGAGGCCATTAGAGGGAAGTACATCAAAAAGCACACAAGAATGATACTAACAGTCATTCTACACAGTTTAATTACTACATATTAAAAAGCAGAAGATAAAAAAACCCAAGATAGTAATTCACCTTCACCTTACGCCGATGTTTTATAATATTAACACTGATAAGATAGTCTCAAAATGCTTAAAACCCTTTGACCCCGCGCTGCCAACCCTTCTGCATCCAAGATAACAGACCCGTAAGAAATGGCTGAGCAAACTCTACCTTCAAGCAGGCTGGAGAGAAAGGGGGACTGTTCTGCCACTATCAGTTTCGGGAGATTTAACCAACCAGGCAATCCATAACAGTCTATACTTTAAAGCAAATTACAGTTTGTTGGTTGGAACTTTTCAGTTTTACTCTAGGAACTGCTTTTGGGGTAGCAAAATCAAAACTTTACCCTACAGTGAGGATGGCATTTGCAAGGAAAGGTTTTCTACGTACTTACCATCTACATACCACTGCTGATTAGAATTTAAGAAACTTGATGATCAAGTCTTTCACATTCCTTACTAAATTCTGCTGTCACAGATGGGTGGAAATGCGCATGATTCTCTTAAGAAAACTCCAGTCCTCTCTGAAGCTTTTATTTATATTTTTAATAGAGTAATAAATACCACCCTTGAACGACATGCAGACATTCTTTTAACTCTTCAGCTTACAATGCAAGAGAGTCTTCAAACAAACTCCAAATTTGCCTCTAAATAAGCAGGAGCCTGACGGACACATTATTCAGGGGTAATCTCAGCAGCGTTGGAAGTCTGGGAAAGCAAGCAGCCGTCCAGCAGAACGCGACACTGGCAGCGAAGAGCTTCAGCAGCACCATGGGAACGAACCTCACCATGATCAACATTAACGAAATCCACGCTATCCTACTCTAGTTACACTTCACAACTTCGCTTCATCTTCCACTGCCCATAAAAGGGACACTTGAAATTCCACACAAGCAATGGCAACAAGAAGAACAACTCCTCTTCAAAAGCACTGGTGACTTCTCAGCATTTTTGTCATGCCTTGGACTCCACAATTCAAGTTCAACAGCTCAAAAATCCACAAACATACCTGGTCCTTCTCAAGGGTCAGGATCTGATATCCCGTCGTTCTACTGCAAATAATTTTCCCACTGCTATCAAAAGAGGCTAGGCGTAACCTAGGGATATAACAACAGTTAAATTACTTAGTCTCCCATAACTTAGTTTTTCCAGCACAAAGAGTTTCTCCCAAGGGACAGAATAACATTTTCGAACACGACTGACTTGGTGGCAACAAAATTTAATGCAAGCACAGATGGAAAGACTTAGTTAAGGCATTTTAGCACAGACCACAGGGTCTGCCTTCTTGGTCGTTGTTTACCTGAAGGCTATGTTTCTCCGAGGCTGCAGACTGACTGATCCACTGCACGGCTGATTCAGCGTATTCCGTTTGAAAATGATATAACGATTTGTATAAGTAACAAGAAGGTCAAAGCCAAAGTTGAACCCAGTCCACCGCCAGCAGTACTGAAGAACATAAGTAAAAAACCCAAACAAACCAGTCTGAGTATTTGCTACAACACAAACGATAAGCGCTACTTCTGCAACAAATCAAATTTGGGAACGGGATTCTCAGCTACAGAGATCTACGGTGGATTCACGGGTCCTTGCCAACACCCATGTGAAACGTAAGACATCTTGGTAGGCAACCACTCACTTTAGCGGCCAAGCCTTGCAGACAGATGACTACACGAGACAAGCTTAGTATCAGGCTGCCTTCCAAACGTACAAAAATACATTTAACACAAGTGGATCTAAGATACTTCTGCATTCTGGTAACTGGTGCTGTATTTCTGAGCAGCACTTAACTACGGGTCCCATTCATGCTTAAAGCACTCCTTGGAGTACAACATCCTCATGTCAAGCAACTTCAGTGGGAAAAAATTCACGTGGCCTGTTTTTTCCACAAGACCTGTTACCTAAAGACACATATACGTACGTGGAACACACAGGGGTTCTGGCTGTGACTATGACACATTTTACCTAGAAAGCTTCCTTTTCCACTTAAAAAGAAAAAGACATCAGTGATCAGAGCTATATTTTAACTGTACGTATTTTACAAGTCTCAAATGACAAGTCATGGCTACATTCCCTCCTTTCATACACTAAAAGTTTCTCCAAACATGGGCTTGCTTGCAGCAGGAGAGCACAATTAAAACACTAATTCCTTATTCATCGCAAAGACAGAGAGCATTTTCATCCTTCTAGGGAGAACAAAATCATTTCTTCAACATACCATCTCCGTTACATCTTTTTGATGCAGTTTGACAATTAAGACCTACGTGTTTTAAAAATACCTAACATGTCTGAGACATGTCAGCTATGCACCGACTTAGCCACAATGCCGTACTTACATCACCATCCTTTGCAAGTTTTCGACCACACCTCATGCTGTTTCCTTCCAGTACCTCTTTATTTATTTCTTGAGGCCTACAAAAAAAAAAAAGTAGTGCATCTTTAAGGACACTTAAACAGCTTTGTATGGTACTTTAACGTGGGAAAGATGAACAGGCCTGAGTAAACTGGTCTGACCATGCAACTGACCCTTCTTTGAGCAGAGGCTAGACCAGATGACCTCCCAGGATCCCTCCCAACCCAAATTATCCCATGAACATCCAACCACTCTACAAAACTGCAAGATAAACCAGTTTGTGACACCTCGGTTAGGTAGGACTTGTACAAAAGAACCTTTCCAGATATGAAAATCATAGCTGTTGCAATGACATACATTCTCCAATCCTCCTAAAAACCTTAAGTCCTCTTTAAACGCAGCAGTCCGACTTACTAGGCACAAGCAGAAGTGAGCGCTGCTGCTAAGGAACCGCTGCAGGACTCTGCAGAACAGCAGCGCTATGAAGAAGCACCCACAGAAACATTGTGAAAGATTTCTCAAGCAGCTGGTTATGCAACTCGTCTAAAAAAAGTTTACCCACAGCGATCGTGAAGTGCCATAAGCCTCTTGATTCTGTCATCCTATACCAACATGAACTTGTTTCACCCAACAGTTTCCACTGGCGCCTCAACACGTAGAAAAAGCTTGCAGAGCCAGCATAAGTAAAATCAGTCCCAGTTTTCCAGAGGTATGTTACTCACTTAACTTTAGACACGATTACATCATTAACCAAATAAGCAACCATTGCCAGAAAGTCTTCAAGTTACACTGAGGACAAACGCTTACAGTGAGTATTATAAATCACAATGAAAGGCAACCCCCCCACGCAAGGTAAATTATAAACCCGCGATATCAAACAATATACTTCAAGCTATATAAGCAAGAAGAAATGCAGCATCTGTTCCCTTCCTATTGTACACACACCACAAGAACTTGCGGCTATAGCTTTTACGAACCAACTCAGTCTGTGGTCTTTTCCCCCTGTTTCTGTAAAAACCAATCCTGGAAGATTAAGTATTTTACGAATAAGTTAAGCAAATAAGCTAATCATGCTAACCAAATTCACCCAAGAACCTCCCGTGTGCTTTTTCCACATCTTCTAGCTGAACTGGTTATGTAGCTGACCTAAATTCAGTAATGGTGATAAAAGATTTATTTCTGTTTAATTAGCGACAAGTTTCACAAACATCAGGACATAATGTTCAGACAGACATTAGTATTCCCCCCTCTCAATTCCTCAAGCAGCCTCAGAAGATGCAAAACTTCCAGCTTTAACCACTTACGCTGGCCTACCATATGCTTAGTGAACAGTCAAGTTATTCTATTTCATTCTTCAACGCTGCCAAGGAGACTATTAGAGTAGAAACGATTCCAGTCATGGACTTGAAAGATCTGTCTTGCATCTGCCACAGAACAAGTGTTTAATTAAAAAAAAAAAAGTGATCCGCTTTAGCACAACGAGTAAACCTTGAGCAGCCACAGTTCAAAGTCACAAACTCCAGTATTACACTAAAAAATTCTCAAATTCTGAAGAGTGAATAAAATGTTTAGTCCTTTTAAATGCAAACTACATAAAGTAGAAGAGACACATTTTTTTCTCCTCTCTAAAGTTATCGAAAGAGCAAACCACATCACACATTTCAAAGCAATATAATTTCCATGTTGGCAGCCTTAGAATAAGCAGGTGCAATTATGCTATGCACCGGGTGGGATATGGAAATAGAGCCTCACTTCAGCCCACTGGGAGTCAGACTTCACATTTCATTCAGCTTACTAAGTTTGCATCCTTATCTCCAAGGGAAAAAAAAGTGTTAAGAAACTGATACAGGCAGTAAGTGAGAGAGGAAGGGCAGCAGAACTGGATAAAAGGATGGTCTTATAAAACCTTCATTCTTTTCTTTCAGCTACAAGTTGGTCAAACGTCCCAAATACTTCTTTTAATATTTGCTTTAATACAAAGCAGCCGTCGCATGTCTTCTAAGACACGAGTTACGAACCACAGGCATCTCACTGCAGGGTGGCACTACAGCTTGCCAGCAGAAGGCAGAGAAGCGATCTCAGGACTTCCAATAACGTTTATCTTCTCAGAGACTGCGTGCTATGGACTAGCGACATTACCACTGAGCTGCATATAGCTACAGGGAAGCATTCCACGTGTGTGTGTGCGTGCGCTCCCCCCTTCTCCATCCCACACAATCCAGAGAACACCGTGTTCCAAGACAATTAGTCCGTTATTGGCTATTAAACAAACAGGAACCTGGGTGCCACCTTGAACCACCAAATTTGTAAACTACCAAAGTCAGAAGCTAAGACACATTGAGAAGAAACACAACATCTCACCCACTTCTTACCGTTGCCATTAATGAAAGACCTCGGCAACGAATGCCAGAATAAGAGATTCGGGCAAACAGATGTCTATTGTTAAGTAAAACTTTCTCGGCCTGAGATTTTCAGTTTTAGCTCTCTTAGAAAAAATTTTAAAATCCCATACTGCAAAAGAGAAAACTAGACAAGCAAGAAAAACAGGGAAAAATACTCTGCTCCTTCCGAGAGTCACTGAAATCACCAGCGCTGTAGTTGAACACGAAAGTCGCTCATTTTAAAAGCTGGTATGATCCCCATCATCTTCACTTCAGTTTTGTATGAGCGCTTACTTTTTCAGAAGCATGTATATCCGATGGCTGACAATTAAAATACTCTCACTGCATTACAGTGAACTACCAAAAGACATCAAAAATAAGCAAATACACGGTCTTAGCCTGTGTCAGAATTTTGATGACTATGTTAATACTCACTTTCATATTAACTGTGGTTCCCATACGAGCTGGAAGGTAACGCGGAATGTACAATCGTCTACTGTTAGATACATCAGTGACAGCATTCCAAGAAAAGCCTTCCCAAGGAAACACCAGCATCGGAAACAAGCTATGACCACTCCACATTAATCTTTAGGAGGTGAAGCGATGAGATTCACAATTACGCACGTTACCGCTACCACTTTCTAAAGCACTGCTATTGACAGAGAACCACTTCTTAAAGATCTTGACTATTCTTAAGACCAAAGTCAGAGTTTGTTTTTTTTTTTTTTTTTTTACACTATTATATGATAATATCAAAAGGAAGTAACTAAGGAAGTATTTCCTATATAATCTGCGATTAAGCCACGGAAGCCACTGCCACAGGGTGTTGGGGCTAAAGCATAAGCTGTTTCAAAACAGAACTGTACATTTTTAAGAACAGGTCTATCGGTGGGTGATTGTTCAGTAACGATCCAGCCAAAACCTCCACCTGGAAAATCCGTAACTACTCACTGCCAGAAAAGTGCACCAAGAGAACACTCCCTCTTCACTTTAAAGGAAGATGGGAGATCTGTAACTTTCTACCGCTGAACAGTGCCACAGACTGCACAGCCTTTGGTTCAAATGAGGACAGTGGTCCTTATGCTTTTCAGATTTAAGCCTACCATTGCAACTGAACACGCTCATCCTCAGAACGGCAAATGCTGGGCTAACAGAACTGACGGAAGAAAACAGAGAAGTTGTTTTATTGGTTTTTGAAAGGTAAAAAACTTTTTGCAGCTTCCTGACCTGACATTTACTCTCCACAAAGCACACTAAGAACTAGAAGAGAAAACAAAAGCAGGAACAACTCCCCCAGTCGCGTTTTGCCTTCGTTTCGGTATTTAGAAAGAGATCACGGGACCTGGCTCAATGCAATGTGGCAAAAAGCAAGCAGAAGGAAGGGAAACTGTTTGTGATCGCACACATAAGTCTAACATACATTAAATCAACACGCCTCGCTGCCCGAGCCACCACCACTGGCAACCCTTGTTAGGCACAGGCTCAAGAAACCCAACTACACATTACACACCGAGACACCAGTCAGGCCGTTACACAAAGCGCAGCTACGTGCAAATCTTTGAGAGGGCACAGAAACAACACACGCACGCTGGTAGTTGTCGTGGAATTTCCTCAACGGCAATGCGATGCCAACGCAGTGCAGCACATGGTCTAGGAAGGAGAAAAGATAGGATATAAAGGAGGAGGATTACGGAGAGAACAGGGTCTTAGCAGTGGAGAAGGACGCACTGCCTGGGAAAAGCTGGAGGTGCTGGCAGCGAGGAGAGCTATCAAGCAAACACTGGGTGGGGGGAAGGCTGCGAAATTAGAAGGGAACGAGGCGAACAGGTCACAGGATGCCAAGCCCTGCCAGGTGCTGGGCCCTCGCTCGCTGCCTGGGAGGCTAGGACGGGAGGGGCAGGAACAAAGGTTAGCGTGCAGTTATCCCTGCACAAACAAAAAAAAGACAAATTGCCCTCTGCACCAATACAGTTAGTTACACCCCCGCCTCTTGCCCACCTAGCCCAGGAGGAAGGACGCAGGACAGAAAAGGTTGCTTCTCCATCCGCAGTACTTTTCCTAAAGTTGCCCTTAAAATGGAAGGCTAATAAGTTACTCTTTCGCAGCCTCCACACATATTTCAAGGCAAAGCACGGGTGAGAAGCATTAACCAACATAAAAGAAAATGCAGAACATCCCTCCCCAGCGTTCACCTCTGGTTGCATTATACAAGTTTTCTCGAGTTCTGCTGTTTAAAGGAGAGATCAGCCAGCCCAAGGGAACAGACGGCTCCACAGAGAACAACAGAGTTTAAAACCACTGAAGTATGCTTTCCCCCCACTCTTTGTAATGTAAACTCCAAAAGTTAATCATGTCAGAATTTATATGAGAGGAAGGTTTCTAGTTTAAGAAAGAAATAAAGGAAAGCCTGTAACATACCTACCCAATATCATTGTCTTGTTCTGCTCTGAGCATGGCAAACCACTGCTGTTTGTAAACAGAGGACAGCCATTCTAAAATTAAAAAAAAATAAATAAACTTGGTGTTGTCTTTGGAGCTGGGAATGGGGATGTTCATAAACATTTGAAATATGGAAATAAAATTACATTGAAATAATAAGGTTACACTTATTAACCGGACGGCCTATGCAAACCCACCACCTGATAACGCACTTGTGTTACTCATCTCCAGGCCTCAACTACAGAAGAAGCGGTGCAGATAAATATCAACAACTGACACTACGTAACTCAGAACTACATTCATCTTAACAAGCGTTCACAATTGCCAAGTAGTCATGCAACTCAACACATTTTCTCGGCCCGCAAAGTTCTGTCAAGCCAAGAAGCTCGTTAACAAGCTCTTGGGAGAAGAGGCTGTTTTCTGAATCCCCAACAGAATTCTACACAAGTTAAACAAGAAGAAAACAGTATCAAAGGATAAAGGAAACAGTGACTTATCACGGATATGGTAAAAACAAACACAAATTGTCCCCTACTAGGAATAAACATAAGTCACGTCTTCCTCTGAGAACACCATAAAGATTTTATCGGCTGTATTAATTTCACAGTTGCGACCAAGAGATAAAATAGAACAAAAACTAATAGCTTCTCAGTTACACAAAAGGGATCACAGGCACCCAAAAGCACAGTGTGTAAGTTGATCTTAGTCAAGATAACGAGCAGGAGCAAGTATGCGAGGTCACGTACGAGAACAGACTCTATGGAGGAACGGACTGGGATGATAGGAACAGCGAGAACCACTGTTACCACGAAAACCAAACAGGTAGTTGATGAAGATGATAGAAGGGAGAAGAAGTGAGATCATAGTGCTGAGATCGCCTTAGAAGTCCCAGCTGCAAAAGTGAAAACCAGCCCTTGCCCTGCTAACTCTAGAGTTAAAATTCAGACTGTGATAGGACCAAAATGGGAATTAACCAAAGTACAACAGAAAGCATAAAAATGATTTAAGGAAAACTTAAGGTAAGGAGCAGAGAATGGATGTGCCAGAAGGAAAAAAAATTAAAATCAGGAGATAGAGCATCTTCTCTATTTTTGTATATGTACATACCTATTTCATATGTCTTATTTCAACTAATTCATCTGTTAATTTGTAAACATTACGAGGGAAAATACTGTTTAGGAAATGTTCAGACGTTACCAGGTAACACAGAAGAATGAACACTTCGCTTACAGACATTATGCACATTATGTATTTCTGTCTCTTACATCTTTTCTATGCAAACAAGAACAGACTCTGGTGTGAACTCCTAATATAGCATTTCACTTTTCTCCTGCAGGTCCTACACACACACAGGGTATTAAAAAAAAAATGTACACCATTTCTTTCAACTATTCAACATGATTTCCTTCTTTACCTCCCTGAGAACAGTTTCATCTAGACTAATCTAAAAGGCTTACACTACAATACAAGCTACGCAGCAATTCCCACGTTTGTAGACTCTCTCCGGTGCGATGCAATCACCTCAAATACTGGATGCCGGCAGCCAATAAGCTGTTTGAAAGTGCACCACCAATATTTATCTAAGCCTTTTTTTTTTTTTAATTAATAATCAGTGGTAGAGCGTAAACATCAGATACTCTCCCTGCACTGACCACACAGTCATTGGCATCACGCTACCTTTCCCACTGTACGACTACAAAGCGACCAAGCTTATTTCAGCATTTGTCACCGCTTATGAACTGTTTAACTACGGAAGAGTAAACATTTTGCTGTCTAATACCTTGCGAGCTATGCAAAAATTACACATTCTTTTTCAATAAGCACAAGCAAATCAGCCTCAAAGTTGCAATTAATCTTGTAACAATTTCAGAAACATTATTCCTCTGACGTACACAGATAGAAGGCTTCTGGGTTTGAGTACAGACACAAAATTTATCCACCGAGGAACACTAAGAACAAGCTGCCTACCACAGTTCTGGTAAGCGATAACAGCAGCAACATTAAGAGAAGGAAATCAAATGTAGTACTGGCAAATTTCTGGTTTGCAACATCTTGTTCACATGCTGACAAAGCCACTTCACAAGGAAATAATCCACAGTTCTCCTGGGTCATCATTAAATTAAGCATCTAAAGGGTCATTCACACAAAGTTAACTTATTTTTTATTACAGAACAAAGATGCCTTTGCACTTTGATTATAATCTCTACTGATACCAACCTTAAGTAAGATGGATTATATTTACTTTGTACATCACTTAAGCATATAAAACATCACGTATCAAAGATCAGATCTGTTCTTCTGGGTTTTTTTTATGCATAACAAAATTTTATCACTTGCTCGAGGTCAAAAACTGCCCCATCTACTGGACGTAAGCGACGAACCCATTCGCCCAGACTGCACCTCGGCTGGCCGCAGCAGTCTGCGACGCGCTGCCTCCACCTGCTGTTGGAACAGCACTTGTAAATTCATGTTTTGAGCACAGGATGAACCCAGTTCCTTCGTACTTTACTTTGTCAGAACTAGTGCAGAAGAGTCTCTTGTCCGCCTATTAAGGTATTAATTTCACCCAGAACTGGGAGTAGGGAAAGCCAGCACGTGTAAGCAGGAGTAGTTGTCCACTTTCACTCAAGAGCCTGAAAGATTTCTAGCGAGGAAAGGACCCTACCCCCTCCCCACAGGCACCCCCTGTCACAGAGAGACGTAATTCAGCTTCTGACAGCTGCATTCTTCAAACGTTTCCAAGTGTGAGAAGGAGGTGCTCGAGGTTATTCAGACACTCAGCTACAAAGAGCAACTAAACCATTGCTTCTGGTAGAGACAGGATGCAGCAGTACAAGACAGACAAACTGACTAGAGCGATGCTCACTACATCATCTTCATGGCAAGGAAAGTGTTTTAAAAGCATCTAACAATTTGATCAGGCTAGCAGGCTTCAAAAGGAATATCCCGACCAGTCTGTTTTGGCATTATATCATCATCGTGTGGGCATCTATGGCAGCATGAAGGAAAAGGCCAATCTGAGATGAAAAAAATAATTTGAGAGGGAGATAGCGGCGTAACTCAAAGACAGGTTAAATATTTACGTATGGCAAGAGTCTAAAGTGTCCCCCAAGGCTACAAGTATGGGCAGATGACAACACAGTTGTCAAGAAGTTACAAGTAAGAGTGGTAAACAGCTCAATAAAAGCAGTCTTAATTGACAATTACACCTATAAACAGACATCACAGAGACACAGATGAATGGAGAGTTATACTGTGGACAGATATTAAAAAAAAAAAAAAATCAAAGCTGCGTACATGAGAGCTAGGGGAAAAAAATCTGTCAGAGAGTTACGATGCAAAATTCAACGCTAAGATTCAACTATGACAAGGGAACACTGCAGAGAGTGAAATGTGGAGCAAGGATACCGGGAGCCAAATTCAAAGGCAGAGTATGAGACGTTCAAACACTGTTACAAGGAGCACAACTAACTCTGGGGAGGGGAAGAATAAAAATAAACGAACAAATAAATGGGAAAAAGAAGGAGGGGCAGGTGTTTCACACGATAAAAGATAGGAATGATAGTGGAAAAATATTGTCAAGTGAGAGTCCAACTTGGCAACTCATTTCCAGTCTTACTCTTCTTTCAGCAGCCAGGTTTACACAGCTTCGAAGCCAAGAACAAAGCCTATCTGTGAACTCGGCCTTCAGCAGCAAGATAAGAATGGGGCTTTTTATTTTTCAGTGATAATGTAACGTTAATAGCAGTAATCTATAACAACATTAAATGGCATTTCACTCTACAGGCTTCAAAAAGCACCAGGACCCAGAATAAGGATGTATTTTATACAAGTCAAAATGCAAATAAAAGGACAAGAGCGGAATACGTAAATATCCTATCTCCTCCAAAACCATCCTAAATATCCGTTAGTAAATAACGCTTGTCTTTGAAGATGGGAGAAGAGTTCGCAGCATCTTGTGCTTTTGGTTTTCCTTCTCAGGTATTATTCCAAATCCTATCAAAAACTACACAGCTCTTTGTAGAAAGATAATGGCTAGAAAACAGTTGAGTCACAGCAAGTTTTGCTCTCTTAAAGGAAAAGGTTTTTTGCATGTCTGGGGCTCTGGAGTCACTTAAACACTGATAATGTACTATGCATTGATTATAGCGTATTTTGATAAACTGACTGATCAACAAAATGCTTAACACACCTACGCGTGTGCCTATTACGACTTTTACGCATGTAAATTTAATATTCGAGTTCTGCTGAATCTTCAGCCACAATTCAGACGCTGGAGATAAGCACGTGAGCGGTAAGACCAGTAACTGCACCTAGACCTTCCCAATTACTCTAGCGTAGGACAGGCTAGGAAAGGCACACAAAGCCTGGTCAGCTGAGTACGCACTCACCTGAGGGTATCAGGGAATCTCTCTCGATAATTCTGGCTGATGCCAAGTCACTGATGATATACTGTAATCTCAAGTGTGCGAACACCGGCAGGAACGCATTCCCCTGTTCTGACTCCAGGAATGCAATGTCATCCTCAAAATCTGCAAGACAGAGCACCTGCATCACAATTTGTTTTCCTAAATATTTTCCAGACGCTATTTGTATTTCAGATTGAGTTTTAACTCATTGATCAGGGAAAGTTGTTCTGGACAGGCAAATCATCTTTTGCAGCTAAAATTAAGAATTACTTACATTCAAATCCTTTCAACAAATGTTAGGCCAAACTTTTCCTCTTTTGAAATACACTAGTGCCTTCTAGTGAGAAGGCCACAAAAGCTTATCCTAACTGAACAATAGCAAAAGCAACAAAGCAAAAACAGCGACCATGTCTGCTCACTTGAAAACGTGTGGACAAAACAGTGAAAAAGCTGTCAGTGTTGAGAATCTGATGCCGGGGACTGTCGGCAGAGGCAAGCCTTCCCAGAGAAAATGGGAGAAAGTCTGGAAGTGGAGGAAGACTATCATATTTTCCTTCTAACCCATGTCTTCCCCAATCCAAGGCCATGCCAATTAATCCTACCTTTCCTACGCTTGGCAAACCAGGCATCAGCTTCCGTTAAGAGTTGTTTCAAAGACCCATTCCAAGAAGGCACTAGCTGCAGGAACATCCACTAGGTAAAATAAACAAACTCTAGTGAGTTAATTGAAGGTGTTTTCAAACAAGTAATACATGTATTATTAAAGGGACATTTTCATAATGCATTCATTCCTACAAAGATTCTGATACTCTATTAAATACTTTCAGTAAATACCAAAAAGGCTAAAATTCTCATTGCGTGACAAATCAACTACTACTCAGGAGTTCAACTTCCCAAAGCCCCAGCCAGACCCTTTGCTAAGCACCTTTTTGAGAGCAGTGTACACGTCCATTTCCACTTGCATTACAAACAGGTTAGAAGAGCTAATCAGCTGTTTCATGAGGTTTATGCTGGAAAAAAAAACACATAAGAGTTCTATGAGACAGTATAGACAAAACCAAGAAAGCAAGCTAGGTAACAAGCAACCGTCAGTAGCCTAGGAAGTTATTTGTAGCCAACTATATACTTTGGAAGAAATTGTACTTCATCACTCAACGTTAACTGACGCCCGTACCTGAGTTCTTTGAAGAGTTCAACACTCTGGTGAGTCATCAGGTTGTTCAAGAGCCACTCAAGGCACCTGGATTAAAAGCAAGGAATTAGTACCTTCATTTTTTTTTTTTCTCATACACGTCAACATTCCTGCAACAGTTGCTCAGGCTCACAAAGCCCAATTATGTACAGAGTGATTTTGAAATACTGCTTTAACCCGAGACACGAGTGCATAAAAATATGAAAATGAGTTATTTCAAAAACAGGAAATTTACCATAAAATTTTCCAAAATTTTCTGAAACTCTTAAAGTTGCATTTAGTTTCTCTCAGGGTACAGTGAAAGCTAAATTCAAAGTACTATTAATGCCACAAAAAGCTCTGAGAAGACCCTAATTCACAGCAGAAGGAAGCAGTCAGCGCTAACCTCAGCATTCTGCTCCCAAATGTGTAATTATTCCTCCTAATTAAGATAAGGTTAAGCTTAAGCTTTGAATATTAAAGCAGCTTTGCAATAAAACAGTCAATGATCACCAGTATTATTTCACTGTCACACTGAAGATCAAACGTACTGTCTTTACTAATATACTTTAGTAATTAATTCATTCACAGCGCAGGCCAATCACTCTACTGTCATCTACAGCAATTTTAAGGTAACGGATTATAATAGAAACTCGAAAACTAAATAGGACAAGCAGAGCCCAAGTCAGATAGCTTTAAAAAAAATAATTAACTTGGGCATTAGTTTACTGTTTGTAAATTCACACTTTTAATTAGCAATGTACAAAGCAGCTTGGAGAAAGTAATTCTTACTTTTTCTTCACAGAGTCTAACCCGTATGTCCCCGCTGAATTATAATAACCACACACAGTTTTTGCATTAATGGTTTCCTTCATTGTTTCACCACATTGCTGGATTAAGCCATCCTGTGGGGAGGAAAAAAACCCACAAATATTCAAAGTTTTAATTTCCCAACAGGAAGTGCCAAAGATTGTGCAGTTCATACAAATTTTCATGCCTGAACAATTCCCGAAGTCACACGTGCTACAGTGACCTACGCTGTGCCAGCCAGAAAATTCAAACCAACGTTCCTTAAGATTTTCCTTAAGAACATATCTCGTGAAAGAAAAGCTTAATGTATTCCTTCAGGGCAGAACAAATGAGCTGTTAAAACATACTTTAATCTACTTCTAGATACACTTCTCAAAGCGGCACTTAATATTACAACTCAATCTTAGTCATAGCATTTTTAAATAAAACCACCGCATCATGTTTGGGTTTTTTCCCCACTTAGCATGAAAAGATGATTCATTTCTCTGGGTGAAACAGTACACGCGTGCGAGTAGATTATGAACTGTTATCTTTATCTGAAAAGAAGGCATAAAAATATTGCGTATTTATTACTTACAAGCTGCAGCATGCAGGCTGCTGCTAAAAGTGCAACTACTCGACTGGGTTTTATTAACACGTCATCTCTATATAGTGAGCCAAAAGCCACCTGTAGAGCTGAAAAGAGTACAAGCGTCAAAGACAGACAGGACATCGAGCACGGAGAACTAAAAGAATCCTTAAATATAACCACACCACTCGAGCGCACACGTGCTCTACAATCTTACTTGCTCCAGATAAAAAGCTAGTATTTACCAGCCCAAGCACACACGTAAACAGAAAACACAAACTACGGCATTAAGCGATAAAATGCGATCCTTTTCACTATTTAAACAAAATATTCGTCTTAAACCAGCCACCAAGTCACGCCACGGAGCAATGTGGAGAGCAGTAAAACTAGATAAAAAGAAGCTGAATCTCATGATCCTTCCCTGCAACTGATCAGTAACATAACGTTGAGATATTACTATGACGTTCCAAGTTTCTCTACAATTCAGAAAAACACTCCTCCTTTACTCCGTGGCGCTTGGAACCGTAGCAAAACATTCTGCCAACTCGCATCGGTCCCCTGCGAGCACTCCACTCGGTAGCTCTTCAAGACCAGACAGATGAAGATGTGATTCACGCTCTAACACTTGGGTCTCCACAAGAGTTGGGTGCGTTGTGAGATCAAGGGCCCCGATGCCGAAACAACAGGACAATCGGTCGCTTTTCAGCTGCGCTTCCCAGCTCAGAGGTACGAAAGTGAATTCAACTCTACTGGAGAGCTGATCTAAGCTCAAAACTGAATGAGCACAGAACTCATTCTCTCAAGTTTCTGATTTACTAACTTGAAAATTATTCTTAAAAAAAACCAAACAAAAACTATATACGTATTTTCAGTTATTTTTTGTCAGGTTCAACTTAACCTCTACCTTCAGAGTTTATGTTAAAATAAAAGCTTCCCACTTACCTTCTATATCAATATTTTGGTCAGGAATCTCCAACTCTATGATGTTCATGCTAGATTCTTTCCAAGATCCACTGAACATACTGGAAAAGTAGCCTGACTACATGAGGGAAGATGAGAGAAAAAGAACTCAAATAAGAGATTTCATTCAAATTAAAACTGTCAAAAGCAGCACATGGAACAAAAAGTCGTTAATATTTACCTTTATGCAGAACAAAATGCATTAAGGGAACTTTTCACAAGCTAAAACATTCTGACATACTTGAGAAAGGGCTAATTGTAGTTGCTCTATTTCTGAAAGTGAGAACGCGTATAGAAAATTTGGACTACATCTCGGTAATCAGAGTAAGTAAAGAGCTTTAAAGGGCCAGAAAAGCCAACATAAGCTCTTTTTCTACAAACCACACCACCAATGAGGATATAATTAGTCCAAGAATTAAGTCCTTAATGTTACCGGCAGACAACAAATCCTGCAGGCATTAGGGAATGCCAGTTTGGGTATTGGGGGCATGGGGAGAAAAAAAAAAAGCATGCAAGACATACAAACTAATGTACAAGGTTGTAGTCTCATACCAAGGACACATACACATACACCATTTATGTAAATATACCTTTTATTATACAGTGTAAGGCATATAAAACTAGAATTTGATAGGTTTCCATCCAAATGGAGTGAAATATACTGCTCTACTAGGATTCATGATTTTCCTTCTCAGCAGCAGATGTGCCCATTATGAGATGCTATCACTCACTGAAGTTTACCTGAGAGATCAAAAAAATAAAGTCTATTTGTACAGCACCATATTCCCTGACCTCTTAACTCAGCATTTCAACTCAGGGCAGCAAATAACATCAAATCCAATTTTGATTTTATTTGATTATGTAAGTATTTCTATACCTTCAGCATATCCCCTAACCACGATGACATACACCACACTGCTCTCAAAACCAGGACCTTATTCATCTTACCAATCCTCATGAGGCTACCGTAGCTTTGCCATGTAGATCGACTCCTCAATTTCATGAGAATTTTTAGTAAACAGAAAAAGGACATCCTCCATTTCTCAGATCTGCCATTCACAGCTAGAGCAGCACCTTACTGCCATTTATCAAACTAAAGGCAGTAACTTGAGAGACCAGGGAAGTAGAAACATCCGGACTGAAAAAGTCTGCTCCACAAGGCAGAGGAGGAGTCATTATTTCATTAAGAGAGAGTTAATTTTAACATCCAAAAAGATTTTACCATAGTAACATAATTCCAATGACAGAGCACGAATTGAAATAGAACCCTGACTTACGAGAACAGTTAACCACAAAATTTCGTCTCACGAGAACATCACTTGTACAACAAGGCCTCTACCGAACAAAATCGCAATTTTCAAAGTCTGTTAAAAAGCATCCATGGAAGCGATTTAATACTCAATTTTAGTCATCAGCCCACACTAAGTTTTAAGGACTAGCTTCACAAACTTGAGACGTAGCAACAACAGAATCCCAATGACGATTAAAAACGTCATCGCCAACAACAGTCCAAGGACGAACCAGCAACGTGCCCACCCTGGTTACGCTGCACAACGCAAGTCTGACTGTACAACCCACTTACATCCTCCCTTCATTACAGAGACTCAATTAATAGAGCAGACAATTAAAGCTGTGTCTGCCAGCTGTCCTCCCTGGTCAAACACACCCACTGTCCCATCCAGAGACGGCTGCCGCTGGTCAATCTTAAGCTATATACAAATGACTATCCTGCCCTCATTTTATGCTCTTTAAAAGGTTCTAACGCACGTAGAAGGCTTTTTCCTACAAGAAAGCAATGAAATTTCCCTCACTGCGGCCAATATAAGTAATTGCTGTACCTGCACTGCAATCACAGCTTTAACACCACAACAAAAAAATCAAGAATTCACTTCTACCATCCCTTGTTACACCAGAGAAACTGCATGCAACCTGCTGAGCATCCCACAGTGACACGGTCACCTTCTAACACCCAGAACTGCTTTGTCTTTGACTACAGCTAATGAAGCGCACATGTTTTCAGGTATACCTGATGTTACTTTCTCTTCTCACTTCAAATAAAGCACTTCCAAGGTTAGACTCCCACTTTAAAGTTAACGGCACAACTGAATTAGACATTTCAAGACAAAGCCATGGTTTCTCCCCACTTCTGTCACAGGAAAAGTAATAAAGAGAACAGACAGTAAAGACAACGGCACCTCTTCGCTCCCCAAACACAAAAGTAACAAAGAATTTCATCTTCATACAACACCAAAATAAAACAGCATCTTTTTTTGTAGATACGCACTCAGATTTATTCCTTTTTAGGGCTTCTGTGCATACTTTCCTCACGCAGTAGCAAGAAAGCAGCAAGAAAGCAGCAAGAAAGTCTTCATCCAAGGCTCTCCAAGGATGAAGGCTGCATAACAAATAGAGACCCAGCTCCAGCAATTTCCCTTCAGGTTCCTACACTTCGAGTCCCGATGAACAGTAAAATTGAACTGGGTTAGCCTGTGCTTTACAAACCCGTTCTGGAAGCGATTTCTTTGCTCTGCAATAATATTAACATCGCAGGAGACTCTCAGCCATTTGCTTAGCAAACAAGAACACGTTCTCAGGACATCAAAAGACAGTTTTTGGGACTGTTTTCACAAAGTATGCGCCGAGGTTAACATGAGTAGATTAAAAAAAAAAATTAAATAGCAAGAGACAGAAGTGAAGAAACTTTTCAAACACGAAGCTACAGCTACGCTTCCTACCATTATTATCAAAAGCACAACACAAGTTCTTTAACTGTTTGCCTCCACAGAAAGAGTGATAAGTCAGAAATATAAGGGGAAAAAAAGAAAAGAAAATAGGTCAAGTCACACTGAAAAAGAAAAAAAGAAAAGAAAAAAGCTCAAGTCACACTTAACATTCACCGGATATTCTTTTATTAAAAATAGTTTCTATTCTGAGTAAGAAAGAAGCCACTTACCTGACACAAATATATCTTATGCAAGTTCCACTCCTCTCCCAGAGCACAAATTTTGATGTCACTGTTCTCCCCATTCAAAAACAGAGTCTGATAAATATACTTAGAAGTGCTTTTCAATTTTTTCCTGTACAAAAAGGCAAACAGAGATGCACTCCTTCACATTTTTCTGCTACAGAAGCAACATGAAGTATAAAGTACTGGACAGGGGTTTTTTTCTCCCCATAACGGACCGGCTGCCCCCTCCACCGTTGCTCCCGTGACTTCCCTGCTCTCTTCCCCTCTTGTTTACTGCAGCTGCTGCTGGGACCTTTCCAAAGCAAACAAGAAACCGACTCCTGCCCCAGGCCCACGACCAACCTCACACCAAACCCCTTTTCCTCCCATCTCCCCCCACCTCCTTCCTGCACGACACGCCCCCGAAGACCGGGCTCGGTCCTGCAGTGTCCCATCCCCTGCCCCCATACCCCGTCACCCACCCCCGACCTTGCCAGGCCCCTCAGCCCCACACAGACCCTTCCTCTCGCCTCGCCACCTCAGGGCCAACGCGACAGCCGCCGGCCCTGCAGCCCCTTCCCGCCACCCGCCCCCTGACAGACCCACGGCCACGACTGAGGCCCGCAGCCCCCTCAGAGGCGGCGACTACCAGCCCCCGCGCCTCAGCTGGCCCCTCAGCCGCGCCGCAGCCCGGACCTGCGGGGGGTGTTGAGGAGCCGCTCCTCCCGCTCAGCCTCGCTGTCGCTGTCACCGGGCTCCTCGGCCCCACCGCGCTTCCTCTTGCCGCCCCGGCCGCCGCCGTCCCCGGCCGCCCCATCGCCGCGCGGGAGGCCCACCCGCCGCCTCAGCACCCGGCTGCTCAGCGAGCCCATCGCCGCTCCGCCGTCGCCGCCGCCTCCTCATGGGGCCGCCCGGAGCGGAGCGAGGCCGGAGCGGGGACGGCGCCGCGGGCGACGGCGGCGCCTCAGCAACGGCCGGTGGCGGCCATTGCCACCGCGCCTCTGCGCCTGCGCGGGGGGGGGCGCGAGGGCGCATGCGCAGCGGTGTCTGCACTCTGCGCATGCGCTGGCCCGGGGTGGGCTCCTCGGCAGTTTTGGGGTGCAGCTGCCGGGGGTCCCCCCAGTGCTGCGGGGTAAAGCCATAACGCGACCCAGTGCAGCGCCTCAGCGTCATCACAGCTCTTGTTTGGCGGTGGATGACCGAGAGGAACGGTCCGCGTTATCGAGCTGCAAGCGGGAGCAGCACCAGCAATGCACCTGCAGCAGCTGGGGGGTGCAGGGCTGCACCCCCAAATCCCCCCCCCCCGTGATTTCCCCCAGGCACGGCGTGGACAGGGGGGGTTCATAAGCCATTTCTCAAAGCGCTGCTGGAGGGGGATTGACAGCATTGCCCTGCACAGGGCCCACTGGGGTTGCTTCTGCCCACGGAGCAGGGGGTGTCCCCCCGTAGCAGCGTGGCACCCACGGGGCAGGGCCCTGCGCACCCCACTCTGCAGTGGGGGAGGCCTCTCCCCACTCAGCTGGTGCGTGGAGGTCCACACTTAGGAGAAAAAGCCCCTGCGGAGCACAGAAGTTGTTAAAAAAACAAGGACAGGGTTACTTCACCTCTCCCAGAACACACGATCATGGCAGGAGGTACGGAAACAAATTGTTTATTCATTTTTAAGAAGTCAGCAACGTAACACGAGGCATTTAAACGCAAAACCAAGCCTGAGTGCGTCTGCTAGCCTGTTGTACTGGGTAAGACCATTTTTCTTCCACTGAAGAGAAGGCTTCAGTAGAGCTGGAAAAAGCTCTGCCTCCTCTCCCACCAGAACTAGGGAATGTATCTCCAACTACAGCACAGAGAGCAAGGAAGAAAATTATTGTATTTGAGGCCACAGAAGTATCTCCTATTCAAGCCAAGGGTAGCCTAACTTAGAAGAAAATGAGTGACAGAATTGGGTGTAGGCCCTATTTGTGCCTTCAAATTCTAACCTCAGTCTGATGCCTTCAAAACAGGATTATATACCAACAGCTAAAAAAAAATAAGCCAAACAAGAACCACATTTTTGTAGTGAAAAAACCACTCAGCTTAACAGGCTGGTGTGTAGGGTCTGGGGGAAAAGTCTCTTCCAGAGCTTGGTGTGGAAGTCTGAGTCGGGCATAGGCACAAAAACCGGACCCTGTAGCGGCAGCGTTACGCTGGGCTCCAACCGGCCAGTGCGGGGGAGATGGGGGAGCTACCCCAGAACGAGGCATCAGGCAGTGCTGATGAGATGTGGGTTGGGGACAGGTCATTCCTTAAAAGGCACCGGTCTAACAACATCACTTTATCCCGAGGAAGGGTTTGTAATAGAACCCTGATGATTTATAGTCCCCCGAGTCAAGGAAGACAGACCAAGAACGCAAGGGCTGACCTGTAACCAAGGCAGCAAGTTTTTTCTGATGTCACCAGTGACACCTTCCCTACCTAGGGATCTATAGGCAACATAGATATATATAAAGCGCAGCAAGGCTGTTAATGCTCCACACTAACAGAGGGCAAGTTAAGATCTAAACGTGCTTGTATTTTAGAGGATTGATTTCTTTGTGTTTTAATTATCTTGCAAAAACTGAAGCAAGCCTGCATTCTCCATTGATGAGGTTAATTTTTCCCTGTGCAGCCAGGGAATATTCTACATCCCAGTTTGCTTCAGTTGATAAGTTTTTCTGGTGAACGCAATGGCAAAGAGACAGCTTGTCAGGAAACAACTGAGCTTTTATATATTTGGTTACAGCATTCTGTTTAAGACAGGCTTTTTGCTAGCCCAATTAGTAGACAAATGGGTGTTCCAAGCATAAAAGCAAATCAAAAGGGTCAGCCAGGACGGCCATTATCTAACCAGAGCATTAACTAACCTAAGTCAATGCTCTTAGTGATTAACAAGAATTTGGAGAAAAATTAAAAAGAAAGAAATCCTTATGATCAGCTGCTTCCCATCACCCAGGCAGTACACGAGGCATCCTTTAATCCTCCCCACCACAGAGTCTGAGCAGAACTTTCCTATAGTCTCCTGAGCAGTCTCCCTGGAAAGAAAAAAGGAACACAGTTTTACAGCTCCATACAAGGCTGGATTCTTTCCAGCACGTGCAATTGGTTGTAGGGTTTGTATCCTCTTTGACAATTTAAGAACTAAGAACATTCAGGAACATTTTCAGTACGTAAATGTAAAGTCTCCTTAATTCTAGCTCCTCTGAAATACCCAATAGGTGTCAAGTGGGGACCTGTCTCCTTTCAGCTGCTTAGCAGATCCAGCTCTGTTTCTGACACCAAAAAGCTTACCTTAATGAAGGAGTAGAGCGATTTCCCATACATGGTCAGGAATTCCCTTCTGATATCCAGCATATCTATTTCAGAGCGGGACACCATCACTCGGATCAGCGTGTTGTCATCTGTTCCCAAGCCCTAAAGAAACAAACCAACCATGTACAACGACAAAGCCTTTTGGATAAATCAGTGACAGACACAAAGGTTTTATCACTCGCCTTCTGCGGGATCTGTTCCTAATCAGAGCATTTTTGCATTCATGGAGTGATCCACGAGCAGCTTGCTGCCGGATAAGAATATTGCTCTGAGCTTCCCGAGGGAAAAGAGGTCCATATAAAAGCTCATATTTTTTTTTTTCACCCAGTTAACGACAGAGCTTCTCTTTATCTAGTGATTCTTGTCATGCTACTGGCTCAAGCATGGAAAGGCAAGGGGAAAAAAAAAAAAAATAGGAGTCTCACACCAGCAGCTCTTTACCTTCATGGATTTATACAATCTTTCGGCAAAATACGCAGGTTTATTTCGCATGCACTTTACTGTAAGGGAGACAAGAACAGAGAATCAAGGTCAATAAAAACCAAAGAAGGTCGTACAAACCTTTACGGCGCTTTCTCAGGGAAGGTGTTTATTCTGTAAAGATGCAGTTCAGGGCCAACAAACAGCAAGTACAACGCAGACATCCATAGTTGGTGACCTGCTGTAAATTGATGTCTCCGTGCGCAGTGCACAGTAATATTTTCTTTAAGGCTTTAAAGCTTCCTGACAGCAAATGTCAGCTACCAAAGCAGCACTTGGGAAAGCCAACAATATCAGAAAGCACTGAGCTTTCTCACCCGATTGTATCTGCAAAGATTAAAACACTGGGGCTTGCAAACAGTATCTGCCTCCTGAAGCTATGTAACAGCCAGCCAGGGCAAGATACAATATCTCTAATTATTTAATTACTTTGTAGACAAAGTTTAAAAGCAAGACACTCACCCACAGCTAACAAAGCATCTTCCAGGCCTCCTGACATCTCAGATTTAATGCTGTCCGTTATGTCCTTATTAGCAATCCCTCTGTATACATCAAAAACTAGGAGGAAGAGCCAGCGATAAAAAGAGTGAGCGAGATGCTTCAGGGCACGGAGTGTGTAAACCACCAAGGATCACTTTGCAAGATCAAGCTCCTCATACTCTGCATGAACATTGTACCATTATTGTGACATTGCAAGCTAAATCAGGGCTGTCCCACAGAAATAATTCATTTTAATTATCAACTGTCTTGCTAATTGGCCCGCCACTGCTGCAAGCGTTTTCAAGAACTGCTAGTTAATGATGGCAGTTTAAGTGCTTAGCTTTTTTCCCTCTCTGTCCCAATGGGAGTCACACTTCATTATCTCCAATTTATGGGCTGGAGCAAGTTGTACTGATGTTTTTCCTCAAGTCCCTTTCTGTCTCAGGAGGGAATAAAACGATCTTAAAGAATTGAATGCGACTGGGCTCTAGGATACCTGCTGTCTCAGGGAGAGTTTACAATCAGTTAACGAACAAGTACAAAGCTCCTACAAAAGTATCATCCTCAAACAAGGAAAAAAATCCAGGACACTGCGGAGGGTCCTACCTCTTAATAGATGGGATCTGTTCCGTGTACAGAGGATGGCCATAAATTGTACCTCATCTGTTCCCCATTTCTTCTCCCCAGCTTCATACAGGCACTTGAAGACATTATGAATAGACAAAGTAAGGCTAATTGAGAAGACCAGGTGTACGTAACACAAGATTTTTACTTCCTTGGTGCCGTGGCTTGTCTAGATCACAAATATTTCCCAACAAATACTAACCAAGCACAGCAACTCTCAACTGAAATATCATCTCCCCTCCCAAAAACACCCAGCCTGTCTAGAGACCTCTCACCAGAGAGTTGCAAAGGAGGCTAGAACCATTATCTCCATTTCACCAGCTGAGTCCGAACAGTGAAGAGGCTTCTCTAAGGGTCCAAACTGAGACTAGAGCCCAGGAATAGAGCTCCACCTAGGGTGCTGCTGTCTAGCACAGCTTCGGGCTTACTGTTCTACCTTGAAAAAAAATGAGGTCTAGAAAAAACAAGGATCACCACGCGTCACATGTACAAGAACAGACAATTCTCACAAGGAAGCAAATTGCTACACACCTGGGCATCTTGCTGAGCAAGAGCTTCATCCACATACATTCTCTCATCTCTGTTTCCCTGCAGAGATATAAGGATGAAAAATTCATTTCACCAGAGCAACTAATGGAAGCAATTCCTGCAAATTCCCTATTCAAGACAAGTTCCTGGAGATGCATAATGGGATCCTTAAAATTGAATAGTAGCTTACAAATACAGCAAAATGTGGCTCAGGTATGATTTGTACTTCCTTTTGAAATGAGCAGCAACCCACTTTAACTGGGCCATTTTAAAAAGAGCACATGGCATTAATGCATACCCAGAGTCTCATTCCTCTCCCCGCAGAAGCTGGGTGTGAAATGCAGGCGAGGTGAAATGCAAGATAAGCGAAACAAAAGCCAGCCCGAAACCCCTCATCACTGAAATGAGAGGCATGTCCCTCAACAACAGGAAGATTCCCCTCCATTTCCCTTAACCTGGACTTACCATCGCGAGGGACACGAGGACTCTTCGAAACAGGGAAGATGTGTCAGAGACAATGTCCTCCTCAAGGGTACAGCCGTATTCTAGCAAGAGCACACACACGTGTGACATCTGTTAGTAACAGGTCCACCACCTGGACACTGCTTGTCCACAACATTTGCCAGCCGTAAGCTAGGTAAGTATACAACTGTGCTCAGGGCTCTAAACATCATCATAGCAGCCCAGCCATCATATCACAGAACCACAGAATGGTGGGGGTTGGAAGGGACCTCTGGGGACCACCCAGCCCACCCCCTGCCAGAGCAGGGTCACCCAGCGCAGGCTGCACAGGGCCGCGTCCAGGCGGGTTTGAATCTCTCCAGAGAAGGAGACTCCACACCCTCCCTGGGCAGCCTGTGCCAGGGCTCTGGCACCTCACAGTAAAGAAGCTTTTGCTCATGTTCAGACAGAACTTCCCATGTTCCAGTTTGCGCCTGTTGCCCCTTGTCCTGTCGCTGGGCACCACTGAAAAGACTCTGCCCCCATCTTCTTGACACCCACCCTTAAGATAAGTGTTGATGAGGTCCCCTCTCAGTCTTCTCTTCCTCAGGCTGAACACCCCCAGCTCCCTCAGCCTTTCCCCAGAGGAGAGATACTCCAGTCCCTTAATCATCTTTGTAGCCCTCCACTGGACTCTCTCCAGTAGTTCCTCGTCTTTCTTGAACTGGGGAGCCCAGAACCGGACACAGGACTGGGCTGTATTTAGTGCTACAGGGCAAAATTAAGAAGCACAGCCCATATAAAACTGGCAATAGATCCACACATGGACAGACACCCAACTGATAGGCATAACCACCCCATCCCATTTTATTTACACCAATTCAATTTCTGGGTGAAATCCTAATCCTTGAGGCTGTTAGCAGTCCTGCTGTTGACACCTGTATAACTCAGAGGTTCTCTCTGGACAAATGGCAATAGTTGTATTGGCTGATTTGTCGCATTTAGAGGCTAACAGACCCCTCTCCTTCCTCTTCACAAGTCCATGCATACACACAAGTGACTTTTCAGTCAGTATGATAATGGCTTGCAGTTTGCACTACATACGAAGTTTGTAGTTCTCATTAATGCGCCGAATCTCTTCGTTCGTGCGAGAAGCCAGAATTTCAATCAGGCAACCTTCATCTGTTCCTGCACCCTAGGGAATTGCAAAGACAAGAGCCAAGATTATAGTGACAACTGTTTTGATGTGCAACCAGGATTTTTTTTTTTAATTATATATGTTACTGATAAGAAATTAATAATAAATGTATAATTATGCCCCATCATACTAAATTAACCAGAACTTAAGCGACACAAAAGGAAGATTTCCGAACCTTCATAGCCCTCTTCAGTTCATGCACGTCGTACATGGTGGTAGGAGTCATCATACCAACGATCACCCTTTCAAAATTCCCACTCAGCTCAGACTTCAAGTCATCAATCAAATCCTAGAAGACAGAGAGAAGAGAAAGGAGTTGGGAGAAGATACAGCCTTTGAGAACAGAAAGAACTCGTTCACCACTTTTCTTCATGCTCCAGCCCTCCTTGGATGAACAGTTGCTCTGAAGTGAACAAGACCAAAATAAACTTGGCCAGGGAAAGCTTGTGCTAACTTTACTGTCATGGAGACTAGGATGTTGTTCACATTCCACCCAAGTGATATAACCCCAAAATTGTCTGCATATCCCGGTTAAAGCCACAGTCGCTAATCTCTGAAGACCACCTACCCTGCCAATACTGCTTTTATAGGTGATCAGAACTTGCTGACGTTGGGAAACATTTAGTTTGGTCAAGATGTCAATGATGGCATCTTCATCTGTGCCTGGAAGAAACCAATGGAAACCAGTCAGGTTGCTTGCACAAGAACCAGAAGGACACTCTGGTCTTGTCCAGAGTGTGTCATTAGCCATCTTCTGTTCCTTACAGAACCTGGTTCTCAACAGCACTGGGGACTAGATGAATGTCCAGAAGTGCCTCATCAGCCCAGCCAGCGGCACGGCAGTACCACACCACAGGAGAGAAGACAAGAGCCTGACTAAGGATGTTTTTGTGGCCAAGACTTGGATTTCAAGTTGGGTTTGAGACTCAGCCTGATCAAGTCTCTCAATTCCTTCCAGTGCCCTCATAGGACAGTGGGGCAATGCAAATGGCTAGACTTCCCCTCTAAAACCACCAGACAAAACATTCCCAGGGCTCAGGGGGAGAGGGGAAAAAAGGGTTTAAACAGTGGAGGGAGACCAACTTACCAAATCCCTTCATGGCCTTCCTTAGGGCATGTGCTTCTTGCTCAGCACTGAAACTTGAGACTCCCTTGACTGTTGCCTAAACCCACGAGAGGAGTTATCAAAGGCAGACTCAAAGTGATACATACATACAGTGGAATTGAATTAAAAAAAAAATCAAAAGATGGAAACATAGCAAGAGCAAGTAAAGTCCACCCACCAAACGTGAGTGATTTTCTATCAGGCTTCCATCCTACCCTAAAGAGAAACAGTTTGTTCTAGAGGGACTTCCCAGCCACATAAGAAATAAGCCATAGGGACACAACTAAAAGGAGAAAATATCTTCATAAAGCTGCCCATGGAGTATCTGGTTTCCAATTAAATAACAGCAGGCAGCCTGGCATCTCTGTTCAGTCCAGCTGGGGCTTCATCCCAGCAGTTTTCCACATAAATCATAGAAGAAGCTGTTCCCATCAAAGCCCTATTCCTGACTTCTCTAAGAGCAGCCAAGGACCATCATTCTGTAAAATAATGCACCAGAAAGCACAGTGTTTTGCTCAAAATAGTGATTCACAAAAAGATTTCTCCTGCCTCCTGTCCAGGGCCATTTCTGTGGGACTACACTATCTTTTACAAAGCTCTCCCTGTTCCCATGAAAATCATCAGCAAAACACTGCTTAACATTTGTGTAGGTTGGGCTTTTTGAAACAGGCGCAGGGATAACTACCATATCGATAGCTACCTTGCAGTTGTACCTGGAAAGAATAATACACCCAGGAAGTTTATCTGGAGAAATTCCTGCTCTTTGAACTAATATGTGATCGGATTTTCCATTAACTCCCAAAATGGAAAAGCCCGTAAGTGTGGGTCATTCTCTAGTATGAGGAAGCAGAGAGAATCGATACCCTCACCCCCCTAAAGGGACAGACAGTGACAGTGTTCTTCCTGCTGTGGCCTTATCTGAGCTACACTCCCCACGTTTATCTGATCAGAGCAAACACTTGGCACAGTGTGGTACAGAGAACACACACACTCACCATCGCTCTCGTATTTGGTCAATCTGTTATTGTCCGAGTCCTCAGGCAGTTAGACAACTGTAATAAAAACCAGAGGAAGTGTTAGTTTTCTAGCAAATAATTAATAGAATATACCTACCCTTGACAGTTAATGGGGCTGGTTAAGTAACCATCTAATTTCTCTGAGGACTAAAAGCAACCCTTGAACAGCCCTATGAATGCCCACAGCAGCATCCCCACGTTTCCAGTCCTGCTTTGTACTGAAGGAACAAAGGCTGGCTTGCAACAGCACAGGGCCGGGGCGTTCACCCTGTTTGAAAGAGGGATGTGGTGCACAAGCAGATGATTAGCACTAGTAATTTAAGAAATTTCTTTTCTATTACTAGCGTGACAGCCTGGCTGAGGCTACAAGGAGAAGCAATGTTGCCCTGGGAGCAAAGAAACTAGACTTAATTCCCATGCCCTTCAAAACACATTGACCTTGCCAGCTGAGAGCCTGAGGGTGAATTAGGGTGAGGGTTTCTGCACAGTCCTAACAGCCTTCACAGATACTCCCTGGGAGGCAGAGACATCAAGGTGTAGATGAGCATGCAAAGGATAACCTCATGCAAGGACTGGGACAGCAGAATTATTTTCCCTCTTAAAACCTGCTGTATTCAACATCTCCTCAGTTTGGTGCAATGTGTAATTCCTTGGAGGACTGCAGTTTTAACTGACTGTTAAAGCCCTCAAAAAATTATATGTATCACTTATTTGCTGGCTCCCCAGGGTTTATTTTTGCTGCTTGTAATTTTGTTTTCATGCATAGAGCCTATACACGAACACACCCAAAGTATTTTCCCATCTCCCTGGTCAGTGGCCAGAATGTCAAGTACTGAGGCAAGGTTCACTTCCCTGCAACTCAAGTTCGACACAGCACGAGCTGAGGTTCTCGCATTAAAGCCCTGAAGCGGAAGCAGCGATGCCAGCGGCTGACGACATCTCTCCCTAATCCTGCTCATGGTGCTTAATAGCTGCTATCGATGAGTGCAGACAGTTGTGCAAGAGCAGGAGCGTCTTTGCTCATGCTTCACATGACTCTTACAAATCCAGAATACCGTCGGCGGGCGCTGTTCAGGCAAGTTAACATTTGCCATAGATGTCTTACACACAGGCACTCCTTAGTGCTCCCCAGGACATCTGTACATTATTACACCCTGTGCAATCAGGCAACGTATGGAAAATTATTAGTGTCGACTTTCTTTCCTTTGATTATAGATTTCAGTGGACAAATTATGACCTAGACCTCAGAGAGGTCATCTTTGCTCTTCTCTAATCTTTTACAGAAATATAAAGCCAACCTTTTTATTGGCTTTAGCCAGACACTAATGGCTTCAAATTTCAGATGGTTTCCTGATGCAGTTTTACCATGCAGTTGGTTTGTACACAGAAGCAGGAATATTAGACAGGCTGGTTTAACAAGGCAATTAGAGGGCAAAAGAAAGGTCAATAAACAAGGAAAGGGGGTGGGAGGAGAAAAATTCTCAGTGCAAATGAGCTGGCAGAAACCAACCAAAACATGAGGAAAGGATGCGTGTACTGGATTCAGGGCAAATGCTCCTGCAATATTAAATTACAACAGAAATATCACATTGAATATTGGCTGTAAGATTCCGATTTCTTCATCCAGCTTAAACATCACTGGGAATACAAAGAGTAGAGCACTGCAAAAGGCAGCGGTGCTAACCCCACTGCGCCATCTGAAAAGGCTCATTTGTTCCCAGTATATTTCTGCATGTGGTGCCACAAGAAATAAGCCACAGAAGTTACAGGTGGAAGCACTTGGCAGTTCAACCAGGTTCTCCAACAATGGTCCCTGCCCCTGGAACCCTCTTGTTCCCTTTCACAGGTGAAAGTGTCTCCATGAACCACTCAGGCTGGGGCATTAGATGAATAAAACTCTCCTAGCCACTGTTTGCTATTACAGAGAGGAAGGAATTGCTCAGATTTGCCAGCACTCTGCAGCTTAACACAATTCCTGGCCTGCAGCTCAAATGGAGAAAAACAGCTTCAGGATAGGAGCAACACTTAAGTCTGTGTTTTGAAGATAAACTACACGTGCAAAAAGCCAGCTAGCAAGTGCTAAGATGCCCTGGCTAATCCCTGTCCTGATGTTATTTGCTTCATCCCAGAATAAAGGCCTGAGCTTGCTGATACAGTAAACCTGGCTTAGAACAGGCTCAAAACACTGTGGCCAGATGACAGAGTGCAGGCGTACGAGGCATCCCTCCCATTATTCAAATTTCTTCCATGGATGATCTTTTCCTGGCAGGCTTAATCAGCTAATCAGGCAGTTATAAGTCCACATCAATGTCCTCTAAAAGCTGAATCCCAAATAAACTTCATTTATCAGAAAACAGCTGAAACTATCATGTGTGCTGGCCAATTCAAATCTAGGCTTCCTCTCAATCAAGCTTCCCTGACTGTGCACAGAGCGCACGCAGCTCCCAGCAAGCAAAGCTCCCAGCGGCTCAACAGGATAGAAACACAGGGTTTCTTTTTTCCCCAAGTTTGAGCTCGCAGGCATGTTGCCAGTCCTCCACCTAGGATCTGGAGTGGAAAACCACCGTTTTGCGACCCATCCCCTTGCAAGGCAAACACTGGACTTGTTTGACTAGTTCTTTCATTCGGTGCACGTTTACTCGAACACAAACCCACACCCTGCGCCAGATCAACTTTTCCATGGCTCTGCCACTGCCAGCTGTTTCCAGCATGCCAGATCCAGCCGGCTCCCTCCGCAGCTGGCTGTGCTTCAGGGAGGCAGAGTGCCCTGGTGTAGGTCTGGGGCTTATAGCAGGGTGGCTGATGCTGATCCCAGCCTAATTTGCAGCTCAGGAGAGGATCTCCCTTCTGCTGGTGAGCCCCGAGCCAGCTGAAATATCCCAGCACCTCCCACATGATGACCTTTTCCTGTCACTGCCCTCAAAAGGAATAAAAATATAATACTGAGTTAGCAGAGCCTTGTACTCCTCACTTCAGCCTGTGCACCCACCCAAAGCCGCTTCACAGCCCCCTGCCATGCCCTCCACACTCCGGCATCCAGCGGGGAGGACGTGCCAGCTTGGGCATGGCATAAATAGGAAGCAAAACCCGCATTCCGGGTGCCTGGGAAGAGTCAGCCATCTTCCTCCTTCCCACAACCCACCTCCCTGTCCTTCCTCACCCCAGGCCTGTGCCCTCCAGGGCTGCTCCAGTGCCCTCATGCCTTGGCACCGTGGCCCCAACGGGGCATCCGCCCAGCCAAGGGCTGTCCCGCTCCCGCACAGCGGCGCTACCAGCCGCTGCGGGCTGGCAAGCGGGGACAGTGCTTGGCATCTCCCCAGGCGCTTCTAGCCATGCAACCCCTTCCCCGTGCCAAAGGGGACCCCCCAGTTAGTTTGGCACTTACCTGCTGTCCCAAGCGGGTGCCTTGGCAGGGATGGGGACGGCTTTGCTCGGCTTGCCCTGGATGTCAAAGTCCCCGCCCTGGAGCGGGGTGGGACTCGCCTGCGCAAAGCAGCTTTTCTCGCATGCCTGACAGGAAGGCAATCCAACCCTGCTCCCCTCCTCTGCCCTTCCGTGAACAGTTGGTTGTAATCCAGAGCAGGGAGAGACTCCCCAGGGAGCCTCACGCACATTCAGGGAATGCACGTTTGGGGTTACACAGCGGCCCTTGCAAGTAAAGGTGGCCTGGCAGGCTCGGATGGCTTCCGCGCTTCCCAGCATTGCCTGTAAAATCTCTGGGAACACAGGGTCTCTCTGACTGCAGCCTGAGCGCACAGCCAGCGTCTGATGTCTTGCTTTATGCTGTCATGTAAAAGGGCATACCCAAGGGGGGAGCGAGGGGGACGACGGCACGGAGCACACAGGCTGCAACAGCCCTGAGCAAGAAGTTCTGTTCCTCCCCCCATGTTGTTTTGGGGATTTCTTACCTGCATTGTCTCTCCTTTGCTCCCACAGCACCTCTCCAGGTCTTCAGCATCATACCCTTGTCTAAGAACTCTGCATCACAAACAGCCATAATTTATGTAAGAATGATTATTTTCTTAAAGATGATTATTTTTGCCCTAAGAACTGGCACCACCCTAAAGTCAAAACACTTCAGGCAAAGGGACTTCAGTTTTACCCCGACGTGACACTGCCAGGGTCAGTCTTGAACAAAATCATGAGTCTGACAGAGGGAAATCAACCTTGCAATAATACATATCTTGTCTTTACTGTGTTTATCCTCCGGGACTTTGGTCTCCTCTGATGCTAAAAGTACAGTTGTTATAAGGGGTAAATCAACCCTTTCAGGTTTTTTTTCCAGCTCATACGACAGTTCTATCTCATCCCTGTGCCTCTTTGCAGATGCTCCTTTGCTGGAATAGACCTAAATTTAGCAGCGCGGATGAACGCAGGCTGTGCTCCAGCGAGCATGTCTGTGCAGCTGGCTTATTATAGCTCCCACTGCAGCTCAGTGCCCCCAAAGCAGCCCCACCGAGGCCAGCCGGCCAGCATCGACTCGCTCCCTGCTGATACGGGGGGACATTGAACAGAGGGTAACAGAAAAACAGGGTTCAAGCCACAAACACCCTCCTTTTCCATTGCAGAGGCTCTTTCCTTGCAAAATCTGGCACTTTACCCCAACCAGGATTCAGTGTGGACTACTACATATTATCAACAGTCACTAAGGAGAAACTCTTCTCTTTCCTACATCTGTTAAAGTTTCCATTCTCATCCCTTCCTCTCACATCAGCTGTCTCCTGCTCTAGGACCATACCCGCTCATTTTAATCCACCGGCAGGAGAACTGCTGCGTTTTTCCATCTTATGTTGCCTCTGATATTTTTAGCCTGTGTGTTTTCAAAAGCTTCATTCTTCCGTTTGCTTTCCAGCCTCTTCAGCCCCAAGGACTGGATGGCTCTGGCACTGAAGTCAATGGTACATGCAACAGTAATTATTCTAGACCATAAGTTATTCACCTTCTTTGGAAGTTATTTATCCTTTAAATATTGCACCAATTCTGCCATTCACGATTTGCATAATTTAACCTTTTCTTTCCCCCTGGGAGAGGCTCCAAGTAGGGAGAAATACTTGAAGATGCAAAGTGTTTGTGTGGATGTTTTTGGCCATCTGGAATTAGTCATGTAAGTGTAGGCTATTCAGAAGCCAGATCCTGACCCAACACACAGCCGAGCTCCCTATAATCTTGGCTGGTTACAGATGCTGGTTCCATAGCCATCTGATTCAGACAATCATGATTATTTGGACCAGAAAGGAAAAAAAAAATACAAAGTACAAAAGCTTCTGACCATTCTGAGAGTTAGCTGAGCTTCTCTGGAAGGTGGATGGAAGGACAGGGGATTTAAGGCAATGGTTGTCTGCACCCTGTTGTACCTTGCTAGAGGAGCTGCTCCCTTCAGGAAGGTGAGGGGTTGTTGCTGTAGGAGAAGTTTCCTCTATAAGGTTCAGGAGACAAAGCTTTGTCTCTCCAGCAGCCCTTCATCTAGGGTCTGCTCACCTTTCAGCATGTTGTTTTCATCTCAAAGGATGGAAAGGGTATGGCTATCCTTAAATATCTCCAGCCTGAAGCACTGTCTAGCATAGCTTTGCTGTCCTTACATCAAAAGGAGGGACAGTAATGGACAAGCCCACGGTTCCTATCAGCGTAGTAAGTGACAAAGTACATCACTTTTCACGGGTATTTCCTGTTTGTCCCATCGATTATTTTACCCCTCCCTGTTATAAAGCTCTCCAAATCCCCAGACTTTACTCAGTTGCATACCTGCTCTGTATTCCCACTCCAGCCTGCTGTTCTCCCATCTCTACAAAAGACATAATAAAAATTAAAGGTCACAGAAAGACGGGGCAGTGTGCATTAAGTAAATAAATTGAGCTGAAGCAGCCAGCCTGTTAAGCAGGAGGTATTTAGTCTAGGTCCCACAACTAGAACAGAGCTGAACCTCTTGGAAAATGGCAGCATTTGTGTTGTTGCCCTAAGGACTTGGCCTTTTAAATTTGCATCTCAAAGAGTAGAGGAGCCTGGTGCTGGAAGGAGAGATTTTCAGTGTGTCATTTGGTTAGCAGGTACCTGCCTTTAGCTTTAGAGAAACAGCCTCACATCATTCACTGAGGTCCAAATCCTGGCACTAACAAAGTCATTAGCCAGTCTCCCACAGATTCAAGTGGGGGCCAGAATTTGGGCCTTTGGGGATTACGCAGGTGTTTTGAGGAAATTCATAAGGGAATGCTCATTTTTATACCTGAGCACCAGCAGTCTGCAATCGGCAGCCCCTGAAAACGGGGTTATTTGGCTGTTGCACAAGCCCTGTCAGAGCTGTGTTGCAATGCTGCAGCTCAGTTCGACTACTGTCTCCATAGCAGCGGGTAGCTGAGGTTAGGGTGGAGGCTGAAAACCAGCGCTTGCTTTTCTAAAGCACTGATTTTTTTCATGTGCTCGTAAGATGGTAAAGAATTCTCACATTCTGCATATTAATATGAGATTAATCACAAAGTTAAGTGTAGCTATAAGGGCTTGCCACAGAGATGTAGGGGTACTTTTGACACTTAGAGCCAAGATGTCTCCTTACCTCTGGTTCAGCACTGTATAAGATGAAATGTCCATTTCCACAAAGCAGAGGCAGCCTTGGTGTAGAAACAGTGGTGGTTTGGGGAAGAGCCAGCCTGAAGCTTCTGTTCTATGATTTGAGCGAAGCCCTTTTAACACAAAGAGGGGAAGGAAGGTGACAAACACACTCCCAGAAATAGGTAAGCGGTGTTTATTTGAGGTGGGATGACTGAAATATTCCAATTCATGTAAGAAATTAAATGTTCTTAGCTCTTCCTCACTCACCATAACCATTAGAAACGCTGTTTTTACACAGTCAGTATTACCAGGGGAACGTGCAGCACTCCACCTCTTAGCAATTCAAACAGGACTTCACAAAGCCCTGAGCACAGCGCACCAGTACTGCTGCGCGACTCCCTGGATAGACCTGGGTTGATTACATAAACATACATGTCACATAAGGCCAAAAAGGAACAGAATTGATTCAAGAAAATCCCTCTAACCTAAAGTGCCTTTAAAACAGAGACCACTTAGACACGGTGGTCTACACGCCTTAGAAAATAAGCTCTAAGGGGAGACAGCAAGGAGCAGCTGCGTGAAAAAGCCAAACTCCCCATTTCAAGCATGCTTTAGTTACAAGATTTTTAAGACAGGGATGCTTGCATGTTCTGCAGGCAGGCACACAAGAGGAGATCCTGGATGCTATTACCATTTATAACGGCAACAGCTATAAGAGTGTCTCGGGTGCTACCGCACTCCGTGCTTTCCACACTGCTGTCCCACAGCATATGCTGTGTTGACACTGTCTCCGAAATACCCACACACTCTGCCTTTCTCTTACAGAGGAACTTAAGGCTGCACTTGGCCATAAGCCCAGTCTACTGTTGTCTTTTATTAATTAAAGCTATAAACAGCAGAGAAGGCAAACAGTCCTGGATCATTGGTTGTTTGACAGCTTCATCAGCTGCCTGTGTTAACGAATGCCATCCAAAGAGGGACTGGAGTCAGCAAGCACCTCTGTAGTGGGGTTGTGAAGACAGTGAGGCACTTGTGGGGTGACACTTTTACCTTCAAAAGAGTCCCTTGCAGTCACAAAAGTTGCCGCTTGCTCTCGATCCTAGCTGCTTGTGGTCTCACCTTCCACTGTTCAAACTGACCTGGGGAAAACAGGTCTGCTTTAACGTCCCCAGCAGAGCTTAAGGCACAGGCTGTGGCAGAAGATGCACGGGAGTCTTCCCATGATCTAGGATTGCCTGGCCATGACGTTCCCATGACTTGCTGGGAAGACATCATCTAGTGTGGATGCAGCACAACCAGAATTACACTGCTTGTCATGGTATAGCCTATTTACATTAAGGACAAGAGATACACTAGACCACTATAATTGCATTCACATGACAGTTTGTACAAATATAATAATTTTGTCCCGAATAACCCCCCACTATCAAGACTAATTGATATCATTTAAGCCCCAGGCTTGAGGGCACTTGCCAGCTCCATGGAGAGACATTCAGTCGGGGAAACTCCTAATGCCCCTGTGGAAGCTATATATTATTTGCGGTACAACCTCAACCCTCCTTCCCCAAAGCTGCAGGCTATGAACTGCTACACCATTGCTTCCAGCAGCCTTAAATGCATTATCAAACCTAAATTTCATTTAATGGGCTTAATGAATGTTTACTTCAATTAGCATACATATAGTTCTGAAGAGGAAATGAGTAGCTTTCATTTTTTTTCTTTCTTAATTAATATCTGCCTCTACACAGCTTATCTTACTTAGCTGCTCTGTAATTTGGCTATAACCCAGCTCTAGGGGATGGGAACAGAGCTGTGACTGCCCAGCTAAGGGGGACTTCTAAGGCACACACGTATGCATTCCTTCATGGAAATACGATAGAAACTCACTGGCCGATGCAGCGCTTGGAGCAGGGAAAACACGTTAAGCATCTTAACGTGATGTATCTAGTGCTAAAAAGCAACAAGAGCAGGGCTGCTCCACAAGAGAAAACAAGGTAGGAGCAAAGGATGCCGACAGCACCACAGGTGAGCACGCAAACAACCCAGTCGTGCCCTGCCTAGAGAGAGTTAGGGGCAGCCACCAGCTCCATCAACCACAAGCTTCATCAACCACCCAGCGATCGTGAGGCAAAGCAAGGAAGCAAGTCCACAGCCTGCCCAGGAAACCAAGTCAGAAACACCAAAAACCAGCACTACTTACAAGTCCAGAGCTCACCCAGCAAAGTCAAAAGACAGAACCGCAGCTAGGACTACCCTACAATTGCCTCAAAGAAAGAGGGAGTCTCCTTGAGCTGCGCTTAAATAGAGGTCATGGTCAATGAGCAGAGGGTGCTGGGTAGAGGCCCAGGTGAGACTGCTTGGGGCAATGAAAGCCTGAGGGTACCCTCAGGACCCTGACACTTGAAACACAGCTGAGAAATCCCTTCTCAGTGAGAACCCATCTGCAAATTTCTCTTAATGTAACGATACCTGCTTTAAACAACAGCGTGTATTTGTAGTGCAAAGTCACGCTCCTTGAGAAACGTGGCTCTTCTGGACTTGGTGGTCAATCCTATCGATGTGCGCAGCGTTGATCTGGGCCATGCATAGTATTGCATCAAACATGCATGAAACTACGGATCTCAATCGGCTCAATTATTTCCATCTGTGCCTACTATATATATATAGAGGCCATGAGTGCCTTTACTATTGATGGAAGATCTTGGCTTGTGGTTGCAGGAAGTGTAGCTGTTGCTGGTATCTCTTACAAGGGCAAATAGGAGCATGTACAAGGTGGAAACTTTTGGGTTTTAAACAGGTAAAATATAGATATGAGTTTTGAAGTCTTCTTTTTGCTCCTCTGCAGAATTCTGAACCTAGCCCAATTGCTAGCTGGATGATACTATGCTTGAGAGTTGACCTTTTCGTGGGGGTGGTAAAGTGATGGTTTTTCTGGTCATACTAGTAGTGTTTGTGGGCCGCTACTATGCACTTAAAAGAAATCCTTGGGCTCCAGAAAACATGAGCAGAAAGAGAGATGGATAGAATAGTGGCTCTAGTACTCTTTAGCTGATGAGAATCTTGACAGAAATTTTTGCAGTAAATGTGTGTGGTTAGGGCAACATCCTTATCAAGATAAAAATAACTAGATGAGAAGACTTAATTAACATGGCCATTACTTTGTTGCCCCTGAATAGTTATGTATAACCAAGCATAAAAAGCGGTGCAGGCTCTTTTCTACCTTGTTGCTGCTTCTCGAAATGCCCAGAAGAGGACAGCGTGCCCTCGCTTTTAGGTTAATCGCATGAAACCTTTCCAAACGTATGTTTTTATTTAGAAAATGCTGAGCTGTCTGGAAAGTTTGATCAAGAGGGATGCAGCTGTATTAATGTGCTTCTTCCTGGGGATTTGAATGCATTTTCTTAGCAGTATAGGGGAACCAGGGAGACAAAAGGCAGGCAAACAGCTCTGCTGACCACATCATCAGGACTGGAATATTTTAAACCTAGCGTCATGGGATTTTAAGAGCTAAAATTTGGTGTTTAGGTTTCTCTCTGCAATGGGACAAATCTGTGAGCACCCTGGAGTTGCTCTGGGCTGACACAGAAGTACTAGACCATGTCTCTGCTGGCAATCACTGATTAGCTATTTCACTTAAAGCTTTCAGGCTCAGTTCTCTCTGATCCCTCTGAAGGTCACTGGGATTGCAGCAGTGCAGCCAAGCCTCGTGCCTTCTGGAATAAAGAACATCAGCAGCAGCATCTGCAACCGAGGGCCGGCTTCTGCTGTGCTTTTGCTCCCCGAAATGGTCACTGACAGAGCTTGCGTGCCTCTGGCCAGAGCATCAGGGCCTCATAGTTGTATGTGGGTCTGGTGCTCGTCTGCGTTATACCTCAGCACTCCCAGGTACCTTTAAAAACAAGTACTTCTTGGTGCCTAGTTAGGATGTTCAGCAGTGCATCTGCAAGCTCTCTGCATGGCACTAGGCTTTATCTTCTTTAGTTGGAAATGAGTCATTTCCCTGTACTGTACAGAGATGCCCAATTTCCTTGGAAATTGTTCAGTTCTGCAGAGTCCTCAGAAATCGCTGATTACAGACTCTCTTTTTGCTCTGGGTGTTTTACCTCAATCTTAATAGATCCCTGGGGATCCTTCACAGGTTAGAGTAATTAAAAAAAAGAAATGGATAGAAGCAACTGAGACTTTACCTAGTTCATACTCAATCTGAAGGGCAAGAGAACCTTCTGTGTGGACCACTGGCAACTCATCAAGCCCCGAACCACAGCTGAGCGAGCTTTAATGACAATTAAAGCCTGTTCAGTGAAAAAGGATTGCTTTAGCACTTATGTTACTGATGGCTGAAATGATTGCAGGTCCAGCCCTGTGGACTTAGGCTGTCTTGTACATGACACTTGGAAATGAGGTGCAGACAGGAGCCACTCTGCAGCACCCTACAAACCATGGGTGAATGATGGTGGTCAAGGGGGACTTTGAGGTCCGCAGGGTGGGCTTGTAGACCCTTACCTACAAGAACTGCTGAGAACAAGGATGATGGAAGAGGTGTAGCATTAACCGTAATGAAGCGGCACGGTGGCTCAGTGGAAAAGCAACTGTGCAGTGATGCGCTTTTAGATCTGTGTATCCAACATACTAAATATTATCACCAGCAATTTTACTTGCCTATTCTGAGAGCCATATGCATCTTAAGTCCTCAAATATTGGGGGAGGGGGAAAACCCCCCACAATTAGGTCTGTTTACAACATGCTGATCCAGTCTTGTTGGTGTTGCTGGAAGCTCGTGCCCAAAAGCCAGCCCATTCAAGCAAAACAGCGATGGAAGAAAAAGGGCTGTGCAAAGGGTAAACATTTTTGCCATCCCCCAGTAACCGGGTCCTACCGAGTCTATCCGCTTGGGACAGGAGCTTGTCAGCAGGATGGCTGTAGTTATTACCATAATGCAGGAAATAATAGTCACGGGGAAAACATGAGCGTGCTCTGGTTTCCTCTTCTGCCCAGTCAGAGGGGAGGAAGGAGAGCGGGGCTGTCTGGAAGCATTCCTCTGGCCACATACCCCTCAGGATTCTGTGTTCTGGGTCGCAGGCTGGGAAAACCAATTTTTGCCATTTCAATGTTTCCCTTTGCTGTTCGAAATCGCAGCTCTGGCCTTCCCCGTTAATGCATGTGGAAAGGAGAGGAGCCGGCTGCTGCGGGCGCCATAGGCTGGAAAAATCTCCTGATTTCTGAGAAAAAAAGGCTGAAAAGAATCCAAAGTGCATTTAAAGGAAATTTCATGAGATTCAAGCTAAACTAAACTTCTCTGAAGCCTGACCCAGGGGCTCTTTGGATGAGCTACATCGCTGCTTATGAGCATCTCGCCGCAAGCTGTGTGAGGTACTGGAGTGGGGAGGAGGAGAGAGATGTAATTTAATAGTAAATCTAAGGTGCAGGCTTTACAAAACCAACTGCTAGGTTTAAAGCACTCAAGAGTTTTGAGGGCTGGGGATATCTCTAGTTTAGCTCTATTTGAGGCTCTCAAACCAGGTGCTAGCAGGGCCTGTGTGAAGACAAGCCTTGTACTTCAGGTCAAGCCCAAGATATCACAGCAAAGGGCTTTTATTATTATGACACGAAAATGTCAAGTTTAAGCGCACTATTTCGAAAATAAACGTAAATAGCCGTCACTAGGCGAGGCGCCAGCGCGGGTTGCGGCTCGTCGCTGACAGGATTTCTGTGCCCATCCCTCCCAGCAGGGGGAAGAAATGACCCCCGGGCACCCTCCGCTCTCCATCGACCAGCCGGAGACCCTATCCCTGCCGGCCGGGCTGAGGGGAACCCTTCGCAGCGGGGTCTCTCTCCACAGCCCCCTCACGGCCCCGCCAAAACGTCGCCCCCCGCCCGCGCCCCCTCCTCGCCTCCCTGTCCTGGCGGAGCCGCGCTGCATGCCGGGAGTTGTAGTCCTCGCCGCGGCGGTGTGGCACCCAGAGCGGCTACCGCTTGGTGAACGGGAACTACCGCTCCCAGGGTGCCGCGCGGCGGGGCTGGCTGCCGCCATTCCACCTACTCCCCCCCGTCCCGTTCCCCCTCCCTGCAAAAGGCATTCGCCCCTCCGCTGCGCTGTGGGGCGGGGGGTGGCGGCCGTGGTCCAGGGGGCTCCGCCGGCGGGGGGGGACATCCTGGGGTGGCAGGGCCGGGCCGAGCCCTCCGGGCTGGCGGAGGCACGGGGGCGGCGCTCCCGCCGGCAGCCGGGACTTCCTGTGACAGCCCATTTCCTGGTCGGATGGGGCCGGCGGGGGGCGGCGGCGGCGGCGGGGTCGGTCCCTGACGGGCTCGGTGGCCGCCGGGAGCTCCGCCAGGCAGCGATGCGGGCCCCGGGCCCTGCCGGCAGGCGGCCCCCGCCGTGACCCGCCGCGGGCAGCCGGTGGGGCTGCGGCAGGCCGGCCCTGGGCGCCGCTGCGGGGTGCATGGAGGCACCCTCCGCCCGCAGAGAGGTACCGGCCGGGGGGGGCCTGTCAGGGGCCCTGTCAGTCAGGGCGCCCCTGAGGGGGCTGTGGCGGCCCAGGCCGTGCCGTGGGGATAACCGCCTTTCCCCTCCCGTTGTCCCCCCTGTGGTTCTGCAGGTGTGAATCCCCCGGAGGACAGCGCGCCTGCTCGGCTTGGCCCCGCAAGGCGAGCGGCCCCGGGTCCCCCTCACCGGCCCCGGCCGGGCTGCAGGAGGAACGAGGAGGGGGCTTGGGACCTTAAAAATAGCATCGCCCCCGTAACCAGGCAGCTGCTGCCTCCTGAGAAATGAAGAAGTTTTTCGACTCGCGTCGGGAGCAGGGTGGCTCTGGCCCTGGATCGGGCACCAGCGGCGGCGGCGGCGGCAGCGGTGGCCCGGGCAGCGGGTACATCGGCAGGGTGTTCAGCATCGGCCGGTACCAGGTGACGGTGGACGAGGTGCTGGCGGAAGGTAAGACCCCGGTGCCTTTTGCAGAGCGCTCTGCCTTTGCTTCTTTTTCCCCTCCTCCTTTCCCTCACAAAGCTGGGAAGGGAGGCTTTGGCCTTTCCCGTGCACTCCGCCTCCCCCTCTATCCCTAGCTCCCCTAATATTTCATTGTCCTTGACAGACTTGCAATCCAGTGGCATCTGCAAGCTGACATTTCTGGTCTTCCCATGTGTAAGCCCAGTGTGGGTTTGCTGTGTTTAGTTTGTTTTTTTGATTTGTTTGTAGGTTTTTTTTTTTTTTAAATGCTTTAGAAATTCAGGGGGTTTCAGAAGTTAATTGTTTCCCACCTTCCCTGAACTGGGAGTTAGTTTCTTTTTTAAAAACAAACCCAAAATTGTCAAATGTTTTGGTGTAGAACAAGGTGCTGTAAATAGAGTGAAGACCACCGCTTTCTTTAACTTTCTTCAGCCTCCTTTCCTACCTTAAGCAGAGAGGAATAAAACACTAGAGTAAATTTCTTGTAGATATATCATGCACATAGGCTGCGTAGAGGTAGCTGTGATCTGGGATGAGGAATTTCTGGTTGTGTGGGGTTTCTGCAGGGGAAATGGTAATTGCATCCCCCCCCCCCCCCAATAAACAATTAAAGAACTAAAACCAAACAGTAGGGATTATAAAACTCTTTACGTGTACAGTCCTTGCAGTGCAGCAAGCTGCTGGTGGTATTTTTTTAAATTGTAACCAGCACTGCTGCTTTAACTATCATTTTACATTTCATTTGTTTGGGCTATAAGGAACCTTATGAATGGCTCTGGCTGGTAACCTTAGCCTCGACCTTCAGAGAGATGTTGGCCTCCTTAGACCTGCTCCTGGTCCGTCTCCTGCGCAGCATCCTTTGCAATTTCAGTCAAAACAGTGTTTTGTTTTGATCTTGGAATTGCGAAGGAGAGGGTAGCTGCTGTATGAGAGCTGAGTGGGAGGACCTGTGTTGGCTTTTACAGAAAGAACCCTAAAATGGAAAAGGGACTCTGTGTACGCTGTGTGCCTTGAGGTTTGTAAAAAGCCACCACAGTGTACAAGAAAATAGATCTGTGACCATCTTTCAGGCATGGTTTCTGATATGTTCTGCTGCAGGCTGAGCTGAGAGGAGCACCGAAAACAGTCCTTCAGCTAGTAACTATAGTGATTTTTTTTTTTTCCTGACTTGAAATTTGTAATATAGGTTTGCCTTGGCTGATATTTCCAAGGCCCTTTTGGCCCTAGGAGCTTAGGAACTATATGAGCTAAACCTGAGAAGCTGTCACAGTTGTTTTTTAATGCGGACTGGCCTCATCCTGCTAACACGGGAAAACGGAGGCTTTTTTTGCTGATGAATAATCTGTTGGCAGGTTCTGCCCTGGTGCTGACAGCACCAGGAAGCGAGCCTGTGTGTCGCTGGGCTCTCTCCTGCTCGGCAGACCTAAGCTACGGCCACCAAAGGTGCGAGGTGGTAGCGCAGATTGCGCCGGAGAAGCGCGTCTCCTCTGTACCTCGCTGTCCTGGAGGAACTGCTGCTTGCGAGGGCTTTTCCCCTGTTCCTCCTGGTTTCTTGGCTGGCCTCTGGCATGGACCACGGCCTAGGGATGGCTACGACTCTTAGATCTGCACACACAGGCCAAGTGAGGTGCAGCAGGCCTGTAAAAGGTGCTATGTTCTCTTCCTGCCCATGCTATAAGGCAAAGGAAGTTCTTTTGGTGAAATGTGCTACACGGGTGTGTTCCTCACAGTTAGACTCCCGGTGCGGGCAGTCCGAAATCCCTCTGCGTGGCGAGTGAACTCTCCGAGGGGACGAGAGCGAGGTGGGTTGTAGGCTTGCAGGTTGGTGGTAGGTGGGTGCAGGTAGGTAGGTTGTAGGTTGTCGCCTTTTGATGGGAACAGAGGGGAGAAAATGCCGTTTCCTTTAGAGGAAAGGTAGGTCATCTGGGGAGTCAACGTGGGTCAGAAGCGCGGCAGCTTTGCATGCTTCTGGCCTTTTGGTGTAGCTGCGTGTGCTCCTCAAGTGCTGGTAAACAGCATTTTTTCACTGACTCAGCTGGAGACCTGGGGAGCTCTCTGGCAACCTGGTCCCTGCGCTACTGACGTCTGAAGCCTCGGCTGGAAAACTTTTTTGTATCTGCAGTGAATTTTGGTGGTTCGGCAGTGTTGAAAAGGCAACTTGTGAAGTCTTGGCTATTTCTGCTAAAAGGAAGAGTCCCCTGGGAAGCACTTTGTAGGAGGAGGAGGAGTATCTTGTCTGGGAAAGAAGCATCTCTCATCCCCGTTGCTTTAGAAGGGAGAGGAGAGGCCTGTGTTTTGGTGCAGCATGTGAAGCCTAGAAAATAAATGAGATGTAAAAGTGGCTTGAAAGAGTGAGTCTCTGAAATGATGATGGATGGTGCGAAGGGAGACTTGAGTTGCAAGCCTGAGGAACTGGTTGAACCAGAACTTTTGGCATTAAAGTGTTGGGATTTACCTCTATCTGTCAAAGCTGTGGCTGGTCACCCTCAATTCTGCTGAGCAACCCTGCTGACGATGACGGCTCCCTGGCCCGGGTTGGGAGTCCTTAATGCAGGCAGTGTGAAGTGTGCCAGATGGCAGATGTCTCCACATGCTCGCAAGCCTCTTGCGTAGATCCCCCAAAATATCCGCTGCGGTTAGGTACACCCCCTACCCCCTTAAAAATAGTTGTGTCTGGATACTTGCTTTCCTGGGTGGGGAGGAATATTCCTTCCTTTTGGAAGGAAGAAAGTGGGAATAATATAGAAGGAACTTGAATGGTTGATTGCCCATGGTGGTGTAATACTGGTGAATCAGTATTTTTTACAAACAGTATATTGCAATAGGTGATTCTTAGTTGAGTCTTTGTAGTTATCTTGCTCTAATCCACACAATAGCACGAATAATCTCTTGAAATATTCCCCTCAAAGTTTGCATGAGGATTAACTGCTGTGGGAGGTCAGCACTGCTGGCCTTGGAGTTCTGCAAGGCCGGGGTTTAAGTCGGCGGCATCAGCGTAGCCCTCCAGTATGGGCTGAGGGGTGGTGTTCCTGACTTTAAGGGGACCGGTGTTTCACGGAGCTGAGGTGAATGCCCAGGAGGCATGTGAGCGTGTGGGTGAGTCAGACTACTATCTCACTGTTTTGGTTATGAAAAGAAACCAAAAGAGTGTGATCAGATTGGATGCTGCTTTTTATTTTTGCCTCTGTGTGTGTGTGTGTGGGGAGAAAAAACCACAACAACTCACCCCAAAACCCCACACTGGAGCTGTGAGGAGGACGGTGTCTCTGTGATGAGGACCAGAGCAGCAGAAACATTTAGAAGGATGTTGCTGGAAATCAGAAGTTTGCTAAGGAGCTTGTGGGATGTGCGTGTGGCAGAGTACCACAAGCCACATGTACTCCTCTGAGCTAAAACAAACAAGGTGGGGATTGTCCCAGTGCCCAGTTTTCCGGGGACTGTGTTTTGTGTGACTCTGTGTACCTGCAAGATTGTAAGAGAATGCTGAACTGGTCCAAGCTGTGTAAGCGCTGATGGGGTGCGTGTTCGAGCTAGGATTTTGTTTTTCTTGGTCGACTTCTAGCAAAAGGTACAGGCTGTGTTTCTTCAGATTTGTGAAGTCACTTTTCCAATTAGTAGTATTTTTCTGAAGGTGCTACTTGTAGTCTTTTCCCCTTAAAATGTCTAAGTTAGGGGATTCAGGTTTAATAATTGTCAGATATTTCACTGATTTTTTTTTTTTTTTTCCAGATACATGCCTGTGTCTGTGCTGCTAGCTAATGTACATTTCAAAGCATTTAATGGTATATGTTATAAACCAGTGCAAAATCAGCTTAAATTTACCAGCTATAGTTTTTACTCCATTTTGAAAAAACGGACATTGTGAGAAGGTTTAATTGCGATTTTCTTGAGCAGACCTGCAGGCCAACCTGTGTATGAAGAGCTTGGTAAGGCTGTGAAGGCCTAACCTGTGCCCAGTGGGGAAAGCGGCCCCCTGAGCTGCCTAAATGCGTGGTTGGGTAATTGCAGAGGACTTCTGCTGACCCCTGCCTGGGTTACCCCCAGCGCTCCCTTTCCATGGAGTGTGCAGCACCGTAACCTGAAGTCGCTATCATCCTTTAAAATTACGCGTGAGCTTCTTCTGAAATGACTTCACTTGAAAACAAACCTCACCCGAGGTAAATTTTGCAGGTTTACGTGATCCTCAACCCAATTCCAGTGTGGTTGGGTTCAGGACGTCACTTTGAAGTGTATTTTGTCAGTTATTGCCTTCTAGCTTCTGCCAAGTGCCAGCTGCTAATCAGCTGACCAGTGACATTTGGATTAGGAATTAAACTATTTCTCCTCTTGGAATGGGACATGTGATTTTTATTTTATTTTTTTTTCCATTGCTTTTCCTGGGTACCTTGTGAGGCAGGGCGTGTACGCTGCGCTCTGCTCTGCTAGGTAGGATATTGGCTCCTCTGTGTTTTAGTAGTCTGTTTTTTTTGAGTGTAGAAGCCAGTCAAACTGGTGAAGAATCCCAAGTGAGTTATTGGGTAAATGTCGAGGTATCCCGAGTGCTGTGGTGCTTTTAGCAGCACAGATTTTGCTGGGGCAGAGTGTGCACCTTGTCCCTAGATGTCATCAGAAAGGAAAAGAAGGTGTTAGTGGATTTAACTGCGTAAGAAGTTGTATAGCCCAGAGACTTGCATCATCTGGCCTCACTTGTAAGCTTTATGCAACGTGTCAGAGAATGGGTCTGGGATTGTACACGGGGGTGGCTGGTTTCTTACGTAACAGCTATATTGGCTAAAAGCATATTTAATGGCAGTGTTAGCCCAGCGCGGGCATGGGAGGACGAGTTTCCTGCAGTCGTCTTCCCAGGAAGGAGCCTTCCACATTAAAACAAAATAGTTTCTAATTCCAGCAGTCCTGCAACAGCCTTATGAGGTTGTCAATTAACTTAGTATAAGGAAGCTTAGTTTTGGGATTCTGGCTGGGGAAAATACAGGGTTTAACTATCCAACTCAGGTCTTGCAGAAGTGTTCTAGTAGTTATATATGAACAGGTTACTAACCTCTGGTTGCAACACCAGCAGTGACATTTTGGATCTGAGGAGAACACGTACTGCCGTAATGGTTTTATTGTGTCGTGGGCCTTCTCCCCTTTGTACGGGAGCTTGTCAGCAGTTGAAGAGAGCAGGTGGTAAGTTATGAATGTGCTGAAGACAAGCTGGAATCCACTTTGGGTTTAGCACTTGCTGCCTTCCAAGCTCACCCACCTGCATTAATCATGGCTAATAAGGGGTCAGAACTGACTAGGTGCTGCACGCCCGCATCGAGACTGGAAGTGGCTCCCTTTGAAGGTGACTTTTTTCAGTGAAAACAGTGATTTGGACAGACTGAGGCTGTGCCTGTTGGAACAGCAGCTTGCCAGCTGCAGGACTGGCTGCTGCTCTTCTGGAAAGTCACAACCAATTTGCCTTCATTTGTACTAAGTAAGTGTTTACTTGTGTTTCACATGTGGAAGGAGACAGGAAGTCTCCGAGGAGAAACATGCCATAAGCAAACTCGGTTTGTGGAGGAGTTCTCTTTTGATAACGAGAGGTAACTGACTAAATAAGTTTCCCAGGAAAGGATGCCTTCTTTCTTGGATGGGGGGAAGCGCAGGATGTCCTTGTGGCGGTATCGTTTTGGAAACATACCTTCTTAAGTCAGAGACTGGCTGCTGTACTTTTTTGAATGTAGGAGCAATACTGACAGTGATTTACAAGCGCAAAGAAAAGATTTGGAAAGGCTTCAGTGAAACACAGTTGCAAGGTAATTCTCTCTCATTTGTGGCTTTGTATCATTACGGAAACTTTCCTTTTCTCCTTTTGTGGGAGGTCCAGGAATTGCCACTAAATGAAATGAAGGTTGTTGTTACCTGCCTACAGTACGATGCAGTAGAATGAAAGCAGAGGAGAGCTGCTGCAGCTCCTCTAAGGTGAGGCGCTCTCACTACCCTGTTGCCAGAGTATCCGAGCCCTGGCACAGTCTATGAAAATGTCCTTCCGTTCCTTTTAGGGCTGCTGGGAAATAATATACTGAGATATGAAGGTGAAGCAATGCAGAGTATGTGTGGCCAAGTCAGGAATTGATCTCTGGCCTTCCAGATTGAGTGCTTTAATTGCAGTCTGTGTTTTCTCTCAAGTGCTGCCTCTGTGTGTTTTAAATGGGCGTGCTCTTGGCACCCATGTGATTTGGGCATAAATTTACGCTTGCTCTGTGGCAGAACCCATGCTGACATCAGGACCCCGGGCCATGTGTCACAGGATTGGATTAAAGACTTTTTTGGAACAAGATGCTCATAGCATCTGGTTTGCTTCATGATTTTGCAGAAACAAATTACGTACCGGTGACGGGTGATCTCATAGATTAAAAATAAAAAAAGCAATCAGCAGCTGAGTTCCCCAAGCAGAGACTTTGCGTGCACATACATCACCCCGCAGTTGAGCTGGAAGCTAGCTGGTGCTGTGATGAGGACAGGTAGATCTGATCTTTGTTCATTCACTGTTAGGAACATGCTGGTTTTCCTTCTTATTCAGTGTTCGTGAGGCTGTAATAGGGAGGTGACCCCAAAATGTGCCTGTGTGAACTTAAAAAAAGCAATCTGGCATGCTGTTCGCAAGGGCGTGAGAGTAAAATACGTGGTCTTCTGAAGCTATCTAAATGCACAGCTGTTATTCAGATGAAATCTTAGCTTGCGTCTCCTTTACTTCTGTAAGCTAAATGATGCTTGCGAGGTTGACGTGTGCTTTTGCTGCACAACTCTAATGACAGCAGTAAAATAAACTCGGAGCTTGTCTCTTTAAAGTGCAGAATGCTCCATGAGAAGCTTGATGTGGCCTGGTTCGTGCGGGCTTTCCCTGCACAGCAGTTTCTGTTCAAAGCCCCACAGCGAGCAAGATGATCCCTTGGTCCGAAGTGCAGACCTATTGCTTTACGTGCCTTCTCTGTGCAACCTACCTGCTAAGTCAGTGGTACTTTAGTTACCTGTCACGAGCCTCTGAAGGATTAATTGCTTCTGACTTGGGAAGTGCTTCAGAAATAAAGACCTTCTCTCCAGTGTTTAGCTGCTGCTTCGGGGGAGTGAGCTGGATCGATAGGAAATCCCTGCCTTAGGACTGCAGTGTGTTCACATGAAGATATTTGTGGCTGCTGTTGACCCTTGGGCTCTGGTCTAATAAATCTCTTCATGACCTTTGGCAAGTTGTATCTAATATCAAATGATATGCAAATGATCAGTGGCATGAAAGCTACGGTGAAATTCTTAAAGAAAATATCCTTTTAAGTTAGGAGAAGGGTCTGTGAAAGCATGTGTGTGCATGCACGTACTCGTGTGCTGACACACCTGCCTTTCTTTTTTAGTTGGATATTGTAGTACCAGGCATTTGCGTGGTGTGCAGAGTAGATGAGTAACAAGGAATAACCAGCCCTCTGGGATTCAGCACAAATAGGCAGGAGACGTTGGGTGGAGGGAAGAGGCAGTACCATGTCTCTTTGAGGAGAGAGTTGGGGTAAGGATAGGAGACAAGCAAGGATGGCTCAGTGGCTGGGATGGGAAGGTTCTCTCTTCATAGGATCCATATTGCTTTGAATAGAGTTCTGCCAATGTCCCGTTAGGCAACGTACGCACTTGAGAGGTACCTGCTAAAGTCATCTGACGTCTCTGTGCCTTAGTTTCCCCTCGCAGGGCAGGTAGCATCAGCAGGATGCTCGTGACCGTGTTGGGGAGCGGGTGATGTGGATGCTAGCTGGTATGCACTGAATATTCCCTGGGAATTTCAGCAAGCACTGCTTGCAAAGGTGAGTGTGTTCTGACTTAAGCTCTTTGGTGGCCGCATATTCATTTCAGCCCTTTTGCAAGTCAGCGAATGTAAGGTGACACAAGAAGCCAGCCCCAGTTGTCAACTGGTAAGATTCTGCTGGTTCTTATGTTCTTACAAACATAACCAATAAAAAAAAAAGGAAATAACAAAATGCGTTGCAGAGCACTGATGTGTGGATTGTGGGGTGGCAAAGGACGAAGGAGGGACAGTATGGCAGAGAGGAAGGGAGGGGGCAGTACAGACTTGGGTCACACTCTGTCCTGGGGTGCCTTGAGTGCATATTTCTGGCAAGAAAAATTCTGCTGAAAGTCAGAGCCTTTCTTTTGGCCTTTACCCGTTGCTTTTGAGTTAGATGATGTACTTACAGATATGTGAATATGAGTTTACCCTTCTGTTTCTTTCTATACCCGATTACCAGTTGTAGTTTGAGCTGTTGTGCTGTCTCTGCTCTTCAGCAGACATAAAGACCCCTGTGTACTAGGGGTCGTACAACTTGTGGTTCTGCGCGTGGTTGTTCCCCTTCCCCTCTCTACAAAGTAGACATACAGATGGTGGAAGAAAGGCTTATCAAAGTATTCTACCAATGACAAACTGAAGCCTGTGGAGATGCAGCGATTTGATAAGGGCTATGGAGGAAAGCGGTGATGAAGCCTTGTATTAAATGCAAATGTAACTCCTTGTCTGGTGTTTTAACCCCAGTGTCATTAATATTCATGTCACCATAGCATCGAGGAACTTTTATCATGGACTAGGGCCCTGTGTCACATAATGCAAACACAGAACAAAGACTGTCCGTGCTCCTGGGAGATGCCTGGCTGCCCTTGCCTGCGCCTGCTGAGGCTCAACATTTGCGTTTGGTACCAAAATAAGCTCGTGTGCTGCTGCCTCAGAAGTCATATTCAGAAGGATGCATCGTTAGGTGGGAGCAGCTGTGATCTTACAGCTGATCATGACATGATAGTTAATGCACAGTATCTTCTAAAGATCTGATGTTATTCAGAGACCACAGGAAACGCACAAACTCAACCTTGCTCACACAGCATTCAACAGAACATGTGACAGGATTAAACATGTATTGGATTTTTTTAAAATTAAAATGATGCTATTTTCGGAGTGGGACAGATGGTGGTTTTCTACCTTTTGCTTTTGTTTTAAACTTAACAACGTAAGAAGCACTTACGTTGTACCTTGAAAGCTTTTTCTGCTACCAAGCAGGCTAGAAATGCATATATTGGTATATTATATGTAAGTTGGGATTGTCAAGCAGTTATGTAAGTTCATTTGAGCTGTTAAATTAAATCCCGAATAATTACGGGGCTTGTGAGTAACAGCCACAAGACTGCAGGTTTTGGACCCCTGGGACCCTTTCCTGTTTCTGGACATCTGACAAGTGAACAGACAGGCATATGCCTGTTCATCTCTCTCTCCCCTTCCTCACCTGCGTATATATGGAAAAACTCAAAGCCCTGCTTCATGTAGGACTGATTTTTTTAAAATTTCTTTTTCTCTTTCCCTGTGCTGAATGATGGATACTGTGTGCTCCTGGCTGTACCTAGTGGTTTGCATTCCCTGAGAGCTGCCTGGTGGGATAGTAGATACCTCTCTCCGTGCCTGGCGTGTACTGAGGAGTTGAAAAGTTCATTGCTGTCTTCAGGGTTCGATTAGCATATCCTCTTCTAGAAGAATATTATGTAGCCCTTAAGTTGTGTTTTCCTGTTACTCAGTGAGATGGCACTTCTGTGGCTCGAGAGTATACCCGTAGTTATGTGGGAGACCTGAAAAGGCTGAAATCTGGATTCCTGGGTTTAAGCAGAAGAAACTTGTTTGAAACAAACCTCCATAGGCTGTTGTGAAGCTCTTATAGTATGGTGTGAGCTGTAAGCTTGAGCTTTTCCTAGAATGTATGTATTAGGGTTTCTTGTGTTTTTCATGCGGCTTTGCTCGGTAGGGATGTCTGGGTGCTACCATAGTAATCAAAATTCCTAAATGTCTAACTTGTCTGTTGCCATGAGCTCTCTTTGGATCCTTGCATAATTGCTTCCCAAATGGAGTTTGCTGTTACCATAGCACTTAAGGGCTCTGGTAAGCCTGCTCTGGCTGGCCCTTGCACGCAAGTCCAGTTAAAACCCAGTCCCGGCCCTGACCAGCTTAGTCTTGCTTTCTCCTTCCTCTACATCTCCAGCTACAACCTGCTCACTGCTCAACTAGTTTTGTTTTTTCTCTCCCCTCCTGTTGACGTGATTCACCGCTTCCTTGCCTTTCCAGCGAAGCTTTTCAGCTGCATGCAGTTGCTGCAGCTTCTTGCTGGCTTTGCAGTTCCAGTCATGTTCACTCAAAAACAGTCATGCTCTGCAGCGTGTTTATGCCATTGCTAATTTCACTTGGAGGTCTCGGATGCTATTAGCAGCTGCTTGGAATGATAGCAGCTGAAATGTGCTTTTTAGAGGGATGACTGATAACTAAACAAATGATATATATATATTTTTTTTTAAGCCGTGAGTTATTCATGACCCATTAATTTCTTTTTTTCTTCAGTCTTACAGTGGAAGTTCAAGGACTAAAATTGTCACAATAGAGAGGGACTGAGTCTGCTTTGCCAAGTAATCTACTTGAAGGCAGTGTATCTTGCTGCATAGTACTAAAACACTGCTCCATCAGCTTTGGGTTTCCAAGTCTGCCTGTCAGGGAGGAATCGAGTGGATGCACAAGACTGTAAAGCGGAGCACATGCCTAGCAAATCTACGCACGTGAACATCTAAACGTGCTTCCTGCTGTGAAGGCTGGTACAGTTCCGTGGCCTTTAGTGAGTTGCTATTTGTTTTGAAATTGCCGTCACAAACACTGTGAGACTTTAATACCCCTAAATTAAGGTGTCCAGGCTGTGTTCTGACTGTGTTCTTGGAGGATGGGTAGTGTGACGAGCTATTGCTGCCCTCGGACTAGAGCTTTTGAAAAGGGACTGCAGCGTTAATGCACAGGATGAATCTTGCCCACTGATTATTTTAGGCTTCTAATATGTTGTTGCATGGCAGAGATTAATTCCCCCCCCCCCCCTTTTTTTTCCTCCACTCTTTTCTCTGCTATATTGAGATTTACAGCTTCCTTTTTTGACTTTCTCCATGGAACTGGCTGGGAGTTGAAGAGAGATCGTCTAGGGGAGAGGAGTGGCTCTTAAAGATCTGCAAAGAGACAGGGTCCTGAAAAATAGAAAGAAATGAAGTTAAACAGCTTTAAATCAAAATAAACCCCAGAGAAGTGAGGAAGAGGTGGTTAAGCTTTTTCCATGTCATTAATGCAGTGAAAATGCCTGTGACTGTATAAATATTTTGTGGCTGTTTGCAGTTGTGAGTGTCATGGCTAATAAACTAAACGTTCATCCAAAAAACCCGCAACAATCCCTAGCCAATCAGTCTCGCTCTCCTAAAACTAGGAGAGGTAAAGACCAAGCTTCTGTTCTGTGTTGGGTGACGTTTCTGGTTGCATTATTTTGCACAATTTAGGCACTCGTGGCCATGACTGCCACACTAACATTAACTATGACGTCCTGCCTATTTAAAAAGCGCCCAGAAGAGGGTGGAGCCTGTAAATCTAAATCTGTCTTGTCATGGCCTAGATATTGCAGCAATGACACAAAGCAAGGGCCCTATAATTATGTTGGTAATATTGGATAATCACATTAGGATTCTCAGCTATGGTAAATCTGTGTAGGGCTAACTGTGTCCCTGCTTTACTCTTGCTGAGAGTCTGACCGCCGAGCTCTACGGGAGCTTGAGCCTTTGTTTTACCTGGGGAGAAGTCCTTTGCTCCGTTAGATATGCTAGATGCTCTATTAAAGGTTGTCGGGTGGTATTTTAAGACTTAGAGCTTAAGCAGTGCTACAGCTGGAGCTGTGAGAGCTACTGCTTTCTTGAGTTGGTAGTGAGAGGAGTTTCTAAAAACCAGGGCTTCGCCTGCACCTCGGCTTTTTTGCAGTATTGGATGCAGATCTTTGCCTTGATGGTGTGTGTCGTCTAATGGATGCGCACGACTCTGGAGATATCTTTGTAGCTGTTGGGTTTTTTTCCATTTTTTTCTTTCCCCCTCCCACTAAATCAGTTGTGCAGCAGTTGCATTTTGTAGCGGCACAAAGCTGACGCAGATGCTGGGCTTTCCGTGCCCAGTGAACTTGCTCAGCATGAAGCTGCCTAACAGATCGTTGCTGGCCAGCAATGGAGGCTCCTTTTCTTTTAAGCCGATAGAACATGCAAACTGTATTGCTCATATGTGCAAATTTACTTTGTGGAGACCAAATTCTTTCCAGCTCAAATGTGAGCTGCGTGGAGAATTTCTTGCTGCTTAAAATGGCTATGAGTGGTGGAAGAGCGCAGAGCCTCGTGCCTAAACCTTGAGACCTCTGGAGCTGCATGTGTAATTTTCTCTGCCACAGGCTGGCTGTGTGAAATAGAGGATTGAGTGTGAGTTTGTGACCTGCTCTGCTCAGAACTGGTATTGATATATGCATATGAACTCAGAATTTACCTTGATTTCCCACCACTGCTTCCCTCTGGCAGTAGGACCGAACCTGTGAAGCCCCAGCCTTTGCTAGGGGGAAGGGAGTTGTGCACAGCCCTTGCAGGCTCTGCAAGGAGAGCAGGTGGGTTGGCGATGTTATGGGGCTGCTGCCCAGCAAAGTTTGAATATTCTTCAAGAGTTTGTCCTATGCCAGGAGGATGCTGTCCGTGGATAGCTTGACACACAACCTGTGTCCACATTCCTGGTATATTTTCTTTAGTTAAAGTAACCCTAGAAATATTTATAAAATGAGAAGCTGCATTTCCTGTAAGTTCAGTTTAACTCGGAGCTCTCTTGACTTTTTTACAGTTGTCACTGTTACAATCTTCTTTTGAGTATAATCACTATTAAATTCCCGATCTTGTTGCAAATATACCTGCTCAGCTAATTTTCCGTCTGCTTAGTATCTCATCTGGGCAGATGCAGGTTTCAGCTGATTCTTCTGATGTTTGTGGCTGTTTCAGGTTTCCTGCCTTGAAATACTGGGTGTCCTTTATGCTTTATCTAGGTGCTCTCTACTTTCCCTGCAGTTCTGAAGCTCTGATTTGCTCCTGCAGCCGCTTAAAATGGTCAGACCATGGATGAAATTTGAGTGATTGTGACCATTGCTACTTGTACAGACGAAGCTCTTTCAACTGGAGCTAGTGGTTTGCTTTTTTTTTCTTTGCCCTCAAGATAACTCTTAGATGTTCAGACTATTTAATTGGTGGTTGATGTTTCAAGATCTGATTTGATAAGTTTCCCAGAACAGTTCTATCTCCACTCCAGTATGAAGCCTTTTAAAGTGCTGTTTAGGGGCAATGGAAGCAGCTCAAGGGAACAGACTGACCCACGACTAAAAACTTAGTAAAGCAACCAGAATCTACACTGATTTTTGTTTTTTCATGGTGTTTAATTCCCTGTACAGGTGAATATGGTGAGGTAAGACACTGAGAGCTGTATCCTTCCTCTTGGAAATGAGCATGGGGAGCTTCCCAGGACCTGCTCCTGTGCATGAAAGGAGGCGTGATACTTTGTTTTTTGCTGTCTCATTTGCTTCATAGCAATTAGGCCTGTGTGGACTATAAGGACTGGTGTATCTGTGTTTTAGAGCCCTCGAGCTGAAGAACAACCCCTGCAGTACTGTGCAGAGACCCTACTTCTACCCTGCAGAGACCAGTGGTGTGTATTCCTGATACGCAGAGTTCATCTGAATGGCTCGCTCCAAATACTACTCTAGGAGATGCTGGGGCAGGCCTTTTAGATTGAAGTAGTCCCTTAAACTTGGCACTGTTATGCTTTAGCATAAGTCAAGTGACTTCAAAAAAAAACAAAACAAAAACCAACTAAGTAAAGCTTGTTATTTCCTTTGAGGTAGAAAATCTCAGCTGAGAGTAGACCTGTTTAGTTTAGCATTATTATCTGCTTTTCTCAGCTGGAGAGTCTGTTGGCAGGGGATAAGGGTTTTGTTTTGTTCTTGTTCAGAACTGGACTCTTTGGTTTAACACACATGCGCGCGCACACAAACACGCGCGCCGCTTGGAGTTAGAGGAACTTGGGTGTAGTAAGACCAGGAGATCCATATTCAGGCCTTCCTGGTTCCACAGGGAATACTGCTTGTTCTGTTGTCTGCAGCGTGTCCTGCGTTTCACCTCTCTGTTCTCACTGCCACCTTCAGAAGTCGTTCAAGTTGCACTTACAGCCGTGGGTTTCTGTGTATGAGCCTGTTCTCTGAGCACACCCTGTCACTGCTTTGTGCTTGAGCTTGCAAGCTGTTGACACAGCTTAGCCTAGGTAAAGAAGATCCTAGTTTTGTAGCCTGGATCGTGGGAAACAAACACCGATTACGACCACGTACTCCTGAGATGTGATGCAAGCCTGTGCCTCTAGGATAGGCTATGTGTTTTCTGTGTGTGCAACTTAAGGGCGAATAATCTTCACTGATATGGATATAAAATAACATGTAAATACCCTGATGTAACCAAGGGATTATGGAATTGGGTGGGAGAGTGACTCATAGGCATTAATTAAATCCCAAACCCCAAATGTCATGATGAACGACACTCCAACATGTAGTAATAAACCAGCAAAATACATCCACAAAGGAGAACGTTAATACAACCACCACTGCTTCGAGACTTTGTAGTCTTTTTGTGCTGGGTAATGTGGAAAAGACACTCCGGGTAGCTTACCTCCAGTGCGCAGGAGGCTGTGGAGAAAAGCCTGGCAGCAGCTTGTTGATGGCTGTGGCGTGTAGGGTAAGAATCTGGGGTTGAAATCAAGTCAATGGAGAGTTTGGTGGAGACTTCCTGATGGTAAGGGTAACACCACCTCAGGAATAAACTGCTCAAGAGCATGTGGAGGATGTGTGAGTAGAGTAGTTAAAGAACAGGTTAGACAGACGTGTCAGGAGTGACTCCGGGCATTGTCAGTCCTGCCTGTAAGCGAGAGGCTGAGTCAGGTGAAATCCTGTGCCAGGCAGTGACGCAGGGCCACGCTTCTGCAGTGAGACAGTCCTGTCTTGTTTACCAGCATCCTATTGCCATTTGGAGAGGCTGAAATGAGGCTGGAGAAAGCCTCCCTCTGTCCGCTAACCTTGTCATCCTTGACCTACCTGCATTTGACTCCATTGGGGCAAGAAAAAAATCCTCTTTTTTTATGCAGATTTTGTATGTTAGTCATAAAGCTATAAAACCCCTGGAGAGAGAGAAGTATGAAGGCCCAAAGCGCTCACCTTTTTGGATGCTGCTTAGGTGGAGATGACCGTGAAAAAGGAAGAAAATAGTGAAGGCTAGTGATCTTGCAGTTATTTGTTTAACTGCAGCAAGTCTGGTGTCTTCGCCTGGGGAAAACTGAAGTTTTATAGGCTTTATAGTAGCAGACTACCTCCTACTGCCTTCTAAAAAAGCAGAGGGTGTAGGAAATGCTGTTTGACTGTATCAGTGATTAATCTTTCACCAGACCGAAGCAAGCTTGTGAGTAACAGACCTAATGTTCACTTCTAAGACTGGATTCTTGGCAACAGTCAGGGCCCTTTGTGATACCTGGCACTACCGGGAAACCTCCAAAAACGGTTCTTCCTGTTGGTAATACAGTGTGCCGTACCCAAAATGTAACGAGAGGGGTTTCTGAGTGAACCTTCAGTCCCATCCTGTTAGGATGACTGGCTACTGTTTCTTACTATGAGATGCTGTGGTTTGAGGGGTCTTTTCTGGACTTTCCCTGGTTGGACACCTGAAGGTGCCCTTCCAGCACAAACTTGCTTTCTGGAGACAGCCTGCAGAGCTCAGGGATGTGAGCTGCGTAAGCAGGGCCTTTGCTTCGTACTGCTGCTGTGAGTAGTATGTTGTCACACTGACCCATGCGTTCTTTGGTCAGGTTCTTAATTTTTTGTCTTTTTTGTTAATCACAGGTTTTCCAACCCTGGTAGCTTTCTTTTTAAGACCATGACTTAAAGAACAGAGGTTTTATTTGCAAACTGCCTGTGTTTCTGATGATCTCCATCTCAAGGAAGTGGGAGCGGAGATGACGTTCCAGGTAGAACTCAGTAAATCATAGATTGTACCAGTGTCATCTTTCCTTTCTTTGATATAGTTGTGATCTTGGATGTTACAGCCCTAACGCAAAGTCTGCCGTGTTGTTATGGCTTCTTAATTAAACCTCGAACCACTTTAAAAACAAATCTTGAGGGAGTTGTATTTTTCTTTAAAGGTGTTAATGCTGACATCTCTGTCTAAGGGTGTTGTAGGTGCTTCATAAAGCAGGAAAAACAACGTGCAGTGATCCTGACCATTCCAATTCCTTGTTACGCATCAAAGCAGAACACTTCACAATACAGAGCCCAATTTGTGGGCGCATTTGGTAATAAAAGGGGATAATATTGGAACAAAAAACTTAATTTGGGATGAAATGTCCTGCCCTGGAAACAAAGAGGTCAGAAGTGATGGAGAAGTTGCATCAAAAGGGGAGAAATGGGATTTGAAATTGTACGTTTTTTAGCAGGTATGCCGCAGTAATACCCTCCTGCGGGGCAATGGAAGAGTGGAATAAAAGACAGCAGAAAGAATACATTAGTGCAGATTAATACCGACAAAAATAGCACTGTAATCCTAATGCCCATCATAGTTGACTAGTGGAACTATATAAAAATAAAAAGCCCATATAAAAATTAACCAGCAAATACTTGTCCGTGTGGAGGGTATCACAGGATCATCACGCATGAGTCATGATCAGTCAGGGACTGTTGCCCTTTGCTTTCCTTCCCGTTATTGCCGTGTTCTTGGGACCGAGTGTGGTGCTTTTTATAGGAGCTGCTGGGCGAGTCTCCTCTTGACGGCGAGACTCAGGTTGTGACGCACAGGAGCGCTTTCCAGCAGTAATGGGAAGTTTTTCTGAAGGTCTCCGCAGCTCAGCAGCCCCAATGTGGCCTGAGGAGAGAATCTCAGGGCACCTTGGTGTTTTTTCCCGTTCTACAGATGAGTCACTTGTTCATCTTCATCCTTGATTTATAGGTGGGGAGAACTGAGACTGGATTATTCTTCCACCTTTGTTGAAAACTGGCACCAAGAGCTGTAGGACAGAAGCACTGGCACATCTGAGTGCTTTTCCCTCATGTGCTTGCAGAGCTTGATGCTAATGTTAGCTGAACTTGGCTGTTGTCTAAAATAATTACAGATGATTGTATTGCTTAACTCTGCCCAAAGTGTTTTCCTTGGCCTTTTTTCTTTGTGGTGAAGGGTAAGTGATTCCAAAGTTGAGGTTTGCTGAAGCCGTCTCTGTCCCTGGAAAAGATGCCCCAATGTTTTGGTGCTTTATGATCAAGAATGACTATTGTATATACACAACCAGGGAAAAAACTCTTTTTTTTTGATAAATGACTGCATGTTATGCCAGCTAGAGAGAGGTGTCAGAGGTGCAGGATGGCTTTATCAGTACAGCAACAGAGTTCTGGAGTTGCCAAGTGATGATGTCCAGCGATGGGTAATGTGCAGTGTCTGTGTCAGCTGGTTGTGGCTATGACCAGGGGAAAAATAAGTGCCGGGAACTATGTTTTAGTAAAGCTTCGGGAATGGTGAGCTGCAAACACCCCGTGCAAGGCAGTCGGTATGGTTTTCCTGTAACTGGATCACAGCATCCTGACTTAAGGGGAAAAAAAATAAAAAAATCGAGTGAGCCTGCCCCTTGTATTTAGGAAAGTAAATGCTAAGGAAGTTCTTCTGGCTTGCGAGATAAGGCAAAATATGACATAATTCTTGATGGATAAGAATCGATAAGTATTTGGATTGTGCAAATGAGGAGTGGCTTTGTGCCTGGTTCAGCAAAGCACTTAATTTTAAGTGCCTGCCAGCACAACCGCAGCTTAAAATGCCTTGCTGGCTGGCTCTGGAGGCTAAATATTCCTAGGGCAGTTGTTGGGGACATCTGAAAAGCACTTGGCTGTCCCCTTCGCTTCAGTACTAAAGCACGGTGGGCTGTCTTGCATGCAGAGCTTGGAGGTGGGTGAGACAGAGCAAAAACACAGAAAGCTGGAAACAATTCAGTGGAAAACCACATGCATTGTTTGTCCAGCTCAGAGAAGAATTTCACCCCTGAAGAATAAAGTTTTTAGTGGCATCCAGAACGTTTATCAGGAACTATGGTAGTTCCAGATATTGTTAATTTGTTTGTAGAAGGGTGATGGAGAAAATCCAAAATGAAGCAGTGATTTCTTTTCAAGTGGGAATTGATGATTCGATAGTTGACTCTTTCAAGCCCAATGATTTGGCTAACTTAACTGAAAAGAGGAGCGATTCCTCCTCCTCAAACCTAGCTGCTTTTGGGTTATCCAACATAGTCTTGGAAAAAAATGAGGGATGGGATCTAAGACAAAACTTGAAAATGTTTGCAGAGGGGAAGACTCATCCGTGCAGTGGAGATGTTTTTGTAGCTGGTATTGTAGAGCTCAAACACGCAGCTGGGAGATCGTCGTGCTGCGTTTCTCGTTTGCTCCTGTGCAAACGGCACTTGGCGTCTCTGGGAGGTACTTTCGGCGTGGATTTTAAAAGGAGGTGTTCGCCTAACTGTGTTTGGATGAAGCTATTTCTATTTTCTTAGCGTGTACCTGCTGTCTCTTCCAGAGGGTGGTGGATCAGCATGGCAGAGTAACGCAGAAAATGCGGTGTGTTTTGGGAATACTAATGGCTTGTGAAAAGGCCTTTGGTCCTGCGGGTCCTGTGAAATCTAACCTGCTTTACTTTGTGTGTATAGGGCAGAGTCCAGCCAGTCCTCTTCTGGACTATGATTAACTCGGGTGAAGTGCTCTGAGTTGGTGCTTCAGACACCATCTGGCTACGGTTGAACTTGCTTTAGTTTGGCTCGGCATGAACAGAACAGGCTTGTTGTGGGGACCTGTTGTCTGGCAGGCACCAACCTGCCTGCCGTAATACCTTGTTTTCTTCTCAGCTGTTTAACTAGTTATCTGATAGGATGTGTTTGAAGATCTGGAGCAGAACTTAAATGCAGCTCAAACAGCTGAGTAAGCGATTCCGTGTGAAGATACGGTAATCGTGCTGGTAGGAAGGGGGTTCTCGGGACAAGCTATTTCTGATGGCTTCCCCACCAGCACCACTGATGGTGCCGTCCCAGAAGGACAAGGTGGGTCTGTTGCTCCAGAAGACCGAGGCTGGGCTGGAGGGTGGTGTGGTGGGTTGACCGTGGCTGGACGCCCGGTGCCCACCAAAGCCGCTCTATCGCTCCCGTCCTCAGCTGGACAGGGGAGAGAAAATAGAACGAAAGGCTTGTGGGTCGAGATAAGGACAGGGAGATCACTCAGCAATTACTGTCACGGGCAAAACAGACTTGACTTGGGGAAAAATGAATTTAATTTATTGCTAATCAAATCAGAGTAGGATAATGAGAAATAAAACCAAAACACCTTCCCCCCACCCCTCCCTTCTTCCTGGGCTTAACTTTACTCCCAGTTTCCTCTTCCTTCTCCCCCCGAGTGGCACAGGGGGACAGGGAATGGGGGTTGTGGTCTGTTCATCACACATTGTCTCTGCTGCTCCTTCCTCCGCAGGGGGAGGACTCCTCACACTCCCCCTCTGCTCCAGTGTGGGGTCCCTCCCACAGGAGACAGTCCTCCATGGACTTCTCCAATGTGAGTCCTTCCCACAGGCTGCAGTTCTTCACGACCTGCTCCAGCACGGGTCCTTTCTATGGGGTGCAGTCCTTCAGGAACAGACTGCTCCAGCGTGGGTCCCTCCCACGGGAGACAGTCCCTCAGGAACAGACGGCTCCAGCGTGGGTGCCCCGTGGGGTCCCAAATCCTGCCAGCAAACCTGCCCCAGCCTGGGCTCCTCTCCACGGGGCCACAGGTCCTGCCAGGAGCCTGCTCCAGCGCGGGCTTCCCACAGGGTCCCAGCCTCCTTCGGGCATCCCCCTGCCCCGGTGTGGGCTCCTCCACGGGTGCAGGTGGGGATCTGCTCCCCCGTGGGCCTCCATGGGGCAGGGGCACAGCCTGCCTCACCATGGACTGCACCACGGGCTGCCGGGGAATCTCTGCTCTGGCGTCTGGAGCACCTCCTCTGACCTTGGGGTCTGCAGAGCTGTTGCTCTAACATCTCACTCCTCTCTGCGCTGCTGGTTTTTTTCCCCCTCCTTAACTCTGTTACCCCAGAGGCGCTGCCACCATGGCCGATTGGCTCGGCCTTGGCCAGCGGCGGGTCCATCTTGGAGCTGGCTGGCATTGGCTCTATCGGACACGGAGGAAGCTTCCAGCAGCTTCCCGCAGAAGCCACCCCTGCAGCCCCCCCGGCTCCCAAAACCTTGCCACGCAAACCCAATACGGGCAGTTGTGCCCATCGAGGGTAAGCTGTGCGGTGTTCAGCGTATAGTTCGTCTGCTGTAGCAGCACTTACTGAGCTTGGGTAATTTATAGGTTCACCAGTGAAAGGCGCCTCTGGAAGAGCTTATCACGAAAGGGTGATGGAAGGAGCAACCCGTTTCTCTGTGAACTTCCTCACCATTGCGTGCGTTAGGGCAACTTGCTTGGAAGCAGCATCTTGTGCTTGTTTGCAGATGGGTGTTGCTGGCTGCCTGGGACTTACTGGTTGCAAGAGGATTCCAGGCTTGCAATACGTGTGAATCGCTTCAATGCAGCAGAGTGCTATCTTCTTACCTTGTTCCACTCGTGCGAGGAGCTAAGAGAGGGGATCACGTGCAGCTTTGTGCGGCTGGTTTTACCTAGTTTAGAAGTGCTGTGAAGAGTTCTGCATCCTGCTGAAATTTCAGAAGGGCTGAAAATATGACTGCCAGTGCTGGAAACTGGCCAGTACACGGACACAAACCTGCATGGAAAATTGCTCTGGCATCTGTATTGACTGGAGATAATCGGAACTTCCCCTCTTTTTTTCACCTTGTCCTAAAACCAGTTAGTAAGAACAACAGTCAGGCCAGAAGCGTGTAGCAAGATAACCATGTTCCCATGCTGTTGTAGAGGTAGATGCAGGCTGAAGTGCAAAAAACAGCGATATTTTCCAAGAGACTTAGGGCTGTTGCTGGCTCTGAGCTGATGGTGATGGCAATACTGACTGCGTGCTACCAGTACAACAATGTTAATATGTCTTAAGGATAAGTGTATAAATAACTTTTTATGTCTTAGAATGACAGCGGTATTTTGGCTTCTGCTGGCTTGTGTGGGAAGAGAGTTGAATTTCCTTCAGAACTTTAAATCACAGGCACTTGTTTCTGAATGCAAGGGAGAACTGTCCTCTGAGCTGACTCTTAGTTGGTGCTTCTCTCCCTTCTGGTGCTTGCAAAGTCTCTGGTTTTATGTGCTCTGTTGCATCTGAAGCCTTGGACTGGTCTCTCGCCTTTTGCTTTCCATACGTGTACTGGAAAAAAAGGCTCTACCAGCAAAGACGTGAGGATGTTCCTAGTGCCTGGATTACTTGGCTTCTAAGCTCTGCCTTGTGCGTGACCCAGCCTCCCCGGCCGCATGTGGCACAGCTATCTAACTTCACTTGAGGCAGCGCAGGCTCTTGAGCTGACCTTGGCTGGCTTGGAATTGCACAAATCCTGGCGTGTCTATCTATTGTATTGGAGCTGGCATGTTGCATTAGAGCTGGCAATTTCTGGCCATTGGAAGGGTTGTCTTGCTTGCCGTTCACTGAAAATAGAAGTAAATGGTCCTGTAATGTGCATCTGGCAGTGCTTCGTAATAATTGCTTGTCAATTTGTCTTTGATCTGTTTCCTTTCAACTTTGCCCAGATTTAGCAAAGTTGGGGGTTAGACTGGAATAACGAGGGCGAAATTGGTTGTGGTCCGAGGCTCTGGAAGCTGAAAGCAGTCCTTGAGGCTGACGAGGTGGTAGCCTTGTAGATGGGCAGTGTGCAAGGAGGAAGCATTAGCCAGTGGGGAGCAGCTGTTAGCAAGATAGTTAAAAGCTAAAGTGTATTAATTTCAGCACGATGCTGTGAAAAACCATCAGTTCAGATGAGTGTCGAGTGACTCCTCTAAGCAAAACCTGCTTGTTCGGTGCAGCAGCCAGCGAGAGCTGGGCAGCGCCCGTCCTTACTGCTGCCACCCATAGGAGAAGACACCCTTCAGCTTCTGCAAACAGGTCCCTCTTCTACTGCGTGATGCTGCATGGTAGGTGGAAGAAACCTCTTATTATTAGAATCCATTAGAAAGCCTTCGTTAGGCGGTGTTGGCTGCAGTCCACGTGCTTGATAGCTTGGTCCCTTCAGCATCGCTGTTCTGGGCTGTGTAATGCTGCCAAGTTCAACCATTTCAACCATCTATTGGGTCCTCCTTCCGCTCTTCTCTGTCATACCTTGCTGAAAAACGTGAACTGGATTTTCTGTCTGCTGCTTACCAACGAAGCTGCTGCTTTTGAGGTAGCTGGGGGAGCACCGGTCCTTCTGGAACTGCTCTTTTACCATGAATCTGAAGTATTGGCCACAGTTGCCAATAGAAAGGTTTCAAGTGCTTCAAAATGCTTCAAGTGTATTAACTAGTAACCTACACCTTAATCCCTAACCTTAAAACAATGACGTGGTGTTATTGTTAACCTCTTTTGCAATGCAACAGTTTTGGGCGAGTGCCATTTTCTTTAGCAGGACATGCAGTTCTTGAGTAGTCAGTAATAAAAGCGTGAGGGACTTGGGAGGTGAAGGGTAAACCAGAGCTCCAAAATCATCTCTTGTGCCCAAGAAACTTAAAAGGAAATCTCTCTAGCTCTAGGTCCAGACCACTAAAGGCATCCCTGCCGTTTCCAGACATTCAGATACACCTATAGCTCTGACCTTGGCCTGGAAGGACCTGCAGCCCGCAACCCTCCTGGAAGGAGCAGGATTCCTGTTGTAGCTCTGACTTGCTCTGGCGCGTGGATGTGATCAGGCCCCGTTTCTGTAAATATGTGCACGATGCGTGAAAGCCGGTGGCCTGATTTCTCTGCCCTGTCTGTGCACCTGCTGCTTCCTTTGGAAGCCAATTTGCAGGTGTAGGTTCGCAGTGTTCTTAAAATCAGCCCGTATGTCCTGCTAATGCACTTTGATCTTGTATTTCTGGAGCCGTTTCTGTCTGAGGAGCATGGCAAGGAGCTGCTGTTCTTTGTGCTCTTTCTCTATCCCTTCCCAATTCCCTCATCCTCCTGCTCTTTTACTGAGTGTTTTGCAGTCTCGTTCTCTGCATGCAAAGCTGGGAGTGCTGAAGCCAATTAGCAGCGGAAGGTGTAATAAATGCAGAGAAATTCAAATTAGGGTGGTATTTTTCACACCTTTTCTGATTTAAATGTGGAATGACTACCTGAGAGATGTTAGACGTTCTTGATTATGTTGTGCCTTTCTGGACTAAATCCTGGGTACAGTCAAAACCTGGGCTCAGTAAACTGTTGTTGGGAAGGAATATCATGGTCTCTTTTAACCGAGGCAATCAGACCAGATGACGTATTAGTTGTTTGGAAAGTAAAACTTTGCACCCTTTCTTGAATGGATGTGGATCGTCAAATTTTGCTTCTCTGACGGCAAAGTTGCTTACTCTAGATTGCTGTGTAAAGATTGCTGTATGTACCCTGATTAAATCAATACTTGTTTTCTCTGGAGAGAAGCATGCTGCTTTTACTAGTAGCAAAATTGTCATGCTTTAATCCCCAGTCAGTGGGAGTTTAATAATAAAGTAACCAAATTGGTAGGTGTATTTGCAGACAAAATAAGTTAAATGATTTTGCACAGCTTCCATGTGTGGTGGTGTCAGCTGAAGTTTGCAGGAGTTAAAGGTAAGGGAGAGAAGGACATGAGGATGTAATTTTCCTATGCCTCATGTAGACAGCTCTGCAAACGTTGCAGGCTTCCTCTTCCTTCGATGCAGCTCCACCTGACGTAGTCGTCTCTCGCCGCTCTGTTTGGAAGATGCTTTGGGCCGTATTTCTGCCGGGTCCCGATGTGTTGATGTTGCAGTCCTGTATCAGAAAGCATTAACTTAATTTTTATTTTTTTGTTTGATTCTAAATTTCTCTTTCCTATGAGCTCTCGGGATGGTTTAGCTATGTTCTCCATTGTAATTTTCTTTCGCCCTGGTTGCTCATAAGCAACGTAGCCTGATGTACCTACTCTAGCGAGGGTGCTCGAGGAGTGACTTTGTTAATTAGCACAGGATCCAGGCTAGAGGAAAGGCACCTTGCCCAAAATTTTGCTAATGAGACATCAGCAGTTGGTCTGCGGAGGTACCAGTCCCGCTTCAGCTGAAGCAAAGATTTAGAAGGAGGAGGTCCTTGAGTTTGGTGGATCTGCTTTTTTTTAATAAAGTTTAATTGATCTATTTTTGCTGCTCAGCTCGTGTTTCTTTCTGCTGAGTGTAGCGCTGTAAACAGAGATACCGTATCCTGCTGGCCTCCAGGCCTGGCGCGAGGAGCTGCGAGAAGGGAACGGAACCCCTGGAGAGGAGGGGAGGCTTCTGATGGACGACTTCTGACTTTCTCTTTTTGGGGAAAAAAAAAAAGAAAAAAAAAAAAAAAGGGGGGGGGGGGGGAAGTCTTGTGATTCCCAAAAAGTTTTGATGATGGCTGAGACTTTGTAATAAAAAAAAGAATTTTTGTTTTGTTCAGTGTTTTCTCTAGATTTTTATCTGTGGTCCCTGGAAATATTGTACAGAAATTAAAAAAAATACGTCCAAACCTGATCTCTCCAATGATTTTAAAAAGCATAATGTGTTAAGAAAGTAGGGACTGGGGAAGTGGTGCTGATTATGGGTCCCTTATTTCTAACTGACTCTGTTGTGGGTTATAAGAGGAGGGGGGGGAAATCAGTAGAGTGCTGTCTTGCTTTTTTCAACAAAGACATCCTTTGGGCTAAAGATAGCACAGCGGGATGTGCAGATTTGTTCCCCAGAAATGAGACAAATGTGGCTAGGGTAGAACAATGAGGCTACCGCTGCGGGTTCAGGAGTTCTTAAAAATGACTTGTAATTTGAGATCCTCAACTTGAAGCAGCTTAAGGGAGGGAGTCGGGGTTATTTTTGTGTCTGAATTTGAGCGCTGTGAAGAAATGAGGCCCTCCAGAACTACAAGGGTTTTAAGGGTTTCACTCTGGCAGGAGTGAGCAGCATCTGCATGGCTTGCTGTATCCCAGGGCCATGTCCCATTTTTCCCAATTTCAATATCCATTTTGCAGCCTGGTTAAAGTTTTTAAGACCTTTAATTGAAGTCTTGACGCTTTTTTCCTTTTTTTTTTTTCTTCCTCCTCCTTCTTTCTGCCGCATCTTTTTGCGACTTCTCTGGGGCTGCTACCCATTAGTTCAGCTCCGAAAAGTCAATGGGGCTTCCTTGGAAAACCCCATCGGTCTAGTTCCTGTGGCAAACTATGATGGGTAAAACTAAGGGGTTTGCATGCTAAGCGAGATTTTTGTTTAACAGCTCTGGTGCTGACAGACATGTTATTTGCATGTGGTTGTTTTGGAAGATGGGCTGTAATGGGTGCCATAAAAGCTGTTCGATAACAAATGGGGAGGATTATACTTTGAACACTGTGGTGTTGTCTGGTCATTTGTTCTTTTTCAATCTTTTCTTAGTAAAAATAAATCCCAGTTTCAGTAAAAACTTCAGTAGGCCTTTTGCCTGTGGTGTTTGATTTGTTAACAGCTTGTAGGCACCAGTTGTTGCAAGACTGGCGTTGTCAAATGCAACCTATTTTAACACTAAATTTTACCCAAATGTCTTGCATGTCACATTTTCTATGATCGGGAGGAACTCATTTAAGTGCCAAATATCCATTAGTAATAACGATGTACAAAGATGTCAAATGTAACTATAGATGTATTGTTGTTCTGGTGGTTTCTGGCAGCTTGTAAAGAATAGGACTCACCAAAGGGCTCAGGCTTTTAAACTGAGAGTTCTTTGGGATGTGACTAGCTTTTTATGGTGTGTAACTACGGCTCTCGGTGTAGTGGGACTTCTGACGGCTGTGGCAGCACCGAATCGTAACTTACTGTGGAGGTGATTCTTTAGAAATCCTTAAGCATAAAAAGTACGTGCTGTAATGTAAGGTAACGGAGAGCGAACGAAGTGCTGTTAGGTTGTGGCATCGACAGTGTCGTCGTGCTTCCCTTTTTACCATTGTGCAGCACTTCTTGGCTACGTGCGCCTCTGTTCTGATTCACTCTGATCTCTGGGAGCCAGGTGCGAAACTTTGATGCCTATATACCTCCATCCTCAATCAGCTTCCTATTTCTGTCTGGGGCTCCAAATGTAAAATCCGTATATTTTGATGCATTGCTAACAGAGATGAAAGGCTTTCGTCCTAAACAAGTCAAGGATGTCCTGGGAGTCCTGACTTCACTAATAGCAATGACCACAAAATGAATTGTGTTGGGTTTTTTTCTTGTTCTTCTGTACTTTTTAAAAGCACTAACAGCAAACCACGTGTGGGAGATGGGTTTCTTCTGCTTCTTGCACAAATCAGCTTTGTAATGTAACTTAGACACTTCAGAAGTTGGGAAGCCTTTTAAGTTTAGGCCTTTAGTAATTCAGTGGATGATCTGTAGCTCTGATTTCTGTCCAAGGCAACGTTGCTGTTTATACTTCAGCTTTCTTCTTCATAATGGAAATTCGTGGAGCAATGACGGACTGTCTGGCAGGACAAGTAACCGGTGTAATTGCTTGTTTTTATGGAGATGTTAAATGTTAACTTTGCTTCTATTAATTGAAGATTTGCTCTCTTGGATTCCTTTTAGTTCCCAGAAATAACTGTCTGGGCAGAGTTGGAAGCTCTGGAGCTAAGCACATGTAAGGGGCGCTCCCGCCGCGGCTCTGTTGGTAGCTGCGGAGTGCCCTCCCTCTTCTGACTGTACTATGGAGGCAGATGGAGGCAGGGACAGGGTCGGAAGCAAGGACCGAGAGGCTTCTTCCTTAATGAATAGGATGATTTTGTGTCTTCCGCAGGTGGATTTGCGATAGTGTTTCTTGTGAGGACTAATAATGGGATGAAATGTGCCCTGAAGCGGATGTACGTCAATAACGAGTACGACTTGCAAGTCTGCAAAAGAGAAATCCAAATCATGGTAAGTCACCACTTTGTATTGGGGCCCCAGACTGGGAGTGGAATGGTGTGAGAGTCTGGTCACCTTCTGCCTGTGATCTGTGCAGCATCATGCCAAAAACTGTGGGTTTTCTTAGCAAAACTGTCTTTCTTTTGGAAAGACCTAACTCCTGGAGTTATGCGACTATGTGAAAATCTCGTATTGAATTATTTAAAATTTAAATAGTTTCAGTGGACAAGAAAAATATGGGAGCTGAAGAAGCAGAGGGAATCTCAGGAAAGTGAGGGGAGGAAAAAACTCCTATGTCAACCCCACGACTTAATGGGAAAGGGAAGAGCTGGAGAGGTGAGCATGGTTGGGGGTGTTAGACTTCAAAGTCTTCAGTTCAGGGCTAAAGTCTTCAACCTTTTAGACTTCATCAGAAAGGGTGATAATTCTGAGGTAACCATCTCTGAACTCAAATCAGTGCATGACTGGAAGACCTCCATCCTGAGATGAATTTGTATCACAACAGCTTGTAATTTTTTAGGTTGGGATGAAGGCTCTCTCTGTATTGGTGAGGTGATAGGTTAAAAACAGTATATGTGGGGTAGTTACTGCCTGGGCTTTTGAAACAGGGAAGTATTTGTAATAAGCACTGGGATGTTTCTCTAGATTATTGCATACAAGGGGTTATATGATAGGATAGCTATTTTTAATAGCTGCTTTAAACTTAGCATCTCTAAACAAAGAAAAAATAGAGATGGTCCAAATAATTTGCTTAGTCTTGTTTGGAGCCTGGTAAACATGGAAAGTGCCACTTTTGAAGTTGTATTCAAAGATAATGATGAACATTTAGAGCAACTGTGAGATGGGGAAGGAAATATAAAATCCTCGCTCTGCTAATTTACAACACGAGGTATAGGTTTGGGGTAGATGATGTTCATATCAGCAGCTCTTACCTGTAGCAATTCTGGGTGTGTTTTTTGAAGTAGCTTCTAATTAGGTTAGTATCTTTAAAGGTAACTTCTGGAGTTTGTGCGATAGTGCAGTGAACCTTTTGGGCATGGTTTGTCATCACCGTAGCTAATGCTACATGGGAAAAGTTGAGATTAGATCTTACATCAAAGGTTTTAGCTGTGCTCGCAAAGCTTGTTTACTTGGATTTTACTTGCTGGTGCTTTCCATTGTCTGTGTCTTTAGCGCCGCTTTGAAATGTATGGCTAACCTGAGAAGTGTCCTTATTCGGCAGGTCTGCTTGCTCCTGTACTGAGTATCATAAGTACTAATCTCTGTCCTGAAGAACCAGTACGTCACTAAAAGGAAATATTTTCTTCTTTCCTAGCTTTTGTACAATAAAGAAGTGTTTTAAACTTAACTGCACTTTTTGCAACCCTACAGCATTACAGCAGAATGTGACCAGCAGCGTCTTGATTTCTTTTACTGGTGAAGCTGAGCATCGAACTGGACTGGCTATCACACCTGGGAGCGTGTGTGAAGCTGGCAGTCTCAAAGAAATGACTTTTCCCTGCAGGTTTAGCATGTGTCATGGATAAGTCATTGATATGAGAACTTGTGCTTTAATCCATCGAGTTACTTAAAATAAGGTACTTCTAAAAACAAGGTTAAAATTTATTTTATTACCTTAGTGGTTTTTTTAAGCATGCGAGGATTTGAGATACTGTTTGCCAGCAGAAGAGTGGAAGGAGACGAGAAGAGTAAGCACAACATGGCCATGCACAGTACACCACGAAACACCTGCCTTGTTCTCCCCTCTGTGTAAAGCAGGAGCAGCTCCAGGTAGCTCGGCCTGGGCCATCTAAGGGAACATGCAAAAATCTGGACCGATCCCTGGACAACTCAGTTTATGAGGTTGACTGTTTCTCTACTGTTTGCCTCAAATCCTTCTGGAAGGAAAACAGGTAGCGACAGACCTCAGGTTTGTTCATGTTTTGCGTGACGATTAATCCCAAGCGACAGAAGCTTGCGCCTGTACAGGAGAAGAGCTAGGAAAGCTGTGCAGTGTAGAGGAACCAGATTAAAATGTTGCTCGCTCTATATGGCTGGTTTATGCTTTGAATTTATTTATCTTACAGCGGGATCTATCTGGCCACAAGAACATTGTCGGATACATTGATTCCAGTATAAACTCAGTAAGCAGCGGTGACGTGTGGGAAGTGCTGATACTAATGGACTTCTGTCGAGGTGAGTGTGGGCTCAACGTGTTGTTCGTTGATAGATTTGTCCCTTTTCAGTGCTTACAGGAAACTTGCACAACATCTTCCTTTAAAAAACCCAAACCTGTTCCTAGACCTCGCCCTTCCTTGGCTACCAAGGAACTGTTTTGAACAAAGCAAAGCCAAAGCTAGGTGTGGAGAAGTGGATGATACGTGAGGCCATGTTGACTCTGTTAATGGGATTGGTACTGCCTCTGCTTCTGCCCAGGGTGGTCCTAGATCCTTTCTGTTGTGAAGGAGAGCCCTTAAACATATATTGCTGTTTTCCATAGGCTGGTCTACACAAGAAGTGGCTCTTCTAAAGGTGCCAGGCTGTGGCATGAAATTCTTCTTTGCTTTATGTCCTATTGCAAGCTTTTTTCCACTTCAGCCTGACTTAGGATTGTTCTGGAAGAAGCATGAAATGGATAAAGTGAAGCCAAAAAGTATTCCTCTTACCTCTGACCTTTTTGCTTGGCTGTCTGTAGCCAGACAGGCTCTTCCAGTCTTTTCCAGCTGTCCCAAAGCTTTGATCTCTTGTGGCTAGGATGTGGTGTTTGGAAAATGACGCATGTGCTGTGCTCAAATGCCTCTCGCAGGAATAGTGTTAAGCAAAAATAATGTTGTGGCCAGGTGACTTCAGAAGTCTGTGGCTGTTTTGGATGGTGGCAGCTGGTGGAAATAGGTATTCTTGGGCCTGTTTGGCTTTTAACTGAAGCCAAGTGCATTGTAGCAAGAACAACTAGATGCTAAAATGCCTTTAACCGTGTACAGCACAGCTTTCTGTTCTGCCATGCCCTCTTTGCTGCTTCGTTTTGATGCAGGAATCTTGACTAACTTGTGTTGGGTTTCTTTGCTGGTAAAAGGAAGAACTTTATGTGTAGTTTTGCGGAAGGAATGATTATGTAAGTTCTCTGTAAGCTTAAACCTAAACATCCCAAGGAGTGTTGTAAGAAATAGGCCTGGCAGTGCTAGTAAATCCATGCTCAGCTCCACGTTGCAGACCCCACCGTGGAGAGAAGTGCAAGCCATAGCAATTCAGAATGCACTCCCTCCGGCTGCATTAGCCTCCCCTCTGGGCCGAGTTTTGGGCCGATGAAGTAAAATCTGTCTTTCTAAGGTGTTTCCTTCCATCTGAAAGGAGGAGAGCTGCAACGTGGTATTTCTCATGTGGCTTCTGCCAGATGCTCTGCTCGGCACACGCCTGCCTGTGTCAACAACGTTCAGACTGAAGCACAGGAATTGCTGTTATACGTTGGATTTTCCTTTGTTACTTTCCTTTGGTGTCGAACAGCTTCCAAACCAAATCAGCGTGTCTTTGTGTGCAGAACTGCACTCACTTTGAGTGCAAAATGTTCACAGCTGTACTATTTATTAAGCTGAGCTTTTCTTTTGTACCATGAAAATAAAGATTTCCGACACTTGTGATGTGAAATGATACAGTTTTGCTTTGCCAATGGTCAGAAAGGAGTTTTTTCTCTGTGTATTTAGGGTATTTTGAGGGGGGAAGAACCTCTGTGTGGGTTGTTTTGGAAAGGCCTTGACAGCAACAAAACCTCAAAGCTGAGGCAAATTCAGGACTCATTCATGAAAACTTGCTTTTGTTTGTCTGGAGTTTCCCTTGTTACAGATGGATTTTTAATTTTTTGCCAGTCTATGACTTTAGCCAAGCCACTTAGTAGTGTATGGGTGTTTTGAGTGTCTCCTGTTCTCCCTCCTCTTGCTTACATGTGGCAAACAATTTTGTGGACTGTGGGTGCCCCAAATTCAGCCGTTTATTGCTCTAGTCTGACAAAAAAAAGTCTTATTTTGAAGAAGAAAGAAAAAGATGCAGGCAGAATTACGTTTGAGTGTTAACACAGCCAGGTGAATGTGGGCCTCAGAAGCTAACTTGCTGCTCTTGAAGCATTGTTCAGACACGATGAGATCTAACGCCTGCTGGCACATATACAACCCCCCCTGGGATTTAGGCGAGGAAAAGAGGATGAAACAAGATGAGTAAGCAGATTGCAAAAAGCTTCTGGGGAAGGCTTGGTACGAATTTTGAATTTGAACTCATGAACTTCTTGTGCGCTGACTGTACAGCCACAGTTTGATGGGGAGCTGGCTGAGACAAGGTATGTCTGGTAGGACTGGGACTTAGCGCAGGCCAGACCTCATTTTGTGTGCCTGCTCTGATTTTCGGTGTTTGTTTCTCCTCAGGAGGCCAAGTGGTGAACCTCATGAACCAACGCCTGCAGACGGGGTTCACGGAAAATGAGGTCCTGCAGATCTTCTGCGACACCTGCGAAGCTGTAGCCAGGTTGCATCAGTGTAAAACGCCGATAATCCACAGGGATTTGAAGGTGAGTTGTGGGCTCCAGTAATATAACAGGGAGCGTGCATCCTTGTCTGTTTGCCGCCTGCGCCACGGCAGACGGGCTTTGAATACCGGTGCTGTGTTTTGGTTGTTAGTAATGAGGAAAAGTGGGCATAAATACCTCTCTCTATTGGAAGATAAAAAAAGAAACGAGCCTCTCATTGCTGCTTGCCATATGTTTACCGTCTATAGACCCACTTAAACACAAATGTTTGTGAATAATTCTGTTTCGCGCAGGAGATGTGCCAGAATGTATCTGATGAATTATTCACAGTGACTTTCTACCACCTGAAACACTATTGATGTTATAAGGTAGTTCACAAAAAGCATGCTATAAATTTGTTTCCTGGCCCCACATTAAAAGGATCCCTCCAGAGATGTTGGCCTTGGGGCAAGGAGTCGTTAGAAGCTTTTGAAACTGGCCTCTAACTCTCTGTTGACCATGAAAGTGCATTGTAAAACTCTGTGTGCGTAGCTGGGAACAGAGCTAGGCCAGCGGGGAGAACTTTTTGAAAAATCCCATGCCTGTAATCAAACAAACAAACAAAAAGACGTTCCCTTTCCTCTCAACTAGCTCGTAAAATGCCTGAATAATATACTCAGCCAAGAAGGAGGCTCCTGTGTACATTTGAAATTCAGATGTGCTTTGTGGGTCAGGTTCTGTTTTCAGAGCCCTCAACAGATCTTTGTTTTGTGCAGCTGGACGTTGTTCTATAGGAGCAAAAGACGCCACGTGTGCCCACAAGAGCCAGGTAGCGCAGGGGAAAAAGCTCCTCAGGGTTTGGTATGCTTTAGCATGTTTCAGATGATGGTGACCCCGCTGCTCAGTCAGTTTGAATGTATGAAACAAGGCGACATCTGTTTTTCTAGAGTGAAATGGGTGGGATCTTTTAAATTTGAGGCCTGGATTTTAAAGCTGTTAAGGTCTGTGGGCATCTTGCAGGCATTTGTATAGGCAAGGAAGAGTGGGGTGAGAGGCTGAGGCTTAGGAACAGGAACCTCTACAGTTGATATCAACCCCTGCTGTTACTTTTTTGGTGAATCCCTGGGGGTTTTTAATAAAGAACAAACTCATTGTGTGGCATGTGAATAAAATTCTGGGACATCTGTGATGGATTAGTGAGTTGAGCGTTACTTTCTACACTGAGTTGCAATTGAAATGGACTGTTACGGTCTGATGTCCAGTCTACTGCTGCGTGCTTAGATCAGTAAAGTTTGCAAGGCCTGGCTCTTGGTTGCTAAGCTGTGCCCAAGGTCAGAGTGTTGTCTCTCTGCTTTGAGACATGTTTCCCAGTTGAATATTGTATTATTTCTGTCGTGATGGCCTCTGGAGCTCTAGTCACAATGGGGGATCTAAGTACTAACACAGAATGAATGATTTAGATATGTTTTGACTTAATTTGAGTGCAAATTTAATAATGCCAAGGGGGAGCTGCAATTCCAGCGTAATTCCAAGAGAGATGGAGATCCAGAGAAGTTTTATACAAGTTCTGAGTGTAAGGAAAGGCATCCATTGGGTAGGTGTTTTGTTGGGGTGAACATAACCCCGTTGAAGAGCGGGCAGATGTTGACATTGCAGACAGCTGCATGGGGATTGGAGGCTTTTTTTGCCTTCCAGCTCTTTGATGTTGCTCTAACACTGGAGGTTCCTGCCCAGAGAGCTCTGCCAGCAGAGGGAAATGTGTGAATAATCTTTTAAGCCCTTTCAGACAAACGCAGCTGGATTAGTTTCAGCGGCCTGTGGCTGTGATGTTGGATTAACCCAACAGGCTTTGCCGGCAGCAGAACAACCTCCTGTTGGCACAGTCTCCAACTGGTGGGAAGTGACCAACAGCTGGGGACAAGAGCACCTTTAAGCAGCGTGCCTGTAGGGAAAAGTGGACATCTCACTGCAAATAAAGGCCACGAAAATGATAGTATGTCAGCCCTCTTTGTGTGTGTGTGTGAAGGTTTTCCTTCCTCATCTGATGGTTAACTCTCAGGTGCTGTGTCAGTCTGTCCCTGTGTGCTTACAGCTGCATGACAGGGTGTAATGTTTAGTTTCATGTGCTTTGATTGACTGCCACAAAACCAGGCGTATACTGATGCTGCTTTTTTCTAGAAATTAGGAAGCCCCTCATGTGCCGCCTCTGCCCTAGTTAGGACCCCTATAGAGGCAGTGTCGGCCTATGCTTGTTCTTGCAGATATTTTCCTCGCCCTCAGGGTTCATAGGCCATTGCTGCTGCAGGGCATTCCCGAAAAAGTTCATTTTTGTTCTCCTCTCTCTGGAGTATCAACAATTCCTATATCTTCGGCTTAGGCCTTTTTAACAGCGAAGAACAAATGGCCAAACCTCCTTATGGCTATCTGTTATATTACCTTGGCTGTGAAGTCTCTGCTTCTAAGTTGGAATCTATGTAGAGAAACTGTAACTGTCAGACCGCAGAGGAGTAGGGTTTAGTGAGGTGGAGGGAGAGGAAAATCTATCCAGGGCTGATGATAACGATTTACACAAGTACCCTACAGCTAGTGGCAGTTGTTTGCATAACTTGTTTTATATTTAACCTTGTATTTCCAGTCTTGCATCCTATAACTCGGGTTGTTCAAAGCACCAGCTTAGAGCCAACTTTGATTTCTGCAGCTCTGAGCTTTCTGCAGTGAGAGGTCTCCCACTTCTACCTGTGATGCTTCTGCTGGTCTGAACCCATCTGGTTCCAGGAGTAGATGACTGGCTTGCAGATGAGTGGCTGATTTTTCTTGTAGTAGACACACAGCAGCATACAGCAAAATACTCTGTCAGTCAAGCCAGAGGATGCTGTTGATCAAAACATTTCTCCTTTCCTTTCCCTGCTTTCTGAAATAACCAGAAGGTTGTGCTCTCATGGTAACGATTTAGTTTCTCCTGCTTTCATTTTAGCAGGAGTCCTCCCAGTGCTGCACTTCTCTGTGGTGTGATGAGACAGTCACGCTGTGCTGCTGTTCTCTCTCTGCCTTCCGTCACCCTTCTTTGTAACGCCAAGTCTTGCCCTGATGCCACCAACAAGCCTTTGCCTGGACTTTGTTTGGACAGCTCTGTGTTCAGAGTGTGATGTGTAAAATTGTTCAGTCCTCTAATGGTAAACCCTTGTATCGACCACGTTAAGAATATGCCTGTGCCAAAATCAGGTAGCGCTCTTAGATGTCCCGTTGCGTTCACTTCTTTGCTAGGAAATGCTAAATAACCTTTCAGAAGTAGATAGTGAATGGTGCCGGGGAGGAAGGGAAGTTGAAACATCTCTAAAGAGACCTGAAGGTGCTGGAAAGCAGTCAGAAAGTGTACCTTGGTCATGCGTCCCTCCCAAATCACTACCTGAACTTAGAAATACCGGCCTTAGAAGCCGTTGCTCTCATGAGAGGATAAAGTGTGTTGATTCTGCTAGTTAAAACGAATAAGGAATAAGCCTTATTCCTTATCCCTTGCCAATCTGTGCCTGTGCAGTGTTTTTACCACTTCACTTAAGGTTTTAGCAAAGAAAGACATTTATTTCAGAGAGTAAAGACAGAAGCTAGCTGCATTCTGTAACTAACAAAACTTAAGGCAATTCATAGTTTCCCTTAAAGATTTTTGTTTGGGGTCTAAATCTGACTTGGTAAGCGTTGGGCACGTCAAAGACTGCAGCTGGAGTTGTAAGTGCTCAGCAGTGCTGAAAACTGGATTGCCGCTTTCGGAGTGTTTGACTGGAAGAAGGCACCTCCATACTCCTTTTTAAAGACAGTTTTCTCTGGCCTGGCAGTCAGTAGCAGTAATTCAGGTACTTTCTTTTGCTGTATTATCTTTGTCTGGAAGTTACTGAACAAGCCTGGTTGCTGGATAGTCCACTGCAGATGTTTAACAAAATGATGTTTCAGTGAGAATCCCATCGGACTTCTCGGCCAGATAAAGTGGAAGGACTCTTCTGGAAATGTTTGACGAGTATTTGCAGGGAATAGGGAATAACGCTGTCAGTGTTGATCTGCTCGGGAGAACATCTGTGTGCAATGCTTTATTCAAAGCAGATGGATAGCAGAGGGGGGAAGGGGTGGTGTTTAACCCTTGGTTTCAAGCCAGCGTTTCCCCCCTCAGCTGCTCTAATTTGGCTGCATTTTCTGATGCTTAAAATGCTGACTCTTTCTTTTTCTTTCCTTCTTGTAAAGATCATCCCTGATGGGGAGGTCTACTTCCAAGAGGTTTCGTTAGCAAACACTTATGTGGTGGTTTTTCTTGAAATATACGAGCAGTATGTTTTATCTCATTGTTGTAGCTGAGCATTTGACAATGATTGAAGATAAATATGTTAAAAATTGTGTGCGTTCCCTTGAGAGAACATGCTGTTAATGGCACTGTGCAGATGAGGAACTAGAATACAGGGATGCTCTGCCAAAGCAAAGAACGGAACCCAGGTTCTTCCACATCTTATGTCAGTGTTGAAACATTTAGACAGCTTCCTTAGGTTGGATGCAAGCTAGGTTTTTGTTAAGGCATGATTAAGTGTGAGTATTTAGGGGAAAGGCAGTGACTGTGCTGATTTTTGTGTTGTGTGTTTGGTTTGGGGTTTTTTTTTCCCCAGCTATCCCAGGTGTTTGTTTCAGCATTTGTTTCTGCTGCCTGATTCAAGCTATCAAATAATATTTGAAAGAAAGGGGTCGTCTTCTCAGCAGCGTGGAGGAACCTCTGCTGATAAAACCACGGCTTAGGGAGTATGGGGTACCCAACACGTTCTGATAACAAGCACCTAAAGTGTGAGCACAAGCTGAGGTTTGTTTTGAATGAGACCCGAAGTGACCGGTGAAACACAGGCAGAGAACTGGGGGTGTATTATAATTTCACAAAGTATAGAAGTGTGTGTGCTGTCATCCATTTGCCGCCTCTCTGCCCCACTAGACCGTGAGAGGCTGTAGCCCTTTATAAAGCTGTGGACAGCTTGGATTACCTGTCCCAAATTCAGATGCCAGGCTGTGGGTCGTAGTAGCTCAGGGAAGGTGAGCACTAAAGACACCAGGACCCAGTTCTTGTCCGGAAGCACGTAGTAGTCTTAGCAGAGGCAAGGTGATGTGCTTGCAAAAGGAGAAAGGAGAGGTGGCAGGGTGGAAGGCAGTGTTACAACTATGCTTCCACGATTTGACTTCTATTTTAGGAGACGTGACAGTGTTTTGATGCATATTTTCTGTGCTGTCACGTTATGCTTTTTATGTCAGACATGTCTGATATGTCTTCAGGCACTAAAATCCCTGGCTCATCTAAAGAAAATGAATGTTTTTTTGTCTGAGCGATTCTGTATTTGTCTGTGATGCTTGTAGGTTGAAAACATCCTGCTGCACGATCGTGGCCACTATGTCCTGTGTGACTTTGGAAGCGCTACTAACAAATTCCAGAACCCTCAAACAGAAGGGGTGAATGCGGTAGAGGAAGAGATCAAAAAGTAAGTGTGCTTTTTCTTTTCAACTCGGGCATAGTATGTATTTGAAGGGTAATTTTTTCTTGTACTGGGATTAAATTTTACGCAGGCCTGTTGCAGCAGATTGGATGCTGCTGCATAGAAGTGTCTGCTGCAGGTAAGTAAGCGCCTGGGGGAAGGTGAAACAATAAATTGAGCTTGATGTAATTGCTTTGGACCTGAAAGACCGAGTGTACTAACGCAGAGAAGTTGCCCACCTTGATGAGGTAGTGAAATGCTCTGGTATGTATGGGGTCAGTCTATCTCTGTCCCTCATCTGTCTTGGCTTCTTTGAACTGCAATACAGCAGGTGACAAAATCCCTGTCCTCTGTGAGCCGCTCATCATAAATCCTTGCAGTGACTAAGGGAATGTGTGGCCTAACTCCTCAGCTCTTCATAGAAAATTGTAAGGTCCTTGAGGTGTTTAATCTGGCTCCTTCTCTTGTCCCACACGCGACCAGCTATAGAGGTAGCAGCTATAGGTGCACCTTGATGCTTCTAAAAAGGGAACTTAGCTGGCAGTTCAGTAGGGCCGAGATCAGGAATGGAGCAGACTCCACGTCCTTGGTCTTGCTTTAGTTTTAACAACATCACTGCTCCAAACTTCCTAGTTCTGTTAATACAATATTCTGGCTAAAAACCAGCACGTTAGAAATGTGTGCAAATGCCTCCTTTCTGTTAGGGTTCAATTACACCTGCATGGATTTCCTAGACTCGTTTGAAGCTTTTAGAGCTCTCCTAGTCTGGCTTTGCAGTCCTGTTGGAATGCCCTATTTGTACACTTATTAACAAGCCTACAAAAACTTCGCCTTTAGCAATGCTTTCTTGTGATCACGGTAAATAGCATGCAAGGTGCCGCAGCAGAAATTACAGACCTACTGATAGGAAATCTTATCGTAAGAGTCTCTTAAACTGTGGCGCAGTTTCCAGCTTTTCTGTTTGCAGTGGTTTGTTAAAATGAGGCAGATTCTAGCTATAGTTTGAGATATGAAATAACCTTTCCCTCGTTTACAATGACTCTGAGCAAAAGTCCTGGTATGGAAGTCTATTTATTAGGAGCCATGTATCCGGTTACAGTCTTTATAATACAGTTGGCCAAAGCCCCAGCAGTGAGGACATTGCAGAGGACATTTGAGTACTGACCTTGTTAATACTCTGAATCCTTGAATATTTCTGTTCTAGTTCTTAAAATGACTGTACTGGTTTGTGAGTAAATTGCTTGCGTTAGAAGGGATCTTGGTTACTGCTTTGGTTTCACAGGGCAGTTTGCAGTGGTTAATATTTTATTGTTAGACGTATGTAGCAGATGCTGTTGTTAAAAGATTTTCCAATAGATTATCATCTTTAGTATCCCTTTCCCTAAAATGAATGGGGAAAGAGCGAATTTTGAATTATTTGGAAATGTGACCTAGTCAAAATGCGTCTGATATCCATTTCGAACTCACTGATGGATCTTTCTGCTACAGGTACACTACGTTATCCTATAGAGCACCAGAAATGGTCAACCTGTATAGTGGCAAACTTATCACTACAAAAGCAGACATATGGGTACGTATAAAAACCACTTAACATCATACAGCCAGACTGCAGCTTGCTTTCATTACCATAATGACAGGGTAACTTTCTGGCTGGGGCTAGCCTAGTTTCCGTAAGAGACTGGACAGTTTCTGAATAAAGAGTTCCTCTGCTTGATGGTTCTGATGAATTACTGCTGAGCAGTGTGGCTTGTGGATAAAACACGCATGCTTCTTTGCATGCTGCCTCCCGTGTGGTTTTAATTTAGAGATGCATGGAATTCCAGGGTTGAACAGTGCAAACCTGATTTCGTATCTTAAGAGTTAAAACAGAAAATTCCAGAGTATTGTGACTTCTTGTTACTGGGTTGGGTTGCAAGCACCTGAAATCAAAGTTATGGGTCAGAATTTAGTAGACAACTGGGAAAACAGACCTTCTCGCAGGAGCGATAGTATACGTATCCTGGACAGTGTAACACGGGCGCGAGTTGTCAAACCTGGCCAAAGACCGAGCTTTTGCACTGCTGTTCCTAACGATCAGTGCAATCTTGCCACGCTTTTCATGTTGAGAGCAAACCGCAACTGTGGTGTAATCCATTACTGGCTAACCTGATCGAGGATGGAAGGCTTCCCTTTAGTTGGGACGGAGATGGAAAAAAAGGTCTGTGCTGTTTGTCGTGTAGTGGCAATTCAGCAAATGGGTTGTGTTTAAAATGCTAATTCAGAGCATGTTTGTGTGGTTTCTGAAGCCCTGAGCTAGGAAGTAACAAGGCAGAAGCAGTATAAGGAGAGTTTTAATGTATCCTCAATAGCTCTGCATCTGCATCTACAAGAGGGAAAATTGCTGGCGTGACATCTGCTGGGAAGAGTCCTCTGTCGTCTCTGAGCTCAGCTTGGAGTCGGGAAAGCAGCAGCTCCTGTGGGGCTCTTGCTCCGCTGAGTTCAGCAGGAGGTTTGCAGAACCGGGCCCTGTACCAGTGCCGGGTCACTCACCTTGGTGTTAGAGACCTGGAGAGGGAAGGTCACAGCTGTAACAGCATGAAAAGATTGTCAGGGCCTCAAAGGCAGCCAGAGGAGAAGCTAGGATTTGCACCCCTTCCTGTGATAATGGGGAAAGGCGGAGACCCACAGGCTCGAATGGCTCTGCTCTTCCTGGCATGGAAGGAATTCTGTTCTAGTGACCCGCTGTGTGTTTCCAAACGAGCGTGGGGTGGTGTGCGCGGTGGGGCCTCGACTTCACGGCCTGTTGCAGTGCTTGTCCTGCTTGAAACCTCCCTTTCCTTAAATCTCATCGAGGTTATTTTAAACTAGAGTGCAATTTAATTGTGAAATCCTATGACAAAAGATATAAGCTGATGATGAGTTGCTTAGGATTAGGAAATGTTTCCTCCTCTCCCCTCTGAGATGGTGGGAGTGTTTCATAATTAGCCCTTTGTGCAGAACTTGTATTTTCTTTTGAAAAAAGTGGTGGTTCTTGCTGTCAAAAGCAGCACGGAAATAGATGGAAGGGTGATATAACCTAGCAGCCTGCAGACTTACCGGTGTATCTCTCCCTGGTACATATTTATAACAGTTGAAAGGTTGTTTGAACTTAAGCTTGGAAACAGTTTGGATTTTTCTTTGTCAGAATAAATGTGTTAAGGATGATGGTTACCATTTATTTTTGCTATTACTTTGCTTTTTCCTCCCAGTATGTGGTGGAAACAGGAAGGCTTACACTGTGTGTATGTGGAGCTGTGGGGGGTGTGTGATGATACTCGCAGATCCCCCAGACTACAGTATCTCAGCCTAGCGAGGGAGAACTCTTCATGTATTTATCTTCCTGTATAGCTGTGCTTGTTTTCAAGTTGATTACGGGGATGTTAAAATGTAGGCCTGACGTCACGCAGGACCCCTGTAGTAGAACGAGCGAGAGCACCTTCCCTGTTATCTGCCGTGGTATTTGAATCGTACCATTCCCTGCTTTGCTTCAGTTCGTTAAATCCTTTGCTCTGTTCTCTCTCTCTAGGCCCTCGGCTGTTTACTGTACAAGCTGTGTTACTTCACCTTGCCATTTGGGGAGAGTCAGGTGGCAATCTGTGATGGCAATTTCACCATTCCAGATAATTCTCGGCACTCGCAAGACATGCACTGCCTCATCCGTGAGTGTCTCTGACAGTGACATAATCTACTTCCGCAGAACTAAAAAAATAGCAGGGGTGGTTTGTTCTTATATTCCCTGCTCCTACAGTAAAACCGTTGGTGTTTCTCTTCTATTTAGAGACTTGCTTGCACACAGGGGTGGTTAAAGTGATCTTTTAGTAGCTTAGGAGACCACTCTTCGAAAGACAGTTATGACAAAGAGATTTCTATTTGGCTAGGCTGTAGCAAACTCTGTGGAAAGGCAGGAAAACAGACAACCACTTGGTTTGAGAGTCCTACAGAAACTTGCACAATAAGCCTATTTATGCAGAAACGTATTTCTCCAGTAATAAATCTATTTGGATAAGGAACTGAAAAGAACCACAGTGACTTAGGCTAGCGATAAGAATTCATCTTCTGTGAATTGAGAAATAGAACTGAAATGATTTATAAATAACCCACTGACTAGAGTGAATGTGTAATTAAGGGTACAATGCACTACTCTTGGCAAAGCTGGGGCAGCTCTCTTGTTTTAAGCACAGCATTTGATATTTTTTTTTTTCTTCCCCCTAGCCACAATCTTGACTAACACAGAGTTGGATGTGTTTGCAGAGCAGCCTGGTATTTTCTTTGCTTATGCAAAGGCGGTGGTCTATGTGGCTGGCCTGTCTTCCTGCCCCACCGACACACCGGGGTTGGATCAAGCTCTTTTCCTGCGGGTTCACTTGGAAATGTAGAAGTCGAAACCAATGCTATTCCCTGACCAAGCAGGCTGCGTTTCCCCTCCTTGCCCTAGAGCCTTCGATAGCGGCTACAAATTGTTCGTAGCTATATTGGAAAACACCTCCTAGTCCATCCTGACTGTCTGTCTTGCCCCTTTCTCGGCAGACCCTGACCTCAGCCCCGCTGAGCACCGACCGGGTGCTTGGGAAGCGGCAGGGCACCCTGTTAGCATCTGGTTATGCCAAATGTACCTCTGCCACAAATGGCTCGCGTGAATCTGTCTGTTCTGTTGCTCTGATATTAGCATCTCTGTCTTTTAAAGGGTATATGCTTGAGCCAGACCCTGATAAGAGACCTGATATTTATCAGGTCTCCTACTTTGCATTCAAATTGGCGAAGAAGGAATGCCCGGTCCAGAATGTCCAGGTGAGTAGCAAAGGAGTGGACCGATGTAGGGCTTTGTGGGAGGAGACTGGGGGTGGCAACTGCTGAATATTGAGCATTCTGCCGTATTCTGCTGGTTGTTCCCCAGTTCTGTAATTAGGAGGGTCTTCCCCCTTCCCCCCCCTTTTTTTTAATTAGCAGCACTGTTTGGGGGTTTTGGGGGGGGTGGTGCTGGGGGGAGGGCAGGAATCAGAGTTTTGTTTCGTATGTTGTTTAGTTCTGTTTGTCCCTGATTTACCTCCTCACCCAGTTACCAGCGTGAGGCCAACCAAGAGATCTTGTGCATGTGAACATGGAAAATTAGGCCATGCTTGTGAAACCGATTTGATTTCCAGGCACATTCATCATAGCGTGTGTAATTTTGTGCTGCCGTTGGTTTTAAACATAGCAGTTTTGTGTCTGCCGTCTGGCTGGGACTAGCCAACTTGCATTTGAACTACATCAGACCTTACACAACCATCTGCCCCTTCTTAGTGTATCTTTATAGACTTCAATTGAAAAATAGAGTTGACAAGTATTTTCTTACGGTGTTATGGACATCTGTGATGTGACATTTTATTTTGTTGTTTCCAGGTAAGAAGAAACCTATTTTTTTTCCCCCCATGTTCAGGTGGTTATTTATGGTCTTTATGAATAAGACGTGGGTCTGGTACTATTATACCTGTATTTTTTATAGCAGTATTAAGTATTGCTGCTGTTGTCCTCAGGTTGTCTTTTAAAAATACCCAGGTTGTGCTATGAAGCTTTGTGTTCAGATTCCACATGTAGTAAATGGTCAAAAAGCTGAACTGTATTTTCCCTTGTAAAGACTCTCCCAAACTACTGTCTCCTCATGACATGAACATTGAGCTGTTCATCCTGCGTCCAGCACGAGGAAAAATTGCTTTGGGGATCCCCCAATCTCCCCATTTAATTGAGATGCTTTTGCAAATTATTTCTGACTCTCTCTTTCTGCTCTCGAAATACAAAATTCGGTGGTTTTGGGATCTGCAGAACTCTCCAATCCCCGCTAAACTCCCAGACCCGGTTAAAGCAAGTGAAGCTGCTGCAAAGAAGAGTCAACCAAAGGCCAGGTAACCACATCTGCATTATGCTCAGCCCTCTCTCTTTTTGTTGTCCATTGTCTTTCTGCTATTTATTAGGAAGGATGCTTGGTATATTTAGCTGCTTCCTTGTGGGCTTACATTTACGTGTGGAGACAAACACTGCAGTCCTGAGGCTTCTGCTTCAACGACATAAATAACCATTGATCTGAAAGGCAGAAAATGCAGATATTAGGGGAAATTTTTCTGCAGGGCGGGTGGGACTTGGGCGATGCTCAGCATGACTCAACAGCTAGGCGTTTTGTACCGAAGACATTGCTTGACAGCGGCACTTGAAGTTCGTGCACTTAGATGAATCTACTGTGTCATCCATCCGGAGGCAGTACCCAGAGTACCTGAGAGCAAAGTCAGGAGAAAAACTGCAGCTGGCCTGCAGCGGGCCTGGAATTGGCCCAAAGAACGCGAGTCTGCTCAGAAACCGCATCGGGGACTATTGCTGTTTGACCCTCGGCAGATGATAACCTGACCCAGTAATTACTGTACAAAATTGCTGGGATTTCTGCAACAGTCCTGTAATTTCTTCGGGGAGGGGGGACATGAAAGCCCAAGCCGTCTCCATCTGAAGAGCCCAATTAGTGGGGAAACCGCTGTACTGCTGTGGTTTTTCTCCCCTCCTGCTGCTGCTTGCTCTGCTTATGATACTGTAACAGAGACTTGTAAATTCTGTTGTACCTTATTTTACCGCAAAGTGAGCGGTACAGCAGTGGGCGCTCCAAAATGGGCAGTTTTCTTCAGGCTCTGAAATAGGGCGTCTCTCCTGTCAGTCAGTCCCAGGAGCCTGCTTTGTTTGTTTTTATAATTGAGTGCAGTTACCCTCACATTAGTAGCACAACTTGATATCTAACAAGCAAATGTACCCACAGAAGGGTAGGATGGTGGTGTCTGGCTTCTTGGCTCTGTTGCTATGCGGTTCTGGAGCTCAGTAAATATTGAGCAGGGATCAGAAGAGGTGCAATGACCTGATTCTGGGGTAGATGTACTGGAGTTAAGGTACAAAGATGGCAATTTAGACAACTCTGCCCAAAGGTACCAGCTGCTCTTAAGCTAATTTGTTATGTCCTTCATCTGCTCATCCAGAATTCTAAGTGGATTTAAACAATACGTTGTAGCAAATATTTGAATGAGTTGAGTGATTTTGACAAGTTCCAGCTGTCCAACAGGAGAAGATGCCACAATTGACAGAGAAGTCAGAATGATAGTGTTGGATTAATTGTTGTGAATGCATCTGTTAAGTTTTACTGTGCTTGCAGTTTTCTGGAAAGTGTTGACATGCGTGTCTGGATGCCCACAGTGTTTCACCTTTATCACTCACATACTGCTAAAGTATGGATGAGTTTTTAAACCCGTACTGTGTTGCATGCACCAACTGCCAGGCTAACAAAGACTGTGCTCCTACTGCTCTTCCATTTATTCCTCGCCTTATTTTGTAGGCTGACAGATCCCATCCCTACGACAGAAACTTCCATAGCACCCCGCCAGAGACCTAAAGCAGGACAGACACAACCCAACCCTGGAATTTTACCCATTCAGCCAGCCCTGACGCCTAGGAAGAGACCCACTGCTCAAGCGGCCATTCAGCCTCAAGGTGAAACGACGTTCCCTGTGCGGTGCCTTCCTGCTGGGCACTGGGTACCGCAGGGCTGTGGTGCACGTCGATCTAATGGATCTGTCGTCTTTTGTACCAGTTGCAGGACCTGCTGCCCTGGGCAGTGGTCAGCCTTCGCTCCCTGCAAGCATCCCCCAGCAAAAGGCAGCGCCTCAACAGACTCCGGCACAGCCACAAGCCAAGCAGGCGCCGGCTCCGCAGCAGGCCTCGCAGGCGCAGCCCCAGGTCCCTTCTACTCAGCCACAAGCCACACCTCAGCATCAACAGCAGCTTTTCTTGAAACAGCAGCTTCTACAACAGCAGCAGCAGCAGCAACAAGCTGCATATTACCAGCAGCAGCAGATGATGCAAGCTCAGCAGGTAGGTGTGCATGGCCGTGTTTGTTGCACACTTCCCGTGGTAGAGGCCTGCAAGGCTCTGTCTCTCCATTTATGGCAAGTCCCCTGTTTTTTGGGGGCATAGGTGCAGGTTTTAGGCATTTTCCAATGTGTCTCCAGTTCTCTGGCAAGATTTTTTGCTGCGCAAGGCTGGCATCTTTAACTGTCCATGTGGAAGGCCCTGAGATAGTTTTGTCACGTACAAACATAAAATGAGCAGTGCTGGTTAAGATTTTACAGCTCCAAGTGTTTCAGGGTCTTGAGGTCAACGCTCAGCTGATGAGCAGAGGGGTGCAATTTTTCTTCTGCTCTCTTTGTGGTCCAAGAAGCCTGGCATGCCTTTTTAACGGTAAGCTTCAGGTCTGGTTTTGTGGTAGACTGCAGTGATAAGGAGGCCTGTGAACACATGATGTGTTAGACGAGATGTGTCTAAATGACAGACTTGTGTACTTAACTGAGGTGTTTATAGCAGCACAGATCTCCGCTAAAGCGTATTTAACAGTGGAAGCAAAGGGCCAGTGAATCTTCCGATGCTGGGGAAAGGTTTAGAATTGATAAAAATGGAGAGAGGAGCTTGGGACCACAGGACAGTCTGTGCCGTGAGAGCCCCGTACGGGCAGGTGTAACACAGAAAGGATCTAACGTTAGACCAAAGGCCGTTTTCCGCTGCTCCTGTGCAGATGGTCTCCAAGCCATCGCAGCCTGTTACTGCTTTGCCACTTACGGTGGCTGTAACCGTTCCCGTGGCTGGCCCCGAGTTCTGGTGGTGGTACCCCAGTTCCCACCTGCGCAACAAGCGGCTCAACAGCTAACTGGTTGTTTCCCAGTTCCCAGTGATGCAGCAAGGAGCGCCAGCACAGCAGCAGCTGATGCAGAACTATTACCAGCAGCAGCAACAGCAGCAGATGATGGCCCAGCAGGCAGCAATGCAGCAGAAGACAGCAGTAGCAGCAGTTCAGCAAAAGCCACAAGCCCCGGCGCCGCAGCCCCAGGCCCAGCAAGGTGCGGCCCAGCCAGCGCCGCCGCAGGAGCAAGTGGTAAGAGCCTTGCGGGAAGGAGAGGGGCAGCGGGATCTGCAATGCTGGCACGGGCTCTTCTGCCAGGTCCTATATGCCGGGAGCACCCCGGCAGGGCTTTTCGGAGCCACAGAGCCCAGGTAATAGGTGCTCTAGGACCTGCTGGCCCCTGGTGTGTTCTCACTGAGTCGCAGATGTCGGCACTAACCTTGCTGCCTCAGAGACATGTGCAATTGTTTGGACTGCTCTTTCCAACGGGATGTTGGACTCGAGTTGTGCTCTGGGTCTGTAGAAAGAAGATGAGCAGGTGATGAGTAGAAAGCAGATGAGAAGGTATAAGTAGCTGCTTAATGCAGCTTCTCTCTATCCCTCCCTTGTCACGTTGCCTTAGAAGACATGCGATAAACTCTTTTAAAAATTATTTGTACTTAACGCATCAGGATGGGCACCAGGCAACAGAACTGCTTTATGTTGCTGCTCGTTTGGAAAATGTCCGTCTTGTATTCAGGGCTCTGACGCAGAGGAAGGTGCAAGCAGCCTTCCCGGTTGTTTCTGGCATTGGGATAACTTTTTTCTTTAATGAATACTATGGAAAGGAGACTTTTCAAAGCACCGTATCTAAAAATAAATAAATCAATCACCCACTTTAATAATCATCTGAACACGTGTCCAAAATAAATGCTCTTTATTTACTGGAAAATATGGCTGGCTGCATGGGGGAAATGGCCAGCTGTCCGCAGCGTTAGAGGCAGGGGAGCTGTGCCAGAGGGCAGGATCCCCGTTGCCAAAGTGTCTCTGCAGTACATATGGGAGGAAGCTGTGCCTTTTGCTTTCATTCCTGCGCAATCACATCCGCTCCTGCTTGGTTTTGGGAGCACAAAGGGATGTCCCTAACTCTAGTTGCGTGTTGGAAAGAAAGCATGTGCAGGCACCAGGCGAGAGAAAGCTGCCTGGTATTTTGCTGTACCAGGTTGCACGTGTGCAAAGCAAACAGTGCCTGATAACAAACCACTTCAGGTACACGATATCTGAGCCCAAACTAAGGGTGCTTGCTTGTTCCCGAGTTGCCAGTCACTCAGGACCTAATTCGTCTCTTGTCACTTCAAAGGAAGTGTGCTCATCAGGAATTAATTTGACTAATAAACTCCATGAGCCAGTGACCTGAGCAATGCTGGGGAAGCACTGTTTGTTCTGCTCTCTGTTGTGTCTCGAGGCTCTGTCATATTCACCTCCTTTGCTTTTATATTAATTTTCGGCACTAAGCTGGTGGTTAGGGTAGGTGACAGGCTTGGAGCTGTTGTGTTCCTGGTCTTGTTATTGTTTTGCTGAATGACCTGGAGTGAGTCAGTTTATTGAAATTGGTGGGAGACTTTCGGTACATGCAGACAGGTTTTGGATGAGGCCCATTATTACCCTGTTCTTCCTGTTCCGGAGAAATGCCTGAAACATAGTATTGAAGTGCATCTCTAAAGAGCTTTGCTGTGATGCACTAGCACAAAACCAGTCTTAATTTTATTAAATCAGCTAGATTGAAAATTAGCCTTATCCCCCCGGAAGGCAGATCAGAATGGATGCATCTGGACACTTTTCCACTCCTGCAGCAGTCAGGAGGGGAAAAGCAGTGGTCGGCTCATTTAAAAAATGATAGTGAGACAAGGTCTCTGCAGAGCAGGATCTCTGAGCAGAAGATACCAAGCCAGGACCCGTCAAACCCTTTTCATGTTGCGAGACTTCAGCTTAATAAGCTCTGCATTCATTTCTGTGGTGATTTTGGCACTGCCCTTTTATTTCTCAGCACCAAATGTACCGTTCTGCAGTGACCTATATAGCGAGATGCAAGGTGGGTGCATCAGAAGCAGTCAGGTCAGCTTGCTTCTCAGCCGCAGTGAATTAGTCTGCCTGAAAATGCCAGATGAAAAGCAAGACAGCTAACCACTTGTTTGCCTTGTCCCACTGTAGTGAAGCACCACACTGGGGATGTAACTCTCTTCTCATTGCCCCTTTAGGCCTTTCCAAGTCTTTCATCCATCTTTGTTGGTTGAAAATGGCCTGGGATGATAGAGGGTGGGGAACAGGGAGCTAGTGCCCAGGCAGTGGAGGTGACATGCACGGCTTTCTGCTCTTTGCATCCTGGTTTTCCTGCTTTAAATCCACCATGATATCTCACTGACAGGCAGATTTTGAAAAATCACATAATCGGAAGTGATGCTGTTGTTGATCACTACAAAACAGTATTTCAAGTATTTATGGGTTTGTGAGTTTAACACAAGACTGAGGTAATGGAAAAATAAGATCAATTTGAGGAAACCCCTTGAAGTTTCTAGAGGGTTTGTAGATAGGCTATCTTGTCTTACACCTAAACCAAACATGCCTGGTTTTCTCCTCCTTGATTCTAATGACAAATGTTGCTCCTGTGGTCCTTGCTTGCTTTTTTTTATTTGCCTAAGAGAAAGCTAAGGAAGCTTCTTGCACAAGATTTCTGCAGAAGACCTGTACTCCTTTAGGGATTTGACCCCAGTCACACATTATCTGCTGGAGGAAGCGCTGCTCTTCACCTCGCCGCACTCCGTGTGTCCATATGATAAGACTCCTGCACACTGTGATCTGATTTCTGTTTTTACCTATGCCCTGGATCTCAGCCTTCTTTACCCATGAGCAAGTTTCTGAGACCAGCTGGCCTTTAATAACAAGCACTAATAGAGGCTTTACCTCCAGAGTTGCACCATAGAAAGGGCAGAAAGTCTCTGCTTGTGCATTTGCACTAATCCTGAAATACTATAGATCAACAAATTCCCCCGTTTGTTTGGTTTTTCCCCTCCAGACTATCCCCAATTCATGACCCGAAGCTCAGATCCTCCAGCGTATAGCCGTTTTTTTATCATGGCTGTTGTTCACGAACAAGGACATACCATCTTACTTTCTCTCCTAGATGCAGGCACAAATGAGGCAACAGCAAAAACCTCAAACTACACCCCCCACAGCAGTGCAAGGGCAGAAGCTGGGCTCTCTCACCCCTCCGTCCTCCCCCAAGACGCAGCGTGCAGGACACAGGAGGATTCTGAGCGACGTGACCCACAGCGCGGTTTTTGGGGTTCCAGCCAGCAAGTCTACCCAGCTCCTGCAAGCGGCTGCTGCTGAAGCCAGTCTCAACAAGTCCAAGTAGGTGGCTGCTCACTCGGTGTCCAAGGGTATAGAGGGAGGGGGTAGATGAGGCTCTTGAGAGGTTTCTTAGGCGAAGCTCTGGGATGAAAGTAGGCAGCAAACTCTGTGGTCTAAATGAGTCTTTGGCTTCCCAAGACCACAGTTTAGGGCTTGGCAGAAAGTTGCTGAAAAAATTCCCCAAGGGCAGAAGTCCTCCTGAGTGCTTCCGTGCGCCCCAAAAGCTAAGCAAACAGGGCCTTCCACTGGATTGCCAAAGCTAGCATTGTTTCAGCTGTTGCACCAGTAGCTCTGGTGCGTGCTTCACGCTTGCCGCTTAGCATCAGCGCTTCCCCAGTACTTGCTACCTCACTTTTCTGGTGTCTGCAGGCAGGAAGCCTCCAGGTGGGCATTTGAGAAAATGGTTTCAAATGGGATGCTTACGATGCTTGTTTTAATCCCGGACACCAGGATGCTCAACCAGATTAGGAGTAGAAAAGGCGAACTGATCCCAGCTTTCTCGGCGTGCAAGTGCAATACCTTGTGCTGAGTGTTTTAAGTAGGAAGTCATTATAATGCAGTAGCTTGGACCAGCTCATAATGCTGGCCAGAGGATTTCAGATGGGTTATTAATGACTGTTATTTGGTTGGGATGATCACATCCAGATCTGCTTCCACCACACCCTCGGGTTCCCCAAGGACCTCACAGCAGAATGTCTATAACCCACCCGATGTCTCCACGTGGAATCCGTTTGATGATGATAACTTCTCCAAACTCACAGCTGAGGAGCTGCTGAACAAGGACTTTGCAAAGCTAGGTGACGGTAGGTTCATGGAGGTGGTTTAATACCAGCCTGCTCTCAAAATGGAAGATGGCATGGAATGATGATGCTTTCGGTCAGATGCTGCTGGGGTGCTCCCATGTTGTCATGATCCTCTGTGCCTGTAGGAGCTAAATCCTTCCAGTCTCCCTTCTCTGTCCCTGTCCTCTTTGCTGAGCAATTGCAATTAAATGAGCATGATCCTCAAAGGGAGAGGTACTAACTGCTTTTAAAGTGGCCTTGATCAGTTGGTCGTAGAAGCTACGGTTTAAACTCTGCTTCATCTGCAAGTTGTGATTTGCGGGAAGGGGCTTAAGTCACTGAAATAGTGTCCTAAAAATCTAGGTAAGTAAGCAGCCTTCAGAATGGAAGTGTTTCCCCTAAATCTGCATCTGGCATTTCAGGGAAAGCTCCGGAAAAGATGGGCAGTTCCACAGAGAACTTGATTCCAGGTTTCCAGCCAGCTTCATCTGCAGCCCAGGCAGATGCGTTTGGTGGCTCTTCCTTCACTGCCGGATCAGGTGAGTTTGTGAATCTGTCCTCCAGGGCAATGCCCTGGACAGCACTGCAGCAAAACAGCAACTTTGTCATAGCTTCTTTAAAAGGAAGGTAAAAGTGATATAAATTGAGCTGGGCCTTGGCACCGAGAACTGTACGATCAGGTTGGCCCTTCAGTAAAGAAGGGAAGGTAGGAACGGCACGTGTACTTGTCACAGCTGGGTAGTAGAAGCAGAAGGCACCATCTTTAGGCAGAGGTGAGGCTTTTGGTGAAGGAAGAAACCAAGTGAGCCCCTTAAGTTCACAAGAAAGCTTCTTAACGTGTTGAAGTTCCGTGCAGTTCATAATTAGAAGTAAAATATGTAGCGTGCGGTAAGGGAATTGGACTCGGAGACATTGGTCAGACATGCTGGAGGATATGCCTTCCCTGCAGTTGTTGGGCTGTATGAAGGAGAGGAGGAGAATGTCTCTGCTGCAGAATGAGGAGAATAGCAGAGACAGGAGAGAGGAGGGAAAATCCTGAGAGGAGAGCACAGTTAGTCTCATAATTGACATGTTAAATGGTGAAGGCAAGAAGTTTTGCACTGGCTGGGCTGTCTGGGTCCGGAGGCCAGGAGTCCTTGGATGGTCTAAGGAGCTTTTTTGCAGAGGCCTCTGCGTGTGTGACCTTGTCTGGTGCCTCCTTTGGTACCTGGGTACCAAGGTTTTGCCACGTGCAGCCCCTTCTATGCCGAAAAAACTTGCTGAGTGCTGCTGCTTCTTTCTAGTTCTTCAGCATCAGCTCTCACTGAATGCAGTAAAGACCTGCCAAGCGCAGTATTGGAGAACTGCTTCCAGGAGCCCTAAATGCAAGTAATCCTCTCCCCCGTCTTATGCAGCTGTTGTTACCGGTGACAAATGCAAGTGTTTGATGCTTCCTCACTGGAGCTCACCAACCCTTGGTGAGAGGAGGCCTGGGAAGAGATTGAAGAATCCTTTGTGGGGCAAGAAGTGACAAATCCATTTATGCTTATTTCTATTTATAAAAAGAGATTTAGAGGAGCTTATAACTGAGCTTGGTATTGTTGGCTCTTACCTGAGAATTAAGGAGTTGAAGTCCATGATGCAAGAGTGCTCTAAGGGGTTGCTTTCTGAGTTTGTCCAGCTATTCAGTGCCCTGGGAACAGTTTATGATGTTCCATCAGCCTTTGTGGATTGATGTTGAGTAGCAGCAGCTCCAGATTCATCTGTAATGTACCTTCTGCAAAGCCTGAGAAGCATCTGCATGTTCTGGGGTTTCTGGACACTGTAGCATGTTCAGTTGTTTTAGTAGTTGTCTTTAAAATGTGCCCCTTGACTTTCCTGCCCTGCGGTTTGGCATAGGAAGGTGTCCTGGAAATTCTGTCGGTGCTGGCACTGCGCTGGGCACTTCTAGTCCTTTTCTTTTTCTTTCCCCATAGATACGAGCCTGTCTAAGCCTGTCTGATGCAAGATGCTGTACCTTTTATTTCAGACAGAGGCCCAATATGGGGGCTGGCCTGCTGTGTGTCCTTTGTTAAGGCATTTCACCTTTTGTGCCGCTGTAAAGCGAGATAATAGTCCTTCCCTTTCAAGGAATGTTTTGAGATCTCTGGGTTAAATTGTGTTGGAGAGCTATGTGGTAATAGCTGGTTTTGGTTTTTTTCTTTTCACTAGCAACATAAACTTGTTCTGAGCGTGCATGTGTGGGGGTGTTCTTGTCAGGCCCTAGCTTGGACTCTCTAATACTGAGCTGTGCCTGTGCTGAGATTTTGCTCGATGCTTTCTGCTTTTCTCTCTTCTCTGTTTCACTCTGCCTTTTCTCTTCCTGGTTACCAGCTGAAAAAACGAAAGACATTCTGAGTTTGGACACTAGCCCTCCTCTTCTGACTGTGCCTGATCCTTTCATTCCTCTCCCATTATCCGACACGCCAGGTAACCAGAACTGAGTTTATGGAGGGGGGGAGACTGGTTGTTTGTTTTGTACTCTTAATTTTCCGGTTCTATTTCTAGGCACACCTGCAATCCTGGCCCTTAGTCAATGGTGCTGGGCGCTGACAAGCTCTCCTGAGCTCAGTGGTAATAATGAGGTGTAGCGCTTTCTGCCGCTGAGTATCTGTGTGGTGGTGGGAGCGGCGCTGAGCACAAGAGCCCTCAGTTTTCATGGCGGACCCTAGAGTTATCGTATTGTTTCTAATGCCAACAATGTTGGTGTCTTTAAAGGTTCAGTATTCAAAGCCAAAAATAATCGCTGGGTAATTACCTGTTCTGACCTAAGTCACTTTCAAATTGGTCTCCAACTTTGATATTGTAGTTTTTATTATTGTTAATATTTCATTCCCCTAAGAGTCAGTGTTTCTTTGGCTTCCAAGGTCTGTTGCAAATGCATGCTTCATGTGAAGCACAAGTTAACATGTAACCTTTTCTAATTTGGCAAAATTTTCTAGTGCGGTTGGTAGCTATTTCCATTTACTTTGCAGTACTACTGAAAAGTCTTTCCTGTGTGCACATTTCTGACTGCAGCAGCCAACACTTTTTAGCACAAGATTATGTAAGTGCTTAGGAGCTTATTTGCAAATCAGTGGGATTTGGAATATGGGAATGTTTTTTATCTTGGAGTTTCTCTAAGCCCTCTGGTGAATGTGCTTGACGGGTCCCTTCTTGTCAGTTAGCCCCAGAGGACAAGTGCCTGTTAGAGCTCTCGCCCTTGTCCTCAGCTCAAGCTGTGGATCGCTGGTGGTTTGACAGTAGAGGACCCGAGCTTCAAAACATTGTGCTTGTAAAGATGGCATCTCTCCATGGAAAGTTAAGCAATTCAGGAGGAAAAAAAAAAAGAAATCTATTTTTTTCCCATAACTGCGTGGAACTTGCTTCCTTCTGGTTGATGCTCAAAGAGCACGAGAAATGTGTTTTGGTTCAAAAGGGATTTTACTCATAAATGCTGCAGTTTGAGAAAAGAAGCAGAACTTACAGGCTTTCTCCCCTATGTGAGCGCGTGCCAGGAGCTGACCTGCCCAGCTGTAATTTGAAAAGAACCTACAGAAGGCAGATGAGTGCACGTTTTTCTCCCCCTCCCCAAATGCTATTGGAAGCGTTGGTTTTCCTGACTTGAAGTCTGTCAGCCCAGACTACTATTTAATTCTCTGCCAGCGTGCTCAACGCATACAGTTGCACACCAAGATGGTTCTTTTCCTTATTGCCCACTGCGTTTTGATACAGCACAACCATAAGAAGCAGCAGTCACAGCCTTAACTGCTGGAGATCTGAAATTCTTTATAGTACAGAAACCACTGCAGAGAAATTCCCTTTCAACCCTGCCCTTGGGTGGGGTTGAGAGCAGCAGTTGTCTGCAGTTTTTGTGGTGCCAGGTTGCTCATCCCACAGATCTGTCCCTGACCGGTTGCGTATCTTTGCAGGCAGGTGCTAAACCTTCTTTCGCTAATCTCTGCCCGCGTGTGTCTGGTCCTATTGGGTTCAGTGGATCTCCTTCTGTGGGGCAAAGCAGGGGGCAAGGGCATGCAGGAGATCTGGCTTTGTTGGCTTCCTGCAAAGACATCTCTGATTTTTTTTTCTTTATTTTTATTTTTTTTAAATAAAATTTGAGGCCAGGAGCTCATGAATGTTTTCAAGGACCAGAGCTACCAACTTATCCTTAGCTTTGAAAACCAAGACAGGTTGTCTGTGCTTGTAAATTCAACAGAAAAGATAAAAATCCTGGATTTGGACTCGAGTTTTCAATCTGTGTGTCTATCATGCAGAACAGAGTCATCTTTGTTCTTCTATGTCTGCATTACCTGTGCAGAAATATCCCCACAGCAAGCAGAGAGGTCTTGGATGTGAGGGATGTGCTGACTTGCATGTGAAAGGCATTCTTTGAGGTGTGCCCCTCGGGTCAGTAGAGCTGGGATTGACTTTAGTCTCTTAGTGTATCAGCGTCTCCAGTTGCACATATCCAAGCTGCCTCAGTTTTGTGCAGAAGCAGCTGAATTTCTTTGAATGCTTGCTAAATATTTGCTTTCTGTTTGGAATATTTTTATTTCTGAGAAAACCTTGATAGTGAATCTCATTGCTTTGAAAACATTTTACGTCTGTCTTTTTATAGACTGGGAGCATGCATAGCCCTTTCAGAAGCAAAAGCGTCAGCCTTTACCCCTTGGTTACAAGAGCAGTGTTGTTCAGGAAGGCTTTCAGTACGGGCATAAGTGAGGCTTTTATTTGGTATTTTCCCTGTTTGTCACACAGAGCCAGTTTTGTCGGCTCTCTGCGCTTTAAACTTGTGACAGCTGAGGGTCTGGCTGAGAGCTCAGCTGCTTTTTTTGCTTAAGCCACAGACTTGCTCCCTTTGCTGGCACCGGAGGGTGCAGGTGGCATCACTTGAGTGTTGGCCAGAGACCTCCTTGTGCTTTCCCACCTTTCCTCTGTATGCTCAGAAGGCCAGATGAGCCTTTCCGTCACAGATTTTCAAGAAACAAGTAAACGATGCTTAACACGGTGACAAATAGCCGTAGGGTGCATCTCCAGCCAGCCTAAATATGTTCAAATGGAGGATCGTGCTGCCGTGGAGCTACAGCCAACAGATGTGGCTTTAAGTATGACTGCTCGCTTGTAGGTTTAGTGAGATCACACTTTTGGTTCCGTGTAGTCAGTTAAACAGGTACAGCAAAGACCGACCTCGGACAGCAGGTTCTAGCAGACTATCCTGTTTGCGTGGATCTCGGCGCTGGAAGTGCGTAATATCCTAGGGGAGGTGGTTTTTCATTTGTTGTGGGTAACAAGCTTCTCAGTAAGCGCTTCTAGAGAAGAGGTAGTGTAGCACCCTATGGAAGGCAGAAATATCAGCTCTGGACAATAATCAAGCGCAAGTAGAATGGGTTTCAGTATATTCCTCCTTCTCCAATGCGTAATGGCTGCAGTTCTTAATGGAATTGTAACTAGTAAGAGGGGCTGGCAAGAGGGATGTAAAAAATATGGCAAAACATCTGTTAAAATAAGGGAGAATTAAATATTCATGCTGAAAACATTTTTCCTTGTGCATGTGTAGCAAAGTGAGCCAAGTTCTTCTTAATAAGCTTATTGCAGGCTTCGCTGCTGATTAATCATAATGGAGTATTTGATCAGAATGGTAATTTCTCTGCTACGTGTGGCTACTTAATGTCTATCGGTATGAATTTAGCTCGTACGAGCATGGGAGGGTAAATTTTGCACAGGGTATTCTGGAGACCTGAAATTAAACTGCGTTAGGAAGCTTCAAGACAGATCTTTCCCTTTGTCATTGATGCTTCACTCTGTGAATAGTCCCAAGTCCAGGGTTTTTACACCCATTATGTACAGCGGGTTTTGGTTTTTTGACTTCATTTCTGCTGGCATGAATGGACTTTGGACTCAATCCTGAAAACCTGCTTTGCAGAAGTATTTAATGAGAGGTTTGACCGAGCGCATGTGAATACTTCTGCTTTAGCCTGTCCCCCTTGTTAACTGCTGAAATTGAAATGCTGAAGTGCTGTTGTGACGTAGTCACCCGCACTCTTCTGTCAGGAAGAGTCATCTTAGTGTCGGGAAAGGTTTTGGATATATCCTCTTGACTCTAGAAACATCTGCTCTGATAAAGCTTTTGAGTAAGCGAAGAGTGGACCGAGTGAAATGCCCTCTGAGATGCTGCCAAAAATATTCTTTTGCAGTTGTTTCAGGGTTGGTTGGTTTGGGGTGGGAGGGGTGCGTCTCCTTCTTGCTCTGGTTCCAGATAAAAGTTCTTCTCCCAGGTAGCCTGTGCTATCAGCAGTCCTGGCTTATCCTCTCCTCTTGCAGAAGAGGAGAGAGATGAGGTGGTGGGTGTGGGTCCTTGGCAGCAGAGCAAGCAAGGAGAAGTTGTTGAGCAGCAGCACTGAGGTGCGAGAGCTGAGAAAGAGAAGCTCTGCTCCTCCCCGTTACTGGACGGAGGACAAACTCCCCCGTGCTGTGGATTGCACCGCACTGAGTCACGAGCGGGCTGAGTCCGTGTGTGCAGGGTGGTGTAGGTGTCCCGTTTTGTGACAGGTTAGAGCTGATTAAAACAGCAGTACAGTAAAGGTCAACGAAGGGACACAGCAAGGCAATAGAGCTGAATTGAAACAGTAGTGCTGTAAAGGTCAATGAAGGGACACAGTAAGGTAAACAAGAGTAAACAGAAGCAGTCAGAACCAGAAAGAAGTTTGTTGTTACACTAAAGAATTTCTTTGTTATGTTTGAGTGCACAAAATTAGAATTGTTTTAACAGGTGTTAGAGCGCATGTAGTAGATAAGGAAACTTTATAAACCCCTGTAAGTGTGCATTAAAGCGTCTCCGCTTTCCACCTATGCCGGAGTCCGTGCCTTCATTCCCTCAGGGTGGTGGTACTGGTGGCCTCTCTGCATCAGTACTGAGTACGATGCCGCCTTTCCACAATGAGTCAATCTCTTTTTACCCCTTTTCAAAAGAGAATGGATCATTCTTTGCCAATTTACACGACCATTTACTCCCTGCAATAATTCAGCATCTTAGCTGCAGCTGAGACACAAATGTTTCTTTGGTGTAGTTAGTTACTTGTTTGAAGAACAGCAACACCAAGCGGCCTCTGCGACATTGTCTAGCCCATAACAGAAAGTGAGATAAGAGAAATTGCATGTCCGGCACAGCTAAGTAAACACGCAGACATAGCTGGGGAAGGAAACACGGGCCAAGAAAGCACGCCTGTGCCATCTGGGCACACGCTGGATTCTCATTTTTGATGAAAAGGCAAACAGCGTTGCTTATTAAAGAGTCATTGCCATGTTGGAATTCTCTGAAGCCTTTAAATAGCACTTTACGTATGATTTTTGCCTTTTTATTTCCTTCAAATACTCACGGCCTTGTGTGTTTTTGCATTAGCCTGAGAGGACGCTTATCAAGGCTAAGGAAGTAGATATCTTGCAGTGCGATTTCAAAACAAAATGTGCCCACGCCCTTGGCCTGTTTCTAGAGCTAGCTATCAAAAATGCGTGGCCCTGATAACCATTCCTGCTCAAAACAGAATTGACTTCAAAAACGGGAGTTTTAAGGAAAACTGGATTTTTCTCATTGTGTTCTAATGTGTGGCCTTCGGGAACTGGGTTTCCGAGCTTTCTCCGCAGGGTGCTAAAGCAGCCTTGCGAGCTGGAGGTGGGTTCCAGGCTATTGCAACGTTTGAAGAACTAGAAATGGGAAAGAATCGTGAAGGGCTGAGATCAGATTGCTGAAGCTGGCAGTTTCTAGCACCTGGGAACATGAGCTAGGACTCAAACCACTGACATCCCTGTCAAAACACCCAAGTTCAGCTGCTTTAACAGGGCCACTATTACTGATGTAGGAGGGCTCTTTTATTTTTTGGCACAAAATACCTGATGAAATGTTTTTAATCAGCATAACTCTCTCTACCCTAGGCCCATAAATTCTGAGAAGATAACTGTATGCCCACCTATGTCAGGGTGTTTATAACAACTGTAAAAGAAAACCTATATTTCTAATGAGAACTTACATTTGTACGAAGATCCCACATTGGGATAAAGTAATTGCAGATGTGCGCAAACACATATTGATGTGCACTAACGATTTGAGTTTACGTCTTGAGTTGGGGAAGTGCAAAAGGGGAACTACTCATCTAGTAACTTGATGAAATAATTGCTGTATTATTAACTGAGAGTACAACACGGTGTTTTGATGATTTGGAGCAACAAAGCCAACGAACCACTGGAATCCCAACTCAGTGAGTGTAAATAGTACCTAGTGGTGTTTCTGTCTGGGGTTTGAGTTTGATCCGAAGGGGTAGTATTTGACAAATATTTGAGATCTTGAAAGTTAAACTACAATTATTTGATTTTGATCTCTTAAGGAGCCACTGTTAAACGTTGTCCTGCTGTTCTCTATGGTGTTTACAAAGTCATGTGCGTGTGTATTTAAAGCATGCCAATTGCTATGTTTTTTTCTTCTCTTCCTATTTATTCTATATAAGAAACAATTCTGTTTGACAGAAACTCCATTAGGAAAATTAAAGTCCAGTGCCTTCCCTTGATTAGTCAAAGTCCTCTGTTGCTGAATAATGTGCAGGGCTTCCTTTAATCTTTAATACTTGATTAATCAATAGGCAGAAATCTTCCTGAATGACTAATCTATACCTGCCTTGGTAATTTGCCCTCCCACTCACAGCACAGTTGACTTGGCAGGATTTTTACAACCTTGTCTTTCTTTCTCAGTTGACATCCGAAGAAAAGAACTCTGCTGTGTGCTCTATTGAATTGTCTTTCTTTTTGCTATTCCTCCGCAGTACACGAGTGAGTAACGTTCTTTCTGTGTGCGGTGCCTGGCTGGTGGACCTCTTTGGCTTTGAGATGTTGCATCTTGATTGTTCAGTGTGTTACCAACGTATGACAGATTTTTGCCCTCCGTTCCCTTTTTACCTTGCAAGTTTCTCAGGAATCTTTATTCTTTCTAATAGCCTGCTCTAACTAAAACCACGTTTGCCTCCCCCATCTCTTGATTTATATTTTTTTCGTAACTCTAGTCCTTCTTAAAATGCTTTCTGCGTATACTGTGTTGCTTAACGGGTATATCGCCAAGTATAAATGCAGCATGCCAACTTATAGTTTTTGGCAGTGGTGGTGTTGCAGATGCAAAGTCTGTGCAAATTGACTAATTGTAAATCTCAAAAATCAGATTTGTGCATGTGTTGGAAAAGAAGAGCTCTGAAGAAAAAGGTCAAAATTTTCTCACTGAATTGTCCAAAGCTGTGCTCCTCAGCCTACGCCTGGAGTCTGATCTTGCTTTCTTGTCCCGCGATACAATTCCACAGTTAATTCTGCTGACGCTAAATGGCGTTACTTCCTCCTTATGTTGGTGCAAATTGGAGGAAAGGCTCTTGCTTTCATTCCCGGAGGAAGTGATTTGGTTTTCCAGTCTCTGAAGCTACCAACATCTGCCATTGGGGGATGCCTCTGAGAGCTGTTAGCTGTAGGCTCTTGCTTTGCTTTTTCTGCAACGTCCTTTGCTTACTCTGACTGTGCCAGGAAACAATCAGTAATTTCTTACTGCGAGGAACTGGGAACTTGGGAAGAAAGTGAAACACTGGTCTAAAAGGCTGCAGGATGTGGCTGGGCTTTAGCTCTGGAAAGGGTTGATAGGTCACTTTTTAATCCCCACTGCATCCTTTTAAGCTTAGACACCTTCTTAAGACTTGCTGTTGAATCTTGCTTACTCAGTTAGCATCCTTACTAGCTGGTGCAAAGCCGTAGAAAACTTTCTGCCATGCAGTCAGGACTGAAAATGGGCAAAGCAGAAAACCTGACAGAAAATGATAACACCAAAGGTCAGATAAATCCTGAACCGGAATCAAGCTTACTTTCCCTGTGACCTGGAAAGCATCTGGCAGGTTTTCGGTAGGCTGTCTGGGGAAGGGGGTGCCTCCAAGAAGCCATCTCATGTGGGAGCACAGTTATCGATTAAAGCACGTTTCCCAGCTCGAGCTTGATAAAAGCCCTTCCTGAGAGCGCTTCAGGAGCTGTATGATATGAAATATCTTTGTACTGGGTTACATTTTCTTAACCTTGTTTATCCTCGGGCTTGTTCACATGTCCACATATGAATAACGTGGATATGTCTATTTGGATTTGAGGTAGAAGGACCTCTGATACTATAAAATCCTGAATTTAACTGCATGGTGATTGATACAGAATGTGTTTCTTTTCCTGTCACGCTCCAGTCTGAGCTCTATAAATGCACAAAATCAGTTGCAACGGGCCCTGAAACTACAGCATAGAAGTAGTTTTTATTTCTTTGTTTATTTCTTGTTACGTTGCTGTTTGCTGCGTAACTGATCATCTTTGCCATCATGACCACTTCTAAAACGCAGCTTGTGATTGTGTGCCCACGTGCCCAGAGAGTCACAAGAAACTGGTAAAGCGTCTCTTTGTTTTCCTCCAGAAGATGATCTCTGCTAAGGGGATGGCAGCTGGGAGGGGCTGTTCTAGAGGAGTCCGTACCCAAGGCTGTAGCCTTCATCTCTTTCTGCAAACGGCAGATACATGCTGCGTGCTGTTCGCTTTGGTGGAGTCTGTTCTGCAATTGATGGTTGCTTCATATATGCGCGACTTGGAACTCTTGGGTTTGTACAGATAACAGAAACGAGACTAATTATCCCAGTTTTTCCTCTTCTTGCTCTGTTTTTCCTCTTCTTGCTCTGCTGTATTTCTTGCTCATTCAAATTACTTAGCATCGCTGGCTTCTCACCATGTTAGCCATGACTTCACTTGCAGGTGAAGCAGCTTTTCTCTTGGAAATTAAAATCAAACTTCTGCTAGAGAATTGCCTTGGTAGCAGGACCCAAAATGCAGTTCAGTGTCATGAGAGAGCCTGGTTTTTCTTTCTAGATCTGCATGTAGTTAAACTGCAGCTGCCTAATGTTCATGCATGGAGAAGCAGTCTAGCGTGCCGAAGATACCCTCCTTGAGTTACTGCTTTGATCATTGGAGCTATGGTGAAGCAGAGGCTTAAGAGCTGGATTTAGTTGCCACTGCAAAGGCATGTAGTGTTCTTGGACTTGGTCTGATGTGGATTCAGAAAAACTTCCTTTAGCACACGTGTGGTTTTTTTAATAAGCATGTTGTGCTAGAGAGACTAAACCTAACTCTTGTAGAGAAGGTATTGCTGCTAACTAATGCAGAACCGTGGATTTCGCTGGGCCTTCACTAACTTTTCCTTTGCTCCTAGCTGAATGTGCATTTCCCACCACTTAAAGCGAGTGCTGTTCCTTTATCTCATTCCTACAGGTTAGTACAAGATGCAACACAAAACAGAAACCAGGGCAATGAACTGCTAGGCCTCAAAATACAGAGGCATCTGATTTTTGTTACTTTGGGTATCTCCTTTCCCATTCATCCTGACACCTGCTTGTTTTTGTTGAACTTCTCAGCCTCACTCAAAAGAGAGAAAGTTCCTTTTAGTCATGCCCTAGGAGATGCAGTGGCTACCTGTAACAGCGTTGGCAGGTCAGCACCAACAATGAAGGAAACGAGAAAGGAGATCTCGCGAGACAAGTAACAAAATAAGACAAAGAACCACTGACAGTCTAAAGCTTTGCGTAAAACCAGTTGAGTCCAGGGGGCAGGAGGGAAAACTAACGTGTAGGGAGAAGAACACCATGTTTATTCTCATAATTTCTGCGTGTTTAAAAAGTGTGGCTGAGCTCAATAGGCAACTTTTAGTACCTGACCAAGAGGCAGTTCCACTGTGTTAAACAGAAAATCTGCAGTAATGAAAAAGGAGGAAACTGTTTGGAAAGGTAAGGTTGAAGGAGGGAGACTTCAAGGAGCAAGACACTTGGAAATGGGATCATAAAAGAAACGATTACTGTATATATGGGTTTGAAGATATAGGTTGATGCAAGTGCCTTGAGAAGAGCTGGGCATTGGCAGACAGGCCTTCTGTAAGAGTCTGCTTTGAAAGGAGTATCTTAGGCCTGAACCTCTGAACCGTGAATCCATTCACAATGTACACACATACCACTCCATAGCTTACAAACTTTGTCTCAAAGCGGGAGCCAAACCCAATCTGAAACTGCCCGACTGCGACAATCCATAATTTCTCCCACAGTTACGTCCTGTGCCTTGCCATCTGGATTAATTGATTTAAAACGCTGTTTAAGTCAGCTGTACTCTGCGTGGAGACCTGTTACCTTACCGCTTCCCTTCCGGGAAAAGGAACTGAGCATGTTCCCTGTCCTCTTGTCCCCAAGTCTCTCTCCTGTTGTGTTATGTTTTCCCAACATGCTACAATCCGTTCCATCCTTCTCAGGCCCCTTTTGATAGCATCAACACCTCTTTTTGTTGCCAGGCTCCTGCTCCCAGCCTCTCCGTTCATCCAAGGAAAAAGCCCCTCTTTGTGCAGCTGAGAAGCCAAGGATGATACCTCTGCGGTTGGGGTGCATTTTCTTTGCCAAATCCAAACTTTAAAATTTAGTGTTCCTCACAGAGGTGGGAAGGGTTCGAGTACATTCAAGGCTGCTGTTCCCATCAGGTTTTTCCTTTCAGTTGACCTTCTCCAGGCCTTTAATGCTATAACAGCTGCCTCTTGGGTCGCTTTTTAGGTTTCCTTGCCCTCCTGGTTGCTTTAGTGTGTTGGCTTGTGAAGTTTTTCATGGGGAGTAGAATTTGTCCTGCTTTGAATAAGTAGTTCCAAACTGCTAGGCTATTTTATTACTTATATAGGGCAATAAAAAAGATGGATATGTATGTAACCATGTATGTAACAGTGCAACTTAGGCTTTTCTTTGCTTTCTCAGCGTGGTAAGTCTCTTACACAGCAGTATTCCAGAGCCTGTGCTTTTGTGCAGTTATGAGCACGTTTTCTTTGGGTGATAAATAACAACACCAGCCTTTGAACTCAAAGCATAAAATATAGATGTAAAAATTTTGTAAAAGTGTAACTGGCAGAGCCACAGCTCATTCTAGTGTCAGATTATAAACGCAGTCATTTCAACAAGTTGAAATGGCCAAATTTGTCCGTGTGGAACAAATTTTATCAGTGCCGTTCTACTGGAGGTGATTACTTTTAGCAAATCCTGAAAATGTTCTTTATCATCTTGTCCTGTGAAGAAACCCTTGTGAAAGCCAAATAATTAAGCTCATTATTGAAAACCTGGTTAGTATGATTGCGAAATCACTCATCCACCAGATTAATAATTGAGATGAACTTTTTGCCCAGGCTATCTAAATTTCTTTGTGTGCAGGATAACGTGAACCACAGGAGTTGTACTGCTGAGAATGACAAGTCTGATTTGAAACCTGGTGGTTGAAATAATTAATTGGTAACTAGACAGCTGTTTAACCCAAGGGCAAGTTCTGATGTTGGTACTGTAGTGTCTCCATGTTTGCTGGTTTTGCTTAAGCTCTTAAGGGCTGTAAGTATTCCATTCTTGAGCGAATTAATAAGCGTTGTATACCCAGCTCTAGCATCTTGGGCTTCTGATCACCTCCTTCGTTTCTTCTCACTGTACAAAGACTAACAAAGACCTTCTCAGCACAGGAAGGTGAGAGGGGAGAAATTGCAGGTTTTCTTTTTTTTTTTTTTTTCTTTTTTATTATTTTTTTTAATTTGATTTTCAGTGGGTCACGTTAAGCTTTTGTGCTTTGGGTAGGAGTGAAAGAACTGCACGCTACTTCACAGTGGCTCCTTAGGGAGAGCAGCGCACAGCGGGTGAGGATGTCCTCAGTTCTCTGGTGAATAGCTGCCCTCTAATATTTCTAAGTGATAGTGTTATTTGCACACAAAATTGTGCAGATGCTCTTCTGAGGCTGACACACTGGACTATGAGCCACTGAATTGAGCACCTGATTAATGTTGTCTTTTCTTGTAATTTTTTTTTGTTTTTGCTTTTTTCTCTGTTGCCTGCCTTCCTCCTTTTCCCGCTTAACCCAGAAAAACTGATTGAGGGACTCAAATCTCCTGAGACTGCGCTTCTGCTCCCTGATATCCTGCCTCTCGCTGACCCCTTCGGTAGCACGTCAGACGCTGTGAATGGTAAAAATAAATTCAGGGCACCTCCTTCCCTCTGTCTTACACGGCATGCCTTGTCCCGCATGATAACTCTGTGTGTTTACCCCTCACTGTTGGTGAAACGCAGTGTGATAGGAAGTTACGGATTACGCTGAGACAGATCTGCCTTTTCCCCGTGAGACTGGCATCTGAACTTGGCGTTTGCATTTAAAATCTAGGCTTACTCATTTGGCACGGTAACATGGCATGGTTGTGCCTTGCGTGGTGTTCTGGTCTTGGTAGAAGAAAGTTAATTGTTGACTGAAGGAGAAAATGCAAAAAAACCCGTCCATTTCTGCTACAGACTTCGTGTGTAACTGCGGCCCGGGCACCGAGCCTGTCTGTCTCTCCATCAGCCCCCAGCAGGGTGAGGAGGACGGCATTGCCTTTGACCTGGGGCATACGCCGAGAATAAACGTGCTAGGCTGCGATGCGCCCACACGCAACAGGCTCCAGGCAGTATATAAAGATTTTGGAGTGTTGCAGAATCGTATTCTGATCTTTTTTGCCAAACGTATTGAAGACTAATAATCGCAGGCTGCCGTTAGTTGCGGTCAGCTGCTTTGGTGGTTTTGGGTCCCAGCCAGGGTCACCTGGCTAGCTGGTTGCAACCTTGTAGCTTTGAATAGAAAGGTAGGAAATGAGTCACCTTAATAGCAAGACTCACTCTTTTTCTCCCTTTTGTGATTTCTGGCAGTTGTCTGAATACTCTTAGATAATGATCCTGCAAATCTGAGACACACGCTGCAATGCAAACAAAAATACTCATTAATCTCTCTTAGGTTGACCAACTAGACCATTTCTGATCCTAGCATTTGAGTGCATCCTTGTTCTTTGACTTCTTGGTCATTACCTTGGTGTTGGTCCTTGAGGAGGAGACCCGGACAAGCATTATACATGGCTGCTATGACTGTGACGGTTATTGTCCATGTCTCTCCCCCTCCCCTTTATGGTTTCTATCAAAACAAACCTTTCTATCCAGCCGTTGTAAACATCTCCTTTTGTATCCACATAATGGACGTCAACATTAGACGATATTGGGGACTGGTGCTTCCAATAAGACATTGAATTCCAAAACTTTATCACCTCTTTCCTCCACTGGACACTCAAAATGAAAAAAAAAATCCCATGTCTTCCCTTTTTACAAGCTTAACTGGGAATATGCTAAGGGCTCCACAGTAGGCGTATTAATGATCTGTTACTTCTAATGTGAGGGGACTCCTTAAAGGCCAGTGTTTTCCTCTTGCTGGAAAAGGATCTTGCAAAAGCTCGTAGCTCTTCTGCATAGCTGCAGGGCAGGCATTATTAGTCTCCCATTCCACCCTCTGGAGAGTTCAAACTGGACTTGCACAAATTAAAACAAATAAATAAATAGAACATAGAAAAACTCAAACCCAACAAACGCTAATGTGTTACACTCTTCCCTCATGATTAAATTAACATTGGCCTGACTTCAGCCTCTTGCTGCCAGCATAGCTGACGCGTATTAAAGGGTCACTAAAGGATTCAGACAACTGCCGCCCTAGTTCCTACTTACGCTGTGTCTTGCAAACTAACCTCTGGCTTCTTCTCTGCTCTGGTGTTTTGCACATTTGGAAAGGAAAACCTGACGTAGCTGTTGAGAGTCTCATACCGGGCCTCGAGGCTCCACTGCCCCAACGCCTTGTGTCGCAGACCGAGTCGGTTGCCTCCAACAGAACAGGTTGGTGAGGCAGGAGGGGGTTGGGGGGGCAGGGGTGCATCGTACCGGCGTGGGCTGTGTGAATCGGAAAGCGCTGTCTGCTTGAACATAAGAACCTCTGCTGCTTTTCCCGCCGGTGTAAACTGGGCTTGCTTGTGTGTCTAAGTGGATGCTGCATGGTTCCTTGAAGGTCAATGTTACTTGTCTCCTTGTGAAGAACAGTACAGTATTCCTTCAGCCCACCATTACAGATCTGTAGGGGCCAGAGTATTGCACCGATGAAGTGCTTTTGAAATCTGGAGCAGTCACTGATTTTTGTCTGTTCTATTGGGGCGTGGTAGCAAGCAATTCATGTCCCTTCTTACTGTGAAGGCCTCGATCTGGCCACTCTTGCAGCAGCAGGACTCGACATCTTTTTCAGAGGTCTCTTGTGGGATTTTGCCACACGCAGTTTTGCCAGAGAGTCCCTGCAGCTCTCTTTTTCACTCCCCTTGCTTTAACCTGTCTCTTGTGGGATTTTGTTGTTGTATACTCAGCTTTAGAGGGCCGTTAGCCCTAGAGAATGTGTTACATGTTGCTAAAGGTGTTGGGAATCCCTCTGCCCTGACTGCAGAGCAGTAGGGAATGCTTTCCATTGCAAAAACTGGTAGCTTTTGTGCTGGCTTTGCATCAAAGCTCTGTTTGTACACTAAGCGGATGGGAATGGGAATGTGAGAATATGAGCTTAACGGTGTTTGTGTCCTGTTTAATGCTACCTTGCGGCCTTTGGATGTTCACCTGGATTCAGACTCTCTCACTGGGGAAGACTCTCTGCTTGACTGTTCTCTGCTTTCTAACCCTGCTGCTGACCTCTTGGATGAGTTTGCTCCTGTAGCTTTCGCAGCTCAACCTCACAAAGGTAAACTGTCCCTCTGTCTCTAACACCTAACCGGTCCTGTGACGCAGTCCTTGGCTATCGTGAAGTGAAGCTGATAACGGTTTACACGAGCAGATCCTCTGACCCATGTTCTGGTGGGGTGGTTTTTTTTTTTCTTCCCCCCAACCCATTGTTTTGTTTTCTTCCCATGCTGGTGAAACTTGGAGTCACAGAATCACAGAATGGTAGGAATGCACAATGAAGTACTAAGGGAAGAATAAAGTATTCAGCTTGACTGTAAAGACAAGGTTTGTCAAGACAGGTGGCATCTTCCGTGAAACAGGGATACAGCAGGCTCAAATAAAGGGTAGGCTTCTGTATGCAACCCTTCAGGTTTGTGCGTGAATGCACTCTGGGTTTGCTTTTTCCACATGGGATTTAAGACTTGCTTTTATGCTGCATTATTAGTTCTGGAAGGGAGCCTGACAATCATCTATACTGGTGTCACAGGTTTTTGAAACGAAAGGAATTTTTTTTGGTTTCTCAGAGTTATCGCCCGTAGCCTGTGACTGAACTCTTTCAGATCTGGAGAATGTTTTCCTTTCCGGAGGTTATCAGGAATAGGTTCTGGAGTCAAACCGCAGTGTCACAGCAAATACGAATGAAAGTCTGAGTGCAATATCCAATTGAAAAATGGAAGAGTTTCATAGTAACACAAAAAAGCAGAGCTGAAGAAGAGAAGCAGACCATGTGTGGTAATTCCTGGGAGCTGCAGATCAGCCCTTGCAGTACATCAGTGCTTGAGCTTGAGTGGAAATACTGTGCAGTGATCAGAGTTCCGTTCTCTTTCCACTAACAAGCAAGAGTAGAGGACCCTGGGAAGCTGGGTCCTAACTCAGATGGCTTTTTTTTTTTCCAAGCTGCAGAGCATCCAGCTGAAATCTGGGCCCTCTCCATGCAGTGTGGCTGGAGCAGTGGCACTGGAACAGTTTGAAGAGCTATCAGCTGGAGTGTGACTTGCACAGTGAACTTCTCCTGCTCTGGCACATCCCTGTTACGGGCTAAAGCAGCTGCGAGCAGTGCGTGTGTCCCTTGGGGACAATGCCAAACGTTAGCAGCCGACTCTCGCATAAGGCAAGCTTGTAGTGAATGTTGGGTAGTACACATCCGCCCGGGTAGGAGGGAACACCAGGACTCTGGTCTATTTATTGCCTTGAAAAGAGAGGCCCAGAGCACAAACGCGAACTACTGGGTGCCCCTTGACGATGGGTTTTGCTTAGCTCGTTTGGTAAGTATCCCTATAGCAACAGAAAACGATCTGTCCTCAGAGGAATCGCTGTAAAAACAGTCTGTAATCAATTTTTACACTTGATGGCACTTCAAAATGAGTTTGTGTTTTTCATAGAGCTTTTGGGTTTAAACAAGCAGTTGTTCTAATTGCTCATTGCTATAATACACTTCCATGCCACTTTATTTTGAGTAAATGGCCTGAAATGTATGTCGAGCAGTTATTACTCCATGTCTGGAACATAGCAAAGCCAAAACATTGTCGGTGTGACTTAATGAGAAAATGAATTAACAGACTCCTGCATGACTTCTCCCAGGCTGCACTGCTGTTCCCTCTGGGATGAGAAAGGCTCACATTTGACGAGGAGAGTGAGACTTCTATTAGCACGAGTGTCGGGGAGGGGGGCAAAATATTAAAATCTTCCAGAACTCATTTATGGCTTGTTTTCAAACCCTGCTTTCATAGCTCTGGGCGTGGTCATTAACTGTACCTCTGTCTCAATCTTTTTTTTGTTTGTTTGTTTGCTTTGTTTATCCAATCCTGGCTTTGTAAAGCACCAGTGGGGCAGATGCTGCTGTCCATGGGTATGATCAGCCTGTGGAACTGCAACGCTCCAAGTTATCAGTGGGACCAGGAGGACTTGGAAAAGCAGCCGTGGCCTGGGCATGGACTGATGTTCCAACCGTGCCGTAGCATCCTTTGTGCTTTTCTAGGCTGTTTTCTGGCCTCTGAATTTTTGCTCAGCCTTCAGGATTCCTTAATTTGCATTTGCTGAATACAACGCCAAGCTGCACGTATGTGAGGGGGGAGAATTTTTTCTGCTTATGTTGGTATATAGTCACTGAGGCGAGCTCAAACACTTTAGGAGTTTTGCCCAAATAGGGACACTCGCCAGCCTTTCCCTCTCCTTAGGAAAGGCAGTCCGTAATTGAGCAGTTCTCCTTCAGTAGCCTCTTGTACAGCAGTCTCCAGTTGTACGTATCAGTGAAGTGAAATGGAAATAGGATGCTTGTAAAGGCTCCCAGGTAGGTTGAGAAGAGCCAAAAATAAACAACTCCAGAGACAGAGAGATGAGAAGATGAGACCTTCCGTTAAGATGAAACGTCTTTGTGTGTTTGACACTTTACAGGCTAGTCTTCTATAAAACTTGTGGGGTTTTTTCTGGGTCTGATCCTCCAGAGGACAGTGTATTTCCACAAGTGGTTTCTTGCATCATCTCACCCAAAACCTGTTAGCATATTTGTCAACTTTAGGTAAAGAGCTTTTATTCTTGATAGGAGTCAAACAGGAGGGTTCCTGTTCCTTGGAAACCATCGACTTGTACATGTCCTTGCTAGGCTTTCAGAAATATTTCATGGAGTAATTGAGGACCAGATTTTGGAAGGTATTTTAGGTGTCTAAAGTAACAAGTGATGCACAGCGAGAGTGTGAAAGTCCCTAAAGGTATGTAATTGCCTGATAAGGCAGATAAATGTCTCATCTACTGTGGAGACTGTTGAAAGTGCCTCCCACCAAGTGTCTAACTGCAGTTGACGTGGTTTGAAATCAATGGAATTATGTGCCAGAACTGCTCTAGGGGCCTTTAAAAAATCTCTCTCGGTATCTAGTTACATCTTCAGGCATTTAAACTCCTCGGAAATCTGACTTCATATTGCACTTCTTGTTTTATCACTGTAGGTGAGAGCTCAGGGGTTTTGTCTCACGTAGATGACTGGAATTTCTTCTGTTTGTTTCTTTTTCCCCAGCCCTTTTCTTCTCCCTGTGCATGAGAGCTGGTAACTGGAGAGCCAGATTGCGCTCTCAAACTGTACTAATATCCGACAGCCACTGGATGATGACAAGGAATACCTTCAATCCTTGGGAGCTTAAGCCCCAGGCTTTTACCACAGCTTGGAACTCTGGCAATGGTTAAGCCTTCAGACTGGCCACATTTTATTGTGGTTCTTGTGACTTGGCTTGCTTTTTGATTTGGTTTGGTTTTTTCCCCTCCCCTTTTGTATTTAATTGGCTCTCTTACTACTTACCTTCTTTACCAAAGACTTACCAACTTTATTCCACCTTTTAAATGAAACTCCTGCTTCTAAACCCCGTCTCTAAAAACATAAAGATGTTCTAACACTTTTTAACAATTCTAACCAGCCTTCTCTGCTATCTTTGCTTCTTTACCTCTGTTTCTCCTTTATGCTGCAGAAGATACTAACCTGATATCAGGCTTTGATGCTCCTGAGGGCTCTGAAAAAGTGACAGAAGATGAGTTTGACCCAATTCCAGTGTTGATATCCAAAAATTCACAAGGTAAGCCAGGATCTGGGGGTGAAAAAGGGAAGGAAAAAAGGAAAAGTTCTGGGATAGTGGTGCTGCAGCGCGTGGGAAGGAATTCAAATAATAAACTGTAAGATACTGTCATTGTAGTATTTAGTGAGCTTAGTCTTTCTCTGATTTACGTTGGCCTTGAAATTTCTCCAGATTCTCTTTGTGAGAAGATTGCATGTCCAAAAAAAGATAATAGGCGTGCAAGCATCTTTAGGTCCCAGGAAGTAATTTCTACCAGTCTGCCAGGCAGGGCACACAAACACCTCTGTGGCTAAAGTGCAGTGGAGAACCGCGTTCTCCGACGTTCTTATTTACTGTTCAGGCCAGTGGAAGGAGGTCGTCTGACTTTTCAGTGAACTTGGCATGAGGTGCAAGAAAGGGAGATGATGATAATAATCCTTTGTAACTCTGAAACTCCTGCTGAAAGTGAGTTTTTTCACTTCCAGCCGATGTCTTTCAAAGGTGCTTGTGGGAACTGAGTGTGGGAAGTTTGGTAGACGGTACCCACCTCCTTTGAAGAGCTTGCAGCAGTCAGAGTCCTGTAAAAGTTTCTCCTTTTACAGCATTCCTGTCACCTAGATCACATTAATGTGGATCTTTGCAAACAGTTTCAGTCTTATGTAGGGTTAAGTCTAAGAAGCAGCACTGTTTCCTTAAAAGAAATAACAGTGCTGCCTTTTGTAGCTCTTGTAGGGACAGAAGTAGGCAGCGTTTTGCAGTCTGGTCAGTCAAATAGGTCTTCTCTCTGCAGTCACGCCGTTGAACAGTTTTGACTACAGCTTTCAATACGCTAGCAGAGGTTTAAAAACATACTCCAGGGCTCCTTTTTTTTTTTTAGTTTGATGGCAGAACTTTTTTGACTTCCCTAACCCCCGTTTTTGTGCTGTACACCTGCTCTGCCTCTAATGCCAGCTTTCAAAGACTGACACTCATTAGAAAAAGTTCTTGGACATTAGAAACTCTGCTCCTGCTGAAAGTCAGAGAAGGTGTCTGCCAAAGTTGGGCCAAGATAAGCTACCTTGAATAAACAGGAGCATCTTTCCTTCAGTGTCAAAGCAAGAAAGCCACATGATAGCTCAGCTCTCCTTGACGTAGCTGGCAACTCAAAGATGCTCTTAAAACAGCAACTAATTCTCAAGATTTAAAACTTCGAACAGTCCTTTCTATAGGTTGTGGGAGTTCTTGTAATTGCCTCATAGATCCTTTAGTAAGGACAGAATTCTGCAGCTTGGACGTAAAGCCTGGGAAAAAGAAATGGTTTGTAGAGATTTGGTGGCTGCTGTGATGTTTCTCCACGCGAGTCTAGCGAGCTAGGTTTGGGGGGTGGGGAGAGGGTGGAAGAGCAAGCAGGGGAATGTTGTTGCTATCGTGATGCAAGTAACGAGAAGAGCTTGAGCACATTTTCTGTTTTGCTTTGACTTTTTTCTTTCTTTCTTGCTCTTGAACATCTGAAACTGTCGTGTGTGTGTGTCCTGTTCAATACTGAATTCCTATCTCTCACACTTTCAGGTGGGCATTCTAGAAACAACAGTGGAAGCTCTGAGTCCAGTCTTCCCAACATAGCCAGGTCTTTACTGCTGGTGGATCAGCTCATAGACCTGTAGCAGTGACACAGTAGCAGACGCAGTTTCTGTAACGTACCTAATCCTTCGTTTTCATTTCCAGAAGAGTTACCTTCAGTTGTGGTTCTTTTGGGCTGGGTTGTTTGGTTTTGTGTTTGTTGGGTTTTTTTTTTCTCCTTAATTAAAAGAAAAATCTGCCAACAGGAGACAGTCACCCACCTTTCTCCCTGCCCTCCCATGCCCTGGGAAAGATTGTGTCTCAGTTCCCCAGGTAGTCCTCTCTAAAGTTGGTAAAAACCCGTTGTGGTTCCTTCTGCACCTGTCTTTGCTAGCCGATGTCTAAAGGGAGCACCGTCCTTAGCCGCCCTGCTGAGATGTACACATAGCACCATGGAAAGCCTAACTGTAAATGAATTAGATAATCGTAGCTGATGTATGATCCCTGCGTACAACAGACTCCTTTCTCCTTAGAGTAGCGCGTGAACAACTGTGTTTCAATCTTTGCGTTTGTGTTTTTGGGTTTGGGTTTTGTTTTGTTCCTGTTTTCTGATGAATGGGCAGGAGGAAGGGGACGGGTGAGATCGGTAGGGAGGTTCCTCTCCTGCAGAATACAGGTTAGGAGAGCTGATGTTTCTGAATTGCCAGTATGTGCTTCAGAGGAGGAGAGAGCACCGAATTCCTCTGAAGTAGTCTTGCCTAGTACCTCTGGTGATGGTGCGTATGAAGAGAGTTTTCCGGACTGCCCCCAGCTAATGGTTTGCTGTTTAACAATCCTGCTTGTGAATGAACTGCGCTTCCTTGGGGGAGGGGAAAAAAAGAAAAAAACAAAACAGATTGTTAAAGCTGCAAAAATGACCCTAAGTTGAAATATAACAAGGTTTTGAACCAAATACATGTGAGTATGGCTGTGACTAGCATTTTGTTGACCTTTTTTGGATGAAAAGGGCATTGTGGCAGCAGCAGATGTATTTTCTGTGACTTCTTTTCTGTGTTTGACTGGAAAAAAAGAAAATCCCCCCAACCTACTGTAAATTGTGTATGAAACAAATTGTCCTACGGTTGTTTGTCTATTTTTAATCCTGGTTTTAGTCAAGCATCTGGTATCTGTTCTGGGCTCCCCGTTTTCTCTTGTAACTGCATATAGTGCACACCGGTTAAGTATGGAACCATTTGTTTCAGTAGACAAAGATTACCGTGGACTTTATTCCACTCTTCGGTCTTTGTGGAACAAGCATGCACTTGGTTCGGATGGTTTGAAATAAGTGCTGCTACAACTTGGTGGGTTTTACCTTTTCTTTTTCCCTTCACATGCTTAGTTTGTCAACTAGCTGGATACGCTAAACTTGTTTTCATTGGCTTATGGTCATGAAGTCCGGAATTTCTATCTTGTATTTGAAAGCTCTTTCTGAACAGAAGGACTCTTCCTCTGTAGTGGAATAATTAATAGCTTACTGCTAACCTTGTGTATGTGTATGTAGCTGTATTAGTAAAAGTGCAGTTTCCCACGTGCGAAAGTATGAACGACTGAACTATGTATGTACTGACCTCTCGCTAAGAAGGAAAGAAATCAAAGTTCGTGACGACTCCTTTCCTATCTCCAGTCTCTCTGCTATTCTCCCACCCCAACACTTAGTTTAACAAATTCTGTAAATAGAACTACCATCGATTGTGTCTGCTCTACATTACTCTTCTTTTAAAACCTACACTTAATAATAAAAGTATTGCTTAAGTGTGTTGTATCATTACATGTGTATACTGCACTTTCCAAGAGAAGCTTTACATGAGAACTATGGAAATGACCTTAGTAAAATTGTGGATAGAACTTTATTATTTTTTTGTTTTATATTCCTAAAGCACAGGCAAGCTGGACTGGAAAACATGAAGACGCTATAGATAGAAAGTTATTGTATAGTCAGATACTGAGATTATATGAAAAGAGAATGGATTTTAAAAAGTAACCATCTACTGTATATTAGAAACAAAGATTTCTGTGAATTAAAGTACTTTTAAAGAATGTTTAAGATTTTAAATCTAATGGCACTTGTTCAAGGGTTCTGGAAAAAATTATAAATGCACTGGGTTGTTAATAATGCTATTAAATAAGCAGATGTGAATGTTTATTTTATTGCCTTTTCAAGTAGCTATTCATGGATCTGGGTGGGAAACACGATACAATGGAAGCGTACATTTTTAGAGATGTCTATTATCTAGACCTCCTTCATCAGAAAATACTCACCACTTATTTGCGAAATGAACGGAAAAATGCAAGAGAGATGAAATGAATGGATATTTGGGATTAATTTTAAGCTCTCCAAAAGGCACGACGCTCCTACAGGCGTAGGGTTAGTGTTGGTATGCCGCTCAGAAGTTGCGGAGTTTGTGTGAAAGCTGCTGCTGTGAAGGAGCAAATTGAACTTTCATCCAGTGTCCGCACGGGAGAAGTTTGGTACCCGGCATTCCCGAAACAGCGTAAGAATGATTCTCTCTTATAGCTCTGGTTGGAGCCTTGCTTGAAGCCACGGGAGGGGTTTCTGTCCCCTTTTAAGAGTTGTAGGGTCAGGTGTTGTTCAGTAACAGGATACAAACGTACAGTCAGCAAAATTGCAGCAGAGCGATTCTCCTCTCTGCCCGGTATGTGCTGTTCGTTCACGTCAAGATGACAGAGGAGCCTTTCTGCCCTCACAGGCTGGAGCTTGTAGTAGTGGTGTTGGCGTGAACTGTTCTGATGGATCCTCCTGATAGGATACTACAAATGCAACCACAGTACATGGAGCAATTTCCTCTCAAGTCAAGGTTGTGCTGTGGATGTGGGAATAAACTGGTTTAGGGGTAGCAAGATGTTCAGAGGAATAGCTGGAACGTAGATGTTGGTTCTCGCTTACTCTGAGGGGGTTTGGGTATTGAACTGCCCCTGCCTTTGGAAATCTCCCCAGTTCATCTTTTAACCGGATGAGCATGAGTGTCGCACCCACAATTCGGAGATCAGCAAATTTGTGTTGTATCTGACAACATCCACTGTGTTGGGAGCACCTGTCCCAAAACCAGAAGGTGCTGCAGTTCCTGAATTCTGGCTGCCCAAGTCTTCATGGGCTCCCCTGGGCCTTGGCCAAGCATGAAGGACTTGGCCAGGGCTGCAGGCACTGCACAACCTGCTGGAGAAGTCTGAGATGGGTGGAAGAGTCTTAGCACTGGTGGCTTTGTGGCAGACCTTCTGCATCCTCTAACAGCCCACTTACCACAAGCGAGTGGCAGCTTGAGTGAACCTCTGTGTACAGGAAAAGTATTTTTAGAGGAGGCTTCTTGTAGATGAATGACGAGGGCATTCTTCAGCCTGAAAGCTCGCAGGATATTGCTTCCTCTGACTTTCCAAAACCACCTTATTTAAAAATTGATTAAAAAAAAAAAAATTATTACAGTGAAAGTTCAGATGCGATTCAGACCAAAGACAGTTCAGCAGGTTTTGGGGTATCCAAGCAAACATAAGATGTGGAGCGTGTGGGCCTCTGACTACAGAAAATGTCATCAAGCACATAGCGTGCTGCGGTAACGGCTGAAGCGTGTGCGTGTCCCTATGGAGTACGTTATTTGCTTTTTAGCCAATACGTTTTCTAGTTCAGGAACTCTCAGAGGAATCCGTCAGAGTTGGGGAGCAGCCGGCATGGATGTGGGGGAAGTGTGAATGTGACAGGGGGGAGTGCTCTGATGAATGAGGCTTATCGGTCAACTCGGTCGCCAGTAATCGGGTGAGACTAGTTCCCGTGACTTCTCTTTGAGGCGTGTGGGCACTGCACGTTAAAACTGCATCACTCCAGGAGGAAACAGAGACTTTGGCAGGGGGGAAGAGGCTTTTCTTTCTATTTATTTTTTGTTCCTGTGTAGTCTCTTTCCGTAACCAAGAGAAGCTGTGCTCTGGGGACAGCCGTGCCTACACGCAGGAGCGCAGACTCCACGCGCAGCATCCGATCTCGTTGCTCCTTGGGAGGAAGGGTGGGTTGCTTGGCTGGGGTTGTCTTGAGGACGTTACTGATGTGTGAGACTTGTGCTCCTGCCCTCCCCAGGAGGGAGTTTAACCCCTAGAAACTCGCCTTATGCTTTTCTTGGTCACAGACTGCATCTTAAAAATGACTTGTTGGTTGTGCACAGTGCAAACGAGGGGAAAACCAAACGATGCTTGTTTATAAACTGCTGGAAAATGGTGTGTGGGGTGAGGGTGTTTAACACCTTCCCCGTCTCACTTTGCACGCTGCAAATGACGGTACAAGCGTGCCAAAACTGGAACATTAAAGTCCTTATCTTCTGGAACCGAAGAACCCTAGATCTGCTCCCGGATCTGCCACTGTGCAGTGACTTTGGGCAGAAACGCTTAATTCTGCTGTCCAAATCGTTGTCCAGTGACGTAGCAATGGTGATGCTGGCCTTTCATCTTCTGCCTGGACACCTCCTCGCTGAAAGCACTGCATGGGGGCAGTTCTGTATTGTTGTTGAACGATGTTGCTTCGAGGAATCGGAATACAAGGGAAAACTCCACCGTTTCAAGAACGAAGGAATGAGAAGTCTCTGACCCTTTTTAAATGCCAAACTAGTCATCTTGCATACTAGTAATCATGCTGATTTTTAGCTCCCTGTTACCACATGTTGAGACCTTCCTGACTTTGGCCTGATGAAATCAGGAGAGTTATTTGGTGGAAGAGTAGCTTCAGACTCCAGGAATGCCTCTGTCTTCCTGACTTTCTTGTTTGGGCTCTGCTCCAGAAATGAGATCATCATCTTGGTGACTGCTCGGCCTCCTTGCACCCCCTGTAGTAGGGAGAGTAACTCTTTTATAGCTTTCCTGTCAGTTATTTCGGTACTTTGCCGCTTCAGTGCACCATTTTCCTTCTAAGATGGGGGAACTCTATGGGCCAGTGCTGTAATTCAGGGGTAAATGGTCTTTTCTTCAGGTTGGTATCTGAATACACGCAGGGTGTATTCCTGGGGTACCAAGTGATAAGTATTTTTATTACCACGGTTCTTCCTGCAGAAAGGGAGCCTGAGGATAGTTTAGGAATTGTTTCTTTAGTATGCGTATCTGACCCTGGAATAAAAAAGACATGAATGTTGTACAAGGGGAGGGAGAGACCTTATCTATGAACTCAAGCTTCTGTAAAGATTTTATGCTGTAAAGCTTGCAACTGTTAGGAGCATGCGTGCGTTAAAACCCAAGCATTAATTGAAAGCATAGGGGATGCTTCCCCATGAAGTAACGCACAGGTCTCGGGAGCCCAGAGGAGGAGGGGACAAAAGAGGCAGCTGCCCACTGATGGTGTCCATCTTGGCCCAGGCAGATGTTAGGAAATGCTGCCTCTGCACAAGAGGCATCTCTCTTCGCACGAGCGGTTGTGTGTCGATTCAAGCAAACCATCTGCCTGTATCTTTTCAGGCCTCTTGCATAGTGTGCCCTTGGTGTGAATGGGAGCCAAGCCCTCACAGAGGAGGGGCAGGGCTTCAAACAAAAAGGCACTGTCTTAGTTTCAGAGATTTGTTCTTTACCCTCGTGCTGTTAGCAGCTCGTGGAGCGACCCTTTCTCTCCTTTACTGTAACGCAGAACAAAACTGCCATGCCTTTTCATGTGAAACGGTCCCTCCAGCGCTTCGGTCTCGCTGGTCTCTGACCTCAGACCTGCCAAAGCATCCGTCGGCGCTGGCTAACTTAAATTCTCTGTCATCCTAAAAGTTATGCAGCGTGCGCCCCTGAAACGTTCGTCTGCAAAGCCTGTGGCTATGGCTGCTTATGGGAACGCACTGACCTTGTCTTGTTAGCTCTAACCTGACCTTCACACAAAGGGGTTTGGGGATTTTTGGGGTTTGATTGCACGTTTCAGTGGCTAAGCATAGCTCAGACCTTTTTTAACAAAGGAGATTAACAACTGTGAGAGGAGAGTCTAAGCCACTGTCTAGTTAGACATGTGCCCAGATGTTAGCTAAAGGAAAATGCTGGCATGATGTGGTCGTCCTTGTTATAGTGCTGCTGCCATAGCTCCTTTGGGACTGGCCCTTCGCTTTCTGCCAAAGGAACCAAACTGAGGGAACCCAAGAACGTGGGGAAGAAAAGGTGCCTGAGACCGTTACTGTGGGATGGTGTCTGGAAGCCAGGTCTTCCTCCTTCAGCATCACAAAAATAGGACATAGGAGTGTAGAGGGTGCTCCTCTCTCGTCAGTGAATCCCCAAACTTCTCAGGTAACCCACTGCAGTTTAACATCACTGTGCCCATTTTTGTTGTTGTCAGGGCCCTTCCCTTCTTGCTGTATTGCCTGGCAGCTTTGAGTGAAACCAGCTCCTGAGCGAAGGCCGGACCGAGCTCCCACCTAAGCATCGCTTCATTTTTTCCTCCCAGAGTAATTCACAACTCCTGTACTTAGCAAGGCAGAAAACTGCTTCCAAGCATTCGGTGCCCTTCTCACTTATGATGGGCAGAGAGAGCAAGAACGCATTGGAAAAAGTCATTTTTCTGAGAATAGTGTGTTCTGCCTATCGTACAGTGCCTCCGAGTTCAGAGACGCATGGTGCTCCTGTCCTGAGCAAATGGGCTTATATCCTGTCAACGCTTCTCTTACTCCGTCCTAAATGTCATCGCTCACATGAACCCAGACACCTACTAACGCGAGTAACTCTTTAAAAAGAGAATTCTGCTCAAATGACTTGTTTGCGCTGTTCTTGTGAAAAGTGGGTCATTGGTTTGCATTGGCGTGATGTTCACCATGGTAAATGCCTTTTTCCTTGCCTTGTTTTCCTGTACGCTATAATTCAATGAGGACTGGGTAGTGCAGAGGTGTTTGCGTGACGTGGCAACCGGTCTTGCTCTGCTTCAGCCTGTATTCTCAAAATCTCGCACTAATACCTGGTAAATATATAACCAGCCTCCTGGAAGAAAACGCCACTGTAGACGTACTGTTCCTGTAATCGGAGATTAGCATCTAAGGTTAAACCATTGCTGGCAACGTAGGCTTCAGGAAAGATAGACAGTATTTTTGTAGAGTAACGTATAAAATGTTCACATATCTACACTGTCTTTATTTAGCAGTGTAATGTATCTAAGTGAATAGTTTCCCAATAAATACCGATTTTGATGCCTAATGAACGACTATTGTGTCTTTAATCGTGAGAAGTGACTGAGAACGGACTAACTCGCGTCCGTCTGCGGACATGATCAAGAAACGGTGCCTTGCGGGCTGCGATGGGTGTGCGAACGTGAACGATTAACCTGGGCAGAGTTTGGACGCGATGATGCTATTTTGTCACAGCAGGGTGGGTTGGTTAGTACCTCGCTTGTCCATCGCTCAGTGGATACCAACCAACCTCCTTACCCTCCTCGTTCTTCCTGCAATTCATGCTGCTTAGTTTTCACGTGCCTTTTTCCTATCCTCTTGCTAACATGAGTCCAATGACATACTCCTAACCTGCCAGTAGTTCTTTGAAGGTAAGATATCTTCTGTTCTGTCTGTGTGAGTCGTAAGGCAAAACCAACCCCATCTTGGGCTCTTGTAACTGGAGAAGAGCAGAACAGCAAGCCTCTCCCCGCACTGTCTTGTTACACGAACATGGAAGCAAGCCAGATCGCTATAGTTATGTTAGATACTTGATCTGAAGTCATGGTATGGATTGTTTAAAATCATTTGTCTTGCAATGGTTTAAAATAACGCTGCTGTAATTACCGGGATTCATGAAAAGGGATAGGCTGACCTTCATTCTTTGAAATGTGTATGTTATTTTAGCAGATTGTAGGGCATCCCTGTGTATTTTACACGCCCGAGTGTAATTCCACGTATCCGTGGGATGGCTCACAGAAATAGAGGCTATGCCAAGCTATATATCTGCTTGTAGGGCAGTCAATAAGCAACGGCGCAGAATGAAATGACAAAAATTGTCTGTTTGCTGGAGCCTCGTTCTAGGCAGCAGTGTTACGAAGGGAAAACCTTTCTGATGGTGGTCGTCGTCGTGGGTGGCAGAGAAAACCTTGTGGAATGGTGCTGAGAGAGTGCTGGGTGTGCCCATTCGTGTGTCAAACATCTTCCATCTCTTTCTGAAAACCGGTACTTGTGGTGTTCCCGAGCTGTGAGGCAGCGTCGAGTTGTGTGTCCGTTTGTGTGTCGTAAATACCTTCCCTGGCATTTTTATTTTCTTTTATTTGCCTTCCCTCTCCTTCCCATTTTCCATGCGTGATGGTGGTTTAAATCGGAACGGCATGACATTTCTTGTGTAATAAGTACCTTTCATTCTTGTTTATGACTAAGGAGATGGAGCTTGTTGAGTAACACTCTTCTCTTGCGTTTTTAGGTCTGCAGAGGGATCCGGCCCTATTCCCAGTTGTAGCTCTTGAACTCTGTAAAGGACCTTCTGGCAGTGATGGACTTGCTCTGTACAAGGGTCAGTCTGAGATACTGGAGGTGAAAGCACAGCACAACTCAGAGTCAGACTACTTAATGAGAGATGGTCCTTCAAGCAACAGCTCCTTCTACAGCAGCGAAGGAGAAGGGACGGACCACGAAGGAGATATTTTGGATTGTAGTGGGTCCAGGCCTTTACTGATGGATTCGGAAGAGGAGGAGGAAACCTGCAAGTTGCGCGCAGGGTTCCTGCAGTCTGTGCCCAGGGAAAGACACGAGGCCTCCAAAGATCATCCCCATTCCCAGTCTTCCCAGACGAGAGCAGGGGAGATGCTGTTCCCCGCCTTCCAGTTGCACACCGGGGAGGTTTTTAACGAACCGGATGTTTTTGCCACGGCTCCCTTCCGAAGCTCGAGAAAAGTGCCTGATGAGGTGGATGTCTTTACCAAAGCTCCTTTTATCTCCAAGGGCAACGTGGCTCTGAGACATCCAGAAGAAGCAGATGTATTTCTGAGAGCCCCTTTCACTAAAAAGAAAAGCATGGAAGAGTTGACTTCCCATAGTATGTCTAAGGAACCCTTCGCACCACCCGTTTTCCTAAGTCAAGGAGGCGATGTCCAACACAGAGCTAACCCGATGTTCCCAAGCCTGGATTCGGCAATGCGTGGGTCCACGGCCTCGGCGAGATCTCTGTATTCCTCTGCCGGGTTTACCCAGCCAAGCAATCTTCATCCCTCTTCCGTAAGAGCCGTGGAGACCCAGGAAAACATCCCTTCTAAAGGTGTGCTGCAAGAGCAGGGTGGCGTGCCCAGTGAGAGAAGCCAAGGAGGACACGCGCTGCCCCAGGAAGCCGTGCTGGGCTCCGTGGTTAACAAGCCTTTCCGTCCGCAATCCTTGTCAAAATATTCCCGTCACTACAGTCCAGAAGATGGGCAGGGTCTCGAAGTCAAGCCCATAGCTGCTTACAAAGTGGTTTCTCAGACCAACAGACAGGCGATAGCAGGATCTGTCTCTGTTGCCCCTCTGTCTTCCAGGACTACAGAGCTGCCCGGCGGGGATCCGTTTGCTTCGGCACCCTTTCCTTCCAAAGCGGGAAAGCAAAAGCCTTAATCTGCTGTGAGCTGGGAGGTGTGCTTCCCGTAGGACCACCTCTCACAGGACCTTGAACCTCTTAGTTGAAATGAATGACATAGCAATATATATATATAAAAAAAAAAAAATTATTGTTTTTTGGTCAGAACTCTATTTGCAGTGATAAATAGTTGAACCATTTTAAGTTATGTTAGTTAGTCTGAGCGCCTGGCTCTCAGGATCTTCATAGCCTTTTCAGTTGCTTCTTACCTTCCTCCTCTCACTGTCTTCCCCCCCATTTATTTTTTAGATGCTTTTCCAAACCAGTAATATTCCGCATTTTCTGGTCCCGGCTGGGGAAATGCATTATAAGATGAATGAAAAGGTTTATTAATTACAGAGCAAGTCAAGCAGGACTTGCTACTGCTCTGGAAAGGAAGGGATTTCACAGGTTAAAGGGTTATTGCGACTTCTTTCCTATCAGCGGGGGCTCGTGGAAGAGAGCAAGGTTGCATATTCCTGCTGCTCGGCGGTGATGGCAAACCTGGCAGCCGTGGCTCCCGAGTGATTCTCTCGTGTGTGCGTTCGTAGGTTACGCGCACGCCGAGCGCGAGCCGTGCAGGCGACGTCCGCTACCGGGTTTGCGCAGCGCTGATGTGAGCAGAGCCGCGGCATCGCGCGTGCAGCGTTTCTTTGCTCGCTGTGGCGTGTAACACGTGGAAGTGCTCCTGCCCGGGGGCCTGTGCCGGAGCCCGGAGGAGGCGGTGGAAGGACTCCCAGTGCCTTCAGTCGCTTGTCTCGCAAACTCTCAGATGCGTGAACTTCAGCAAAGCAATCTGTCGGGCTCTTACTGTTGCTGCTGTTTGGAAAATGGGACGATCGGGCAAAGCTTTCAGTTTTACACGCATTATCTCCTGTCTGGTTTATGCCAAAGTGTAGGACCCAGAAATTTGCTTATGGCGGTGTGAAGGAGAGAGCCGTGCATTTTTACAGTATTAAAAATACGCCTTATGAAAAAAATTTATTATGCAAACAATTCAATAGATATTCTGATCTACATACCTCATTTGGTGTAATTCAGCATTGGCTGCAGTCCGGTTAGAGTGATTTATACTAGCAGAGAACTTGACTCTATCTTTGTAAATTCTGCCTTTTTGTTTTCCTGTTGGTTAAGGATGAACCTAAACAAAATCCGTTCACACTCCACTCCGTTGGTAACGTTTGCTCTGCTTCCAAAATACTGTGCTTTCTACCGCGTTCCCAAAGAGAAAGACAACGTACTGTTTGTTCAGTCATGGGTGCAGTGAATCCCAACATAGTGTTTGGAGGAAAAATCGCCTGGGCTGGCAGCTGGGCAGAAACAAAGCAGACTTTGCTCCCCTCCCTTTTCAGTAATATAAGACAGAGATAAGAGTGGAACCTCCCATCTTTATTTTGCAAAACGCCTGGTTGTGTAAGTTGTCTTGGATCTGCTATTTCTGGCCCGCAAAGGCTACTTGTAACTGTGGGCTGGCTTTGAAAATACCCAGTTACAGGGACTCTTTGGGCTCCGCGTCGCTGATGGACCTTTGCGGTGCGGTAATCCTTCCTCCTAACAGGTGCTGGTGCTGCAGAATGTCTCCCAAGAAAAATTTGTGCTGGTTTTATTTTTAAGGACTTGGCATCTATGGAAAAAATCCCCATTGTTCCAGTAGCATCTGGCCAGGTCTCTGAAAAGCCTTGCGGTGACCGTTTCGAAGGGAATTTGTTCATTATCATGCGAGCTGCAGCCTTGCGCTGAGGGTAAAGGACACGTTTGCCCTTGGGGGTCTCTCACCAGTGGCTCCGAGTTCTTGGGGCATTTGCAGGGGAATTGTTGGAGCCATGAGTAGGTTGCTGAGATCAGGACCGGTCGTAAGTAGAGCAGGTTCCTGCCCTGCCCGCTTTCTGATGTGTTTGTGCTTGGAGAGAAGGTACTGCGAGTACTGTAACGCTACGAGAGGGAAGGATCAGCTGTAGCTGCTCCTAACACACTGGAATCGCACCCAGGAGAGCTGCTACAGCCAAAAAAATAGGCTTCAGTCTAGTTTTGTGGGGGAAAAAACGCTGTCACCACCTCCAGCACATAGCTTTCTCCGATGTCCAAATAATAAGCATTAAAGGCGTGCAACACGCATATTAAAGATCCATGTGAAGGCTGCTTAAACAAAGCAGAACATTACTCAGCCCGGGGCTGACTCGCTGCTGACTTTTAAGCCCAGCAGCGTAAGGGGAGGATGGATGGAAAAACCCAGAATGCCGGGAGCTGATTTAGCGAAGCATCTGCAAATAGGAGTTACCGACTGCTCCGTGTTTCCTTTCCCCTCCCCGAATTCAATTCCCCTCCAAAATATCTCCAGTTGCGAGAGAGGAGCCAAATGTTCTGCTGGACGTGCTCGGCGGGGGGATTGCCTGGAAGGGAGACGAGAAGCTTGGACTGAGGTCTTAAAGCCCTGGGGCGCGGGCGGAGAATACTTGAAGGCAAGGAGGCTACGTTGGCTTGCGCAGCCGGGTTGCTGGCTAATAGTGACTTGCCGAGCCCAGGTCAGGTCACGTTGTGTGGAGCTGGGAACCTTCTGCTCTGCTCTGCTACGCTCGGAGTTAAGTGATATTGGTGCGTCTTGGTGGTTTAGGGGTTTTTCTGTCCTCCGTCTCTTGAAAACAGAAGTACTGTAAAGCAATGCCTGGGTTTCCCTTGAGGTGTTTCGTTGTTGTGTTTTGTTGTCGTTGAGTTTTCTGTTTAAATATATACCCGAAAGGCGGTGGTTGTTTTTGTTTTAAATATATACCCCCCCCCCCCCAAGTCGGTTGTTGCTGGATTGGATCCGTGAGAGATGCCGAGAATGACTGCGATGGCAAACTGTGAATTCAAGGGATACCGAGGAGACTGAGCGTGAGGGCCCAGATCTGTTTCAACACGCAACCTGTGCCACGGCCATGCGAGCAGCCGCGAGGCTGAATTTGGCCTCGAGCTGTTAAATTCGCTCAGGAAGCTGCTGGAAGGGAGGTCAGGCCTTGGAGGAGCAGGGATGAATCTGCGGAACAGGGGGATGCTTCGCTGGAGCAAGAATGTGCCGCGTATAAATAAGATGTTGGTTCAAGATATTACCTCTGCTAACTGGATTCAGGTTCTCCTTCCTTTCCTTCATTTTTACTTGAAAAATTGCTTTTGGATAATTCTGTGAAACTTCTTACCGTGCCACGTCCAGGTCTCACTTAGCTGATGCTGGATTAGCATTAGCCCGCTCCCCTTCACGCTCGGACCGGAGCCCCTTGCCTCTCGTGTGCGTGCTCGTGGTGGCGAGGCGGAGAGGAGCCGCACGTAGTTCAGACCTTGCTGCCCCGCGCTGCCAGCCAAGGGAGAACGGGAAAATGCACCGAGGCGCAGCGAGGCGTGCGGGCTTGTTCACAGCCCTGGTTCAGGTCGGCTCAGGCTGCATTTCCAGCTAGCGTTTTGGCAGCTTTTATGTTCTTCAAGCACTTTACACAAAGAGCAAGCTAACCGTGCCCCAGGAGCTAATGATCCTGCCAGCATACATCCAGTGCTTACATGGTTGTAAATCTCTTTTGGGGGGTGGAGGCAGCTTGTTTGTATCTCTGCGTGTGACCTATAAAGTAACGGGACTTTTGGCTAGGGTCAGAAAACTGAATTTCAATGCCAGTTAGTCCGATCTCCTTCTCGCTTCCAGCCTGTATTCCTCCTACTCCTGCACTGCCAGTACTGCAGCTTCAGCGTGATGAACTGCAAGTGGAAATTTCATTTCCGTAGTCTCTGAAGCTTCATGTTTTTAATGAATGTGGAAGAATAATGCTAATTGTTTTCTTTGCCACACAACTGGTGATCTTAATGAAGTAAGACCGGTATGGCCTCAATGCAGTGTTTTGAAGTCAGTTTTCTGAACAGAACTACTGGTTTAATCTTTTTCTTTAAAGCTGTAGTAAATTCTCTTAGCTGCCCTGGGTCCTCACGCACGGCCAGAGGGCCGCAGTTACCACTGCAGTCCTGCGACAATCGTGGATTCGCGCTGGGAAAGGGACTGGCTCTTACCCATTGCCAGCTTCAGCTTGAATGCACTTAAAAAAGTCTCTCTTCAAAGTGATTAATCAGAGTTTCTGCATGCAAAAAAGAAAAAAAAGGCAGTTGGCTTGGCTCTCTGTGCCTCACTGCTGTGACGTTTGTAACGGGACCAGCCGCTGTGGTGTTACCCTGCACTTTCCGCAGCCTGCTGCAGTATTTTCGGGACTTTCCCCGTACCTCCTCTCCCCCCCGGCCAGCTCAGCACCCGTCGTACGTGGTGTTAAGTTTACAACCTTAGCCTCTCGAAGCCAGCGCACACTCAATCTGTAATGCACACTATGCATGGAGCACATAGGTGATATTAAGCTCGTAACAGCAAACCCGTGTAATCATGACACACAGCGCCTGAAGCGTGTCTTCAGGGGGACTTAAGCAAGACTGAGCGAGATCGGTTTAACTGCTGAACTCTCAATCACTCCAAAGTGGTAATTGGTTACTTTAACTCAGCTTCCACCAAAGACTCTTGTGTTGGGGAGTTGAATTTTTGTGGGTTTTTTTTTCCTCATGGTGTTAAATCAAGGCCTTTCAGTACACTGAAAGACTCCAAAGCATTTTTACAGTAGTATCTTGACAGTGAAATCTTGTTCCAGCTCTGAAACACATTCCTGAAACCTGATCAGCTGTATTAGTGTTTCTAAAAATAAGCCACGGCCTGTAGTTTCCATTGTAGGTAGGGCAAATCCCGTCGCACACCTCGCAATACTCCCCTGTGAAGTTAGAGGGACAAAGCTGATCCGCTGTTCCCCGATCCCTCCCCTCCAAAGGGAGGAATAACGGCTTGCAGGGCGCTTGCTCGGGGCCGGGAGCTCCCAGGTAGGATGCAGCTGGTGGAGCATCACCACACGCCGTGTCCGGCAGCGAAAGAAACTCTCTCGTTTCTGCGTGGAGCGGGAAGCCGGAGCTGGAAGCGTCCCTGGTCTCCGCTAACTGTGACAAACGATCTGTGACTCGTGTCCTAAGAGCAGTGTTTCGGTTGCGCCGCGCTGTTATCGAGGTAATTCGTAGAGGTCTTGGGAGAACCTCTGACTTGCAGATTTGATGGAGTCAAGTTTTGCACTCTGGGTGTGATCATCTGTGTTTCTGGTAATCATTATGAAGAAATGTTCGAGTTGTAAACATATGTACATTTTATTAAAACTGTATCTGATTACAATACATCTTCTCCGCTGTGCATTCCTTCTCCCCTCCCCGTGCAAAATATTTTTGCTGGATGCAAAGAATCTGGTTTTTAACGAGTCCTTCCTCCTAAAGCACTGAATCCGTCTGTCCCTGCTATTTTATCTGGCAGTTGGAAAGTCAAACTGATCTTACTGCTTTAAGCAGAGGCTTTAAGCAGTGGATATTCCCGTTTACTGGAGAGAAACCTTCACGTCTAGGGAAATGCTACAGCTCCAGACAGCGCAGAGGTACTGAGCCCTCCCTGCGAACGCAGGAGCTGCTGCAAGGGAGAGGAGGTGCGGAACAAACCCATCCCCGACGAGGATCCGCCGTACGTGAGCGAAACGGTCCGTGACCGCCCGCTGCCGTGCCGAGCCATGCACAGGGAAACGCCGGGGGGGTCCAAGAATAGGTTTGGGCAAAGCTCGGGGAAAACGTGCTTTCTGTGAGCGCAGCTGCCTGCCAAGGTACAGCGAATCCAGGGGGGAATGACTGAAACCAAGGGCTGGAAGTTTGTTTCAAGAACTTGGTTGGATTTTGAGGTTGTATTAGTTAATTGTAAGAGAATAAGCAGCTATGATTGGCCTAATGTAAGTGACTTTCTGGTCCAAAATGGGCAGGACTCTAATCGTATAAGGGGGAAAAGGCAGCCGTGGCTGGAACCTCTTCATCTTGCTGAAACTGCAGATGTGTCTCCTTCCTCCCCAGGGAGACTGTTCCTCCTCTTGTTCCTTGTGCAACAGCCCTGAATGGTGGCAGCGGCTGCCATCTGCAAAATCAAGAGCTTCCACCTCAAATATATTGCGATCAAACCACACACATTACCTCTAACTTTTTCTGCAGCCCCCAGCTCTGGCAGGTTACTCGGGAGTGGCCTAAATTTGCCATTTCTTGAGGGTGTGTGAGGCTTGAGGGGAAAAAAACAAAGCTTTTTGTGTGAGAAACCTGGTGTGGAGGGGGGTGTTCCGAAGCGCTGTGAGGGGTAACCCGTGCTGCTCCTGCCAGGGGGTGATACCGCGCTGCCGGCAGCCGGGACACGGACAGCGGGGCCTCATCACCCTGCAAGGGGCTGCAGAACAAGCTGCTTGGGGTGGGGGGGAAGGAGTATTCCTACAGTTATATTTTTAGCAAGGACGCATCTGTAGGAAATGTCCCCCGGCGGCCAGAGGGTGCAGGGGGAAAAACTCCGCCGCGCGCCGCTCCCGCCCGCCCGCCGCCAGGGGCCGCTGCGCCTCAGCCGTGGCGGGAAGGGGGCGGGGCGGCAGCGCCCGACGGCCCTGAGGAGCGCCAAGATGGCGGCTGCGCGGTGGCTCGGCGCGGCTGCGGGGCTGGGCGGCCGGTAGGTGACCGCGGGGCTCCCTCGGCTCCTCGCTGCCCCGGCCCGGAGGAGGGAACCCGGTTTTTTTCCCGGCGGGATCCCCTCTCGCCCCTTCCCCGCGCGGCTGGGGGGCGGCCGTGTCGCAGCGAGCGGCACCGCGACCTCCCGGGCCGCGCCGGACTCTCCTCGCTCTTCCCCTTTGCTTCCCCGCTGCAGCAGGGCGGACGAGGGTGAAGTTGTTTCTTCCTTCTCCTGTTTACAGACAGGGAAGGAGAGGCTGTTTCTTCCCCCGACCCCATTACAACAGCGAGGCGTTAATTCCCCCCGACACGCAGGTGCTGAGGGCCTTCCCCTGAGGGACTCTTCACCCCCCTGCGCACATAGGTGTGAGTAAGGAGGGGGAATTCCCCCTCACATGTGCTCAGGACGGTGCAACAAGGAGTAATTCTCTCCCCTCGTGTGCACTGGGTCGTGCAATGAGGGGCAATGAACTCCCCCCATGTAAGCTTAAGACCAAGCAATAAGGGGAAGCGTCGTCGTGTGTCCCCCCCCCCCCCCCACTTGCTAAAGACTGTGCAATAAGGGGAGATTCGAAGGACGATGTGGTGATGGGCACACCTCCTGCCCCATGCCATAGACTATAACATGGGCTATAATCTTTATTCCCCAAAGCTAAAGGGAGAAAAGAGAACGTTTCTCTTAGGGGACCTTCCTCACGCATCCCGTTGTGGTCTCTGTACCTGCTATCAAGACCACAAAAGTAAGCAAGTAACGTGATTCAGACCTTTTTTGTGTTCGTGTCTCCCTTGCTCGCAGCAGGGAGGTCCGTTTCCCGAGATCGAGCTTTTCTCATGTTCCCATGTTTGAGAAATCTGGGCCTAAGTGTAGTGTTTCTGTTTCGATTTATGACCCCCTGAGAGAATCAGCCTCCTCCTCCCTTAGTAATGGTCCCTGCAGATGTAACTTAGGTAGTTTACCCATTTCCCCCCCTCTGTACCTGATAAGGAGAGAAACCAGATAATTATTAATCCTCTGTATGTAATATTTGTTTGTGCTACCTGTGACACGAGGTGGGTTTTGGTTACATTTTCTGGTTTTCGCTTTGCTCTGAAGTACCTGCGTGCTCTTGGCTGTTCATAGTTACAGAAATCAGATGTGCAAGTATTTGCACTGCTGAAAGTTAGGCCTGTTGCTCCATTGTTCCACCTTGCTTTTTCTCTTAATGTTTTTTTTTCACTTGTTTCCCCTCTGCTCTCCTCCCTTTTAACTTCATCTGAGCTGTTTTGACTGCTAGTGCGATTTATGCGGCCAGTATGGAGCAGGGCCTCTTTTTAACTGGTCTGGTTTCGTTCTGGAACAGTACTTGTACTGGAATATACTGAATTTCTTTATTCCCCAAAGGGAAGAAATACATAGAGGTAGACAGAGGTGAGGTATGGCCTGGTACATGTAGCTAATAGAGTTTTTATCTTTTATCCAAATGTTGTCCTGGTATTTTTTTCTTATGAGAATTGTTTAAGAGTAGCCATTGCATTACCTTTTTAGCCTGTCTTGTATCTTCTAAGAGTCATATAGGAGAGCCTTATCTTTGACCAGCTAAACACACAGAGTAGAGGAGTAAATTCTGGCCTTAATTTAACCTCAGGTGCTTGGGGTTGGATTCACCTCAGCTGTCTGTAATCTTCTGAAAATGAGGTATTTAGTCCAAGGGAGATCTCCAGGTTCTTGCCACTGTCCAAAGGAAGACAAAAGGCTCCCCTAGGGTGATTTATCCTCCTTTATTTGTCTGCCTTTAGCGACTGTGAAGGAGTCTAGAATAACTCTTTAGGTGGCTAAAATTGGAGAGTTACGTCTATTTTGTTACAAAATGAGAGAGGGAGCACTGAAAAGGGGAAAAAGTAAGGGATGTTTTGTGATCTAGCCTGCGAGCTTGCTACGTTACCTGAGAGGTTTTAGGTAGGTGAGAGTCTTGCTGAGTTCTGGGGTTGCTGGAAACATGTGAAATGCTCTTTCTGTGGGGTAGTGCAGACTTGCGGTTTGGAAATTGTTAGTAAAATTATTTTTCTCTAGGTTCTGTCGTACGATGTTAAAAGATCATAATTGGACAACAGCACAGTCTTTCCACCAGCTTGCGCCAAAGAAACCATTTCTTCCATCTGCAGTATGGTGTAATGCAGGTAAATACTAGTTAAAAATGAACAGATGAGTGCACGGTGAGTTTTTCTGTTTTGTGGGAATAATGGAAGCCTGCTGTTCTTACTGAAATCTGAGTGTGATAACATTGCCTAGGTGGTTTTAATGAAGTGCTAGTGCATTTGGGGCTTGGGAGAGGGTGTGAATGGCTCACGATGTGCTCGATTATACATGTTTTTTCTGCGTCATTCAGCTGCCAAGACTTACAAGGGGCTTTGTTGGTGCAAAATGTTATTTGGGCTTTGCTGCACTTCTTAATTTAATTTTTCTCTTAGTGTGAATGTATCCTTTGTGAAAAACTTTGTGTTGCCTTCTATCCTGCTTCAGCTGCTGAGCTCTGCCAGGTAAAATTGCCGGCCAGCCGGGTAGAACCTAGCAAGGACGAAAGCGAAGCCTTTCATTCTTAGAGCTGCAATATTTTCTTTTTTTAATTTTCCCACTCTTGAACACGCATCCATGCATTAACGACATTCTCCATTAATATTATTCTGTAACTTGGTGTTACCCTGAAGAAGCAATGTTGAAGATTGAGTTTATTGTACCTACCATTATTTTGTTCAGCTGTAATGCTCAGAAAAGAAAAAAAAAAAAAAAAGTGAAACTTGCACTGCAGGCAAACATTGTGCTTTTGCACCTGCCCGAGGGATTTAGCAACTGCTCTCCAATGCTGTGGCAGAAAGAGTCCAGGACAAAAAAATTCTGCAGGTGCTGTTGCATGGAATTAGTCACAAATGGAAATCTTATTGAAATGAGTCTGCTCAGGCAGAAGTTTCTTTTTAATTTTGTTTTCAGAGAAGTCCAGTCTTATCGGGGCCAGCACCATTTTTTAATATTTCGGTTCTAATCAACAGGTAGACTCTTGAGTAGATTTAGTATTTTACCTGCTTCAGCAAGTGTCCCGCTGACGTCGGCCTCTGTTTGGTATCTTCCTCGTACCTTGAGCAGGTGGCAGAACAGAATAATAAGCAGGTATATGTGGCGTTCCGTAGCGGCTTGAAAGGAGCGATATAGATGTTAGATGTAAATACAGCCAGTTACCCACTGCTGAATAATAAATTCCAAGCAAATTATTCACAGTTGTGCAAAGAACTCTCCAGGTTGATTAATGATTGAAAAACCTGGCCTTAGGAAGGCAGATCTTCAACTGCAGAAGACACTTAAAATACAGAGGCTACTCACCTGGCCACCTTTTCTGAGAGCTGATAGAGCCGTTTGTGTTCTAGGCTGTTGGAGATGCTGGATGAACTAACGATAGCTGGTAGTGACCCATTACTTTCAAAAAATGAGCCGACTGTACTCAATTTACGCCATCCAAATCCCCCGTTGGTGGTTATTTGCAAACTACGCTGTGAGGCTGGGTGTGATGTTGGATGCCAGCTGCAAGATGAGTAGTTCTTCCATCCCCGTGGATAAAGCTGACTAGTTGCTTGCTCCCATCAGGATTATTCTTTTCATGTTAAAACTAAGTACTTCCATGCTAAGTCTTTTTTCCTTAAAAAAAGAAAATGTAGCGTGTGCGTACGTTGCCATTGTGTATATTCAAGTCCAGTGGGTTGTTACCATGACAGACACATGCAGTAACAATTTGGCAATTTATAAATAGCGTGATTTTGTCATCTAATACTAGGGAGTCATGAGCAAAATGGCAGTTTAGGAAAGCGTTAACTCTTTTTGCTGCTTTAAATCCCTCTTATTGCATATTTTTTTGAAGTTGTGTGAGCTTGTTTCTGAAGTATAATTTATTAATAAATATTAGTTCCTAGATATTTTTGTTTTTAAAATGAGTTTTTTTTCTTTCCTGAATGTTCGGATATCATTGTGGTATTTGATGTGCAGGGAGAGTTAGGAGGAAGGAGAACTAGAAAGAGAATTAGAAGATGAGAGACTGTCCCTAACTGATGTTCAGCTTCAGTGGGACATCAGGCATATGCTGCGTGGATATGTCTACAGGAAAGTACACTCTTAAATGCACACCGTTAAACGTAGAGTATTAAATTTTAGTCAAGATCAGGTGTTTTTTTTTTTTTACACTCTTCTAGTGAAAGACAGACCCATGCCGCAAAAGGAACTTCAGTAAAAATTTCTCTCTCAAACTTTTTTACCAGTGAATTATAAACAATTTTATGTTGAATTGTTTGGTCAGTTCAGTTTCTGGAGGAGAAGTGACAGCTTACAGTAATTTTTCACTCTGTGGAAAATATTATAAGCAGGGTGTGGCTCACTGTAACTGCTGTTATGCTCGTTTTTCTTTTTTTATAGTGCTGAAAAATGAAATAAAACCCAACCCTCATAAATCACGTGTATCTTTGGGAGGGTTAGGAAAACTGATGATGCTTTGAACAGGAAGCGATAATGCTGGAAGAGGGACGTCCCAGCATTTGAGGATCATAAAACAAAAAAACCTGAGCACAACAGAGAAGTGAAGGTGGCATTTCTCGGCCTTCGGTAGAAAGCGAGCGTGGTCCTGGCCTCACGCGGTTCAATGCTGTTGCAGTAGGATGCTTTTTAGTAAATAAAAGTCAGCAAAAGAAGCAAAGACAAGGTTCCATTTATCATCTTGCTTCCTGTGAGAGAACGTGCCTGTGTTTAGCAGTCTTCGTGTCAGGCTGGATGCTTTCACAGAACATGTTGCATTGGGTTTTTAACGTGTCATTCCTGCATGGGCTGCTGTTTGCTGTAGCGCGGCGATCGCCCTGCTCTTGGCTTGCTAAATAATCGGGATCCTTGACTTTCATTTAAGCTACTTAAGTCTGACTACATTATTTTTCTTCCTTTTTTTTTCCCCCTGTCCAATTTCCAGTAAGATGTATGTTTATTCAGACTCAGGACACACCAAATCCAAATAGTTTGAAGTTTATTCCAGGGAAGGAAGTGCTGGAGTCGAGGACTATGGAGTTTTCCACACCAGCTGCAGCATTTTGCTCACCTTTAGCAAGGTATTGTATTATATATATTATATTATATATTATACATCATCATTTGTTTGGGGGACCAGTATGGGCTGCGTGTCTACAGCTGATGTTTTTAAGCACAGCTTCTGATCGTTCTGCTCCTCCTTATACTCAGGAGCAGCTTGGTTGGATTTAAGTTTTTAATGTCACTTGTGCATAAAATTAAGGCTGGGAAGAGATCGTTACTAAATTAATCTTTCTGTGTGTCTGTACTCCCTACGGCTGTATCATAGCAGAATGCATCATGGTCTGGTTTATGCGGCTGTATTGAGTGGTATTATAATCACTATTCTTGAGCAGTTGCCGCACCACCGGCGAGACTTCTGGCCCTGATTTCGCAAAATCTTTCCCATCAGAACCCTCTTAGTTCCATTAGTTACTTGGAAATCATGCAACTTTTCAGAATTGGGAAATAGACAGCATAAGGAAGTAAATAGTCCCGAAATACAACAAATTAAATGTTGTAGCCTGCTTGTTTTGGCAGATGTTGGTGCTCACTTGAACTTCAAAGCCGATGGATTTTTCCTTCACAAAAGGTTTATAATGTTTCAGTCTTGGCCCACTCTTTCGGGCGGGATCTATAACAGGTCTTGGGAGTTGCAGTGTTCAGTACCAAAATGCATAATCTGGAGTAAGAACTGCTGAGCGGATAATCGATTCACATAATCTTGGTATAGAGGGGTTTGGAGCACCATCGCAACCCTCTCTGGGAATATTTGGAAGCATCCATTTTTGCATGTTTGTCATTGCTTTCACATCAGCTCTGAAAAGAAACTTTACCTGTTACGTGGGTGGAAGGGCCTCAGTTTGAGGGCGAGATCCAGAAATGCTGCAGTAGGTTATCTCCGGAGATCCTGGTTGAAGTCATCTTTGTGTATGTTGGAAGAATTATGTGCAAGCTGTTTCATGTGACGTTCTCTCCAGGAACCGTAGGGTTATCAAACACGCGGCTCTGACGTTTCCAAAGGTCTCTTGCAGAGTTGTTTGAGAGCAAACAGGATCTTTAGAAGCAAAGCTGTGTGACTTCAAGTAATAAATACAACGTGAAAGGCTTTTGAGGACATCAAAACATGTGAGCGGAATGCTGAAGCTGTAGGATCTGGTTATGCCAAAGCGCATCAGGTTGCAGAATGCAATCGACTGTCAGAAAGTGGCTTTTTGTTGTCATATATCTGCAAATAGATGTTTTCATCAAAGAAGATGTACGTGCTAGAATGCGTGCTGTGGCAAAACAGCTTGATTATGCGTATTGTGCAGGTTAATGGAAAAAAAAAGTCTACTATGTATCATTAAACCCCAGATTATGGATTTTATAAATGGAATGCTTGTTTATTTTAAAAGGGAATATTCATTTTCCAAAGAAGTAATAAAAGCTTCCTGAAGAGGAAGGAGGGGGGAGAATTATTTAATTAATCTAGGATGGTTTGGTGCACTTGCATAATTTCATTGTTTAAGTAACTTTAAAATCCAGTTGGTTTAGTGATGTAAAAGCCCAACGCGCGTATACTGTTTCAGGTGTGGGAAGTCTTTCACATGGATATTGTGAAATCTCTTCTGTCATTTTTCATCACATGTACCTTTGTAATAAGATTTCTAATTCCTTCATTTGTTGCATTTTTGATGTTTTCCAGTCTTTCAGGAGAATATCTATATCCCCCCCCCCCCCTTCACTACAAAAGCACTCGTACAGCCTTATGCTGTATTTAACTCTGGGTGTTTCCTACTTTTAATGATTATTTTTTTTCCAGGGTGGTTTTTTACTCTTCTCTTCAGGAGTAGCATAATTTATTTATGCTGGAGATTAATTTCTTGGGGTTTATTTAACTGTTTGTGGAAATTGGTCTTTACGTTCTCATTCTGCGTTTTATACTTAAAATATTGTCAAAAATGTGCTCTTTCCTACCATCTGAGTTCCTGTGCTGCTTTGGATGTGTGCTAATTTACCGCCTGGTTGTTGGGTGCTGCACGGGGCCATCTCAAACAATTTAGTATGAATCTTAAGCCTTTACTAAATCCTCAAATTTTTCGTGTGCCATACTTTGTGAGCAATCTCCAGTATTTTTAGTCAGTTGTGAGTCGGTGTGTTAAAGCCGTGTGGACCGCTTGGCACTCGTCCTTTTATTTAATGGCAACAGGATTGAAGGCAGTTTTTACTGAGCTTAATTACTTGCTTTAATCTAAGGAACATTCCTTGTATTTGCACAAGTCCTACCTGAAACAATAGCTGCCTACTGGTTTTGATGCTGAACGTATACCCTTTTATATACAGAATATAATTTTACCTCCAAAGAAGACCTGGAGAGAGAGTAACTCTTTCACACATCTTGTGGAAAAGTCCTGTAAGATGTGTTCAGTTTTGCTACGTACACTGCCTCACAGCAGGACCTCCTGGCTCTTACTAAGCTCTAGGTGAAGTAGCTGCGAGTTTCTCTTAATGGTTCTGGTTTTATTGCTTATTTTTGTCTAGAAAGGTATTCTAGAACTTCTTTTCTGTGACAGCTTAAATAAATCTTTAAGAGTTTGCCTGAAATACATGTGCATTTCTGTGTTTTTTGTTTTCTTAACAGACAGTTATTCAAAATTGAAGGAGTTAAAAGTGTTTTCTTTGGACCAGACTTCATCACAATCACCAAGGTAAGCGGTACGGAGATTCAAATGTACTAAAAGATGAGCTGAGATCCAGCTGTCTAGCAGAGGGCCATAGAGAAGATCCAGTCAGGCTCTCGGACAGGCAGAGTGAAAGTGCCCGAGGCAATGTTCACAAATGGCTTAAAGGGAATTGTCTTTAATATAAAGAAAAAAAAAATCACAATGTATGGATTAGCACTGGAATAGGTTGCCCAGAGAAGCTGTAGATTCGTTGATCTCGGAAGTGGTCAGCGTTGGGCTGGACGAGGCCCTGTGCAACACGGTCAGCTTGGAAGCTGGCTCGGCTTGGAGCCGGAAGCGGGACTAGATGACCTCCAGAGAACGCTTCCAGACGTTCCGATGGTGTGACTAGGATGGAGCACGTTGCAGGCAGTGCTGTGTTTACCCAAGGTGTGGAGCTCGTGTCAGCAGAGATAAGGGGTTGCGGAGTAACCGTGCGGTTACGCTCTTACTGTGTGAAGAGCACAGGGCAATTCACCGAATCGTAATTTGGCTGAAAATTAAATGGAACCAAACAAACTTGAGTCTCTGAAACAGTTTGGTAAAAATATGTGTCAAATAATGTATTTAGGAGACTTTATTTTTCATCTCTTCCTCGCTAAAATTTTAATAGCACTTGGCGTGCAAACAAGGAAACCTTTCTGGTGACCATTGTAAATTGAGCCTTACTGAACTTTTTTGGCAAAGCTGGACTTGACAAAACTATGAGATCAAATCCATACATCAAATGTGAGAGCCCATTATGATATCTTTAACATAAGAATTTCTGTGTAACTTATTAGGAGGCAGATACTCTGTTTTTATTCATTATTTTTTTTCATTCTGATTCTCATAGGAGAGTGAAGACCTGGATTGGAACTTACTGAAACCAGATATTTATGCAACTATAATGGATTTCTTTGCCTCTGGCCTACCCGTAGTTACTGACGAGGCACCTAGGACGGATACAGGTAAATCAAACTCTGCAGGAAGAGGCCAGTATCCGCCTTTGGGGGTTTTTTTTGTGATATCCAGAAGAGCCTCTGCTTGTCCCTCAGAAAAGCGTGAGAATTTAAAGTGAAAACTGCTAAAATTAACACGGGAGGGAATTGGCAGAATGCGTATGTTCCAGTGGAAGCAATGCTGAACCGTCTAAGGGAGTTGCTTACCCACGAATATGAAGCCTGGTTCTCGTCTGCTGTAGTATGAGGAGTCTGTCTTCACGGGAGCTCTGCTGAACTCTGTGTTTTGGCAGGGCGGACCGTGTTCTGTTAGACTTCGTGTGTGCGCAATATTTTTGCAAGTACTGAGGCTGTGTTTAGAAAGCTTTGGGTGTTGCTGCATGTCCTTTTTGCATGGGCACCTACAAAGGGTTTTATTTCCCTCCTTCAATCAAAGAAGAGTGCCCAGGCTTAATGCCCGTGTCTTAATGATAGGTTTATGGTTTTAAATGAACAAGAAACAGTAAGAAGTCCTTTCCAAACTGTAATAGAAAGTAATTGAGACTAACTTACAATTTAACTCAAGGGCAGTATTTTGCCTTTTATTTTCTCATTTGCAACTTGCCAACTTAAACAATTTTTCCAGTGTTTTAAGGAAGATTATGACTATTGAATTCCTCTCTGCTCTGTTATGCCTGGATTTGATTTCAATATTAATATAGACTTCATTTTATTTGAAAAAGTTGTCTTTAAAAACACTTCTGCGAGACTAACAGTGAGCTTAAAATTGCATCCAGACCTGCTAAACCCAGACGTTCATAATTCTTCTCCTGCTGAATTTTTTAGGTTGCTAAAACTTTCCTTCTGAGGACCCTGCCTTAACCCGTGCATCCTTATTGAATGTTAGTTGTTGCTTCCTTTTTTTTTTAGTTTTTATGTGCCGTTTGCTCTGTCGTAAAAGGTGGCACCCCTCTTGTTTGTTAAGGCCTTTGCCCGTTGAGAGGAACTCTGAACCAATGCTGCTTTTTGTTGGCGAGAGCCCAGGATGTAAATATGGATAATGCAGAAAGAGATACTCAAGAATTAAGACTTCTGCCTTTTGGTTTCAGTCATCTCAGCAATGTTTTTATGCTATTTCATTCTGCCGTTACGGATGTACAGTGTTAGTAATCATATCGGAAGTCTCTCCAAGGTCTGATTTGCACATTTTCTCTTCCCAAGCTGCATCAGAAGAAGATGATGAAGTTGTACTAATGATTAAAGAACTGCTGGATACAAGAATAAGGTAAACCAGGAACATTAAAGCTAGATGGAGTGAGTTCTTCTTGGGGTTTGGATTTATTGAGGGAACAGTGCATTTTTCTTCGGGTATGTGTGATTTCAGGGCTCAGTATCTAGTGTGAGGGTTTACAGTGCAGAGCTGGCCAGAGCTGAGAATGCTGGTTCCACTAATTGAAATCTTTCTATCTAGTTTTCCTGTTTAAGCAAACTGTGTGCTGCACAGTCCTCCTTGCTGAGTGATTTTAGACCAGTGTAGAGTCTTACCCTCCATAGTGCATTTAAACAGGTCCTGGTTATTTTTAAATCGTGAAAACAACACAACCTTTGCTTTTACAGTAACTTTTGTTTTGCTCTGTTGTATTCTCCTCTGTTTTAATTATACTTGTCCTTCCCTTCCAAGTAGTTTATTCCAAAGTAGTTTATACTCTTGTATCATACTCTAAAGGACAATTTACTAGTGGGTTTCCCTCACTGTCTGGGCTTCGATGGATTTTGTCCTTGTATTCTGTTGCAATTTTATTGGTATTTTAACGCAGCTTGAATTTAGAAACTGGTGGTAACTAATGAAGTCTCAAGAGTGGCTATGGATCGTGTTGTTTACCTGAGGTATATTTTTATGCTTGTTAATTGCCTTCCAAAGCGAACTGAAAGGAAGAAGCAAATTGGCATTTTAGATGCAGAGGAAAATGTGTGGTGTTTTTCTGAAGCTGTGATATCTGATGGCAACATCTTCCCCAGCTCAGAAATTACAGGAACCAGAAACTTGTATGTGCGTCAAAATCATGGAATTCAGTTTAATTTTGCCAGAAGTTGCAATGAACTTGGGCTTTTTTATTTCATTTTTTTAGGTGCTGCATTTTAAAAGCGATGTTTAAAAATACCCTTTTGGTTATCTCACAGCTGACACATGGTACTGGTTAATTTCCCTGAAAGGAAAGAGGGAGAAAAGCAGAAATAAGCTGGGTTGTTTTTCCTAAGCGTTATGTACTAAGTGTTGAAACGTGTAACCCAAGTACGGTGTTGTATAAAGCCATGACAGAAAGTAGCGCTCAGGAGGCCCCGCTCTTGCTGGGTCTGTGGTCGTTTAGGCTCCGTATGGTATTTTAGTCCTTGGTTTCCCAGTGGCCTTTCATAACAGTCGCAGAATTCCTGCCCAGATTTCTGGGTTTCCCCACCTTTTCCTTTCTTTCATTTCCTTCCCTCTGTACCCCCTTGGTGGACCAAGAAGCTGTTGATGAGAATGTTAGCGCTAGTGTACCTTACTTCATTTTATAGCGGGATCGTTTACAGAAGCTATATATAAACCAGTGGTACGTACAGAGCATTTATTGTTTAGTCGATCAAAAATATGTGCAAAGAAGTTGTCAGAAGGTGCAGGACGGAGGGAACGTAGATCTGAAAGGTCCTGTAGTGTGTTAGAAAAGTTAATTTCAAACCAGAAAAAAGGAATTTTTAGTCATGTTCTTTGGCTTTCTGGAACGGAGATAATTTGCTACGGGGAGTTGTTAATAACTATGTCCAATTCATAGATTATTCTCTTAGGAGTCTAGTTCTCAAAAGAGTTATTTTGGAAATCGGTATAAAGAGCTTCTGTTGGAGTAACTTGATGGTTTTAGCTTGGTCTGGAAAAATGTTGCTATGGGGATGCAGTTACAATGCTGGGCATTTGTCGCTTGCAGAAGGAGACCAGGCTGCAGAAACGCTAATAGTACTGGGATGCGATCTTATCAGACGCTGGTTTCCTCACCTGTTAGCAGGATTAAGCTTTTATATAGTTGGAGCTTTTCTCTGTCCTGTGCAAGCTATAGTGAACTGCGCATTTATTTGTGGAAGCGCTTAAGGACTTCTTATCGCCGTCCCCAGTCAGGTAACAGATGCACATGCATCGTGCGGTAGGACGCACACCTATGATATTTGGCACGGAACTGAGGCAATCGTCGCTACACGTGGAGGGGGCCTCAAGGCAAACCAGTGTTTCTTTGCAGGCTGAACCGAGCTCTGCCCTAAGGTGCTTCCCCTTGCCCCTAGAATTTCAATGATTCCTTCGTATGCTGCTGCATTCATTGCAAATATGTTTTGCTTAATGTCCTACGGAAAAACAGTAGCTGTCGACGTGAGAGAGTCCAGCAAAGTGTGTGGTGTTGGAAATTTGAACCAGGTGGTTGTAGGGAAAGAGGGCTTTAGTTACTACATCTTGACAGTTCTTTGTGTATATTAGATTGGGCTTTACTAAAGATTTCTGGAAGGAAACATATTTCAGCTATACTTGCTTTAAATTGAGTATTGTGTTCCGTCAGGCCGACGGTGCAAGAAGATGGTGGTGATGTTGTTTATAAAGGCTTTGAGGATGGGATTGTGCAGCTGAAGTTGCAGGGTTCGTGCACCAGCTGTCCCAGTTCCATCATCACCCTGAAGAACGGGATACAGAACATGCTCCAGTTCTACATCCCTGAAGTAGAAGGTGTGGAACAGGTGGGTCGGTGAGCTGTTTTCTTTTCAATGGAAAAGAAGGTGCTTTCCAGCATGGCCAGGTTGGCAGTTTAAGCAAAAGTACAGGATAAATAGATGCAGTTTTTCCAAGTCAGAAGCTGTATCTTGGCCAAAGATCCAGAACTCTGCAAAGTCCCGCACAACCCCATGCACCAAAACACGCTGGGGACTGCCTGGCTGGAAAGCAGCTTTGCGGGAAAGGACCGGGGGTCCTGGTGGACGCCAACTTGAACTTGAGCCAGCAATGTGCCCTTATGGCAAAGGTGGCTGACGATGTCCCGGGCTGTATTAAGGGGAGTGTTGCCAGCGGGTGGAGGGAGGTGATCCCTCGTTGGGCTCTCCAATATGCCCACGTCCCTCTTGCGCCGAGGAGCCCAGAGCTGGACGCTGTGTTTGCCAGTGATTGTTACCTTTGTGCTTTGGTGACTTTGTGTGCGTGACAAGTTTCGTCCCCTAAAACGCAGATTCTTTTGCTTTCTCATTAAAAATCTGATACGCTGTAGTGATTGTTCTAGCGGCCTTGGTAATAACTTGACCAGCTCCTATTATTTCAGCCACGTTTCCTCCTGGCATTTTTGATTGAAAGTTTTTTCTTACGTTTTTCATGTGACCATTGCCACTCGGTGTAGAGTAACTGCTGTTCTCCTTGGGTCCAGCAAGGATTTAATGTAATAAATTCTCTACACAATCCTACGGGACTGAGAGTTTAAACTGTTTACCTAAGCTACTTCTGGATTTGATTTCAGGTTGTTGACGACGATGATGACGTGGAGAAAGAAGCAAATTCTTGAGCTAGCATCGTCTATGGCCAAATAAGTGTTTACCTCTTGGTGTACGTAAACTGCCTTTGTGCCAAGGAACAACCGGATTTGCCTTTCTTTTCGGAAAAATAGTTGCACTTATATATGTGAAAATGTATCATCAGTTTAAGCAGTTTGTCCACTAATTTATTAAATGCCCTGCATTCAAAAAAGAATCCTTTTGCTCTACTTTCTACTATGTCTTAAGAAAGAAATGGTGGGCTTTAGAAATGGTGATGCATCTCTCCATTGTTCTTTCATACAAAAAATTCAAGACTGAAAAAAAGAGAAGGCAGAAGTAAAGTTTCTTGACGTTGTGCAATACAAATATTAAATATTTATTCCCCCAAACCTCCTTATGGGGCTTGCAGGACTATCTGCCCTTGCTCTATAACTGGGAAATTCAGGAATGTTAATTTTATCAGGTCTTGTTAAAAAGCTGTTGATTCATATCAGGGTTTTGCGTGAAAAAAACCCATAACTTCAGCTATTTATTTTAGAGGATGTAATACTGCCATCGCTTGTGGAAAGTTACTTGCTTACTCACTACCACTGTGCAAGCAACAGGAACAAAAAATGTGAGTTGTTATAAAAAAATCATATCTTTTAAAGTAAATGTTAGAAGATGATGATCCTTATCAGCTTCAGTAAATAGACTAATTAGCGTATTTAGAAGTAAAATTGTTCAGCCACCATTAGTGGTCTGTTTAAACTTGCAAAAGATGATTCCTCAACGTAATACTCCAACATCAAGATGAATGTGCAGTGCTTAAGGGCACAAATTACCTTTGTAGGATAGCAAAGAAAATGAATGTGTTTACCTATGCCGTATCCTGTTTGTTCCTTCCGCAGTGCCAAAGAGCGCAGCGTGTGTGTAACTTGGCTGCCCTGGCCGAGCGAGGGAAGACGTGGCAGAGCAGAACACGTTCCAGTTTTAGAGACTATAGGAAGAGAAATATTTATCGTTGTGAAATTGAAATGCGTAAATCAGGCCGTGCAAGTACTTCTGTTTAATTGTGCGTGTAGGACTTAATTTCTTCCTGGTGCCCGGCTTTAGCTAGCCACTAGCGTGGCTTTGCTAACGGAAATACTCTTTCTTCTCTGTGCTGCCACAATTGAGCTGCGTTTGCGGTCATTTGGTTATAGCAGCGTTTCCCATGTGCAAGGATTTGACAGCCTCCGGTATGTTCTCCTCTTTCACTCCTTGCCAGTGTAATTCCGCTGAGTCCCTAAACAGGATCAATTAAGTCGGTGGAGAATCTTTTATGTAGCATGCAGATCAGCATGTGGTAGCCATAAACTTCATATTACGTGTTAGAAATTTGAAAATAAATATTTTAGCAAAATATTTCTTCAGCTTTGCCAGAGAGTAATAACCTACAGTCATTTAAACTTCCCACTCAGGATTTGGAAATTGGTTTGAAATTACCATGTTTTCTTTCCCCTGTTATGAAGTATGCGGTGCCTGATCTTACAAGTGTATCGATGACAAAATTCCCCTCGAGGTAGGCTCAGGCTATCCAAAAGAGAGCTTGTGCAAACTTTATCGCAATGTTGTTCTTTGTCAGCACACCATAGAATGGTGAGTAATGTTTCTGGTTTCTCAAAAATAGAGCTTTTTAGGCCTGATTTATCAATTTAATGCACTATATAAGCCAAAACGTAAACAGCGAAGTAGCTGTTTTGTGTGTTAAATAAAACGTATGTCTTAAAAATGTGGTTTTTATCCTTCAATTAAGGAGTACTAATCTCTTCCAGGTACAGTAAGGATCCAGTTCTGCCGCTGTCTCTGTATTTCCAGTCTTGTTTTTAATGGGGTTTCGATTTGTAAAAATAGGACCAAATTAAGCCTGCATGCACTGAGGCTGAAGATCAAGTGTCTTGTGATCTTGAGACTGAAGAGATTCCAAGTCCAACGTGTATCCTGCGTGTCCTCAAGTTCCTCAAGCTCTGTCGTGGAGGGAGAAGCACATAACGCTCGCATCCCATCCTCTCTTGTCTGTTCTGTCCCACTGCAAAGTAAGCTCTTCGGGGCGGTGGTGGTTTGCATTTCTACAGCGTAAAGCAATGGGGGGCTCTCCACCTCTGCGTAAATGAAAGCAGAGGGAGGGGGTTAAGTGCCAGTTCTCACTTGGTGAACAAAACAAACCCCAACTGTATTCACAGCATTAACAGTAACCGTAAACTCTAATATTATGACAGCCCAATGTGGTGAAATCATCAGCGCAAATCATGAGGGGTTTCTGCGGGAGCCTTCCAAGCTCTGTCTGGAACAGCTTAGTTCATGGAAAGAATCCCTGTTAGCGAGAGGTGTCCCGTCTCCTCCGCTCACCCAAAAACCCTTTCACATTCACGGACGCTGAGGCAAACAGGGGAATATAGGAATGACTGTTCATCGTTTAGCTTGGGAGCTAACGGGGTGGGCAGGGCCCGCGGTGGCAGCGTGGTATGCAACGGGATGTTCCTGCAGTTCTTGGGTTAAAGATGGCCCTTCAGCGTGCCGTACTGCAACGTGCAGGTCAGCGAGGGGCTTTTGACTGTGAAGTGTTTCTGTAAATTGCAGTTAGTCATTACATTTAAAATAGCAAAGACTGCTTGAAACTATTCTGGTATTTTTTAAAGAGAAAAAGTACTTTGGTGGTTTTGCTGTGCCATAGAGAAGTGCAAAATTACAGTCTGCCATTCAGCCATTTTTTCACCCATTTCAGCTAGAGAAAACACACAAAATCCATTCATGTTTCCCAAGCACCGTTCTGGCACTCTTTTTTAGAGGAAAGGTTGGTTACAGCTATCTAAACTCTTGTCATCTTGAAACTGTTCACAGGTGGAGATGTGCTTTTTGTCGGGATGTGACTCATTCCGTGCTTCTAGGAGAAATTAGCCTGTTTGTCTATAAGGCAGTCTTCTGATAACACTGTAGCGCGGTGTGAAGCAATCGGCAGCCACAGCCTTCGCTGACGCCGTTTTGGGAGCAGGTACTTTCAACGTAGTAGCAGGAGGAAATAGCTCACGTTACCTGATGTTAACATTCAAAACGCGCCATATCAGCGATCACAAAACATACCGTTTTGCAGGAGGTGAGAGTTTGCGATCGATGTAAAATTCAGGACTTTAGCCAGAACTTCTATTTCAAGTGAAGTCTGTTGAGCTTAGAGGAGAAGGAAGCAGGTATTTTTTTTCCCAACCACGGCCCCTTTCTGTTAATTTTAAAAGGCTCACATGTAAGAGTTTGGGAAACTTTTCATGGTTCTCTGGTAGTAAGTTGCACATCTACATCTGCATGAACTACATATGGTAGCAAAGCTACGTACTGTATGTACAGCAAATCTCAGAATAAAGTAACAAGTTGCATAGGGGATAAATATTGGCTTTTATGGGGAAAAAATTAAATAGCCACTCCAAGACTAAATACACAGAGCTAAATTTCTGTACGTGTAAAATTCTGAGGAATTTGCACCAGATTAGTACATATGGATGGATGAGATAGCCGCAGTTTGAGGGATTCATTTGTATAACATCAAGTATGGTATAGATTTAAGTCGTCACGTTGGCTACTTGCTGTGCTGCTGACATGAACGATGTGTTTTGGGAGTGTTTGTAAGGCCTGTCCGTGCTCCCTCAGGTCGGGGGCAGCCCTCGTTGTAAGTGGGGTCGTATCCTTTCATTTGTCTTCGGATAATGCTGTAGATTATTTTAGGTTTGTAGTGAATACCTTAAGAAATTCTGCGAGTGGTAAGAAGTCGTGAACGGGGAGCTACTGCAGGGCAGCAAAGAAACCCCCAATATAGAAATAAACCAGCAGATGAATCCGGTGTGTCTGGTAGATCAGTAACAGAGTTTGAATGGTGGCCAAAGCTGATGAGAGCAATATTTCTGTGACAGCGTATATTGTGTTACGTATCTGGTGATCGCCTTTCTGATTTGCACTATTACAATGGGTTAGTAGTTCCCTGCTCATCTGGGAAGTCGGCTTCCACTGCCACAAGGCATTCAGCTTCCTCATTAAAGATGTGAAGTGGGAAAAAATGAGAGTTTTACGTCAGCCCTCCTGCACCTTCACAACTGACAAAGGGGGAATGAAGCGCTGAGCAGCTCCATTCCAGGTCACTGCTCTACACAAGCCGGTCCTCGGGCCGGGGACAAACTGCTGTGGGTTGTTCCTGGGATGTCTTCGCTGCTGAACGAAAGCAGAGAGGTGGCCGGGTGTGCTGGCTGCTCACGTTTAATGTTTCTTATCGGTGACCTTCCCCCTTCTGTTTGTGTTCAGCCAGGTTCTAGCAGCAAGTTCAAAATCTCCCCCTCTCCTGGGTGGTTTTTTTATGCATACTAACATTGTTGGTTGTTTTCTGGGCTTTTTAAGGAAATCTTTATTGACGTTTTAGCGTCAAGATAAAGTTAAGTGAACAGCATTTTTCTTAAGAAGGGATTGGTATCTTTTTGTAGCCTAAGGCTTTTAGTAAGTTTTTCACAGTATTTGATGGGCGGTAGTTACACGCAGACGGCGTCACTAAGCTCTCTGGCTGTATGAACAAGTGTATCGCTCCTTTGGCAGTCCTGCCCATCCCGGTTTGCTTTGCGGATCCGTCTTAATGGTTTCTTTATCGTACTTCTGAATAGGTGCTATTATAGAGCAGTCAGAGGAGAAAATGAGGAGACAGGCTGTGTGGGTTTCATTACTGGAGCGGGGAGGCTTGTGCACCGCGCTGTGGGGGTACAGGAGCCTGACGGTGCCGCTTGTTCACCCCCCGAGCTCGGAAAAGCCCTTCGGTGTTGGGGATTCATAACTGCTGGTGGAAGGCCTGGGGATACCCCCCTGTTGGCCTTGCTGCCGGCTCCAGGGGCTGCGAGGGGAGCCGAGAAGCCGGCCGGGGGAGCGAGCCCACCCGCCCCCTGCCCCCGGGCCGTCACCGCGGGCTGCGGGGGGCCGCGGGGCTCCAGCCCGGCCCTTCCCGGCCGTCCCGCCTGTTGCGCGGGGGGGAAGGAGCCTTTTGTCCGCCGCCGCCCCCGGCCCTCCCCGCCCGCAGGCGGACGCGGATCCGGCTGCCACGTCCCGGGGGCCGGGCCGGGGCGGGGCGGGCGGCGGGGCCCAATGGCGGGGCGGGCGGCGGGCCTGCGCCCTGGGCCCCCGCCGCGGGGGGCGGGCGGGCGGCGCGGCTCGGGCGCGCAGAGCCAGCGCGGCCGCGGACGGGGGCGCACCATGTGCGGTAAGGGCAGGGCGGCGCGGCCCGGCGGGGCGGGGGGGGGGGCACCGCGCAGCGCATCCCGCGGCGGCGGGAGGGGGCTGCCGGGCGGCGCGGCCGGGTCCCTGCCCCGCTCCCCGCCGCCGGAGGAGCAGCGCTAGGCCGGCCGGTGCCGTGCCGAAAGCGTGCCGCGGCGGAGCAGCCCGGCCCCGGGGCTCCCCCGGCGATTGAGGGGGGAAAAAGGGGCCGGCCGCTTCTGCGGTGCCTCGGTTATAGCGAGAAGGGGCCCCGTCTCCGTTATCGGAACGTGTCATCATCTCGTCGGCGGTCCGCGTACGTTTCTCCGGGGGAGGCGTCTTGCAACGCATTAATAACTGGAAAGGGCAAATTCTCCCGAAATTATGTGCAAATGTGGCCAGAGCGTACAAAAGGCCAGCGCCCTCGGTCTGCGCGAGACGCGACGGTACTAAAAATACGCTGTTTCCTCGGTGCAGAAGCCTTCAGGGCACTCGGTGATGTTGGTTGGGTTTGGGCTCAGTGGCGGGTGGTGCTGAGGGTGGTGACGCTCCTCTTCGGTGGCGGGTGGGTTCGTGGGTTGTAGTTCTCAAAAGCAGCGAAGTGACTTAGGAGCCTAAGCCCAGTGACCGTCAGTAACGGGTACGCTATAGGAAAGGGATACGGGTTTCGCTGGTAGCGTTTCCAAAGGTGGCTCTGGTTGTATCAGAATAACCACTCCCACTTTATGTGAAAAGTGGTGTTTATTGTGGGTTTTTTAGGCATGACAGCCACTGATGTGGATACGCACACGTTGATTCAAGTTTACTCGATACAGGCTGTGAGGCAGGCGGGTAAATTGGTTTAAACGAGGCTTAGAAGTGTCCATTGCAGGGTTATGCACCAGCTCATCTCGCTCGGTTCATGCCCCGGTGGAGCTTCCCTGTGTCGAACGCACACCGTCAGTGAACTGGAGCACAAGCTTGTTCTCCAGAGTCACTTAGGTGCTTTCCAGTCCCCTTTGCCATATTAGTACAATTATTCTACCTCATATTTTGGACACAGGAATATAATTTATCCATTTTCTTCCTCTTTCTATGATATTGGCTTCGTGTTTTTCCATGGAAATCTATGCGACAGCAATCTGTTGGCTCTTTTTATTTGTCTTTCCACATTTCCTTCATTGTTTTTTTTTCTCTGTATTTTTGCATGCAAAACTCAAGCTCTAAGCGAGATTGTGGTTTTTATACTTAACATGCAAGTTGCCGTTTCTTTCATTGTTTTTGTGAGATTGAATCGGGGTGAAATGGTATCACCTTCAAACTGTCAAGTCTGTGGACCGCTACGAAGAGGCAATCAGAAATTCAGCTTACATTTAACGCTATGTTAATTTGTGTTAAAAGTACAAAGTGGAGCAAAGCTAAGAATAGAAGGGGTAATTATTCTTATAAATAGCTTGCTGCAAGAGTAGGGATGGGTTTGGTGCCCTGTGCTTGCCTTATTTGAGGTCCAGCCTTTGAAATGTGCAATATTAACATTCTGCTCTTTGTCTTTTTAGCTGTGATAAGCCCTGACAATGCTGCGGGTAGTTACTTAGTTGCGTTCAAGATTTAATGTGTTTCTCCCCTTTTCGATATGAGCAAAGTTCTTCTTGGATATTGAAACGTTTTATGAAACGGTAAGAAAAGCATCGAGGATTATTGGCGCTGTTGTTGAGTCTTGTTCTGGGAGCCAGAGATGTATCCTATAGTGAAAAAGGAGAAGAGGAGAGCATTAACTGAGCACGTTAATACAGAAAAATAAGCCTTGGAAATGGAGTTTCCGAATGCAGGAAGTGCGTGGCTGAAGACAGTTAAGGTTTTTGTAGGGAACAGGAGGAGGACTGTTTGGAGTCCGAAGGTGCTACCGCATGAACTCTTGTGACTTGCGGTTAAGCGCAGTTGGCAGAAGCGAAGGCACACGGGCTGCTCGGCTGCTCCCGCGCGCGGCCCGGCTGGCGAGCACGCGACAAAATTGACGGTGGTCTCGGCTCACGTTAGGACACGTTAATTGCAGCGGCAGTTTGGGCTTTTCCGTACAGCAGCAGTAGACTCTAGCAAAGGAACGAGGTGAACAAACGGCGGTGTTGCCCTCTCAGGTAGGCCTGCAAGTGCCATAAATCGGCAGAGCTGCCTTGTAGGTGCTCTGAGTACTTACGGGAACAAGGCTTACTTGTCTCTTCTGACTCAAGCAACAGTGGTCTACGTCTTGGAGTAGAGGGCTCTGATTTCTCATGCTGTGGCCTCCGTGAGGTCTGAGTAGCCGTGTTACACAGCGTAGTGACAGCCGTGCAGGCCTGGTTGTTGTACGAACCCTCAGACAACGTTTCTGTAATAGAATTGTAAGTCAGGATATGCGTTGCTTTATCTGGCCACGCTGGCTGGTGCGTACATGGTCCGCGTTCAGATTTTTATCCAAGACATCTCAGATTGAAAGATAGTTATTAAAATGAATTTTTTTTAAAAAAAAAAAGGTGACAATGCTGCTGCTGTTATCTGAGTTCTCCCTGTGACAGCTTCAAGACTGGAATTACCAACACAGTGCTTTCAACGTACTGATAATCCGATGTTCAGGTTTACGTGTGCGTGACCTTACGAAGTGCTGTGATCTGATGCGCTCGTGCTGCTTGACAGGTAAAGGAAGCTAGCCTTCAGGTTCAGCTCCTTGACGCCTGGCATAAACGGCGGGGCTGCTGTGTAGGTGTGCTGGGGTTTTGTTTTTAATAGTGAAAAGTAGGGTTTGTTCTTGGTATGCGTTACAAACGTGCGGTTTGAAGGCCTAGCCAGGTATAAATTGGGCGTGCTTTGGTCTGGATGCACCGAACCAGTTCAATGGCATCTGTGAAAATAGTTTGGAAAACAGGTTTTTCAAGGTAGCCGGGCTCGATGGACTGTTCTGTAAATAAGTAAACCTATCGTATGCCGTGACTGGTTTTAACAACAAAAAGGGATTTTAGATTTTTAGGTCTTGTATTACTAGCGATTACTGAAAATAAAAACAGGCTTAAGGAAGACTTGAGTTTCAAGTTTTAGGGTTGCGTGTCCATCAGTGGGGACTGCCCTCCCACCTGCCTAAATACCATTTGTACACCTAGGCGTATGCCTTTCTGCGAAGCATAGAGTAGTGGCTCTTGCCCAGAGTGAGTCCTTGGAACTGATGCACTGGTGGTTGACTCTAAATCTTGTCCTTTTTAGCTGGAGAGTGAGGTGCGTGCGTGGGTGGGTGGTAAAAGGACCATCCAGTGGACAAATGTGGTTCTTCACCGAGGGGATGTTTTTCTGCTTTGCTTTTTTCCCAGTGCGGACTTGATGAATTGAACGTAAACTCTCCCGTATACAGCTAGCAGACATAGTAATGATAGCCTGCTTGTTTCTGACCTTGCGCTGTTCCAGCTGTGCAGAATTAGCCTTGTTTCGGTACGCGGGGCTGGCACAGCGTAGCCCCTCACCGAACCGCTGGGCAGCAAATCAGAGGAGCCCGCTCCAGCGGGTTGCGAGCGACGGTTCTGGGACTTTGTTCTGTGCTACGATTACTACCTGTGTTAGAACTTGCCGTTACTGCCTAGTGTCCCCCCTGCTCCAGTTTGAAGAAAAATATTTTTACCACTTTTCCTAGTCTGTAATGTACGATATGGGATATTTAGTAGCCTGCATCTAATTTGTTGAAGACTTGAGGCCTAATAGTCATCACCAGGATAAAGGATTCTCTGGAATTGCCAAGCGGATGCACTGATAACATCATCTATTGAAATGGCTTTAGCAGTATACGGTATGGTATAAAGGAATTTGTTAATCTGACGGTAAACCTAGCCTGAAGGCTTTTCAGCTTTTGTGGGAAAAGGATTAGGAGAAGCTATTCCTGAGTAACTTCACGTATTCAAGACACAGGAGAAGATAATTTATTCTTACCTGGAAGTAGTGATTCATTTTCATTTTCCTGTGAACTCACCATGAAATAAAGGAACATGAGCACCAGAAAGGTCACAGGAAAATGAAGTTCTCAGAAAAAGTATTTTAGTGACTGTCAGCAACAGAAATAATGAACGTCCATTTGGTAAAAATGCTGTTCTGTTAGAACGTGTCAGCTGTTTATAGGGAATTCTTTGTGTAGCTGTCATTAAGAATGCCTGGGTTTTGTGCTTGAATATTAAAAATTGGTTCTAAGAGAGAGTTGAGTTTCACAAGCAGCTGAATACCTGCTCTGGTGGTGGTTCACCAGGTAAGGTTTTTAAGGCTAAACCTACAGGAAAGAAGTGTTTCATGTTCTAAAGTACATTCTTCAAGATATTTCACTGAAGAGGAATATATGCAGGACTTCTTACTACGGCGAGGTGTTAGCGTGATTTGAGAATTGTATGATAAGCTGACATACTTTGAACAAGCTTTTTCAGACCATACGTGCAAAGTCCTGCATCAAGTTACTAGTTGAAATGTTTTATTATGTTATAAAGCATGACTGCTGTTCTAATCCTGAAGTATATTAGTGTAAAGTCCTGAAGTCTGTAAGAGTATTCCACTGGGGTATTGCGCTGTAGTGTGCTTGCTGCTGTCTTATTTTAGCTGGGAATTCACAATTATAAACACTGCTGGACTAGAATGAAGTTCACAGTGGGTTTTTTTTGGTTTCACGTAGCATGTATTTCACCTTGAACGATGCTGACTCAAGGCTTGTCAAGGCAGCGTAATTAAATGTCACTCATATATCCTGGTTTTCTGTAATACTTCCTCTTTCTGGCTTGTTGCGGAGCACAAGTTATGGAAGGCAAGTGTGGCATTGTTACTGAAAAACACTTGCGTTGAATGGTATCTAAATGTGTAAGTTGAACTGAAACCGAAACTCCTCTTTTCAGGTCTGCTAGGGACCTGAAATTCACGGTGGGTTGGTTTCGGGAACGTTCTGCCTGGACTTAAGATTTCTACACTCTCAGCACCTGGCATCTAGGCTGGCAAGGGGGACAAGCTGGTGCTGCGCAGATGGGACCCTGATGGAAATTTGCTAGATTTGCCTTGGAATGTCATCAAAACCAACATGTTTCCCTTGACTGTTGTGATTTAAATGAATTGTCACTTTGACAGAAAAATTGGCGCTTTGTGACAGAGCGCTCCTCGCGGAAGCCTTCAAGCAGCTGTAAAGATCTGTGCAGTTGATAGCTTTTCATCTTTTGAATCGTGTAAATTGGGTTGAATATAAGCACAGGGAAGGAGAGAACGAGGCTTTAACGAGGCATTGCGATTTGGAGAAAAACACGTCTCTGGCGCGTGGAAGGGAAGGTCTTTTATAGTCTAAACTGCAGGGTAGAGTCGCCGGGTGCCGTCCCACATCTGCCACGTTCCACCTCGGAGAAGGCTACGTCTCGTAGCTGGATGAAGTGATCCTTTGTTCAGCTTGTGAGGAAAAAAGAGGTTCTTTCCTTGAACAGCCAGGGCTTTGCGTCGCGCCGGGACGCATCACCCGAGTGCCCGTTGGCTCAGCACAGCCGCGTTCCTTGCTGGACGTTTACACGGATGGGACCGAAGGCTTGAGGTGCAAGTCTGGAGCAAAACGTTATCTGCAGAGCCCCTGTTGGCGGCTGCTGGGAGAAATAAACATTTTTCAAAAATACACTTAGATCAGCGAAGCATAACAAGCATTTAGTGCTCTGGGTGTTTTCTTTCTCATCAGTGTTTCTGTCGAGGGCAGGGGAGCTGTACTTAAAAATGGAAGCGATTACAAAATGTGATTGCTCATATATTCCTGAATAATCCACTAGTTAGGGTAGAGCCAGTAAAAATGCTGTTTTCTAAATGTGGCTTGAAACTTTCTCCAGCTATGAAGAATCACATCGTTACGGTGTGTTTGAAAAGGAGAAAATGAAACGCATTTGAAAATATTTCCAGTAAATGAAAGTGTTATTTACACATAATTCATCGTGATCAAATGTCAGAAATGGGTGATGAACCTTCAAATATTTGATTTTAGCTTGCAGATTGGTAAGTCATGCATTTAGGAAGCCTCGTGTTCGTTTTCACCTGCCTTATTGTCCCATTTTTCATTTTAATTATGCATCATTTTTACGTATTATTCTATTTATTTTTATTTCTTTTTTTTTTTTTTTTACCGTTTTCTTTAAGGTGAGTTTTAAACCTGCTTGTCTTACTTGCCTTCTCGTTTGTAAACTGTGTCGATCGCAGGTGAGTTCTTAGACTTTTATTTTCATAGTGGTGTCTCCATTGTCACGCCAGCTGTTTTCCTGTCAAGATCTAAAAGCTGAACCAAATCAAAACTGAATCTCCCGATGTTTACATGGTCGTCTTTTTTGAAGAGCGCATGTGCATATTTTGCAGTGTTAATACTGTATTTGCATTTCTTCTAGTTGATTTGCTTTTCGTAGTCTCTGTGTTTTCTGATAAGAAGCACTGAATTCTTTGGTGTTTTGGGGTTTTTTTTGTGGCATTCTTAGTCTTAGATTCCCATTTTCTTCGCAGTCCTCATGAATAATGTTAGTGTAATTGTGCTGTAATTAATAGATTCTTTCCAATGCCTGAGAGAGATGCCAAGTTGGCTCCTTTCTAGATAGCTGAGTTCTGTTTGTGTACAGTACAAGTAGAAATAAACACTACTGTGTTTCAGTCTCCTTCCAGATGAGCCATCCCTTCTGGAGGAAGGCGGTTTCTACTTCGTGCCCGTTCAGTACGTGGCATTTTATTGTGCACTGCTGGCAGTGGTGATCTGTGACAAGGACTCAAGTTTGGGGTGTGGTTTGTTGTTTTTTTTTTTTTTTTTTAGTTCAGGTGCAACTGAACTTGTTAAAATGTGCAGATAAAATAACTTTTCAAGCCACTGTCCGATTTGGATTCAGATGTAACAAAGATGTCCAAAGTCAGCCCTGGCTAGAGGGAAATAGTTCTGGTTTTAAGCCTTTTTTTTTGGTTCAGAATAAGTTGCAACCCTTGTGCCAGAAGCAGGATGGAGACTACAATGACGAATTGACATTTACAAAAATATTTTATGACTGGAAAGTGAGTTTGTGCCTAATAATTGCGCCCATCGATTGAGTTAGGCTTTTTTCATGTGGAGGACTTCATTTTCATGGCCTTGCTGGGGCACCAAGGGTCTGTGTGGAGAGCGCTGTGCAAAGGGATCTTGCCCGTGGCTTTGAGCGAGGCGCTGTCGTGTTTCTTTGGTGTCCCCCACCCCTCCGGGCTGTGTTTAGCAGTTACGGATGTGTCGGTGGGGTGTTTAGGAGGGGACGCGCGCTCTGTGCTTTCTGCGGGGCCATTGAGATGACGGCGCTGGGCCCCGCAGCCTACTTCAATGGACAATACCCTCATTTAAAATGCAACGTCACGGCCTGGGAACAAGTCGGGGTTTGTAGCTGTGTGCCTGGTGGCGTTGCAGGGGTGATGCCTGATGTCCCTTGGGCACGGGGGAGGACGACCTTCACACGCCTCTGGCGTGCTCGTGGTCGGAGAGGCCTGGAGGTGCTGGTGGGCAGCCAGGAGGGGATGTAAGGTGCCAGAGCAGGCTACCTCCAGTAAGCTCGCTGTCCTGCTCTACACTGCTTCCCCTCCTCCTTTCCTCCAGTCCTCTTTTCTTCCCCCTTCCTGGCGTGTGCCCGTACACAGCGTACCTTTTGCACGTCCCCAGACTTCACAGTGGTTCTCTCACCCCTTGCCCGCCAGCTTGTCAGCCCGTTTTTGCCCCCCAGTCGCCCAGCGCGATGCCCTGCCGGTGGAGAAGGCCGCCTCTGTGCTCCCGTCAGCGAGGCTCTTGTGCCTCTCGCACCGCTGCTGTTCGCTGGAGGGACTTCAGGAGCTGTCTCGCTGTGGCCAGCCTGACGTTCAAACTCCAGAGCGCCTTAACGCTCGTCATCGGTCCCCCTTTGCTCAAAAGAGCGTATCCCCCTCGAGCAGCCGTGGGTGGCGTGCCGTGGTAGTGGAGTAACTTACCGGGTAGCTGATGCCTGAGTGGGAGCGGTTATGCCGTAGCGAGATAGCTGGAACGCCACGGGGGCAATGCCGAGACTGTAGGTGCTTCTGGAGAGCTGTTTGACGGGCCCAGCAACGCCAGAGCGAGGAGCTGCCCGGCGCCGTCAAAAAGAGGTATAAGGCGCCAGGGTGTGGGTGGGAGTGGGACCCTTGGCGCGTGCTTCCAGGGTGTGTGAAACACAGAGAGAGGTTTCAACCCTGACATTATTTAGCTAATTTGGAAAAACGTAACCAGCACAAATCATTACAGAAACATCAACACTGCTTACAATTCTGCCTTCTGAAGTAGCTTTACTTTGGATGCCGTGGTAGGTGGCTTTGGTGTAAAGGGAAATGTCAGGAACCGCTGGAGCCCAGCGTGCCTTTCTAAAGACAGCTTGTGTGCTTGTTTTCTCCGCTTTATGGTACACGCTCGTTATTTTTCTGTGTAATGCTACTGCTGCGTTGGGCGTCTGTTTGGGAGGTTTCTGGTAAATATGGAGAGAGGGGCTTTTCCAGCTGCCTGCCAGTAAAGCAGTCTGCTTTGTACTCCTGTTGTAAGACCTGGAAATGGTTTAAAGGATTTTAGGCATCCAGGATATAGCTGAAATGTGCCGTCCTTCAGCCTGGATGACAGCTATTTGGAGTCAGTTCACTTGTAAACAGGGAGGTTGCTGTTTGCCTGAAGAATGCAGTTTTTAGAAACAGAGTGAACTAAGTATCTCAAATTGGAAAACTTTTTTTTTTTTTTTGCCAGAAGGGTGGGGAGGAGAGTTTGGAGATGGAGAGCGTGGGGGAAGCGTCCTTCAGAGGAGGCGTCTGAAATACAGGGAGGTTGTTAACCGCTGTGAGTGTTTTATTATCTGCGGAGCTCTCGGCTGTGAATCGCGAGGTTTGTGGAGGAGGACCTCGCCCTGTCCGCGTAGTGACTGGAACCAACGTTCAAGTTGAACAAGTGCCATCTGGAGATGGCAGCAGCAGGCCTGTGTGCGTGAGTGGTTCGGGATGGCAGGAGCAATGGACGTGAAACTGCAAATTTTTGTAAACTTGGTCCTGACAGTCTTACAAGAGGTTATGAGAAAAGGCTTTGGATTTGGGGGCAAAGAAGGCAGAAGCAAAAGAAACCAAGTAAAAAGCTCCCTTTTGTTTTTCCCCCTTCATCTCACTAGGTGGTTTAAGAAAGAGGAACAACAGAACGTGCATCTAATTTTTTCTAGCAATGTGGAACAAAATAAGCGAGACATGGTGCGCTCTTTCTGCAGCAGAACTGCAGGGAGATGTCACTTCTCATGCTTTGGGAATGGGAAGGTGAAGCTTATGACAAACTCGTCCTGAGACCTGTAGCCCAGGGAGAAGAGGGAGAGGGAATGGGAGAGTGTCAGAACGGGACGTGGCTGCGTACGACCGTGTTGTCCCTGCTCAGGCTAAAAAGTCCCGTGTAAACGTTTCGGTGCTTTGCTCTGTGGTGTTCGGTGCAGCCGTCGACTCCGAACAGCCCATGTTTCTACTTATAAAACAAACTAAGACGTCAGAAGGCTTTGAATTATTTAGTTTAATTCCGAAACACAAACAGCTTAAGAAAGCAGTTTTTCAAATGTTCTTTAAAATCATCTGTGGGTAAACATATATGTTCCAAAAGTCATTTTGGGAGTAAAATTTTTCATACGAATAGAAGCTTGGGCGCTGTGAGGCGGGCTGTGTGGCAGTACTATCGGGGAAAAAAATCAAAGATTTGGGATGCCTTTAAAAGGACTTTGTTTTTGCGTGTGTGCGACTGAGCTCCCTTCTCCTCAAGAGGTTTTGATAAAGTTTCTCAAATTACAAACCTTGAATTACCAGTCACTTACGTACACGGATGTTTGTGTGAAACCTGTCTTGCTTTTGTTCCATGCAGATACTTTTCTCCTTTAAAACATTAGACGGGGTGAAGTGGTAGATTTCAAGCACAGATATTTCTAGCATCCAGTAAATGTCTTCTCATGCTACTGCTTCATGGTGGCACCGAAGGAAATCTTTCTGAAACAGCGCCATAGTTGGCATTAGAGATCTAGGAATTTGTGTCCCCCCATCACTGCTTAAAAATAGAAGCAACAACTTATCTTCCTTTGCAACCCACAGGAAAAATAGCTCCATTAGTTTGAGGGTGTTCGTTTGCATGAGTTAAATGATTTTTTTTTTTTTTTGTCTTTGTGAGTCTGTGGGAGGAACTTAGAGAAAGCTCTTCAAGGAAGAATTCCCTTTGAAGATGGTTCTTCAGCGTGCAAAGCTCAGTGTTAGCGAACCTTGACTTTGCCATCGGGAGTGATTAGCTTCCTGTCCACTGCGTTGTCTCCTCGTTGTCGTGTAGATCCAGCTCCCGTGGAAATTCTTTCTCCCATCACGCCAGGCTTGTCCCGTTTGGTTGCTTGCAGTGTCAGGGGAAGGATGCTGGCGTTTGGGGGGTTAGTTTGGATCTCTTAAATGTGAGTGAGGACGTCTCCATTGGACCTCAGGTGGGGAAGGAAGAGCTGCCAAGGCGGTGGCACCTTCCTGCCGGGGCTTCTCGGTACAAGGGCCTGTTTGAGATTTAACTTAGTGCACGGACTAAGTCGATGGCACATACCGCGTTCGCTGTGGTTTTGTTACAAGATGATGCTCTTTTCCCCCCTGCAGGCATCTTTGCTTACCTGAACTACCATGTTCCCCGGACAAGACGGGAGATCCTGGAGACCCTTATCAAAGGGCTCCAGCGGCTGGAGTACAGAGGCTATGATTCTGCAGGTAGCTCTCTCCTCGCAACAGTGGCTCTCTTTGGAATTTTGGCTTGTAAATGACGATTTTCGTGGTGCGTTTGTGTATGGTCTCTTCTGCTTTTGAAGAAAGCTGAAACGCAAGTGGGATGTGCCTGTGATCGTGTGGTCAGAGGTTTGGATTAACTTTCAGTATACGGATTTCTGTAACGTTCTTGATGCCTGTTATCTAAGGCTTGAAAAATACCTACGAGATGACAAAGGGAACGCTCGCTTCTAGTCTAAGGGGTTTCTTGCCTTTGTTTGGAGAGTCAGCTGGGGGGAGAAGGGGCACTGTAAAAAAAATCAATAGTATTTGTTTACGTGAAATACTGTAATATGCTTTCTGCACCTCACACTCTTTCTTCCTGTTCCGTGGCGGTGCTTAGGTGTGGGAATCGATGGCGGAAACGACAAAGACTGGGAAGCTAATGCTTGCAAAATCCAGCTTATCAAACAGAAGGGGAAGGTGAAGGCTCTGGACGAAGAGGTTCACAGTATGTATTTCCTTTTCGATCTTTGTCGGCTCTCTTTCCTTGGAACGTCCTGTCATCTCATTTGTGTTTTGGATATCAGCTGTGTTACCCAGAAACACTGTGTTTCCAAATAACTGTGCATAAAGTGCCAGGGATGTAAACACTCGTGCGTGTGCTGCGAAGAACCCAGTGATCCTGTGGATGTTGTCATGAAGTTACTGAGAAGTCCTGATTTCTCAAGACAAATGAATCACATCCTATTAAAATAAAATAGACCTGAATTATATTTTAGAAAACAGACCAAAAAAACCCAAGCAAAAAACTCCTTAAACTGGGGAGAGGGGAATTACTGGGAGATAATTATCACAGACCTAGAGCTTGGGCAAAAAAGAGAAGTGCTCCAATAACTTTGCCAGCTGAATTTTAAATTTTCATGTGTAGTGCTTGTCCCAACTAGCGCTGTCCATCCGAGTAGTGACGGGCGAAGCGCTTGGCTTCAGGAAAGCGCTAATGTATGTGTGTAACTCTCGGATTGATGAGAACGCGGAGCGAGGTCTTCCGCGTCCCTGTCTGCCTCTGTATGTTCCCTTGGTTTAAATGTTGAGTTCATTAAGTCTGTGCAGAAGGCAAAGAAACACAGAGTCGTTGGGCGTGGGATGCAGGTAAGCTGTGTGAGAGCGGGAAGGTGCTTTTCAGAGGAGCCAAGATCTCTAGTTCGCATTCAAGAGCTGCTGCGTTGTTGATTCTTAACCTTTTTTAACCCGTGCTAGCGTTAGCCTCTCAGTGCAGGGTGCTGTTTATCCGAAAGGAAGGCGGGTAGATCTAATCTTAGCGTAGAGAAAACCGGGAACTGAAAAGGCCAGGCGAGGTGGTGTGTGCATCACAGAAACAGAAGATACACAAGACATTTCTGAAGAAGTGTTTGCCTGCTCAAGGAAATTGCAGGACAGACTGTTTTAAAGAGATCGTGGAGACACTTGTAGAACAAGAGGAACCTTTTTTCCCAAAGAAATATTAATGTTAACGGTGTGCTTTCTCGAGACAAGGGTTGGTGATGAATATTCTAACCGTAGTGGTATGAAATTGTGGTATGGGCTGGTTCAGTCACAGCTGGCGGCGTACGGGAGGTGGCAGGAGGGCAGGGTGCACCCCGGAGAGGGAAATTAAGGTTGGCTTCTTTCTTAAAGGTTGGTTTGTGTTTTGGCGGGGTGAGGAACGCAGGGAGGTTCCTTGTGTGCATCTGCACTCTGAATCCCCTGAACACACGCTTGACGTTTTGTTGGATTTGCTGGTTCTGTTTCCCTGTGGATATTGCTGTCCTGTGGACCCCGGAGCCCTCCGAGCCTCCCACGTTGGCTTTGGGCGAGGTACAGCCCCTCAGTACTAAAAGCTTCTGCTTCTGCTGCAGAGCAACAGGACATGGACCTCGACATCGAGTTTGATGTGCACCTTGGAATCGCCCACACCCGCTGGGCTACCCACGGCGAGCCCAGTCCTATCAACAGCCACCCGCAGCGCTCGGATAAAAACAACGGTAAGCGTGTTCGTGCGAGGAACCTCGGCACCTCGGAGCGTCGGGAAGGCTTGCTGCCGCCTCCGATGCCTGCTGCGTCGCAGGGCGGGGCGGCTGGACCCAGGGCGGTGGGTTTGTTGCGGGCCGTGGTGCCGAGCCCGGTTACTGTGGAGCCGGGGGGGTTTGGGGTTGGTTTCTGGCCGCGGGGTGTGTTCGCAGCAGTGGATGACCCCAGGGAGGGCTGGGGGTCGTGCCCAGAGGTTCCCTGGGTGCAGTGCAAGGAGGAGGCAAACACAGAATGAAATCACATGGTAAGAGTTTTCGTGGCTGTTCCTTGCAACGGACTTTTGTATACTTTTTTCCCCATTTATTTACGGTTTTTCCGTAATGACCGCTGTCAGAGGGGTTGGTCCGCTCTGCGCTGCCGCAGCGTGCAGCTTGGTTAGTGCTCGGTGTGGCTGCCCGAGGAGCAGCACCCACAAGCTGGCGGGAGGAGCGTGGTGTTTGCTTCCAGCAGGCGCTTAAGTAAGGGCCTCCAGAAACTTTGTGGGATCTCGGTAGCCCCAGTCCCACCCGGGTGTTACCCTCTTCTGCCATGACCAGCCGTGCCCTGGGGCGGAGCAAGGAAATCGCACCGGGAGGTGAAACTCTGCTCTGTATTCGGCCAACTACGGCTTTTCACGCAGTAAAGTTCTGTGGCGTGTGCTGTCCCCGCTCCACGGCCGCGGCGCCCGCCGCCGGGCTGGGGGTGGTGCCGGGGCTGAGCCGGGCCTTTGCTCTGTCTCCAGAGTTCATCGTCATCCACAACGGCATCATCACCAACTACAAAGACCTGCGGAAGTTCCTGGTGAGTGACGCGTGTCTGACACTCGCTCCCTCGCTCTCCCACTCCCTTGTGCTCTCACACGCTTCCCCGCTCCCTCCCCCACTTGTATTCTCACGCTCACGTTCCCACTCACGCTCCCCCACTCACATTCACCCCCACTCACTTTCCCACTCTCACTCCCCCACTCACATTCTCTCTCCTCCGTTCACGTTCCCCCGCTCATATTTACACTCACACTCCTCCGCTTACGCTCTCGCAAACTCCTGCTCTGTGAGTACGTTCTCACTCTTACATCCCCCACTCACTCCCACTCTCCCACTCACTCCCACTCCCCACATTGCCCCACTCATATTCTCACATTCACACTCACTACCCTACTCACACACCCCAACTTACACTCCCTCCTTCACACCCCCACTCACGCTCGCTCTCCTTCTCCCACTCACTCTCCTCCATTCACGCTCCCCACTCTTGTTCTCCCACTCATGCTCCCCCACTTGCCCTCGCCCACTTAAACTCCCTCCCTTTCTCCCACCCCCACTCTCTCTCCCACTCACTCCTCCACTCACGCACACCCCCACTCACTCCCCTGTTCCCCCATTCATATTCTCCCACTCACTCCCCCACTCACTCTCCCCAGCACTTCCCCCACTCACCTCATATTCATTACTCTCCCCCACTCACTCACCTTCCCACACACCCTCCTCACTCCCCCACTCATACTCACACTCACTCCTTAGCTCACACGCTGCCACTCTCTCCCACTCACACTCCCGACTCGCCGCACTCCTCTACTCGTTCTCACACTCACTCTCCACTTACACTCCTCCTCACTCCCCGTATTCCCCCACTCACTTGCCCCATTCCCCACTCATAGTCTCACACTCACGCGCTCCCGCTCACCCCCCGACTCCCCCCTCACACTCACTCTCCCACTCATATTCTCACTCACACTTCCCCACTGGCTGTAACTCACCGTCCCACTCCTCCTCACTCCCACTCATACTCCCCACTCACTACCCCTATTCCCCCACTCACATTCTCACACTCAGTTCACTACTCACACTCCCCTATTCACACTCAACTCCCACTCGCCCTACTCACCCCCTACTCCTCTCACACTCCCCCACTCACTCTCAGACTTGTCCTCCTCATTCCCACACTCACTCCTACTCACTCCCCACTCACACTCACCCCCGTTCATATTCGTGCACTCACTCTCACACTCACCCTTCCACTCACACTACTCACTCCCCCACTTGCACTCACTCCTCCACTCGTATACCCACTCGCTACCCCATTCCCACACTCACTCTCCCACTTACACACACACCTCGACTCACACTCACCTCACACCCACGCCTCATTCCCCCACTCACTCACCCTCCCACTCCTCCGCACTCCCCCATTCACTCCCTCACTTACATTCTCACTCGCTCTATTCGCACTCGCACTCACTCACGTGCCACCCCTCGTACTCCTCACACTCACTCCCTTACTCACACTCACTTTCTCACTCTTGCCCCCCCTCGTATTCTCACTCCCCTGCTCACTCACAGTCCTCCTCACTCCCCCACTCGTTCTCACACTCTCTTGTACTCACTCCCCCACACCTTCCTACTCACACTCACCTCCCGTTCGCACTCCTCCACACTCCCTCCCCCTTACCCTGCTCATACTCGCACTCCCCCCACTCCCCGCCTTACTCTGCCACTCGTGTTCTCACACACTCCCTCGCTCTGCCACTCGCACCTCCGCTCACGCTTACACTCCCCGCTGTTCCCACTCCCTCATCCTCCCACTCCTCCTCGCTCCCTCTCCCTTCCACACCCCCACTTGGGTCACTCCCGCGCTCTCCCCCCACTCACACCACCCCTTGCCCTGTCACCCCCACTCGTGCTTCCCCACTCACTCACTCCCCCATTCAATCACTCCTGCACTCACGCTCACTCCTCCACTCACGCTCACCCCCACTCACACTCATTCCCCCATTTGCACTCGCTTGTGCCCCCCAGCCCACGCTCGGGGGAGCACTCGCACCCCCCACTCCCGCTTCAGCTGGCTTCCCCCCGTCGCACTCACGTTCTCACACTTAACACTCGCTCTCCCACGGGCACGTTCTTGTGCTCTGCGTCTTGCACACGCTCCCACTCCCACTCGGCCTCGCACTCCGTGTGCACACTCAGCCCCCACTCCCACTCGCATTCCCATCGCTCTCACACGTGCTCCCCCCTCCGCTTTGCGCTGTCGCGTGTGCGCTCACGCACGCTCTCGCTCCCCCCTCGCACGTGCCCGTTCACACTCGCTGTGCTGCTCCTGCGCTCCCCCTCGCACGCCCGCTCTCCCTCCCCCCACTGACGGAGCGGGAAGAGAGGGAGAGGAGGGAGGTACGTCCGTATGGAGGGGAACGATGGAAGGAAAGGGGAAGAAGAAGGGATGAAAGGGAAAGGAAGTGAAAAGGAGGGCAAGGAAATGAAGGGAAGGGAAAGGAAAAGGAAGGAAGGGAAGAAGGAAGGAAAATGGGAAAGGAAAGGTAGGGAAGAAGGAAGGAAAATGGGAGGCAACAAAAGGAAGGGAAGGAAAGGAATGAAAAGAAAATGGGAGGAAGGAAAAGGAGTCCAAGGGAAAGGGAAGGAAGGAAAAAAGAGAAAGGAAAAGGCAGGAAAGAAGGAAGAAAGGAAGGGAGAGGAAATGCAGGAGGAGAAGGACAAAATGAAGGAGGAAAGGAGGACAGGTGGGGAAAAAGGCAGGCCAGGAAAGAAGGCAGGGAAAAGAGAAGGCAGGAAAGAGGGAAGGAAAAAGGAAACAAGGAAGGAAAGCAGGAGAAAAGGAAAGGAGGAAAAAGGGGAAAGGAGAGAGGAAAAGGGAAGAAGGAAGGAAAAAAGACAACATGCAGGAGGGAAGGAAAAGAAAAGGCAGGAAAGCAAAGAAAAAAGGAAATAGGAAAAAGGAAGAGGAAAAGGCAGGAAAGATGAAGGAAGAAGAAAGGAAGGATAGAAAGAGGAAAGGCAGGAAAGAAAGTAAAGCAAAAGCAGGAAAGAAGAGAGGAAAAGGTAGGAGGAAAGGAAAAAAGGAAAGGATGAGGAAATGGAGAGAATAAAAAGGAAAAGCAGGAAAGAAGAAAAAAGGAAAGAAGGCAGGAAAGGGGAGGAGGGAGAGGCAGGAGGGAAGGAGAAAAGGAAAAGAAGGGAGAGGAATATTTTGCAGGAAAGAAAGAAGACAAGTCAGGAGGGAAGGAAAAAGAAGGGGAAATTCAGGAGAGAAGGAAAAGGAAAGGCAGGAAAGAAGGATGAAAGAGGAAATTAGGAAGGAAGGAAGATGAAGGATGGAAAAAGGAAAGGCATGAAAGAAGAGAGGAAATGTAGGAGGGAAGGAAGGGCAGGAAATAAGGGGAAAAGTCATGAGGGAAGAAGGAAGTGGAAATGTAGGAGGGAAAGAAGAAAAAGGAAGAGGAAAGGCAGGAAAGAAGGGTGTGAAAGGAAAGTATGAAGGAAGGAAGATAAGAGGAAAGAAGGAAAAAGGAAGGGCAGGAAGGATGAAAAAAGGAAAAGCAGGAAAGAAGAAAAAGGAAAGGCAGGAGGGAAGGATGGAAAAAAGAGGAAGAAAAAAATGCAGTATGGAGGGATGAAAGCAAGGAAAGGAAAGGCAAGAAGAAAAAGGAAGGAAAAGGAAACATGGGGAGGAAGGCAGGAGCAAAGAAAAGGAAAGGCACAAGAAAAAGAGGGAAGGAAAAGTTAAAGGGAGGAATAAAAGGAAAGGCAGGAAAGAAGCAAAAGGCAGGAGAGAGGAAGGAAATGCAGGAACAAAGGAAGGAAAAAGGGAGGAGGGAAGGAAGGAAAAGCACATGAGCGAAGGAAGGAAGGAAGGCAAAGCGAGGTGGGAAGGGAAGGGCCGTGACCCAGCGCGTGCTGTCGCTGCAGGAGAGCAAGGGCTACGACTTCGAGTCGGAGACGGACACGGAGACCATCGCCAAGCTGGTCAAGTACATGTACGATAACCGGGACAGCGACGACATCAGCTTCACCACCCTGGTGGAGAGGGTCATCCAGCAGCTGGTAATGCGGGGAGCGGGGGGGACAGACAGGGGGACACACCCCAACACAGACAGACAGACAGACACACACCCCAAAAATAACACGTGTATGCCAGAATTGCCCGGGGTAGCCCGGCCGGTGCAGTACTGCGCTGGCCTGGGCCGCGGGACGTTCGGGAGGGGGTTTGTCTTTCCAGCAGTTCAGCTCGGCCCTACATTGGGTTTTCTTTAACATCAGGCATGTGAAAAATGTCTAAATTTGGGGGCGCAACAGTCCCTCGAGGCAGCCGGTCCCCGGTGCGCGGGGCGGCCGGCGTGCGGGTGCTGGGAGCCGGCGTGGGACGGGGAACATCGGTCCGTGCCGCGCATCCTCCCGCGAGCTCCGGGGGGGAGCGGTGCTGACCCCTGGTGGGAACGGCCCCGCATAGCGCCCGGAGCCACGCGTGGGTCTCGCCGAGCGGCGCCCAGGAACGCGATCCGGCCGCGAGTCACCTCGGCCCAGAGCGCCCGGCTCGGGAGATGGTTTTTCCGTGATTTGCCTGGCAGGAGCCGTAGCGGCAACAGACCAAGGACACGTTTTGGTGGCTCCCCCGTACGCCCGGTGGCACCGCACCTGAGCAAACCCCCAAAGTTTCGGTGCTGCTTTTAACAGACCTTTGCCTTTGCGCGTCCCCTCGCTGCGCTCTGAACTAACGCGGGAGCGCTGGCGCGGGTCGCCAGTGGTGGCCGAGTGCCGCGTCTGCCTGGGGGTTCGGAGGAGTCATTAAGGGGTTGAGGATGAGCACCCTGGGCCCAGGGGAGGGACGTCCTTCCAGAACGAGGTGCCTGGAGCTTCTGGTGGTTCTGAAGACGGCTGCGAAGCCGCCTCTTCCCTATCTCTTACTTTTTCGCAGCAACACGGGTGCAGCTTCTGTGCTGGGGATCCTGAAATGGTGGCCCAGGCCTCAAACGAAGGGATAAACAGTTTGTCTTTCTCTTGTTCCAGGAAGGTGCTTTTGCCCTTGTGTTCAAAAGCGTTCATTATCCTGGTCAAGCCGTGGGTACCAGGTACGTACGGCCCTGGGAAAGAGCGTTCTTGTTGCACCCTATATGCCGCTTTTTTTTGTCCCCCCGAGTTAGAAGACGATGGAGTAGAGGTGGTTCTCATCACGCTGTGTGTGCTGGGGTGAGGGTGGCTGTTGGTTTTCATTTCCTTTCTCTTGTTTTCCATTTATCGTGACAGAAAATTCCCCAAAATGTTTTGAAAATTTCTTAGTGGCCGCCTGTATCGCACCTGGTCTGGAACAGCTGGTTTTTGTAGCTCTGGTCGTGAGGGATTTGAAAAGAGATGGTTTTATCTTTTCCTTTGCGTTTGCCGTTGTGGCAGCATTTGGACAAGTCCTCCGTTTGACCTGAAGTCGCCAGCCTGCTCTTCAGGTTTTCTACTCCACTTTTCAACGTCGGCACCAGTCGGGCCGGTTTAACCGTACACGTGCCTAGCACGGGCTTTGGATTTCGGTGCCGGTAGCCGTTTGTAGATACGTACGGCGAGCAACAGCCAGCGCGTTCCTGGCCCAAGTGTCCGGGGGATTGCAGTTACTCTGGCAGAGTTTTGGCTAAACTTGAGACAGATTCCTCACGTCCTTGCGGTGTGTTTATTCAGAGATTCTTTCGCTCTGTCTTTTGGCCTCCCGCGTTTGCAGCACCAACCACTTATCTGGGAGGAGCTCGCTCTTCTTTAGTTCTGTTCCATTGCTGTGCAGGAGAATAACAGTCCCTTCAGGTCGGATGTCGAGGGGGTGAATCTTGGGCGCTGAGGGCTGTAACTCGATGTCTTGCAGGCGCGGCAGCCCCCTGCTCATCGGAGTGCGCAGCGAGCACAAGCTCTCCACCGACCACATCCCGATACTCTACCGGACGGGTAAGCGTGAGCACCCCCTTCCCCACGGGAACCACCTTCCAGTCCCACTCGGACCAATGTACAAGCACATAGAGTTGCACAAACCGTTGCGTGCATTGGAATACATTTTACACTTTTAAGCTTTCATCTGTAAATTAAACCATTACAAAAAAAGAGATTTTATTTTTTTAAGTAAGTTTTTAACCACATGCTACACCACCATGTACCTCAAGTTAGTCTCTAGTTTTATAATCAAAGCTTTAATGTCCAGCAGTTGCAAGGAAAACGCATCTTAATGCAGTAGAATAGAATAAAATAGAATAGAATAGTTCCGTATAATAAAGTTAACGGTACAGTTAAACTTAGATACGTAAGTTTGTATTTTGCGTGTGGCACGTCGGCATTCATGGACTCGGTTGTTTTCAAGGACCAAAATGACCGCGCGTTGAAGGCCGTAGGCTTTTCGCTATCGCAGACCTCTCCGCCGACCCCCTGCGTGATTTTTACAAAGTAGAACGCTGTTACCCTTTGTGTGGCAATCTATATTTATGTTGTCCGTCCAGCTTTCTCTCACACCTGTGTTTTACCACCATAGACACACAGTTGCACCCTTGAAAATGAAAGGTGGCTAAGAATTACCCCGTAATTTACCCTTGTCAGAGGAGTCTGAGCCCAGTTACTGGGCCCGGGCCGAGTTCTCTCAGCACGGCAGCGACCACAAGGACTTGCTGTCGCAGCCCGGCTTACTACTCCCTGGCGGTGTTGCTAAGGGCAGCTGGCTGCGGTGTAAGGCGGAGAACCCCTCCCCGTAAGCTTTGTCTGTGTTTCCTCTGGGTTGATGTTGGATAATTAGCAGTAATCCTTTATGTATGTATGTATGTAATGCTTTTTTTTCACTGATTGTCTGAAGTTTGTTTTGTTTTGTTTTCCAATTACACTTCCAGCTGTACAATCTATGGATCATTCTTTTGATGGAATATCCATAAAAATGGAGGAAGGTGCCTACCAGAGAAAATCTAATACTTGACATTTCAGACAAATCCTCCAGTTCCTTAGAAAAGGAATCATAAATGAGACAAACATGCATTGTCTCTTTAATATGTGGTTATTGCTTTCCGTGCAGTGCAGTGAAACACATGGGATAACCAGAATTCCTTCTTGATCAGAAACGCCACGAGCAACACACAGGAAAATCCACCCGTCAGTCCACCCGTCCCATCTCAGCTACTCTGACGTCAGGCTCGGCACACGCGCAGAACTGCTGACTTAGCGCAGGTTGTGCTGCGTGCTCCCTGCGGCTCTCATTACAGGAGGAAATAGTAAATTACCTTAAACCCCCCCGCAAAACAATAGAGCGAAACCCTGTTAGGAGGCTGCTGATAACCCTAATGCAAGTGTTCTGCAAAATTCCTTCTGGCGTTCAGCTTGTCAAAGAGCTGCGCCCTCCCTCCCGATCGCAGCGTGAATCTGAATCACAGCCTCTGGCAGAAGCAATAGGGTTGACTTGAGGCTGGAACTTGCTTCCCTTTGCTCATTCACAAGGGTGAACCCTTTTTAATTCACGTTAAGTACCTCGTTTCTGTAAAGGCTACCCCATCACGTGTGATGTGAGGAGCTACGCTCGCATCTGAAGCGGGAGAACGCTTTTCTACAAGAGGAAAGGATCTGGTTCTTAGCTACTGGAAATAAACGGGATTCCAGCCTCGGGCACTGACAGCGCAGCGGGTGAAACCCGTGCGCTTTTGCCGGGGGAGGAACAAACCTCCGTTAGTTGAAAGGTGAACTATGCTTGTTCTCGGTCAGGAGCTGGTTTACCTCAGTCCAAACCCTAGGCAAGGCTTCGTTTCTTTTTACCAAACGTGTATCTCTCAAGTCAGTGTGAATTGTTTAGGGTAAAATTCTGCAGTCAGGTTAATTCCCAGGGGCTTAAGAACCCAAGTCCCTCAGCTTGTGGTGGCCCTAAGGCTTTTCTGAAAGATGGACCATGTGGAGTGTATGGATTAGAGAATCTTTGACTATATAATCATTATTTCATTAGTTGTGTAATGCTGTCATCTGAAAACACCTTACAGAAATCACACCTTTAATGCCTCAAGTAAGCGTAGAAGAATCTATTAAGAGGCGGCTGTGCTGTGGTACCTTTGCAGAACTGCCGTGTGCTTAGGGTTGTCAGAACGGAGAGTGAGGTGGTACCAAAATATGCTCAAAACATACCACCACCCTGCCCCCCCCCCCCCCCATTTTTACCATACCTGTGTAAATTCTCCGTGACGTCTCCATTCTTTGATTCAGAAGGGAAAAGACTAAAAGATTACTTCTGTGTTGCTTTGAAATTCTAGTAGATGGGAGGTAGGTGCTCCCGGTTATCCATAGATACATGGACAAATCCATAGATAAATAACGACCATAATTGGCTGATAATACTCACTGTAACTTTTCAGTCGCCCCTTGGTAAGATACGTACAGTGCATGTGTATGTGCACAATAAGAACACGTTCCAGTTACAGCTCCGTGTAGAATCTGTAATACAGGAAAGCAATGCAACATAATAAAGTCAATGCAGGGAAACGTTGTATTTTGAGAAACAAAATTTGCATGTTTTGATCAAGTGTGGTGTTTCTGTTGGAGAACGGCCCCTAACACCTTTGCTCTGTCCTTTCTCAAACAACAAATCAGTCTGTCCTCTCTCAACTCAACAGCAAAGGGATGGAGGGATGGTTTTCCTCGTTTACTGACTTAACTAAAGTGGAGGGCTCTAAATGGTTGGCTGAGTGGAACCTTCTTACTGAGTATCAACATGAAAGCAGTATTTTTTCTTTACGTTTTAATTTACAGAAGTATAAATCTAAACGTCATGAGCTCTACTTACATCACTGAACCAGATCAGTATCCAGTAGGTGCAACACAACATTAGAGCTTATGGAATAAAGATATAATGGAGGAACTTCAGTGTGGTTATTCTTCAGCAATAGTCACAATTTGCTAGATAAGCTGATTAATCCACCCCCACCCCTTACTGTGCACAATTGATTGGCACATCGTTTTGTTGGAGCAGTAGGTGTTTGGGTCCTCATCTGCATTCCTGATGAGCTTCACCACCGAGAAGTATTTTCTGCAATTAAAGAGGAGGCGGAGGATTAGAGAGTATGGGGAATTGCCAGGGTACTTGGGAAAGGATCTCTGGTGAAATACTGGACTTCTTTAAAGGCTCAGTGCAAGTTTTTCAGAAGCTGACTCTCGTCCTCTGTCCTTCAGTACACCTAGATACTTCCCTGGCCCTAGCGTAAGTCTCGCAGCAGTTTACCAGCTGGACGATTTTTGGATCAGAAGGAGGTGGTTGTATTTGATAGCTCAGGAATGACGCCGAGTACTTAATCGTGTATTTCCTGATCTGTGTCTGCACACATTAGCTCAGCCAGACAGAAATGGGTTTGGGTTACATCTGCCGGTGCTCGGTGGAACAGTGTGGCTGCACAGGTGGCAGCTCTGAAAGAATTTCACCCAGTGCTGAGAATAACTGGCAAAGAAAGAGCAATCCTGCTCGATTTCTCAAAGCCTCAGGAAAGTGAGCGAAACAGGAGGAACTTAAAATGATAAACCGGGCAGAATTCAACTGGGAAAATGTTGGTAGATGTGACTGCTCATAAAGCAGCTTGAATTCTCTTCTCCTAGTGGAGCCACACATAAACTTTCATTTGAATTTTTACTGATGATATTTTCCTCTAAACTTAAAACCCTGCACTAACATTACACCTGCAGACTTAATTCGAAAGCCCATAAAAACCTTGCAAGCAAACTGAGAGGGCACAGTAACACGAGCGCTACCGTGCTGCCCTCTCGTCGCTGTTAAACTTGCTGTGGCCACGCGCAGCGATGAAAATAGTGCTTCATGTTGGTACCGTGCCTTGGGACCTCTGGTTGAGACTGACGCTGCAGCTGCGTTCCGGAGCTGTCGGTGCCGTACCTAATCCTCCTGTCCTTTAGGTAAAGACAAGAAGGGAAGTTGCAGCCTGTCTCGCGTTGACAGTACCACCTGCCTTTTCCCTGTTGAGGAGAAAGCTGTGGAGTACTACTTTGCTTCTGACGCTAGGTAATGTTTGCCGGTATCTTTTAGCGTATGTAAAAATATGCTGGTTAAAGCTGAGGCCTCGGATGAGAGATGGGGAGGCTGTGGTTTCTTTATGAATAATAGTGGCTGAGGTATACGTGGCTGTTGGCATTCCTTTACAAACATTAAGAGTTGCAATACGCGGCCCTGAAAGAGCCAGAGGTGGATTGGATGAGAGCGTCTGTTAAATGAACGAAAACTCGCTTTGGAATAGCGGTGTTACCCTTCTTCAAGCATGTCTGTTGATAAGATTCCAGAGGTGAGTGACAGGAATCCTGAGAGAGTACTGACCTAAACTAACAGGACAGATGCTAATTATCAGGAGAATTGTGTTGATTCTCCAGGGATCTCTCCCCACATGCAGTCCCTTTATCATCAAAGGTGGTTTATTTTAATCCCAGTGGAGGGAGGAATGACTAACTTGACAGCAGCCATACCAGAACTTTGGTTTTCTCTATATTAGGGAAAGGAATACTCGTTCCAGAAACGTAAAAATACTGCTGTGGTTGACTTCTGCAGCTCTTCTCGTCAGAGCGTTTTGGAGAGTCGTAGGACACCCTGATGTGCTCTGATTTTAGAGAGCTTTTCAGTGACTTGCCCAGGGTCGGAACAAAAGCTACTAAAATAGGGAGCTGATGTATTTCAGTACAGCTTGCCCTGTTTAACTAAGAGAGAGTGCAGACTGAAACCTGGCTGAAGACTTTAAACCCCACTGGTAATTCCAACGTTGACATTCCCCAAGTAAACGGCAGGCAGGGAAGGCAGTCAATAGCACCTAGTTCTTGGAGTGCTTCTCGGCAGATCTCAGACTTTAACGGGTGCCCAGGCTGTCCCCAGTTTTACAGATGGGGAGAATGAGATGCGGGAGGGACACTGGCTGATCACTGGGAAGCCCAGGAAAGGCATCTGCACGTGTAGTTGAGCGCCCTGTGTGCTAGGGCAAATCGCTGCCTTCCTGACTCCCACTCTAGCTCCTAACGGTTAGATTGCGTTGCTGCACACGCTGCTTTGTCTGAGGAATTCGTAGGTTCTTCTTAAAGCAGGCACTGAAATTAGTAACGAGGTAGGTGGAAAAAATCCAGCTGTATTGGCATGTGGAAATGTACTTTGCGGTACTCCTCTTATTTTAAAAGAAATTCCATTGAAATGAGTAACTTTCTTGAAACAAAAGCTGTATGTTGAATTATAAATGGGGCTGTAGCCCTCATCCTTCTGTGAAGAATAATGTCTTATGGCAACTGGTGTATGCTTTTATAGCGCTGTCATTGAGCATACCAACAGAGTGATTTTCCTCGAAGACGATGATGTAGCAGCTGTGGTCGATGGCCGTCTTTCCATCCACCGGATTAAACGCACAGCAGGCGATCACCCCGGACGCGCCGTCCAAACCCTGCAGATGGAACTTCAGCAAATTATGAAGGGTAAAACCTTTGGGATGTCACCAGGGTAGATGTGCAGGCCCTCCCTGGAGTCACAGAATAAGTTGGGTTGAAAAAGACCTCTGGAGGTCATCTGGTCCGATCCCCGTGTTAAAAGCAGGGCCAAGTAGATCAGAAGGGCCTTGCTTGGTCGCGTTTGGAGTATCTCCAAGGACAGAAATCCCACAGCCTGTCTGAGCGCTTCTTCCAGTGCTTTACTACCTCCGTGGTGAAAAAATTCCTCCTTCCATCTCATGGGACTTTCCCTCTGGCTGCTGACGCCACAATGAGGAGAATTGTGGGGCCTCCTGCTTGGAGACATCCATTTTTTCCGAGAGTGAGCCCTAGCAGGCTGCCGCTCCAATCTGACCGTTCATTGACACGTTCTAGTAACCTGAATCTTGCTCTCAGGATGAGCTGGTGCTTTGGTAGAAAAAGTATCATCATCTTAATAATCTGACTGGTAACTGGCCTGTTAGTGACTCTGGTCCAAGCTTTTCTCTGTATCCATAGGAAAAATGTAAATTACCAGGAGGTAATTTAAAGCGTTCTCATGTGGTTTGTTTGTTTCTTTCTTTTATAGGTAACTTCAGCTCATTTATGCAGAAGGAAATTTTTGAACAGCCAGAATCTGTCGTTAATACGATGAGAGGAAGGGTCAACTTTGATGACTACACTGGTAATTGAGATTAAGCCTCCTTTATTTTTGACAGCTCAGTATCTAGTAGTTATTCACAGTAATTACAGAGGGAGAAGTAGGTGATGACATGGGAGAGTAAAACACGCTGGCGTAAGACGACGCGCGTGGCTCACAGGGAGCGCTTCCAGAATTGCATCTGCTGGTGGCCAGATTGCTTTTTGTGATGGTTTTTTTGCAAAGCGGTGGATGGAGCTTGTAACGCGCTGTGTGCTAGCACCAGTAATCTGAGATTTCTGCTACCTGGCCGCCCTAATTTTTCTCTCTGAATCTTGCTTCCAGTAAATCTCGGTGGGCTGAAGGATCACATTAAGGAGATTCAGCGGTGTCGTCGTTTAATCCTTATTGCTTGCGGGACAAGTTATCATGCTGGAGTTGCGGTAAGTGGTCGGTCTTGATCTGTTTGCGAACCGTAGCTAGAACTGGACAGCGGGCACAGCCTTGTGCGTGTCAAACAAGCTAAGGCTGGATTTAAGGTTAAGCCAGAGCAAGTGCTCACGCTGAATGAAGACCCTTTGGAAAGCTGCGTACACCAGACTTTCAATTCACCGGCCAGAGCAGTAGGAAACACAAGCTGAAGACTTGAATACTTATGAAAATGCTGCCTGTGACTGTCGTTGCTGTGGAAGGCTTTAAAAACCAGAAGCTGCTCTGTCAGTAAAGACAGTTGGCAGGGGAGGAGTCGATGCAGGAGCAGAACGCAAGTGCTGCAGCGCGGCAGGGCTGCCGTGAGCCGGGTAGGATTGCCTCCCGTGCTGCTGCGCAGGCGGCGAGGGCGCCTGCTGAGAGACACCCCCGTGCTTGCCCAGGCCAGCGGAGGGGTTGCGCTTTGTACCTTACAGAAGTACTGGCTGTGTGTGCAGCCAGCGCGCGATTTTGTTTTGTCGAGGCCTGACCTAATCGTTGGTTAAAACGCGATGGCTGTAGATGAAGCCTTTCTAGATGTAGCTTGGCAGCCCGTAATGTTGCAATTAAAAGTACTGCGCAATTTTGCAGAGGAATCCTTGAGCTTCTCTCAGCCGCGCTGCAAAACACGGCTACGTTAACTGCTTTACAAGGACCAGGAAAGAAAGTTTTTGTTCATCTTGGCCGGCTCTGTAAGATAATGTTAACAGTAACCCATCGACTAGCCAAAACGAGTTTCTGGCTTGGCCTGGATACAGGTGGTGGTTTCTGAGTTCTTCAGTAATACAAGTTACAGTATGACAGAAGGACACCCTGTATTATATAATATATACCTGGTATTATATCATAAGCGAGACTTAGAATCGAAGAACAATCTCCGTGTGAGGAAGGAGTTGGCCTCGCAGGCTTTTTGTGGTGCCAAAAGCCAGGGTCGCTTTTCACGGGGTAGTTGTGTGACTTGAGCGTGGGTACACTGAGTAATTAAAATACACTCCAGCACTAATTTTCACATGGTATTTTGATAGTAATATTTTCCAGTGTGTGGCAACTAGGCGGCTTTTTTGTACTCCAAACACTTGGGTTTTTTTAAACACGATGTAATATGTAACTTTCTGACATCTCCTTTTACCAGACCCGTCAGGTTCTGGAAGAACTGACTGAATTACCTGTTATGGTTGAACTAGCCAGTGACTTCTTGGACAGAAACACCCCTGTCTTCAGAGACGATGTTTGCTTTTTCATCAGCCAGTCAGGTACGTCTCGCTTTACCACCCACTCCCTCCCTCCCCCTTTCCTGTAAACGTTAGCTTGGGAGGGCAGAGGCAGTGGGGCCAAATCCTCGCGTCTGCCTGTAGGACTGCACGCGGTACGCGTGAGAGGAGAAATTGGCACACACGTACTAGGGATGGGGAAAAAATAGAGCGGTTCTCCTCCTGTCCATCTGCGTGCTGGGGCATGATTTTGTTTAGCTGAGTCTTACATATGGTAACAGTAGTTTTGTTTCCTTTCTCTGTGCGGAAATATTCCATTAATCAACAGACTAAAAAAATGCTACTGAGCTCCGATAGTTTTCTTTTGAACAGTTTTTGTTCTCTAGTTAAAGCGCTACCAAATACTGAGCTACGTGGTGGATCGGATCCATAAAAGAAATGAAACTATTACATGCAGGTATCCAAAACTACAGCCACCTTGGAATGGAACAGGAGATAAAAGAGACACTTAAGCATTAGAAAAAAAAGTGATGTATGTCACACTCAAAATATTTTCAAGGACAACTGCAATACAAAACTACAATTTTTCTTTCTCCTCTTAGTTGCATTTACCATTGTAGATTTTCGTAACTGATCTTCAGCTTTGATAATAAAACTAGTAGTAACCTTTTCTCCATAGGTTAAAATACTCTGTTGGTAGCTTTTTTTTCTCCTCAGTATCAAGTCATTCAGAACATCCTCTCTGTGTAGGGGCTCGTGTAAACACTCAAGCTTTCCCTGGCTTTTTGGAATACATGTGCAGATGTTGCTTCTTCCCCGTAGACGCTGCGCTGTCCCAGTCTAACAGGGAACACGACTGAGGGCACGCTGGGGGATGTGTTTTCCCCTGAAGCGGTGGACGTGGCAAGCTAACAAAGATTTTCCTGGAACCTGAGCTTGGTCATCAGGCAACACAAACCCAAAGGAAATACTGAGCTCAGACAACCCCAGCTCCCCCCCCCCCCCCAAATCTGCTTTTCTAGCCTTAGATTCCCACCCGACGCGACTTGCCTGAAGTAGCGCAGCACGCAGAGCAGTTCTTATGCACTGGTGTACTGAAGGAGAAGCGTACTGCACCGACCCTGGGGTGTTTTGTTCTCTAGTGTCACCTTAGACGTGCAGGAGTGCTCAAAAGGGTCCTTTTAGGAGAAACAAACTGGTAGCGCTAGGTGGAATACGCGCTAGGTGGAATACGTGCTAGGTTCTATTTCTAGTCCCATCTCTGGGGCTCAGCTCACAAGCAGCACTGCGGGGATCGTCGGTGCAAGGTTTTCTTCCCCCGTCATCGTGTTCATTTAAACCAACTTTTTCTGCTTCTTTATATCTAGAGTTTTTGAATCGGCATGTCAAGCGAAGCCCGATCTAAGCCAGCTTGTGTTTGCGTAGCGCAGACAGTTTGAACAGGGATCGTTGGTTTTAGACGTAACCTCTTTGATAACAGGGTTCGCAAGCTCTCGTGGTGCTGGTAAGCACCGCCAGCAAGCAGTGCCGTGGGTTGCATCGGCAGGCGGGTGGCGGGAGGACTCACAAGGCTGCCTGTCCCTTCATGCCATTGCATCCACGCCTCAGCTATCCCCAATGCCCGTTTCCCCTCACCCCACCCTGCCCCAGCTGAGTTTTTGTTGACCAGGAGAAGGAAGAAAGTTGGTTTTGTTAAAGAAGATGCACTTGAACTGCCTTTTATTTTTTTTTAACCATAGCAGAATACTGACTTTTCCTTACACCAAATGCTATCGTTAGGTTTTGTGCTTTCTAGATTCCACTGTCATCTTTTTAGGGCTAAAGCACAGTGTGCCGGTGCTGAAATAATTACTAACTCCTTTGACTTGCGGGCAAACACAAACCTCTCGGATTCTATTTGGGAAATCACTGCAGTTTTCCACCTGCAGCGACAGCAGTAACCGGTACTGAGCTGCTGCATTGTCAATACCTGTCTTTTCAGGTGAGACAGCAGATACTTTGATGGGGCTTCGGTACTGCAAGGAGAGAGGAGCCTTAACTGTGGGAATAACCAACACAGTCGGCAGCTCTATATCACGAGAGACAGACTGCGGCGTCCACATCAACGCAGGACCAGAGATCGGGGTTGCCAGCACCAAGGTCAGTAAGAAGTTTCTAGACCTCACTGATGGTGGTTATGTTACTGAAACTCTCCCGGCCGGCGCTGGCTGTCGCATGGGCCCTCAGTTAAATGCTTTCTGCTCCCTTTTTACCGGTTGCTGTTGATGAGTGTGTAGTTAATGGCCATGTGCCCAGCAACACTCTTCATTTTCCTGTACCTTGCAAAGGGCTTTTTTTTTTTTTTAATTGAAATATTATAAGGAAGCAATATTAAACCCTGAAAACAAAGGGGTCTCAGCGGGAAGAATTCCCTACGAGGCAAGAATTCTCTCCTCTCTGCCATCATTTGTCTTGAGGTGCAAGTTTAAACTAGGGCCTAAAGATGAAAAAGGAAATTAAAAGACAAGATTAGAGGAAGTTGGACAGCATGTAGCTGCCCTGAATGGCACTGCTTTACTGAGGAAAGCGTGATTTAAAACCGTACTATCGGCAAATGAGGAATGGTCTTTCACAGAAACCCAGCATTTCTGTCCACCTAACAGAATTACTCTGCGGTTGATGCATCTGGCTACGTGTGATACAGTATAAAATAACTTGCTTTGCTGCATTTCATTTTGATGAAGTGCTTCTGCATGGTGAAATCTGCTTTGATTTAGTTATATTTAGAGGCGAGATGATGTCAATCTGTTACATAAATTCAGCCAAAAACCACATTTGAGTTTAATAGTTCATTGGGGAATTTGATCATGGAAAATTCATGAGTCTCTTACAAGAAACTCTTGAACGAGTTGTTTGTCCCTGGGTTGTTTTCACATAGCCAGCATTACAGTTTGGAGATAACGGAAAATGGCATTTTCTCTCTGGTGATGCGGGGAGTTACCAAAGTTGTGCGTATATGAAATAGGAACTTGAAAAAATTCTGCCCTAAGGTTGTCCGGAATTTCATTCTGAGACCGTATGATAAACAACCCAGGCATCGTTAGCACGACTGCTCAGTGCTATTTACTTCTGTCGCCTTAGACTGCGCGCTACCCAAAACAAAGTACATCGCATTCCATATCAGACTCCGCTACTCAGCATAACTGATGCTTTTCTGGATTCCTTCCGAGCTATTTAAATCTTCTCCAATATAGCAACATGAAAGTTCGTTTGATCATTGTTTAGGAAGGGACAGGAACGCTACAAACCTTCATCTTATTTCTAAGCAACTTCAATCCCAGGCTGGCACCACAGACCGTGTCATCGCATTTGTCTTACAAGGACTTGAAGGGCTGGACTTTGCAATAGCTGTTTGATCCTGTGCCTCAGATGGTTTTGCAAATGGAATTGCCTTAACTTGAGCGCTACTTTCGCTTGCCCGTGCAGGTGATTTTCCCCCAAAGTCAGTGACACTGGTCACAACAGTCTTTTAGACAAATACGGAGCCTCTCCACGGTGAGGAGTTCAGAACCTGTTCTTAAAGAAGTGGGGTGGGAAATCACTCACCTTTTCAGCTGCCTTTGTGCGCCTTGAACACGGTCCAAAAAAATAGCAGCTAGCTGTCCTGTCGCGACGGCCAGATGTTAGTGGTGGGCTTGCACTGCGCATCTCCGGTCAACGGCTCTGCCCGCCTTCAGTGTTTTCAGCTTTGGCTTGCGGTAAAGAAGGACATGGGTACGGTCACAAAATAGGGTTTAAGATTTGCCAGGAAATCTTAGAAATATTCCGTTTTGCTTGTCGTATCTTAATCTCTTGGGGCATAAGGGGATCGTGCCATTGCACGCCCCTGTTTGAGATCTGCCCTGTGAATGTCATGTTCATCTTTGCTACTTAATTGGAATGAAAGCTGCCATTTGGTACCACGTTAAGGATAAAGCTAACAGCTCGTCTAAGGACTTTATGTAGTAGGTGACAACTGTTTGGTAACTGTCCTAATGACGTGTTTTTTCTCTCTCCCCCCAACTAGGCCTATACCAGCCAGTTTGTCTCTTTGGTGATGTTTGCTCTGATGATGTGCGACGACAGAATTTCTATGCAGGAGAGGCGCAAGGAAATCATGCGTGGTCTGAAGGGACTGCCAGGTAGGAAACTGCCGCGTTTATTGCCTCTTGCCAAGTGAAACTCAGTCGCACAGATGAGCTTCAGCGGTGCCTGAACTCTGCTTTTGAAAGACTGAGGGGATCAGATAGGTGCAGCGTGGCTGTTAGCAATAACTTTGGCAACCGCGTTCTCTCTAATGTCTTCAGACCACCAAATTGGATTATTAAAACACTGAGTCCAGTTTTTATGCAAGCTACTGCCATCTGTGTACATAAGGTATAAAGGGTATGTGTAGTTTGAGAGGCACAGGCATATCAGCACACACAACTTGAATTCTTCTCTTTCCTTCTAGACTTAATTAAAGAAGTGCTGAGTATGGATGATGAGATCCAGAAGCTCGCCACAGAGCTGTACCATCAGAAGTCTGTTCTCATCATGGGACGCGGCTACCATTACGCTACGTGTCTGGAGGGAGCTTTGGTAAGAGATTTCTTTATTTAAAGCTGGTTCAAACGCACTTAGCTCTGGACTTCAGATTTCAGCACAGGAAACGACACGTGGCTACAAGTTGTTTTAAAAGCAGCTAACAGCCGTGGCGTGTTGGCTGACATACTGGGTCAAATAGCTAAAACGCACCGTAACGCGGCTGAGACTTCCACCTAACGATACCCGGGTCACGTACCAGCCACGGGCTACCGTGGGTCGGAAGGGAGGGCTTTACTGCAACAGACTGGGCACCCTAATAAAATCAGGTCTTTGAACTGTTGGGTGGCGTTTCCAGGAGTGCTCAGCACCCAAAATGGAGCAGGTACTTTCTAAAACCTGTATATTGCAGTTTTTACCTCTGAGGAGATCCCTGTTGTTAAAAGTGCCGTTGCCCACTGACACGCAAACGCATCCTCTTTGCGTTTGCCTGCCCAGTTAAGGCTGTGATGGTAGATGTGTTGGCCCATGGCAAATCACACGGCCTGTGGTGGGTTTGGTGTTAGAACTGTAAGTGCTGCTGGCCTGCACGCGGCTCAGCCCAGACGCGCTGCTTCGGTCTCGGTTTTCAGGCTGGCTCGTCTACGTATTGGGTCTGAGGAGAGCCAGCACGCATTTTTACAAAGTTACAAAGAAAGTGGAAAAAGCCACAGAGATGGTTAAAAAAAAAATTACAAGTTTGCCCAAAGCTTTATGAATGATTTCTTCCCCATCTAGAAAATTAAAGAAATTACCTACATGCACTCGGAAGGGATACTGGCAGGTGAGCTGAAGCACGGCCCTCTCGCGCTGGTGGACAAGCTCATGCCCGTTATCATGATCATCATGAGAGACCATACGTATGCCAAGTGCCAGAACGCTCTCCAGCAGGTCATTGCACGGCAAGTGAGTACCTGGAAAAGTTCACAGTGCGTCAGAAATGCTGCTTTTAACAGAAAAGCCATCCACAGGGCACCCAAGCTATTTGCTTTAGCGTCGCTGCCTAAAATGTGAATTCAGTAGATGTTCTGGGCGTTTCAAGTGCAATTTTTGCGGCAGATTGTAGAAGCCTGGTGTGGTTTGTTCACCCTTAAAATACGCTCCAGGGGGGCCCGGGGCGTGCTAAGCTGTTCTGTTCTACATTAAGTACAAAGTTCTTGCCCCGGCACTCTGAACAGAAGCGAGAAAAGAACCGTCCAGACCTGTTTTTCTTCAACGCTTCCCTTTGTTGCAGGGGCGACCTGTGGTGATTTGTGATAAGGAGGACATCGAGACAATTAAGAACAATAAGAGAACAATCAAAGTTCCCCATTCAGTGGACTGTCTGCAGGGGATCCTGAGCGTGATCCCCCTTCAGCTTCTGGCTTTCCATCTCGCAGTTCTCAGAGGATACGATGTAAGTACAGTATTCCTTCCCTTCCTCGCCTTCCGCGCTCGTGTTTGCTATCTGCGGATCTGGAAAAGGTGCGCTGGGTGATGCTGGAAGTCGGGGGGGGGGTTGTCTGCGTAATTGCTTGAACTACCAGGTTAAAGGGTAGGCCTGGCAATTACAGAAGCTTCTTGTGAACAAAACGGGAAGGCAGGCTAGTCCGCCCGGCCGCGTCTTGCGCAGTTTGAGTGTGGACGGGTGTCTGTTTCCTGGTACACGCGTGCGGTTTCTGGAGGGCTGGTAGGAAGCCAGAAGGCAGGTGGTAACCCACAGGAGGATGTTTGACAAACGGAGCCTGTTTGCGTTAGGTATTTGATCTTAATACAGACACTGGCCTCTACCTTTTATCACAGTGACCTTTTAGCGTTTGAGCACTGTACCGGTGTAGACTATAAAGGGACTAACTCCTCAGTTCTTGACAGAGGAGTCGTAACAATTGACCTTTATGGACTTTTTCTGCACCGATGATCCTAAATTAACACAAAAATATGTTCAAACGTTTTCAATTTAGACGCAGAACAAAAATGTTCCACAGGTTACAAAGGTATACACAAACAAAGAAAGTGTGTAAATACTCACAAGCGTGTTCTTTCTCCTCCCTCTCTGCAGGTTGATTTTCCAAGAAATCTGGCCAAGTCCGTAACTGTAGAGTGAAAGATCATCTGAATCATAGGGGCAAAGGGGAATTAAATGAAAGACTTTTTTTGGTACCAAAATAACTTGATTTTAAAGTCCCCTAGGTAAATCTTATTTTGGTAAATCGTTGTTTGTGTATAAGATTACCGTAATTCCATTACATTAGTGATTGTCAAATCGATTCCACATGCTACGTCAATAGCTTTGGGTTTTGTTGAACAATAGACTTCCACGAAAGATGTTACATGGTTTTCTTTAAAGATTCCTGAGTCTTCTAGGTAAGGGGCCCTCTGCTTTACTTTAAGATGATGTCATTGTTTCTTATCCAGTGTGGCTCATTCCAGTCGTTGATGAGAAACCATTGAATGAATTACCTGTCGTGCTCTCAGGCAGTGAAGCAGGATACCAGAATAGACAAGCGGAACAAGAGCTGTTACTGGTCATGCTTGTGCAGATATTTTAACAGTGACCGAAACTGTAAACAAGCATTTGGGGTCAATTTCTGCCTCGCGTCCAAAAGGGAATTCAGCTGACCTGGCACAACCTCCTAAATTTTAGGCTCCCGGTAAATGTGCTAAGAAAGTAACGTTGCTTCAGAAGGATTTTATCTATGCCAAATACCTAGCAAGTGACAATCTCGTAGACTCGGTGGGCCACAACGCACTGCGTAGCACCAGCATGTACCGTAGTCCTGCCCGTGAAGACAGTGGAACTCGCGCCCCGGAGCGTAAATGGAAGCAGTGTCTGACTCGGAGTGGGGGCAAAGAGAGGAATACGAACAGCGCTCAGTTTGTGCTGGTGTTCTGTTGCTGCTGTTCGGGGGTTTTATACAAGTAGAAGTCTTGCTGTGTTGAGGATTTTTCCCCTTGACCGGAGCGCTGTAGCACTATAACACATCCTAAGGACCCGGCTTTATGCTGCTGCAGGTCACTTACGGGTCTGAACGCGTAGAAGACAGTTTCTGCCCTCTCTCTCCGCCAGAGAGACGGCACTAAAGCTCCCTTTCTGAGGCTTACTGAGTTAGCCAGAGTCCCTTCATGAAAGCATGGCTTCTGGTTTGTTTAGGAGCCGCTTGTATGTGACTTGTGTCAAATTCAGCTGGTTTAAAATTGGAAGGGATAAAAAAAGGCTCGATAGACACGACAGAAATATATACCTTGGCAATAGTTTTATAACAAGCTTGCAGAGAGTCAGAAATGACACAGAAAATATGCCTTCAAGACTTAACGCTGACTTTTTCAAAGTCATCAAAGGGCAGTTGGTTATGTATTTCCTAAAGCAAAAAGGTGAATTTCCTACCAGCTTGATGGGGTTTGAATTAGCTTTCCACACGCACCGTAAAAAGAAAAACAGGCTCCAAGGCGTAAAGCAATGCTTGCCACGTGCCGGTGAATATTCCAGGTCACTCAGTGCCCCCGAGGAACTGCTTTAACAAACGCAGCGCCTGGGGACTGTCCCCTACCCTTCAACCCCGAGTTCTCCTTGCGCAGGACGACTGTCGCTACGCAGCAGTAGTCCAGGCCGACTCGTACAGTGGAAGACGACTGCTCAGACCGAGGTGTTTCCAAAGACCCTGTGTCTGTAGCAATTCTACCTTATATAAAACCACAGTAACTATTTAACTTCAATTCAGTATCAGCTCAAGGCTTAGTTTTATTATGAGAACGAAACGCTGCGTGCCTGGAAGCAGCTTCTCGAAACCAATATATGTACATTTATTAACACATTGTATTCAGACTATTAATTTATGAACATGTTGTGCTGCCAGTGTCTGTTTAAGAACAAAGTAGTAAATACTGCATTTTATTTATACGGCGTTTGCTTGTGAGGCACTGACTCATAACAGTTCTGTGCCTCTGCCTAAACATGACCAGTAGACTTCCCTGCTTCCTTTGAAGACAATACTTGTCCCTACGGAAAAAACGACGCGTGGTCAATGCTAACCATTTGAAGACAGTTCCTCTCCCCCCTCCTCCCACTCAGTTTGCTTAAGAGAAGAGAAACCGTTCACACCTTTTGCGTGGAGGGCTGGAACCAAGGCAGGGTTCCCCCCCCGTGTGCCCCCCAGCACAAGGACTTGCAGTATCGCATCCCGTGCTCTCGACAGCATGGGATCTAGTGGGAAAGAGCCCTGCAAGAGGATTACTTTAAGGTCATTTTCTCCTATTCTGCTCAGAAGAAAAGCAGCAAGCATTGCTTTTATCTAGCCTTGCACAGATGATTGTCCGCTAGCTTCCCGAGTCTCCTAGCAAACAGGATGGTCGACATCCCGTTAAAGTACAAGTTGCTATTCAAAGTTCGTTAACGCAGGCTGTTAAATATTTATGAAAGTAAGTTGTATACAAAGAGGACCAAAGAACAGGAGTCTAAGTTAGAAGTGTAACTCTGACACTCTCACGTCGGGTGTACCTGTACAGATGTTGCTGAGCTCTTTGGTTTTATGCTGTGATAGACAAATCCTTATTCTTTGTAATTTAAGGCATTAAAAGTCATGACAGATTCTTCAGTGTCAGAAGTAAAGGTAGATTCACCCCCTGCATTCTGCAAGTTGCCAACAAACTGCCTGAGGTGGTTAAAGCTCTGCCTGCCAAAAGGGAGGTTTAGTCGCTACTCGCAACTAGGCTGTCGGATGTTGTAATGCTGTTGTCAAAGGATGCTGTGGAGCACGCTCGCGATGAAGAATTTCTCTGATGAGCATGGTAGGGAACCCGTTAAGCATCTCGTTGTGAATTGCCATGCCTGTGTGAAGTGAGAATGTATAAAGGACTCTTCTTAGCTTTCCTTACCTCATTTTGTCTAGATGTGTTGCATTTTGATGAACAGATGATGTTTCTCTTTTCCTTAGAAAACTTTTAGAATGTCTTGTGATATTTATTAACAGCCAGCCAGTCTTCTGCTCTCCAAAATGAATGTTTTGCTTACTGAGCCAGTCAAGTTCCCTCCTTCCTAATTGAGGTGTTTAAAAATTCAGTCGCCCTCTCACTAAAATTGAGCCACAGGTAAATACAGATAAAGGCCTTTGCCGTTTGGAATAGCAGCTGCCTCTTACTGCGTACTTTTGTCAGAATTTCTTTTGATTGAAGTAACTGTTTTCCTCATCTATGTCTACAGAGGCTTAAAGGGAAGCACACGCCCAGAGGTCTTGGGGTTTTTAATTACCAAAGCCCAGAGAACTTCAGGCTCGGCACACGTTGTTTCTGCCCAACAGATCTTAAATTCCACACCGCCAGTAAGGTTATTCCACGCGCTAGGAAATTAAGTTGTACGTGGAATATCCTTCTGTCAGAAAGGCTCTCCCTCCTAGCTCTCCTGAAGAGAGGCCACAGACAGTTCTCTCCTGGGTTTGTCAGATGAGTAAGTACTGTCGGTGCGCATATTCTTACAAGGAGCCCAAGCCAGTATTTGGGCAGCCTTGACCTCGTAAGGTGCAACAGTGACGTGGCAAATGCCGTCTCCTTTTTCGCACGGTCTGACAGACTGGAAGGTAATTCGGTACCGCTAACGGGACGCCCTTCCAGCCGGACAGCTGCCTTGACGCCCCTATTTGGGAAGTCTCAACCCCTCTGCACTGAAAGAGCCGAAAGCTTCACACAAACCGCTTCTGAGTCGAGTGGGAGGGAGCTCGTGGACACGACACGACGCGTAATCGTGCTCAGTTAGGAGCCTTAAGGCTAGCCTAGACACGCTAGGGCAGGGTTAAGCTGCAGATCGAAATGTCTAAAGGCGTAAGGAAGACCAACCCGTTAGTGCAAAACTAGGCTTTTCTCCTCTCTAGCTGTCACTAGTAGTCCCTGACGCCACAAGTCGGTGCGTGGCAGCAGCATGTCGGAGGGAGCGAGGGATTGAAAGTCAGCGCTTGAAGTAGCGCATCAGTGTTTAGCTGTGGCTAATTTTAGATCCTACCTGAATGTACCAAACTTGCCTCAAAGCATGGAGTCCCCCCTCTACATCAGAAACAGGAAGAAGAAACGAAGTATTTGGTTTGAATAAAAGGAAAGAAAACTATTTGCCTTCAGTTTATGTAAATAGACATTTGAAGTGGCAAACACCACCATTTCTTCCCTCCTAGATCTGTTTGCCTCTGCTTGTACATATCCAGCTGGCTTGGTTTGTGGGGACCAGTCTGTATCTCGTTTCCCGTTGTGTGCTGTACGCAGAAGATGTCTTACTTCTGTCTGTAGTGTTTTTTAATTTGGGTTTTGTCTCTTTGCTTACTTTTTTGTATCTCACCCTTTGAATAAAATCAAGTGCCCTACATTAAACAAACGGAATTACTGGTCTTTAGTTAAGTCCATTTAAGACTAGGTAACCCCTATGAAAGCGAAGGGCGGTAGGTACAAAGCAGAAGAACACGGGCTTAACTCGCCTCTCCTAACCGGCCAGGCTTTTTTTCATGTCTGAGATATAGAATATATTTCGACTGCCCGTTCCTAACCATGGTTTTGCCACTAACCAAGAAGAAAGCCCATCACATACCCCTAAGGCACAACAGTCGATCTTACCTTCCGCACCTTAATTCTCATTTAACTGCCCCTTTTCTGTCACCAGGCGAGACAAAGTCGCAGTCAGCACAGCCCACACGCAACCCACGCTCAGTGAATATTGCTCCCGGTTTCTTTTTCGAGAAAGAAACCCGTGTGGGTAACGCACAGAAGGCTGCTTTGCAAGCCCAGCAGCGGAGGACTACGGCACAGATGCCGAGATAGTACAATGAAGCGCACATTCTCGTAAGACAACAGCTGGGGCCTTAGAGATTGTTCACGTCTAAAAAATGCCTGGATGACTTTGTAAGCAAAACCCACAATGACAAAAGACTGTCTGAAATTCCACCCCTCCTCCAGTCGGAGCCATTCAGGGATTAAGTTCCTCAGGGACCTTCACCTCTCCAGGGGAAGAATATCAAACCATCATTTACTCTCCTAGATAAAGTGAGTAGCGTACCAGTATTAAAAGGTGACGAGGCTACTTTTTAAGGCTTACTGCCTTGAAACAATGCACGTATGTCCTTAGCATCACAATAAAAGTCAGTGCCTATGCAGATGTTGGGAGCAAGACAGTCCACTTCTGCTTGCTCAGATCTGCAAAAATAAACAGCAGTTTGAGCTTGTATCACAGTCATAAACAAAAACGGGTCAAACAGCTCAAAGCTTTAGGCTTCCATTGCCTGAGCTGTAGGTCACATCTGCTCAGGACGCTAAAGGAGCAGGGGACAGCGCAACGAACCGGCACGGGCAGTCGGCTGCGCGCAGAGTCTTCCCAAAGCGGCCCCAGGGCTGCCCCACGCTCACCCTCTCATTCAGCACAAGGCTATAGGCCGCAAAGCAGAGAGTTGAGATGCTGTCACAGGGCTGGCTGCGTTTCCCGTCACGCCAGGGAGGGGCAGGGCCCCCCCTTTCTTTAACACCTTCCAACTACTATACTCTGAAGAGCAAGGGAGCTGTAACAGGTAACTACGAGACACTGCCAGGGTTCTCGTTTGCTCGCTTCTCCATCTGGGCCATCTAAGCACACGTTGTTAAACAGCACATCTAATTAAGCTAATAAAAATGGCAGTGAGAAGACAAATGCAAAGGGACACATCCAGGGTCCTTAGCAAGTCAGTCCCGAGCTCTGGAAAGCCGTTCCTTAAATCCTGATGTGACTAAAATCAGTAAGACAAGGGGCAAAGGATGTGCGGGCCCTTTGCACAGAACCTCTTCAATCCCGCATAGTTGGTCTCCTACAATATGGCATTTGAAGATAAATAAGCTCCCAGAACCTAAGTGAGATTTACAGAAGGGCAGGAGCAGTTGGTTTGCATAAATTCTAATAGATCGCCTGCTCCAAAGCACTCCCAGGCCCTTCTAGAGCAACCTGCTTCCTGACATTTACCCTTCGCACGCTTCCACAGCGTGTGGCCTCCAGCGCAGCTTCAGCGCTGAGCCTCAAGCTGCTGACTATACATATTCATGCAAGTTTCTTTAATTTACCTCTATTTACCTTTTCTGCTCTAAAGCAGCGCTCGCCCTTGCTTGCAGGAGTACTGTGCCTAGCCAAGACCCCGGGAATGGTGTTTATTCAACACCTCAGTCTCCACTTGCTCGCTGGTAAACTGGTTTTCACCACTGCAGAGCACACCTCTAGCCCCGTACAATAAGCGCTTGCACAGAAACCACCACGTAGCGCCTGGGATCAGCGAAATGCCACCTGCCCCCGCAAAAAAAAGCCAGTTCTCAGGTCACTGTAAGGTGCTCAATGGGGAAGCAGCAGTCCGTAGGGTATGCTAGAGGGAATTCTTGCCCCAGACCCCTTTTGGACACAAACAAGTTTGGAGAGAAAACGGTACGCTGCAACATTTTTGCTGGACATCATAGGCAGAACAAGGAGGGGATGTATTGCCTGTAAAACGGACTCCCGGTTGGCAGGGTGCTGTGTCACAGAAACACCGAGTAGCAGCGGGGCCATTCTTCCACATCAGCCTGATCTGCTGCGCAGGGCAGCCTGGCGTTCATAGCCCGCACTTGCTTGGAGAACAGCCACCGTTCCTTACACAACCTCAGAAAGTGGTAAAAGCTGTTTTCTAATTTTTTTCCCCTAAGAAAGCAGCCAGCCACACTCATCCCAGTAGCGTGAAGATACACAAAGTGAATGAACGACCCCTACTTTGTACAGAGACGAGCAGCAGAGAGCACAAAGCATTCGGGGCAGCGCAACCTGTTGAGCTTGTGGGTCCTGAGCCCCACAGCATCACCGTGCAGCGCCATAGCAGCGCCCCTTGGCATTCAGAGCATTAACGAGGAGGATTTAAGGGCCTCAGCTTTAGCGACAGCTGACGGGCCTTCCTTGGCAACATTAAAAAACGCTGAACGAGGATGGAAATTAATCTCAGTGGAGCATCCTGGCCAGTTCCGCTGTTGAGTAGCTGCCTTCCCATCGCCCACACCCCCTCTTTGCTGGGCTGCTCTTCCAGCATCTCCTTGCTGCTATTACATCTATTTCTGGCTCACCACGTTTCCAGCTCCTACAGCTTGGAAGGTCCAACAAGCAACACGCTGCAACAGCTCAGCTTCATCGCCCACCTCTGCTACGACTCCCTGTGCCATCTCTACCCACGCTGCCCCTGAGGCCACCCCAACCTTCCCGGCAGAGGACTAACAGCACCCCAGGAGCCCACGTCGCGCCACACAGCCTTATGTATTTCATTTAGCAGACAGGAGAGCGTCGCTGCCCTTTCTCAAAGCAGCGAGAAGGCAAATCCCCAGGTACTGCTTTAGTGGCACAGTCAAACACAGAGGGAGAGACTGCAGAGACAGCGAGATCATTCACCACCATCGGAGGCACAGCCTGTGCCTGCACTTGGACAATCCGGCTTCTTCAGCTCCAGCTCAGACATAAAAGCAGGGTTTCTGAACTACTGCAAGCCTGACCCCAAAGCTGCCCTGTGTGCTTAGAAAGAGGCTGTTTCTGCCCTATTTCCATGCATTTATCAGCTGATTGAATACATTGCAGGCATTTGAAAAAACAAAGGAGAAGAAAAAAAGCAAGCTGACTTGCCAAGATGGTCCATTCAGTGCGGAAGAGGTTACCCAGCCTAAGAGAAAAATCAGACCCGCGAATCAGATGTGACGAGACTCCTTCCCCCCTCTTCAGTCTCATTCTTTATTGTTTAGGTCAAATAAAATATGTTCCCATGGTCCTTACAAATTCCTATGGAAACAAGTTTAAACAAACAAGCTGCTAGCCTGTGTCTGGACAGCGAGCAGCAGCATTACTTTAGCACAGGATCCTCAAAGCGGCGGTGAGCCCAGACACACTGGAGACGCTCACAACACCACCACAGCTCAGAGCTAAGAGCCAATTAGGCTCCCAAGGGCTCCCGTGCATCGGGAGAGACGTTCGGACCACGTGCAGGACGGGAGGCCTGGTCAGCTCATTCTGAGCGGTAGGAGGGTGCCCAAAGATCTTATTAAGCAGAAAATTACCTTGCACAGGCAAACCCCGCACCGCTTCGGCTGTACCAAAGTGACGCTGCAGCTCCTGCTAAGAGGAACACTCAGCAAACCTGCACGGGATGCAGCTAAAACCTCCCTGCTCCTCTCATTTCCGTCTCTGCCCAGAATTAAGCTACACCAGATGAGAGCGCGTGTCCAGGGGCAGGGGATGCGCGGGAGCCTCCCGGCCGGAGCGGGCTGGCAGCGGGCTGACACGAGTCCTGCGGAGGATGGCACGCTCCAGCAACCTCTCCGCATCGGTGGCACCACACTCGCACCAGTGAGTCATTGCTAGGAAGGAGACGCCGCCTCCTCCCTTCTGATGCCAGTTGTCAGCTGAACAAGCCTTCCTCAAGCTCACAAGCGGGTGCTTTCTAGCACCCAACACTGGGCAAGACACTGCCTGCCTGCACAGCATGACTCACCTCACGTTGGCAAACCCCGAGGACGTGCCTGGAAGTTGGTTTCATAACCAAAGCCACCCCTCAGGGCTATCAGCCTATGGCTACTGGCACACCCGCACTGGGAAAACCCAGCTCGAGCTACAAAACCTCCTCTCCAGCATGAGACCAGTGCAAGAGCTCTACCAGAACAGACAGAATGGCCCCTGTGGTCACCGGCTGGACCGCTCTGCTGTAAACTGTGGCAGGGACTCACATTCCTTCTCACATTTTTTGCAGCATCTCCTATCCTCAGGAAGACATGTTTTTCCAAGCCCAGCCAGAAACACTGCTGAAAATTAAAATTCTCTTCTACCCAAACAGCCCCAACTGGTCCACCTGCGGAGAACTCAAGATGCACATGCCCCACGCCAGGACAAGTTCATGTTCAGAGGGAGACCTCCCTGGTAACGCACATCGAGCCTGTGCCGCCAGCCATCGCCAGGTGGAATTTACGGGGCATTTCAGAGTTGCACAAAGACAGGAATTACGCACGCAGGAAAAACTCCCACGGAACCACACTGGGAGGAGTCACAGGTTTCTGTGACCCAGTGAATGTGTATTACACCCCTCGCTGATCGTGTTGCTAAAGGAGAACGGCAGTCCTCATCCCCCTCCTCTCCATAGGTCAGGCCTGAGCCTACAGAACAGCCACGTCACCTCCCTTTGCATATCTGGCAGACGGCCTTTAGGAAGGGCTCACGACAGGGCTTAAAATGTAGGATGAATTAATTGCCTCAGGACTGTCCCTGCAGGACCACATCCAAGTAAGGCAGGGGGCAAGTGGGTCTTGAGCTAACCCAGAAAGGCACCTGCTTGCAAGCGGAGCAGCTGGGGTTAGGAAGGAATTTTTGCTGCGGGGCTGTACGGACACAAGAGTCGGGGTAGGGATCAGCAGGGACTGAAGGCGTCTGCCCCTCATCCCCTCCAGGTGCTGCCAGCCAGGAACAAGGGCTTGTCACGGTCCCCAGCTTCACCCCGGGCTTTGCTAGCTTAGCTGAGAGGGGCAGGAATGGGCTCGGGGAGCGCCTGCAGGCTGGGTCTCGCCTTGGTGAAGCCGCAGGACAGTTACCTCCTGAAAGGGGAAGGAGGCAGAGGCCTGGGGACAATCATCTCTCCTCCAGGCACTGCTGGATCCGGAAAAGGACAATCTAGATTTGAAGGTTACTGCTCAGTCACTAGATGCCACTTTGTGCAGCGTAAGGTGTCACTGAAAGGAAGGCACGGCTCCTGGTGAGCAGGCGAGACAAAGCGAGAGCTCAAACCTGCTCCTAAACCTGTTGCAGCTTAAAATCTGTCACATCTCTCTAAGAAGTGTTCTGTATCTCAACACTTTACCCCTCCCATTTGGGTTACCACGTGTCTAAGTGGTATCGTGGCCAATGCCTACATGGAAAAGCAATAAAGCAAGTAATTTATTTGTAGCTGTCTTCAATTTAATGCACCAGCTGGATGCGACCAGCTGGTTCGTAGCAGGCCAGCAGCCAGGGGGTTGTGGATAACTGGAGGTACACTGGTCACAGCTCTGAGAAAAACTGTTGTTAAGCTGATGTGGGTGGTTGCTATTAGCATAGGAAAAAAAAGAACTGCAGCAAGACCTGGGCTTTAACACCATGGAAACATCAGCTAAGAAACACTTTTCTCATCAGCGGGAACAAGCAGGGAAACATTCAGCTGGGACAAGAGCTCCCCAGCCTGGGAATGCTGCTGTCTTTGGCATTTTCTGCTTGTTTCGGTGACTATGGAAAGCACTATATAAAGCCCTGTTCCAAAGGGAAATATCTGCCATTATTCTATGGCTGGAAAAAAATAGAGGAAGAACTACAGCTGCTCCTAAGACCACGTAGCCTGGGTGGATGCTGCTTCCCAGAATGGCAACAGGTAGAAAGGCCCAAAGCGAGGGATCCCGCGTGACCTACAGGCAGTTTCAAAGCAGCACCCAGCCTGGCACAGAGCCTGTAGCCGACACTGCTAATTACGCTGCCTTTCCTCAAATCAGTTTGGGAGCTCATGCTCCAGACTCTGGGTCCCTTCAGAGCCACAGCTTTACCAGAGGCCCAGTGCAAGGTTGTTTCACAGCCAAGACCAGACCAGTTTCAGTGCTGAACTTGCAGCGAATGACCCAATTTCCAGCCTGCCCATCGTGTTTCGACAGTAACTGGATCTCAGCGTCCCCAAAATACAGTCTCTGATTCACAAACACCCGACTCCCCCCTAGGGCTGCATAGCTATTTGCAAACTCCCACCGCGGTCCCAAAGGTGCAGAGGGGGTAGCGTTAGCCTCCGTAGTCGTTAACAGATAGGCAAGAAAGAGAAGCGGAGCTACGCTACATCACACATCCCTTGAGAGCAAGGATTAACCCCCCATCACGCTGAGTTTTTCCCATAGTATCTCAGTTACAGTGAGTAATCCCACCAAGTCTGGATTGTTATCCTGCACGCACAAAGTCCTCCTTTGTTTAAGCCCAGAATTAACACCGCAGAAAGCAGATACCCCTATCTCCGGGGTTTTTCAAACCCCCTGCTACTTTTCCTGTGGCTGACAGGGCTGAACCACCGGCTGTCCGCGGCGGTGCCCCATTTCTGGGTGCCGGATCGGCACTCTTTACCGCAGCCGGTGTCGAAGCACGGCCGCACCTCTCTGCTCAAAGGACTGCTCTTTTTACGGCTGCCTGTCCTTTTTGCAGGTGGACCGCATTGCCGCCTCCAGGGACTGAACGCCATCGCCGCTTCGCCACTGCGTGAGCAACTCGCCTCGTGTGCAGCTGTCCGAGAGCCTCAAGGAGAAGGAGCGAGAGGGGTGAGCTGCAGCCGAAGCAACGTCCCTGGGCTGCCACCTTCTCTGCCCACACCCGAGGGCCCTCCGTGGCAGCAATGAGCATCGGCCAGGTGCTGTCTGCTCTGCGTGGCGCAGGCTGGCAGCCCCAGATTTGAGTGTTTTGCACTGAGTAAGGCATAGAAAACCCCTCTAGATAAGTGACAGACAGTCACGGATTACTCTACTTGCTGGTTGCATTTTGCACTGCGGTTCTTCCCTTGGTTTTAGGTTTTAAACAATAAAAGTCTCCAAAGATGTCTTGATTTTTAAAGCAAATGCCAGAAGCAGAGCATTCTGTTTTGGAAATGCCAGTTTGTCTTTTCTTGGATGGTTTCTTCCCTTCTTGGCTTCTGCAGCCCAAGAAACAAAGCCAAGTTCATGACTCCCGCCCGCTCCCCCTTCTTTCCCTGTTCAGTGACAGTTTTGATGGCTTAAGTCTGTCTTGCTTTGACTTGAATTTCTAGCCTGCGTGCTAGCGTGGTGAGGATGCGTCTTACATAGACAGCACACGAGGGTTGGCCCTTTACTCCTTGTGATGGTTTTGTCACAAGAGCCTGGTTGGACAGCCCTGCATCTCGCTTCATATGTTTAACACACCAGTCCCACGCAGACAAGAACACCTAGCCAAAAAAAAACCCCAAACCTGCTGAAATGTCTATGGCAAGCTCCCGAGAGTGGAGAAAAACCATCGCCTTCCATATGATTAGATTAGAAAGCTACAAAAAGAGTACAAGATGCAGAGGAGGGGTGGCTCGGTGTTAACACTGTGGGGCTCGGATGTCAAGAAATGCCTCCAGCCCAAGTGGGGAACGTTGCTTACAGTGACCGTCGTCACAGACAGGCTGAGGACATCGCTAGGAAGAGGCGGGGGGTCTGACTTGCAGAGGCATAAAGCTCACGCTGCTATAAACCTAGCGGGTAATGAATTCCTGAAGGTATCAAGCACTAAGCCACCCAGAATAACTCCAGATCCCACTAGGTCCCTGGTCACAGGTTGGAGATCGTCACTATCTGGCAGTTACTACCCCAGAAACAACCAGGATTCACCCAGACTATTTAGCTGTGACAATCACCAGCGCTTTGCACGCGCAGTGCTCACATGGGTGCCCTTCGGGACCGATACTCTTTTGCAAAGTGCTTTGAGCTTTGGTAACACAGATCTCGGCAGGGAGGCGAAGGAGGCGTTGGTGTGATACAGGCAATAGTTGAGGCTGGCTTATACAACTACAAGATTTCAAGGCAGTGCATTTGGGAGCCTTCATTTGCCTCCCTCTGCTCGCAGCTTTTTGGGAGTGAAAGATCAAGCTTTTCCATTTTTAAACGCAACCCAAGGTGCTCAGCCACACACCTCTAGGCACCAAAGCTCTAACAGACCTGCGATAACACCATGAGAGAGAGGTGGGCTGCACGGTTGTGCCCGAGGCTGTCCACAGCCCTACGCGGGACCTGCCACCGCCCCCAGAGTGCCTGCAATGTGTCGACTGCAGGTTTACCAGGGTCCCCATTTTCCTCGGGGCACCGAAGCACAGAGCGCACAGCCTGCCCACCAGCCCCCAGCACGCTCAGCTGGGTCAAGTCTAGCAACACCCGTGCTCTGGAGAGCACGGAAAACCCCTGGCACATGGGCCGTATTACGTTATAAATCAGTCCTTATCCCAATTCAATCAATATGACCTAGAATGTGGACAAAAAAATAATCTAAAACACAACAAATGAACACCCCAAAATACTGCTTGTAACGTTTGAGCTAACCCAGAGCATTTTGACTGGCCTGGGCTAGGAAGCTGCACAGGCAGTTGTGCCTCCAGATCAAGGGCATGTGATAAAATTAGAAGATGTGCAGACAAAGCTCATTCTTTAGCAGAGAGCAGCTGATTGCAAACAGGAGGAAATATTAATTACAGCAGCATTGCAGAGGTAAATCCACTGAAGACAGTGGATGAGTTTTCTGCCTGACTCATAACACTAATTTGCACAGGCACCCGGCGGCAGCACAGATGTTTAGGGTCTGATGTAAGACACTGCAGTAAAGGGGAAATCTTTCCAGTTGCTTCAGCAAGCTTTGGATCGGGCCGTGCAGGGAGGATGCGGGACTGGAAGAGATCTCGCGCCTCCAAGCCCAGGGTCACCACACTACCTAATGCCACCCTCAAATCAAACGCTTACTCCTACACCAGGACAGCGTGCTCCCGCTTGGGCACTGGTCCACGTCAGCCCTGGAATATCCTCACTTTTCCTGCCATCTGAACAAAAGCGTGGCTGCTGTTTGCCAGAACCACATTTCAGGATAATAAAGGACAGTTGCGTGTATGTGAAAGTAAATTCGTCCTCTCCTCCTTGCCTTTTCAAAAGCCTCGCACATAGGCCTAAATAAACAAGCTGAACTGCACTCTGTGCACTTGCATCGGTCACTGTTGCACAAGACACTCTCTCACAGGCACCACAGGCCGAATCTAGCACGAATCTGCTCCTCCGACTGAAATGCATTTAAATTTGAGCAACCTGGTCTAGTAGAATGTGTCCCCACCCATGGCAGGGGGTTGGAACTAGATGATCTTTAAGGTCCCTTCCAATCCAAACCATTCTATGAAAAAAATTAATACAGAGCAAAAACGTTGCCGGACTGTACCAGCCTCAATTAGACTGACAAAGCAAAGCTGGAAAAAAACGTGATGCTTCCCCACAAAACTGAAGCACCAACAGTGTGTCCGAAGGCTGCTTGAATCCCTCCTGCTCCCGCTCGTCTGCAGCTCAACAGCATAACCAGCAGATCCACTCCTGCCACAAACCTGGGCAGCTGTGCAAGAAATTGCTACAGGAGACCACGTCCCCCCTCTTTCATGGCCTAAAGATCCGCTAAACTCCTCCAACAGCCTGAATATGTTCCCGTCTTCCCTGGAGCATGGGAAGCAACTGTGAAATCCTGCAGTATTTATGCATTAGCAAACTGCAGCATTTTGAACTTGCCAGCACATGGAGTATCCCACCCCCAGCTGCAAACCCTTCAGAGGAGGGGGGCGAGTGTGGAAATGGCTTTCAGTGCAGCTCATCTCGTTCACGTCTTTTCTTCTACAGAAAGGGAGGCGGAGGGGGGAAAAAAAAAAACCAACAAACCCAAACCAACATCCTGAAGCTTCCAGTGAAATGATTTATCACCAAGCTGGCTGCAAACAGACACACATCACCATTGCAAATGAGTCCTGCCTCACTGTCTCCCCAGTGGAGTTAGCTGCGATTAAATCATATTCCAACAATGGCAGAAAGGGAGGAAAAAAGAAGTCAGGAATTTTTGGACAGGAACTACATGGAAGAGGAGGCAAAAGGATTAAACAGGAGTGGCACATCAAGTGTGAAAGACACGACCTGTTTACTGCTGTCTGGTGCGCAGTTTCTGTCCTGCAGCAGTCTGGGGCAGGACTTCATTGCCACGGGGCAGGTACCTGCTGGGAGCTGGGGCCCCGTCCCCCATTGCCACAGGCTCCTCTCCTGACGGTGGTGAAATCCCTCTCTCGCCGAGGTCTGTGCAAGCTCATCTGAGCTGCAAGCCCAGAAGGAGTTGGCATTACTTGAATCCACATACCCTTTTTGCGGGCACACGCATGTTATTCCAAACAAGGCGGGGAGCGCAGGAAAAGGAACATCCTCACATAATTCCCTATTGCCTTCCCCTTACAGGCAAGCTCTTCGGCACACGAACACACTGCCTGCGATTAAAACAATCCAAATGAACTTCAAAACAATTCCATGTTTGTTTTAGCTCAGAATTATTTAAAAGAGGATTGCACGAAACTTCTTTAGTTCCTGAACTGATCTTATTTGCAGGCAGGGATGAACCAAGGACCAGGACCGCTCATGGTGGCAGCAAAGCTCCCATCTCCCTCGCAGGAGGAGCACACCATCGCATGACACACGGTTGTCCCCAGTGGTCCCTGGCCTAACTGGTGGGGGAAACCACTCGGAGAAACTATCCCACAGCCTCCAGCCATGAGCACCCAGCAGATGAGCCTTCCTGAGAAGGGATCCATAAGGCTGTATGAAAATTACTTGGCTCTGCCAAGTCTGACATGTTTTAGACACGTGCATTAGAGCCTACAGTAACATTTGTCAGTTTAAAAAGTACATTCAACCTTAAAAAGGCCTCTAGTAAAAAGAAGAAAAAAGAAAAAAAAAGGTTTACTTTTCATTTTTGGCCAAACCACATTTTCAGTAAATATTCTTTTTCAGATAAATAATTTGTTGTCGTTGTTTTTAAACAAATAAAACAAATAAAGCTCCCTTGTTAAAGCCCAAATCCGAATTACTTTTTAGGGAAATGAAAACATTTCCCTCCGGCTTTTCATCAGCATTCCCCTCCCCGCTAAATACTGCGGTAAACACAGACAAGAAAAGAAGACCTCCAAGAAAAAAATCCTGCCTCTGTGCAGACAGCTCTACCCTGCAACAAGTCAGCGGTCGCCGCCACCGGGTTTTGCAGCTCCGTGTCGTGCCTCGCAGGATCGCCGCCCCGTCTCCCACGCGTGCTCTGCTCCGGGAGCGTGGCCCCAGCTCACCGCCGACCTTTGGAGCCCGGGGAAGTTTTGCTTCCTCCTTGGCAATCCTCTGCGGCGATTTGTTTAAACTGTTCCCCCCCCCTCCGGCTTTCAGAGCTGTTCAGCTGCTGGTGCTCTGAGGCGTCAGTGTTTGCAACGGTACGGTTCTTTCTCTAAATCTAGATTATGTTCTCGTGACCTTCACCTGCTAACACCGAAGTATTAAAAGATCCCATACGCTAGCGGGCTCCCTACCTACTGTTCTGATCGAGATCTGTGTTTATCCTACTGAATCAATGGATTCTCTGGCAGGTTTCCAGCAGTTCGTGCTTTCTTTTTTGTTTCTCACATTCTGGTCTGTTTCTTATTTATTTAATTTTATGTTGTGGGAATGTAAAAATGTGCCACAGTGGATTAGGCCGGTGGCCTGGGTGGTCCAGCACTTGGCCTCAGCTGGTGTCTGTTTCAGCCAAATTGTTTCAGTAAGAAATCATTTTGAAGAGGTATAAGGACTGTAGGATTTGGCCTTTGCTTCAGTCAGGCAAAAACCCTTGCAGCCCAGCGAGGGGCAGGATGCCCCAGCACTCAGAGCATTGGCAGCCTTCGCAAGACGCACGTCCCTTCTCCAGCTCACTGCAATGCAGACACCTGCGTCACCATGGGACAAATTACCTCCGCAGTCAGGAGTCGCGTAACTCTGCCCATTCTAGAGATGGGGATGCACAAATTAAGCAAACAGGAAAATCTGTGCTAGCAAAAGGCACAGACAGTGACGCAGGACCCCTCTGATTTATGCCACCCAGCCACCGAGGGGTGCTTAGCCCTGAGACCACAGGCTACAGGAGCCCATGCGGGATGACACTGTGTTCTGCCACACCACAACAGCTAGGAGGGATCTGCAGAGACACCCCCCAACAGGGCAGAGCGCAGGCTGGGTGGAGCCCCTCTCCGTTTCCCCGGTGCTCTTCGACTGCCTGAACAGCACGGAGAAAACCCTCTCACTCCGGAGGTCCCCAGCCACCCATTGCTGCAAGAACAGGCGAGAAACGCTAGGCACAAAACTGCCCCGTTGCTGCTTACAACCTGCTCACAGCAGCTCCTTTGTAAAAGATGGACGGCACAAAGCGAACGTGGCATTTCTCTGGCATTCACGCGCGTGCTTCTCTCAGCTGTCTGGTATATATGACACATGAGGCCCTTCTGGTTTATGAGGAAGTTTGTTATTGAAGGCCAGGCTTGGAAGGCTCTAAGCCTGGCTATGGAGTCACAGCTGGAACAGGCATGAGATCAATATATTTGGAGACAAAGGGAAGCTCTTGCCAAGAGAAAAATCAAAAGTTGTTTTGCAGGGGGAGCCAGATTCCCTTCTAAGGCATCCTATAGATCAAGGCCTAGATCCTGGAGTGCTTGTCTTGGCCTAAGTCCTACTGTACCAACCTCCCAAACGTACGTCAGCGCTACGTGGAGGACACACAGCACCTCTGCAAAGTGCCGACTGCCACTGTGGCCTCTCCTGCCCGCGCTGCAACAGGAAACAGCACGCCCGTGGCCTGCAATGGTGCACGGTGAAATGAGACTCGGCGAGACCCGTTCCATGCACAGGCATTAAGATACTTTTGTACCATCCCTTCACACTGTGTCTCAGACTAATAAGAAGTTCGGGGAGCTTTCACGGTTTGCAGAGGACCTTCAGATCATAGGATACAGTTACTGATGCTGGTCCATTTCCGAGATGCTTCTCGGGAATGTCTGAAAAGCTTTTGGCTTTGGGAAGAAAACCCAAGCCCTCACTTCCCTTTAACATTTGCCTTTCATTTGTTCCCACATGTCAGACAGAACAGCTCTGCACAGGGAACTCCTTTGTCTGCTTGGCCTTTGCGTGGAAACAAGACGGGATGGGGTACTGATAGCATCCAGTCACGATTAGCAGCCAGAGCAGGGCTTTCTTAGTCACTATCTCTGATGTCTTCCATTTATAATGGGTACTCTTTAAAACCTTGCCAATTTGGCCTCAGATAAGTAGACAGAGTTACCTCCATATTTGCAGCATTACCTAAACTTTCCCCTGCCTGTTACAGAGAATGTTTGGGTATTTAAAGAACCAGCAATCCATTAACAGGAACTAATCCTGGGTTTCTTTTTCAAAAGGCCCCCAAAACTACGCAGTCGTGCCGGCCCTAACAGAACGGCAACAGAACCGAGATCGAGCTATAGGGGATGGCACTGGTGAAGATCCTGGCCCCAGGTCCTGCTGCAAGGCTTGAAGGACACGGGCACCGTGAGGGATGCCCAGGCTCTTGCACAGAGCCAGCACCAGGCCTGGGGTCAGAAGCACAAACCTCTTCAGCATACATGTGCAACACCTGGTTCGAGTCACTAACCATAAATGCCGAAGGAATATGTGCACCAGCTGGAAACAGCTTGTGAGGTAGCAAATGGCCAGGTTTTAACTATTAAAAAAGGGCGGCTTTCGTTGTAACCTGCTATTCCAGTCACCTGAGCTCCAATTTCATTGCTGAAGCAACGAGTGCCACCAACAACTCTGCTCCAGGAGCCTCCTCCCTGTATCTTCCAAACCTGGCTGTTCCCAAACCCAGGGGATGCCCCTGTCCAAGCGGGGCTGCCCCTTGGGGTCACACAGACGGCTGCTGTCCGGGAAATGGCTGGCATCACCAGCCACTGGATGTAAATGGTGTCTCTTGCTGTGGACGCACCTCCAGACCCGTTTGCACGCAGAGAAGGAAACTGCACAGGAACCTGATTTCATAACATCACTGAACTGGGCCAGGAAAGCCCTATTGCTCTGTAAAGCCAGAGGGACCAGGAACAAAATTACCGAGGACTTTTTCTGGTTTTGTTGCCTCTGAAGACTGACGGTGCCACGTGTACCCAGTGTCACGGTCAAGAATTAAAAGCGCATTTCTAACTCAGTGCATTATTTGGGTCAATGCAAACGACTCAGTCTCCTAAAAAAGCAGCTTATAAGACCTCCTACAACTGAAAAGAAGAAAACAATGGTTTGCTGTCATGTTTTGAGGACAGGCTATTGCCATAGGAGTCTAAGCACCTAGGATGCAAGTAATAGCTCTGCCAACAACTACCTCTTTCATCCTTGACAGGTTATTTACCTCCACATCCTTCTCTAATAATAAAAAAAAACCCCAACTTATTTTATTTTGCAAGCCAGTCTGAGCCAATTATTTTCACCAGATTATCTCAAGCAGGCTGGAGGAGCAGTCTGGACCAAGCCATCCACATCCCTACGCAGACAGGAACAGAGTCAGAGGCAGACAAGTGAGAATGACTTCAGAATTTGACCTTCTGAGCTGGACTGTTAAAAAAAAAAAAAACAAAAAACTGTCTGATGCTACTACAGTTATTTCAATACATTTTTAGCAACTGCAAATCTCTCCAGTTTCCATGACAGCCTGCGAAATAGGCATCTGTAATTGCTATTACTTTAAGCCAACAGTGTATCTCTCACACACACAGAAAGACACTAGTCTGACCCCCAAAAAAGTAACTACTGTCAAATTCACACTGTGTCACGTCAAAATAGAAATTCCCAAGGTCTGCCCTGGGGGCTCTTTTCTGGCAGTCAATGGAAATGCTGCCCATATATCTCATGCTGGCTCTCTTGGCTCCCTGCTGCTGCGCTGCATTAGACAGCTAAAAATACCTTCGATCCATTCCTAATATTTTTTCCACATCTGCCGTTGCTGTAGTTACCAGAGCGCCGGCTATGCCATTCTGAATAGGGAGGGTGAGGCACTTTGCTCAGCCCCGAATGGTGAAGGAACCGTCCAGAAACACGATCTCTCTATTAAACGCGCCCTGTGAAACGCTCCCAGCAGCTCCTCGCAGCGCAGGCAGGATTTGCTATGGTTTCCCAGGAGCAGAGGCAAGCCTGGATTCAGGCTCCATTAGTAGCAGGGGCTCTTCCCAAACCAGCAGCCGCTGCCCCTTCGCTGTCCCCAAGAAATAGCCCTTGGCTGACGCTGAGCTTGGTCCCTGACCCTGCTCCTGGTGACACCCCAGCTCTGCCCCACGGCTCCGATCCCCACCCCACGACAGCAGCATGGGTAAACATTTGAACACTGGGGCCAAATCAGGATGCGAGCAGCTGAGTGGAAGAAAAGGAACGCTGATTCCTGATTTGAAAATGGTGATATCACAGCCCATCAGGGTGCTTGTGCGCCCTGCCTTAAATAAAACCTGGGAAACAAACCCAGCATTCTCCTCAGCCACACCACTTCAGTCCAGTCTGGAGCTTTGGAGATGTACAGAAATCTTAATTTTATCTGAATTCAGGCACTGCAGAGCAAAGATGAGGCAAAAAAAATCTCACTTTCCCACACGTTTTTTCCCAGCTTTTCTTAAAAACAGTTCAAGGTCACAGCAATGGCAAGATAGGGTATTACATGGCAATGCTGACAGGCAGACAAACCTTTCTAAGGCCAAAGATGCTCACATTTCACGTGCCACCCATCACCAAAACCAGGTTTAAGGAATGCAGACATACTCTATTTCTGCCTGGCTTTTACTTTCCCAGAGACTTTCCATCGAGTAAGAGATACTTAGAAAAAGGATCCTGACACCCTCATTCCCAGTCATCTACTAGTGAGCCCTGGACGTACAGAGAGACCACAAGATCTCACATGCGAGAAGAAATAAGCACTAAGCATCTTCTAGAAGCAGCTAAAGACATTCACACCCAGAGGCACACAGAAGCAGGCCTCACGGATATGCCAGGAAGGATTTTAAATGGGAACGGAAAGTGGAATATAGAAATCCCCAGCTTTCTTGCAAGTAAAAGTTACCTCATCTGCTAAGTTCAGTTTTCCACTCTCTGTGGTATTTTTGCCTGCTATAGTTTCTCCATCCCTATTAATTCCTCCTGCTCTGGAAAAGGCCCCACGATTTAATGTCTGTGAAGAACTAGAAAAATTCCTGTTCGGGCTGCAGCTTGGTTGGCTCGTGAGATGGTGCGAGCTCACAGCCGAAGGCAGCACGGCACAGGTTACAGCTCCAGGCCACATCCAGCATGAGCCGGGAAACCCCTCGGTGGAGGGGACAGTCCTTCGCTATCGGGGACACGTTACTTTGGGCAACATCTACACCGACCTAGTGGCATGAGAAAACACCTTCCCTGGTGCTCTGGACCGTTCAAAGATATTTTACCTTTCCCTGCTCGCAAGAAGGACCTTTGAAAGCATTTAAATATTAAAAGATATTTAAATAATCTTAAGAAGTTTGCTCTGGCAACGTGCTACAGACTTTCAGCCACTGTCTGCGTCCAATACAATTTATTCTGTAGTTCATGCTATTTTTACAAGTTATTTTATAGCAGTTTCTTAAAAAAAGTGCACTACACTCTCCAGCAACACTAACAACAAAAAGAGGATCCTACTATGCTTTGAGTCTCCCTGGTGTTTCCATCATCCCCCATACAAAAGCCTTATCTATGACTCAGAAGGGGCTTTCTCTGCCAGAATGAGAAAAAACAGTATTTTCTTTCCCTGCCAAGCAAGGAACTCCTCAGCTGCCCAAAGCCAGAGGAGCCTTTGGAGGAACAAGCAGGGTTCATCTGCAAGGAGAGCCCTGTGAGCAGACCCCCCAAACACCACCACAGTTCAGGAACGGGGCTCACCTCTGCACCCACCCGCGTACCTGTGTGCTAAGGCAGGCACTGCCGACGACCGCCTGCCCCGGCACAGCCTCCAGCCAGAGCTGCAAAGCCCAGGGGAAGCAGCCTTCCCTCCCTTGCAGCCTCCACACAAACCCAAAAGAAGCTGCTGGAAATGGCCCAGCCGGGACTCACCATTTTGGCTTCTTCCAGCTGCTGCAGGCACCGTCCTGGTCTCCTTTACTTCCCTGCTCTGTGGACAAGGTGGCTCCCAAGGCACTCTGTCACCAACCACTCCGAGATCACCTCACAAAGCCACCCACTCCCTCCCTCGGCAGCGCCGGCTCTGGAGCCCGGACCTGCTCCAGGTGGGACTTGTTGAGGAGGCAGGTGGCTAATTAGGAGCCAGACCAAGATCGGGGGTGGCCACATGCGCAGGGCTACTTAGCAGCCCTGGTCTTAGCAGCCCCAAGGTGCACGTCCTTGCTTTGGAGCAGCTTTGCTCCCAAAAATGTTCTGTCTGGGGAAGTTTTGTCCTGTTGTACGTATGGTGATGAAGTCTGCCATCAGAGTAGCACAGCGCGAGCCCTGAGCAGGGAACAGGCTCAGGGAGCGGAGGGTTTCCTGAGGCAGCGGGGCTGGCAGCGGAGTGAAAGGGCCTGGGACTCGCTACAGTGTTTTTCTCAGTTTTTTCCTCAATGTAGAGATGGGACTTTATGCAAAGTCTAGCTGTGCAGCCCCTTCTGTGTAAACGCCTGCCCTGAAAGACCCAGAGCTACCATCGAGGCTTGGTGGGTTTGCATCATCTCTTCCGAGTTTGGGCTGTCCTGAGGTTTAACTTTCCTTGCGTTTTTTTTTTTCACCTGTCCTCTTCGGAGAAGAGCAACTATGATTTTCTTTGATAGTCTCCGTTTAAAAAGCACCTTTTGTCCGAGCAAGAGAGCAGGACCTGTTGAGTACTGTGGCTTCCCTCTTTGCATTTCCCAGATACAAGTTTGGTTTAAATAAAACAGAGCAAGAAAAATCCAGACTGAGCCTAGACTTGCAAGATTTGATGTGCTGAGGAAACTGCTTGCTCACATTTCCAGCAGAAACTAAAAAGCCTGGGCTTGCATGCTTTGCTGAAAGAGGGCAGGGTGTTGAGGCTGAACTTCTTCATGCTCTGTTAATCTTCTTTGTGGAATAAAATATTCCAACCGTATCAAAATCCAGATGAGTTAGTGATAGTTAAGCGGAGAGGAAGAAAGAAGGACTATCAGCAAATGTGAGAGGAAACATGCTTGGTTATTTCGAGCAGTCGTTATGCTTTGTTAAAGGCCGCCTTTGCTAAAGGTTGCTGAGTTAGCTGTGCGAAATGAGAAGATACCCTGCGCTTGGAAGGCGAGGCTCTGGGTATCAGCGGAGGAGCAGGCAGTTTAGGCTGTGTCACGGCCGATTGAAAATAGCTTTTGTGTAAGGCAGAAGTGCTCTGGGCTGTCGGGAAGAAAATCACCAAGTTTGAGTTCTCCGGGATGACAGAAAGCCGGTTTTATGAGAAAACTTGTTGACCAGGATTCTCCTGCCTCCTACTTCGTTCACTTTGCCTAGTCAATGAATCTTATGGAGCCCATCACAAATTTGTGTAGTTCTTTAATAATAACATCAAGGTCAGCAAGAATAATGGCTGAATTTAACAAATGACACATGCAACAAACAGAGGGAGTAAAACATCATTGCACAGCACTGGCTGAACTGACAAAACGTAATTCAACATCAAAACAGAAGGCTTGTTTCTTTTCCGTTGCTGCATCAGCACCACATATAAGGCAATGTTACCGACTGGTTACCCTCAAATCTTGCCAGAGCTCTCAGAAGCCAGACATTCCCCCCCTTCCCCAAAATAAAGTGACAGAAGCTGCCTTCACACACCAAGGAGTAGAGAGAGAACTCGGACGACCGCAAAGTTCATGTGGGTGAATGCTTCAAAATACAGCCAGCAACAATTTGTAAGGTTTTAGCAATTAAAAAACTTTGAATCTTTGTCAAATGCAGCTGCTTAGTCCTTTGAGGCTGCAAGACCCATTGACAGAAAGTTTTGCTTGAATGAAAAACAACGGGAGTAATCAAAGTGACGTATTGAGAGCAAATGAAACAACTTTATTTAATGCCATCCGATGTCTGTTTATTGCTGTTTAGACCAGCCTATATAGGAGCATGTGCAACTAGTAAACAGTGAGACCTGCTGAAGTCTTTTGAAATTGCAGGGCAGATGTAGTGCCACTCAACTCCTTTTGATCTATAATGAACGTTTGCTTAAAAATTGGCTAGTGTGGATTGATAGCCCGTGTAACGTGTTCTAGGAAAGTTTTATAGACAGAGAATACATAGGGTACCATATATCAGTATATGGTACACCAGCTAATTCAACCTCATTTACACAGCATTAATTGTCAGTGGAAGCTGGTTTAAATTCAGGACCAAATTTTCACTCTTGATTGCCTTACGTTCAGTTCCTAAGTTAATCTTTAGGGACCGGCATAAAAGGAGTATGATTTTTAAAAGCATGTGCGGTACTTTTGGGAAGCCATTTTAGCAGCCACATATAGGTTGATCCTAAATACGAGACCAGGTACAAAGTCCGCCACTAAACATGCTTTAATTTTTCTGAGAACGTTAGCAAGGGTCCAGCAAAACGGATTCACTGGCAGCAGCACGGGTGCTCGCTTCGGCATCCAGTCACCCCACACCCGTTTCGTTTGTCTCTACCCACGGCGCTCCGGCCATATCCCACCCTGGATCGATGGGCAAAACTCTTTGCCGATGGATCAAGGGCGCGTACGGCCTGGAGCTGTAGTGCTTCAATTAATGCTATGTAAAATAGGTAGTCGTCGCTACAGGAAATATTTGTACATTTATAAAAAAGCAATACAACCATAAAGAAAAAAATACAACAAGCACAGCTTGATACGATAACATGCCATGAAATGTCATTGGCTTTATAATAATTTACTACAACTTGAAAAATGTTCTTTTATCCACAATGGACAGGAAATGCTTCCATCTAACATATGGTAAGCATGCAGTAACAATATGTACAACAAAAAATTTGGAGTTTGTTTTTTATTCATAAACTGGATGATTACATAGGGGCTACTTTAAAATTATTACTTTTCTAGCCTGATCTTGGTCTTATGTTGCTTCTTTAATACCATAGGGGTTTTTTTCCCTTTGTTTGGGGAGCATGAAAATATCTATATACATCAGCAAGAAGTTAGCTTTAGTCATGGAGTATACACTGCTTTTTTTTGTTTTTTCCCTAGCAGTAGGTTTAGATTTATTGGTTAATTGACACTTAAAAAAAATTTCTCAGTGCCATATTGTTGAAAATCAATTTCCTTTCCAAACTTTTTTGAAATACTGAGGATCTGTTAAGAGAAATATCTATTGATCCTGTATTACACTATTCCCGGTTTTTACACCTTTCATCATGAAACCAAATCAAACAGCTATTTAACTAGATCCCATCCATCACAAGAGGGAGTCCAACCAAACTTGCGTCAGGGTGTTAAAAGCTTCCCACTCCCACCTGCCAATCACAAAGTCGTCTTGTTGAACTAACCACGGCCTGTAGCTGATACAATCTGACATAGCGAGTAGCAAAACTGTTGGTTTTGCTCCTAATTGGGGACTGCTCTGTGCTGCCTGCAGACAAAACAGTGTTGTGGGTGAATTAATCAGCCTTTTTGCAGAACAGCCAGCCTTGGCTGTAGATGGAGTCTTCAGATCCATCGCGAGTGATGTACTGAACTCATCTAATAGATGACCTACTGACCTAGCGGTGGGTAAGGCTGGTGAATGACAGTTAAGACTGACTCTGAGTCTCATGGTAAGGGTTCATTCATGAATGTCCCTACCAAAAGGGTCCCAGGTCGAGTCTCCACTGAGTCTTTGTCATCTGTTCCTTTTCCTCCTTGAGCATTTTTTTTCTTTTTCCTTTTTTCTTTTTTTGCTAGAAAAGCTAGAATTAATATTTCCAAGAGCACTGAAGTAAGTACTTGGCAAAGCATGTCTTTATCTGGTAAAAAATTATATGATTACGAGAACCCTTAGATATTCATAGAACTGCAGCTACAAAGATGGTTTACCTCTTATGACTTCGCAATTTCCGGAGAGAGAGTCATTTCGTGAGAACTGATCCTGACAGTAAATTAGAGAGCCAGAGGTTTGACTGAAGTGCTGAGTGATCTCACCTATTTCTAGCACTGTGTTGCAAAGGCAGGTGCTCAGAAGGTTTGCTGTAGGAGAAAACATGTGTGTACGTAATAGTGTGGAATATGGTGGGGGTCCCATGAAGGCGAGGAGAAAGCATGGAGAAATGCAGCCAGTGCACTTCTTGGAAGACTGATTCCCATCTTGCATGTCCGGTGTGTTGATTTTTGCCTTAGTCAACAACTGCTAATAGAAGTGATGTTGTAGAGAGTTGACAAGAGTGAGTAAGCACACTGGCTCTTCTTCACTACGAGTTTGGAAGGCATCTGCTACTTATTCAGGAAAGGAAAACAAAAAATAAAAATCCATGTGGAAACATTTCTAGGGCGAAAGAATGCAATTTACAGAAAAAACAGAAACGCATCAGTGGTAACCATTTCAAACTGACAATAACAAGGAGCCCAAGCAGACTGGATTTAGAGAAATCGATACACCTAACCTCTTGTTTATATTCAGAAACTTTCCTTTTAAAATGGAAACCAGCATTAAATTACGCTGCTGAACTGCAGAGCTATTATCTAGATGAACATAATTAGTCTAAACTGAATGCAAAGACTCTTCTGTCAACCATACCTTTCCCAGATTCCTTTGCTCAATGTTTGTGAACTCCTCTGTCCCACTGGGAGCGCGGAAGGCTGACCTGTCGCCAATTATTCCTTGTCCTCAGGGGATGGGGTCAAAGCCTTGTGACATACTGACTGGTTTATTTTTCCGTGTAATTTGTTTTCCTAGTGGCACTCCATTTTCATTCACCTGCACTTCCACATACCAACATACGCAAATCCAGACACCAGAGACCTACCCCTTCTCCTTTCCAGACCCTCCGAGATGACAATACCTTCCCTTCTCCAATTCATGGTCCATGGGAACAGCTGCCTGTCATCAATTCTCTTCCGATTTACAAGGGTTTCTATACTCGCAGACCTGCTGTTGTCATTATTTGCTTGGCAGCTGGCATGTGAGCGAGACGTGGTCAGCTTTCTGTCATACCTTGAGTCTTGTACCATGAAGTTTGTGCAGTTGTCTCCAGGTAGCTAGCTGGGATGTCTGCACTTGGAAGAGTCTTCTGTAGTCCTTCCCTGGGGAGAATTGCCTTTCCAGAGAACTTACTCTAGTTATTCATTCATTTTTTTTTGACGTATCCTGGAATCACCATGGTACGGCACAGGGAAATATTGGGGACAAAGAGGGGGGAGAGCCTTGCTGAAATGGAGCTCAAGTTATTTGCCTTGTTCTTGCAGTCTCTTGGCTTTTCTTGCTTCGATAGTTTGGTGGCACTGATGCACAAGGGATTTTAAAAATAAAAGAAAACTAAAGGAGAAAGACGACTACAAAGTCGTTCGTTCTGTTGTCACCCATTTCAAAAACGGTCCGGCTTCCTCTAGCCCCCCCACCCCCCCGGAAGATGGATGTGATACAGTACTGCTGAAAAAGCCTCTCGAACGGTTCTGGAAGAGATGGGAGCAAGGCCGACCCCCTAGACTGTTGGGCGAGGTGGGGGCCGAGATGGAGGGGGGGCCCGGTTGGGTGGTGGGGCTTGGGGCGGTGGGGGGAGCGGTGGGAGCGTGGAGGATGGGGACGGGGTGTGGGGTGTGGGTGCACTGGGTGGAGGGGGGGTATAGATCGGAGCCGGGGGCGGGGGGTTGTAGATGGGTGCTGGAGGTGGAGATGACGGAGGGTATGCGTTGTTGAGCGGGTATTTAGGTGGGGCCTCTGTGTTCTTCACTCTGGTGAAATTGATGCAACGGCCCTAAAACAAAAGAGAACAGAGTGGAAAAGCACGGTTACTGATTGAGGCAATGGCATCACCGCTGAGATACCTTCCTGGCTGTGTGCAAATCTGACGTCAGTTTAAGAATTCCTGGGCACACCGCTGTGTTCCCTCTCTTTCTCAGAGACGGATGTTATCAGAGCACGTCCTGTGCCGAGTGACCAAGAGGTTACACCCTAATAACAGCTTTTGTAGTGAAGAAGGATGAAATCCTCTCATACTGTTTTCTGACTCCAGGATCTTTAAACAGAGCATCAAGTACTTCAAGTCATACTGAAGCTGCAAGAGCTGGCAAGAGCCGTTCCTATTCTTCAGAGCTGGCGTCTGAGTCAGTGCACGGCCCGTGGTCCCTGCCTCTACCGATGCCTCTTCCCAGACCTCAGTCTTAAACTTCCAACAGCATGAAATCTGGACTTTGCACCTTTGAAGCCTCACTCTCCTTCAAATACCTGGCTTTTGTGTCCCATTTCTAATCATTTACCAACCAGGCAAAAGGGACGATTTGTTTAACTAAGATAGTTTCTTGCTCAGAATTTTTCCTGAAATACATCCATTCTTCATTAGGATGTCTTGACATTCTAGCACTCGTGAGAAGCCAATAAACTGCTTTTCTCGCTCTTCGGTGCTAAGCTACAGTTTGTTGTACATTTTTAAACAAAACCTTTGCCCTCTGAGCCGTTCTTTTTTTTTTTTTTTTCCTCCTAAGTTCCACCTGCAAACGATCCCACTGTAAATACTCAAATGTCAGAATCAGCACTATTGTATTATGGATTCATTCTTTTAGATATGAAATCATCCAAAAAGGCACTAGAGGATTTCTGAGTCCATACTTTGTTTTTGGATTTGTGAGCGTGAACTTATTTTCTGTTTTCCTCTTTCCTCTCCCAAAGTAAATGTTTTTCCTGGTGAAAAAATGCCAAATGGAGCCTTGAGCTCATGCAGGCCGGAGTAGATCTGTTGGGGTAACAACATCAGCCATTTTGAATCCTCTGCATGGCTCTGTATCTTCTCCCTGCTGTACCCAGCCTACGGACAAACGCTCTGCAGAAGAGGGACCCAAAGTGAAGTAAGGGAGATGCTGGTAGAAGGGCAGAAGGGTGCTGGAGAAGGATTTGACAGGGATGAGAGGAGCTGGCGTGGAAGGGGCTGACACATAAAGAGATACAGACAGCTCCTCTCCAAGAGCTCTGCCAATTATATCATCATGCTCTGTGGATATGAAGAAACATCTGTCTGAGCCTTAGCCATTCAGCAGAGGAAAGTGGATTCCTTGCTGAAGCGATGAAGTATGCAGAGCAGCCCACAGCTGAGTGCAGGCTGTCTTGTGCAAGCAAAGGTCGTTTAAGGAAAACAAAGATTTCACAGCGCCTTGAACTGCATCAAGTTCAAGATGAGAGCATCACCTCAGGGCTGCTCTGAGCATGGTGGCAGCTGAACCCTCTCTGCATGGCTCGGCCCTGGCCGCCTCTCAGCAGGAAGAACCTCTGGCTTCAACTCAGGCTCTCCTCGAGGAATCAGACTCCGGGGCAGAGCAGAGACCCGTGTAACGGTCATGAATACGCCCATGGCAATGCCCCTCCTCGAGGATTAATGCTCTCTCAGTTCAGCCTTGTCCTTACAGCATGACAACAGAGAGAGGAAAAGGGAGGAGAGGCGTGACCACTGCTCTGTACACTGCGCTACCATTAGCATCTGTGCAGCGGGGACATGTTCTCCATCCCTCGCACAGGACAAAATGCCAATACAAAATGAAGCGCCAGAGTGGGCAACCGCCCTGACCAGAAACACTACGCTCCTTCCACAGCATCCCAGCGTCTCTGGTGCTGGCCAAAAAGGGAGCACTGTCTGATAGGCAGAGGAAAGCCTGAAATAAGCACACGGCTGTCTCATCTCAGTGTCCCTGCTTCTGTTTGCTCTTTGTGGGCTGGTGTCTCTGCTTTAACATTGTTTTAATGCACTTTGCTGTGATTTTAAGTAAATAGTGTGGGGCAGGCCTGCTGAGTGAGTGAAAGTCTGAACGCAAGATTAACCAATTCTACTCAGAACCACCCCGCCATGAGAATGTTTTCCTCGTTCTAGTTCCACATCTCCTGCAATGCAGCTTCAGTAGTTTCAGACTATTACTTGCACTAGTTTTGTTTTCTTTATTTATGTTGAGAATAAAATAAACCCGAACAAAAAGCAGCAGTCCAGGAAACCCAGCCAGAGAACAAAAAGTTGCAATGGTTTTTGTGAGGAGAGATACTCTGTCTGGATGCTCCAGGGGTGAGGTTATGGTGCTGCTGATCCAAATGGAACTGAGCACGGCCCTAAGAGCATTCAAGAGGATGCAGTGAGGCTCAGAAAACTTTGGGTTTGGGGCCGGGGCAAGGCTTGAGGACTAAAAGCCATCTAGTACTCACAGCAATGCCCAAGGCATGGTCAAAATGGTAAGAGAGTACATCCTGTGCTTCCTGTGCACTGGCAAAGATTTGACTTCTTATTGATGAAAACTGGCTTGGATAGAGCAGCAGTGCCATTACCATAAAAAAGGTGCTAGCAATTCACACCAACGTATAGCTGCACTATGTTTACACTAGTTTTTGTAGTAGGCTACTGCCTAGTAAGCCTGTGTCCATGAACTACTGCTTATATCCATGACTAATGAAAACTCTTTTTCTCCAGTAACAGGGTTGCTTTGAAATTAAAGAGCTCTTTTTTAAAACGTGATTAAATCTCCACTGTCCTTGATAACTGCTTTAACTTGGCCTTGTCAGACATGCTGTCTGGTTTGAACAAGTAGTCCGACTGGAGTCTGAGCATAAGCCGCTCAGACGCAGACCCGAGAACAGACAGGACGGGAGTGCAGACACAAGAGCCAGACCTGACCCAGAGCTCGCACAGCGTGTAGCTGTACTCATCGGATACCTCTTCCCCATTCCCTTGTCCATTACGCTGGTCTAACTTCAGAGTTCAAACCTTCTTCCCCTTAAAACAGGATAGAGTGTGCCTTTTTCTCAGCTCAAGCATGCCGTTCCCTATCCCCTCCTTTTTCCTTTGCTGCCTGGGTCAGCTGCTCTGCAGCGAATTGACAATGACCTGTTTGGCAACACTTTCTACTACTGTGCAATGGGTAATTCTGCAGGGCATCCAACATGCGTGAAGGGCGGATACACAGCGCAGGCTTTCTCCTCCTTTCATGTGAACTGACAGACCAAGGGAGTTCTTGTGTTTCATTGCTTGACATTTCTCTCACCCATGCAGATGGGGGGTGGGGAGAATGCCAGATAGGAGTTTTCAGTCCAAATGGACTGAAATGGGCTTTGGCAGCTACGCTGCCTCAGAGGAGACAGAGAAGCCAACATCTCCTCAGGGAGGAGAATTGTCAGATTGAATGACAAGGAGATATCCAGGAAACAAATTACGATGCCATTGCGCAGGAGAGGCAGAAAATGTTTTACTAGTGCCCTGGGTACAAATGCAAAGCAGGCCAGGAGGAAAAGAGCTACTTTAACCAGAAAGCTGGATGTTAAACAGGGCATTCATCTTATATCTAGCAATACGATAGACACAAAAGCGCAGAGGTTGTGCTAGCCGCAAACAAGTAATCCTAGAGCTCCGGAAGACCCAGCTTTCTCTGAACTGCATGGCAAGAGATGTGTTTTCCCACCTGCACTTACCAGAAGGGGGCCCTGATTCACAGCTGGGCTTTGTACCATGCAATTGCAATAGAAAAATAAAACATCGGCATCATCAACCTACTCCATGGTTCAGTGCTGTTTTATCTGGAAAACTGTCTGGATGAAGATCAGGTTGGCTGGCTAATCACCCATCCATTCAAGCTTTTACAGGGCTCTCCATTGCCAGTGCAGTTCAGTTCATCCCACAGATAACAGACGCTGACGAGAGCAGTAACAGACCTGCTAAATAAATGGGCCCAAATGCCTTGTTCAGCCTTGGGATCTGGAAGTAAAACCAGAGTGAGTGTCGGAGGTACTACAGGTAAGAGGAGTGCGGGATCTCTCTACAAGCAGTGGAAACATAAGGACCTTCACATGACTGTGATTTTAGGAGGGTCTCAACGGCCACCAGTTAGCAGCCCCTCTTGGCTAGCTGCCGAGGTTTATCACTGCATTTAGGTGTCCAAATTTAGATGGGCTGGATGTGGAAGACAGTGGCAGAACATCCAGGAGGCAGGAAATGAACCTATTGCCACTAAATTCTACTTTGGATCATTAAAGAGAAGTGACTTTTCATCACAGGAGAAAAAACTCCTTAACCAGATTACACCACAGCTTTGAGAATAAGAGGAGCCCGTTCTATTAGTCTTTCTAGCAGGGAGACAGTAGCTGGAGATAGAGAACGTATGAACGTAGGGAACGGGCTGTATATTAAAAGGCTGCTGTGTTGACCGCCTTGGCTAGGTTTTATTTCCCTGTCTGCAGCCACAATGCTTCAGAGGGGAGAGTCACAGCTGTGCCTCAGAAGAGACAATTGAAGCAATATGGAGACATTATTAGATCTGAAATTTAGTGGAATCAGCAAAATTAGTGAGGGCAATCCACTCTCACATTTTATGTTGTTTTTCTAGAGAGTCCTGCTCGCAGGCATATACATAATGAATTCTGCTTGGAGTGGCCTTGCTCTTTCACCTTCAACAGCTAATTATCTTAGGGACGAAGGCAGGCAGCACTGCCTTTAGGACAACAAAGCGCTCAGCCGTGGGAGGCTTGTCTCCTCTGACCACGGGCCTCGCCCTGCGAGCTCTCTGCATGTAGAGTGCCGTAGGGTTGCACACTTGATCCAAGCTTTTCCTTTTGTTCTTCACATCTGGTTGACTGAGGAGCGCTGCTAGGGTTGAAAGAGAAGGGTGGGATGTGGGGTGAGGGGGACATTAGGCTACTGAGGTCGTAGCACAGGGTGGTGGTTGCTGAGCGTTCAAGAGAGTGAGCTGGAGCATTTGTGCCTCGGACATGGATCTGGCAAGCAGGGGTGCAAAGAGCAGCAGATGCCTCAGCCAAGTTGTGGCATTTCCTAGGAACTCCACAGCCTCGTCCAAGCCACTTCCCACCTCCTCCTGCCTCTCCTTCTGCTTTTATCTGAGTCTGGAAACTAACTGGGAGAGGAGCTGTCACTGAGAGTGCAGTGCACAATGACCTGCCCAGACCTCTACCTGCACAGAGACATTGACTGGGATTCTGCACATTGAATCCAGCTGCGGGGAGGAGGGACCTTTCTCTTGGGATACGGCAGTATTTCTTTTTTCTCTAACCAGCTAGCTCTCCGGCCCCCATCACAGCAGGACTCCAGCTAGGAGGAAGCTTTTTTCTTTGTTTCATTTCAGCCCTGCTCTCTGTGGTTCCAGCTGTTCAGGGTGAGGCTCACACACGGCACAGCGGAAAGGTAATTTAGGAAAGGGAAGTCGGTCCCAGAGCAGTGGCGTGCCCTCCACGGTACTGAAAAGATATCTCTTTAACAGAGGAAGATGGAGCACATTTTTCTGAAGTGAAGATGAAAAATGTCTCTGTTTCTCTTGGTTTCCTATCAAGCTGGACTTAATATCTGGAAAAATATCAACATTTTAAGATCATAAAACACTGGGACTGGCTTCTGAGCTCCTGGGTTTAAAAAGAGGCACTGGAAAAGATATGATCCTTAATGTTGTTTTGTATGGGTCATTAGTAATTCAGACTTTCCATAAACAGTATCTTGGTTTACCCTGTTGTTATGAGAAAGAGGTGAGAGAAATAAAAAGAAATACAGAAATAAAGAGAAAAAGGAAAAGAAAGAGAAAAAAAAAGTAAAAATTAACCTGTGATTTGATACCCGATTCTGAATCAAGCATGCACAAAAACTTGTAGGAGATACTGGCCAAATGAATAACAGGCAAACATTAGATATATGTAAGAGTTACCACTAGTCTCTGCAAAGAGATGATTTACTAAACTTTAGCTACTTTAAAAGCAAAGCACATACATGGACGAGAGAAACGGATGCTAAATTCTTCGAGCCAAAGCCTCCCTACCAAATATCCCGGGTGCTTGATTTTGAACTCAGTCCAAGCATGAAACTTCTACAAACATCTGTGAGGGTGATGAATAGGGAGAGAAGAAGGAATACAGAGTGGGGAGTCGCAGTGGATCTGATAGCAGCTCTGAGCCCCACAAGGAGAGGAAGGCGGTAAACTGGCAGTTTGCCCGTCCGCAGCCTGCAAGAGCCAAATGGCACAGACAGCGCATGCTGCCTCTCCTGTGGCTACAGAGAAAAACTGCCTATAGGCGACGTGGTGCGGATCCCCTCTTGTGAAAGTGGTCTTTGCATAGGGTACTTTACTTTACAAAACCTCTCTCCAAAAATGCATCCCTTTGTGCCTGGACAAAGGTGATACTGGGAAAAGACCGGGGTGAGAATAATCAATATCTGCTCCCCACCAACATTTAATCATTTGGGAACAGCATCGGTCGGGGAGCTCTTGGGTTCCCAAGGGGTTTTGCTGCTCTGAACCCCCGCCAAGATAACCCCCAAAATCCCAGGCAGCTTCTGCTACGTGGTAGGATTCTGCGAGCTTGAAATATCCCTGCTTGCACGACCTGAGCTGGCAGCGTGCTGCCTTTTAAATCACACCAGGGTGTCTGGAGACAGTTTTAGGAAACTGTTAACTAGCTCTGGGCTTTGTTAGCCAGCCTCTCTCCGTGAGATCAGTTTGTGTTGCGTACGCTTGGTAATGCCAGGAAACACTGCCTCCTGCAGCAAGCGCACTAATTATACGGCTACCTCTGTATCTGTTAGTCACCAACCAACTATTAAAACTGTCTCATTTCGTGATAAAACATCACCGCAACAAAACCATTCCCATCTGTGTCTCAGTACTAAATACAGAGCCTAGAACTCAGTGTTGCTCATAAAACCTACCATTCCCAAGGCATTCCTGCCACCTTGGCTACTCAATAAATAATAAATTGGAAGCTTGACCTATTTTCTCTCCAAATTAAGAGGAAGATTTCAATTGATAAGATCATCATTCCAACAGGGTTCTAATAACCTGGTCTCTTATTGCAAAGGCAGCACTGAAAACTATGGACTGTTATGGTTTACCTTAAAAGACCTCGTGAAAAGTACTGTAGAGTAATAAAGTTTGGAGCAAGATCCAGAGTTTTCTGTCGGGTCTCAGTACTACACACCACGCTAGATTTGTCTTTCTAACTGTCCTGGTTTAGGCCGAGATGGAGCTAGTTTTGTCTTCAGCAGGTCCTGCCTTTTGGATTTAGTGTGAGAAGAGTGGTGACAGCACACTGATGTTGTTGGTTGCTGCTAAACAACCAAGGACATTTTGCAGTTTCCCAGGTTTTGCTGATGTGCAGGTGCAAAAACTTGGGAGGGGCAGAGCCAGAATAGTTGATCCAAACTGGCCCAAGAGAGTGTTCCATACCAGAGACGGCATGGCCGGGATAAGTGAGGGTCGGCCGGTGGGCCACTAGCCTTTTAGACCCTTAACTTGCCTTAACCCTTAAGCTTCCCTTCGGGTTGCTTTTTGTTTCCCTATTTTTCCCTTTTGTTTTTCGTTCGTTCGGCTGTTGGTTCCCTCGCCTGCTCTCTCTGGAACTTGCTGTTCTGGGATAGCTGGGGGGGGGATACCCCTGCTCCCTGCCTGCTGCTCGGGACGGGCTCTATCGGTCGTCGGGGGGTGAGAAATTGTGTATCGTTTGTTTTAGATATTCTATTATCCTTATATATATTATTATTATTATCATTATTAATATATTGTTATATTTTTCCTTTGCTGTCCTGGTGAACTGTTTTTATCTCAACCCGCGAGTTTTCCTTTCTCTCCAATTCTCTTCCCCACCCCAGCAGGGAGGGGGGGAGTGAGCGAGCGGCTGCGGGGTATTGGGTTACAATTTGGGGTTAAACCACAACACTAACTCCCAGGAACAGACTGGCACAAAATGGCGTTTCCTTCTGAAGCCGGTAAAGAGATGGGATTTACCCCAAATGAGAAAGATAAACATATTATCAAAACTAGTGACAAGTGATCTTACTCATGGCCTCTGAACTCCAATTATATCAGAGGCAGCTTCCTACTCTGCAGACAAGCATCCTGTCTAAATTCAGAAGGAAAAAAAAAAGCAGAAAAACTACCCAACTTTCTTTGGTGTCTTGATATGGTTCGGTCTATTCAGATGTTAAAGCAAAGGTTTGTATTTGTATTCATATGACCCTGTTCTATTCAAGCAACCCAGAAGCAGTATACATTGAAGAATAGAGGAAACTACTTAAACACCATGAAGTATTGCAACTTTCGCAGATCTTTCACAGAATTTGAAATAAGAGCTTATTTAGAGTATCAGCTCAGTCACGTTGGCTTATGACTAAAGCTCGCATATACCTATGTATATAGCATTGTGCATCTGAGGGCCCTGCAGTACAAAGAGTGGTTCTGCCAATTCAACCTCCAGTTGAAATCTTACTCATAAGCTTACTCATAACTTCTCGTCTGTGCCTGGCTCTTCAGACCTACCACAACCCTGATAATCCCCATTGCTCTGCCAGACTCTGGTTCTTGATATCTGTAACTATGTTATGCAGGACTGAACCAGCTGGGGAACCTACTGAAAAGAAAACTTTCAGAGCAAACTCCTACAAATAGTGAAACAAGATGATACAGGCTTCTACCTTGCCAAATTTGAGCGTGGGAATGAGCTTAATAGCCTCAATCTTTGGCTCGTGCCAGAGTTTGGGAGCGTGGCTCTTTCAGTGATGAGTGGGCATTTGTATGTCAGCAAACAGGCCTGATTACTTTTGCAGGAGCTAGTTTTGGCTTATTTACGCTGTGGGACGGGTGTCATTTCCAGGAAGATCTGGTCATTCTTCCCATTGTCTTTCTGGAAAGAGGTAGCTAGTCTTGGAGAAATGCTGAGTGACACATCAAAGACTGTCTCACACAGGATTGTAATCTTTCATCTGGAGGTTGAATAACAAAGCCTATTGGGTATGAGGAAAAAAGAGAAAAATTCAAATGAAAAATGAAACACGTTCTTTTGGCAGCGATAACTGGAACAACTAATCAAGGGCAGTGGTAAACATCCCTCTGGAGAGGAAGAAAGAGCCTGCAGGATCTTGCAGCCTGCAGAAATCAGGGATCTGGAGAGGATCTCTCTGGGTGCAATCTGTCTGGGCGAAGAAGATGGCACGGTTCAGGACAGGATCTTCCACGATGCGAACGTGAGAAGAACACAACTCAGTGGCTGTTTTCATGTTACTGGACTCAGGAAAATTACCCTGTGCTGGGCAGTGCTAATGGCTCGAGGAAACGGGAATTACTGTCTGCTGAATATTGTCCTACTGGTATTTAGTCAGAAATAATTCCCGTCCCTGCAATCCCTGTTTGCTGGATTTGCCTTGGCTCCTGAGGCAGATCTCTGACCGTCAATGTTAAAGGCATAGCTTCGTAATTCTGTCTCGGGGAAATTTTGCCCTGGATCGAGGTATGACTGGGACCCTCCCCTTCAAGAGCTGGCTACTCCCTGCTTCAGGAACAGAGGTCTGGTGGTTCAAGAGCCAGCTCTGTGCTTTGTTTTTGCAGTAACGAGCAGTCTGCTTCGCAGTAGTCCTGCAAGCTGATGAGCAGATCACCGGGCTTTTGGCTTTGGAGCTGTTAGTTCCAGGAAAAAGAGCTAATGTTTAGGTTAACTTTTCCATGGCTATTAATGGAAAACCACACAGCAATCGTATGTACGGAAAGGTTACAATTTTGTTCTCAAGCTCTGCAGCCTATCAACAGAAACCGGCTAGCTTAGACTTAACGATGGGTCAAACAATAGCTCCTTATTAGCGCCTGTGCATTTTTGAGTCTGCAGAAGGAAGAATCATCAAGCAAGTAGCAACACAGCAACGTATAGATGGGGGGCGGGGTGTGACTTGGGAGTCCAGATGGCTGGTCTTATTCTCAGGTCTGAAAAGGGAATGTGGTCTAGTGTTTAAAGCAGGGGAATTTGAAATCATATCTCCTGGTTTCTGTTCTTTGTTTCAGGAGGAGGTTTCTATTCATGACACTGTGAAACAGCATAGCGTGAAATCAGACAATTACTGTAAATCTGAATTTCCTCATCTCTAACATAGACTCCAAAATAAGAGAGGACTCGTGGGACTTTCCAGGATGATAGATTTTGCTCATGTGCTGTGTGATGTTCATAGTTAATTAGCAATACCTAGCCTTCCCCATATTACCATTCATCGTGGCTGCGCTCGAGTGAAACAGATTTCATGGCTTTCAGTGAACTCACTGGAGGTTTGTGTGCCAGAATTTGCTCCTCAGTATCCAATTATGAACAAATAATTACAGCTTTGGGGATGTTTTCATTGCCCAAGCAAAGGCCTAGCCCAGGCTAACTGCTACATTCCTTCTGTATTGTTTGATATAGCTCTAATAACACAGCCTTAAGTTAAAAACAGTATTCCTGTGTGCCAGCAATACTTAATGGGCTTTACAGTTCCGCATGAACCTGCTAACGGCTGAGTTTGTTGCAAGTACATAACAGCTGATGACCAATCATTGGTGCTAATGCTGAAATAAACTACCTTTGTGCTCCCCATGGTCTGTAAGTCACTGGTGGTATGGCGTAGGCCATGATTTACCAAGTATAGGCACCTACTGCTTGTAGGGACATACAGGAGGGGGTTGGCCATTACTCACAGAGTCCTGCACTCCTCTTTGAAAGAGCCTGGGCTTTGTGTATCCACTTGCCTTGGGCAAGGGGTGGCACTCACAGAAGAGGTAAGAGGGAGAACAGAGGCACTACATAAAGCAGCACGAGGCCAGCTGGAGTTACACCAGCCACTCACGCAGGGTGGCTGCTGCTGCCTTGCCAGGCACCACCATGTCTCTTTATGGCTCTTCTGAAACATGGCTTACACGTTTGGAATTTGTATGTGTATTAACAAAACCGGATCAGGAGGCAGGGCCCCGCAGTTATTAGGACTTGCACATGTGCAAGGCCGGGGACGGCTGACCAGAGAGGTCCGGCTCTAACGCTACCACTGTTATGCTTCAACCTCCCTGTTGTATGACACACAGGTATGGTGTGAGCCACCCTACCGACTGTCCCACTCCTAGATCCACTGTGCCTTTGTCTTCATAACTTCCATCCTCAGTCTTCAATCTGACTCTGTTTGCCCTTTTTGTGCTTGGTGTAGGATGGGCGCCTGACCAGGGAAAGCCAAGGACTGAATTAAGCTGTAGTTTAAGCACCTTGGACTACAGGTAAAGCATCTGCTGTCGGTGCTTTTGTTTCTGGGTGGCTTAGCGTGCCTAGCAAGTCCCTGAGGGCCCTCTGACTGATCGCTGATGTAAGACCTAGGGTTCCCCTCACAAGTTCTCAGTGCAGATGGACCCAGACACAGTCCAAATTTTTCAGCTGAGGCTGCTGCTTATTTTTAGGAATTTATTGCAATCCCACAGGAAACAATGACCTCGCTTTCCCATAAGGATAAGGAGAGTAAGTCCAGCCCACTGCTGGAAGCTGCATGAGGGAAACACAAAACAAATGCAACATCAACATTCACTCAGCAAGAAACATGCATGGGAGAGATGGGTTTTCCAGACATCCGTCTCTGCATCAAAATCCTATTCTTTCTGTTATAGGAGTTTCACTTCCTACGTTTTTACTGATTTCTGAGAACCAGAACACCTACTGAACAAATTTGCAATGTTTTCTGTGAGGATTTACATACTTAGACACTTTTCTGCACCTGGTCTCCTGGGTTCTGCAATTCTACCCCAAAATCCTAGCATTATTACCATTGCACTGCTCCAGGAAGGGTTTTACTCCAACAGTTATTTCCTTCACCCCACAGCTGCAGAACTACTCACTCCATGCAGAGGAAAGTTTGAACTATGCTGTTCCATTGGCTTGTTTTGCCTTCTGCTCTTTAAAACAAACTAGGAACCCCTTTTGTTTCTCAGCTCATTATACCGAAGGCCGCCCTTTCCACGAGCCCCACGCAGGAATATCCTCCAAGCAGAGAGCCTGCCCAGTGCCTCACTGCTCTGGAAATCTCAAGTCAACGCTTACGTAGGGTAATTTCTTGCCTCAATTCAAATCACACTTTGCAGTAAAGCTCAGCACTTGTGACGGTTTCAGTGCTGTACTAAAATCCAGGTAAACCCTGTTTTGTACAGTTTCTCTGAGGAGCAAGTTGTGTGCTTGGGGCTACGGAGGATGGGAGGGGAGGAGGAACCAGAGTGGAAACACAAGCACCTGCCTTTGTATCAAGTAGGGAGGTGGTACCGAGTTAGATGGAGAAACCCACATCACCATCTAAGTGCTTGCACCTAGACATCTGTCCTCTGGCAAACAAAACTATATTCTGCGAGTTTTGCACAGTTAGACACACCTGATGGTCTCATTCCCTGTCCCACTAGTCTGAAGAGTATTGCTCTGACCCAGCAAGAGTTTTGCACCCTCCGCCTCCTATGGCCCGACCTCCAGAGGCAGCGCCTGCTCCGGGCTCTAGCACACATGCACGCACACACATTCCAGTTTTGGCTGGAACTCTGCGTGGCTCCTTCTCTGGAAGCTGCATGGAGACGTGCTGATGGAGAATGAACTAGCAAGAAAAGTTGTTCCTTGTGGTTAAAGAAAGATTTGAACTACGTTAACGGATTATTCCAGCTGGTGGTGTAGATCCACTACAGATACCCATTCAGATAAATGAGTACTGCCACATTGTCTCAGTGTTTCTCACTGTATCTGTCTATACTTGCTCTTGCCCCTTGCCTCAAACAAGGCTGAGATTCTGGTTTTATTTTACACCTGCACAGCACCTGGCACAATGGGTTTGATTTAAGCTGATGCCTGGAGCATATGAATACACCACTATAACGAACAAGGAGCAAGGCCCCAGGCTATGTGGCAGCACCGTCCCTCTCTTTTTAGTTTAGATTTAATTTCCTTCCATTTCAGCACTGTGTGGGGAGTGAGAGACGACTAGTTATTTCCCAGATCGGTCTTTGCACGTACACAGCTTTCTCCACAAGACAGGGAAAGGAGACTTTGTTTTCTGAGAGTTTGAATTTGCCAGAAATAAAGAGACATTCACATTCCTCAAATGGCACAGCAGCCAATGCTAATCTCCTGGGTGAAACACCCAATTACATGCAGCAGATTAAAGGTTTTTCAAGGAATGGACAGAGAAGAAGGAAATTTTTCTGTAACATGGTAATGATTCAGGCTGCTTTTTTCCTCCTCTGCATTTAGTAGAGACAACGATGATTGCCCACTCAGCTAGGAGCGCTCAAGGAGGGCTGTCCCACGAACTGAGAACCACGGTCTGCTGAAACAGGGCTGCTCCTGGCACAGGTGCCAAAGGCGCCGCGTGGACAGACTTGGCAAAGCCAGCTCCTGGTTTCCACTGAGATTCTTCTTGTAGCACCTCAGCTTGCAAAAGAAAAACAAACCCTGGCGCACCATGTAAGAAACACTGCCGGACTTCTACTTTAAACTATCTGTGCATTATACAGGTCTCAAATGTACAGACCTGAACCTCCAAACCCTGAATCTCTGTACTATTAGCATCACGTTGTAACCACGTGAACCCACGGGCCACTGTGCAAACCTATACAACACACTTGCAAATAAGCTCTCCCTGCCCACAGCCATGACTGTTAGTAATCCTTTAAATTTATTACCGAGTTCCAGCCTTCATTTTCACAAATGCTTTGGGAAAGAAAATACATTGGATTAGCCTCATTTAGAGGACAGGAAAAGCCTCTGAGAACTGGAAGGTGATGAAGTGGCTTGGTCAGGGTCGCTCTGTGTGTCAGTCGCAGAGACTGGAGCAACTCGAGGCTTCGACTCCCAGTCTAGCGCCCAAACCTCAGAACTCCCTGCTGCCATGAGAATAACCTACAAACCTCCAGCCCAGTCGGACATCTTAGATCTAGAATGATAATAGCAGGATGCAAATTAAAAGAGCTATCCACCTCTAGGCTTAAGACTTTCAGACCTTTATTGGCTGGGGTCGGGCAGCTCTTTGCACAGCTGCGTAGAGGTAGGCCCCCGGTCGGCAGCCTTGGAGCACACGCTCCAGTGATTCTCCAGAAATGCAGTGGGACTTCGCATGCAGGAGCAAGTCCTTGCTCGGCAGAATTGGGCCCTTCACAAAAAACGGTCATTTGGGATGAATGGCTGATAAAATCCAGACCGATCATCTGAACTCCTTAGGCCGCACAGAACATTCACACTGAAGCCTGAAATCAAGTTAATTTGAGGTTTTGGCATTTCACTCTGATATAGAAACATTAGTGTGATCGTAGGGCAGAGGGAGTTTTGTAAGCTTTTGTTGAAAAACAGTGCCTTGCTGTAGTGAAGATTCATGCAATTTGGCTGTAAATTTGCCTTATTTCATACTCTGACTGTTCTGTTTATATTAAGATCATTTTCTTATGTCAGCACATGCACACACACACATTCTTCCTTTCATAGTAAAAAGAACAATTGCGATTACTTTAACGGGGACATTTTCATCTATTTCGTAGCCTCAACCTCTCATCATAACTAACCACAATTTGTACCAGAACTATATCACTGAGATCTAACAAGATACGAGCTTATGTGATTTCACCAGTCAACTTGCAAAACTATGCTAGTTCTGGAAAAAGCTCCTCTCCCTGCAACCTTCGTTAATTTAGGTAGGACACATCTTTACACATAATTGCACGTTGTTTTGTTTTACTTTTTCTCCATATTTATACCCATCTATATCTATATTTACCTATACAAACACAAAATGAAAATGCAATTAATGCAATGCATTAATAATTTAAAATACAATTCGCTCCCAGTTTGAGATGTTCCTGGCTAAGTCTAAGCTTGAAACACATTTTAATAATTTCCTCATAAATTCCTGATAGAACGATGTTTATCAAGGAAATGCAACTGACACTTCGAAGAGACACTAATTATTTGGGTCCTGTGCATAGCGAGCAATTTGCACAAATAAGCATTCCCTTACTCCGTTATAAAAGCAATAAGGTTTTCTAAAAAAAAAAAAAAAATTTTAAATCACCCCTATCTGATGATGTTTCGAATGTAAAAATAACCTCATTAATGCTGACAAGAATGCAAACCTAGTCTCTCGAAAATGTGAGAAGACCACAGGAATCCCATGTGACTCTGACTTCCTTGCCTTATTGGAAACATCTGTGTCTGTTGGTAACCTCAGACCATTTCCAGGTTTGACTCCAAAACAAGATTTTCACAACCTTTTTGTGCATCTCAGCCTCTCTGGGTGCACTTCAGAACAGGTCCTGAACATCCCTCTCTTTTGCTTTGGGATAAAAGACGCATTTTTTAAAGCTTTCTGCAAACCAGACCAAAGTTTGCTTCATGGTTTGTTCTCGCAAGTGCAGATAGGCCTGTGGCCAGTTATTGCAGATACAACAACGTGCTGGTCAGGACCTGCTGCTGACATCTAAAGCCATCCCTTTCACGGAGCTATAGTGGTCCAAGCCAGGTAAGACTGGCTCAGGCTGCTGCCAATGCTATGGGCAAGCGACTTTCTGGCAGTCCTCCTTGCAGAGGTCTCAGCTCTCTCTTGTCCAGAAACATCTAACCCCGTATCCAGCACTTACTGGTCAGTTATTTCTATAACCACACCTTTTGCAGTGAAGAGACAGTCCTAGCACAAGGCACCTCAACCTCGATTAAAGGGTTCAGGGCACGAACAGACAAGAGGCAAAGAGAAGGGATTGTCTGAGGTCACACAGAGGAGGAGGACTGGAATCTAAGCTTCAGTCCCCACGTTATCCACTGCAATGTATATAAATTGCAAATTTATTAGTCACTACCCTTGAACCAGTCTCTTGTTACAGACTAACATGAACTTCAGGGCAGGGGATGTCTTCCTTGACAATTTGTATGGTACCTAGGAAGCTGCGGGGGCTGTAGCGGATAAACAGTAACAATTAGTCAACAGAGTGAAGCTGAATCCATGTTTCATTCTACGCAAGCGATCTTTTTGAACAGCTCAGCTAATCTGCTGGCAGCGGATAAAGTAACTGATTATAGCAAGGGATTGCTTATATATGAAAATGATGTAACCCTGGGATTAAGTCCAACGCCTTTTCAGGCTCCAAAGCAAACAGAGATGCCTTTCAGTTACTTTTCATCTGGCTTCACTTTTTTATGTTGACCAGTGGGTGAATTAAGGTGCCCATTTGACAACACCAAGAGTCGGAAATCTGCTTCCTTCTTTTCTTCAGGAAAGAGAAGGAAGGAGGTACAAACTGCTTTCAAAACAGCTCCTCCTTGTAGCTTTTAGGAATTTCATATGGTCAAAGGCTCCTGTCTGTGAATTTCAGGCTACTCCTTATTAGTCATAAACTTTGCCTGCAAGGGTTTGAATAGTTATCTAACCTGAAAATGGACCGTGTGGTGGGTTTTTAATCTGGTGGCTCTGTTTGAGACTGCTGGTTACTGTAGGATGCTTTGCTAATCACTGGTTCTCTCATTCCCAGGGCATGTCCGTGCTGTAAAGACTGCTATGGCTGGCAGCTTGTACGGAGCTGGCAGCGTGGGCACGCTAGTTTGCTGCTAAGCAACTCTGGAGTATTTATTCAGCTTGTGTCGTGAAGTCTACGCCGAGCAGCTGCACGGTACGATTGAAACTGAGCTCATTAGTCTGAAGCTCCTCTGGGTGACTGCCAGATAGACAAACCAGAGCGCCCAGCCCAGCCTCCATTGCCTGGCATCCCTGCAGAGGGCCTGGGATAGGAGCGATGGGTGGCCTGGTCCCCTGCGCACAGCAGATAGCATGCACCACAGCACCCGGGAAAGGATGGCATCGGGATGAAGTTAGGCAGTCAGGAAAAAGCTGGAAAGCTGAAGCTGCCCTGCCTTGCACAGCAATACCTCAAAGCTCTGCGTCTGCCTGCCTGGAGCTTCCTGTCCTCTGCGACTCGCAAGGCTGGGTTTACGCCAGTGCACCAGGGCTGAAGTTTCAAACCGGCTGTGCCTCCACTTTAAACCACACGACTGACCTGGAGTTGTCAATACCAGCTCTGGTGAGCCTCCTTTGCTGGCAAGCTGGGTAGAGCACTCCTTTACCTACGCTTCCCAGCGGAAGAGGATCAAATCTAAATTTGCCAGGGGACAGCTATGAAAGCCCGCAGACTTGCCGCCATTCACCCATGCTGAAGATTTTGCAACCTGGTGAGGACCGAGTCTGTCCTTGCTGTGCCCCTGGTCCGTGCTGCCTGGTCCAAAGGAGCTATGTGCAATCACATGGAGAGGCCACAGGAATTTATAGCTGAGCTCACCACTGCCAAAATGACTCTTACAGCTCTACCCCGCTGGCTAATCTTTAGTGCTGGCAAACCCTACACCAGCAACACGTGGCTGGGAGAGCATCTAGGTGTCTGTGGGTGAATGCGCCGGGCTGCCATGGTGTGGATGTCCTCCACAGTGCTGTCCTTCAGCATCTCCTGCACTAGGAACATCTAAACCTGTTGGATACAGCCAGTTGGCCTCAGTCTGCATGTCAGGTCAAGGAGATGACGTGCCGTATCTCAGAGCCCTCTGTCAAAAGACACCTTCCTCACACTAGCTGTCAGCTGTCAGACATACCATACGTTTGGCGATATTCCTGGCATGTGACCGGGGGCATAAACGTGCCTGCTAAGTGACCCAGCGCACAGGCCATGCATCCATCACAGAAGTGGTCCTGTCTTTGGACAGCAAAGGGTTGAAATGCTGTTGCTGCGAGTGTTGTTGCAAGCCGGAGAGATGCCAAGATCTATGTCCCAGGTTGGATGAAGGAAATGATGAACAGATTATTAAACTTACGTTATTAAACATCCACTTCAGAGGAAGGGCTGTGTTCATAAGTAATCCGGAGGCCCTCTCATTGTGATACTGGTGAAAAGTCTCCAAGCTAATGGAAGGGATTGGATCCAAGCTTATCAAAACCAGCCCCGACTTCCCGGGCGGGGGATTCTGGCCACACAGTTGTTTACATGGGTAGAAATGGTTGGACCCGATGATCTCGGAGGTCTCTTCCAACCAGAACAATTCTATGATTCTATTCTATGATTGTATGAAACAAATTTCCCATCATTTCAGTGCAACACATCTGATCCTTTTCTTTTGCAACACTGTCCTACAGTCACAGGCTGTGTGTCAAAAAGATTTTCTGTGGAATTGCTCCTTTTCCTTGATATTTTTTCTTGTAAGGAAAGCAAACCATTCCCACTGACTCGACTATCTGCATTGAAGGCACCGACAGCTGCAGTCAACACTGGCAGATGTTTCCAGCAGCCGTCCCCATCAATTCAGCACTGACCTTCCCACTGGATTTCCAATCACACCAACACACTAATGTGTTTTATGAGATAATATTTGATGTTTGCTGACCTGGGGAGAAGCCACTAGCCTTAAAGTAGCCTGAATCATGCAGCCTTTGTATCCTAAGGTTTGCACACACATTTAAATTTCTCTTAGAAGAACAGCGGCACAGAAGAATAGAGGGAGATTGGCAGGGAACAAATAGGGTTTAGAGTCTCCTTATTTTGTGAGGTGCACATTTTGCAACTATTTTTGCAACCTTTTGCTTTTCTTTTTGACTTATGTGTCTCCCAAGGCACAGTTGCAGTTTGTGGCAGTTCAGTTAACAGCAATATGGCCTCATCCCTTCCCAGTCCCTCGTGCAAAAGTCTCTAAATGTTGTAAAGCCAACCTTCCTAACGCCCAGCTCTGGTAAAATCACCTTCTACATCTACAAAGGAGAAAGTGAGGTGTGACAGGCTAAAACCAGCATCCAAATCACATGGAATAGCAAGATGGGAGATGACTCAGAAATCTCAAAGCTGAACCCAGTGCTTGAAAGCTGGATTCTTCTCCCTGCTTCAAATCTGAAGTAGGGAAACAAACCCCCCACATTTTTGCTGAATAGGGGAGAGAAAACCCTGCCTAATTCTGCCATTTCAGCTGTGTAAACTAATGAATGTCATTTTAGTGTTTTACAGTGAGTTCTCATATTAGTTTTGCCCGTACTGTTGGAGGTGACATCACCTGGTAGTTATGTCACTACTGTAAAGGAATAAACATAAACTGCTCACATAAGTCTGAAAGTGATTAAAAACATCAAGAAGGTCACACATGGTTAGTCAAAGATGACAAACACTCAGAATCATAGTTTTGTTTACATGAGGGGAAACAAATGTTCTAAGAGCAGTCTACCCTCACAGAAAGTCCGAGAAGCACTTCATATCTAAACAGGAAAGTGCCCAAACATTTGCAAGTCTTCCAGGAGTCAGCTGGAGAGAAACACGTATTTTAGCAGCTGTAAGCCTGGGTGCATTTTCAGCCAGCTTCTCTTTCACACTAAATTATACTTGCACCCAAGTCAGAGATCCTTTATAGCACAGCAAAATCATAAAGAGCTTAATTTACTTCAAGGCTGGATCGTATAACACCTATATGGGCTAATTCTGCTATTGCTTATGCTGGCAGGACACAGAACTGCATGTCTAAGAGATACATCACCAGAAAGGGATGGAGCCTGCTGTCAGTTGCACTAATATAAACTGCTGTTAACTGTGTTGGCTTCAGTTAAACTGCTCTGGATTTTCCCGAGCATAAATGGAAGTGGCGTCTTTCATGTAAATAAACTTAGCTTGTCAGGTCAAAAAAATTATTCATAGAATAGGTATTCTTCAAACCCCCATTTCTGTGGGAAAACTGCCAGGCATTAGCAATCGGAATGTTATGAACTTTTCTCCCGGAAATCAGTGTCACACTCAGTGAAGACATTTTAGCAAATCTTCCCCCCTGAAGGAATAAAATATTAAACCTTTTTATTCACAAAAGTTCATTGGTCCTGCATTCAATGGAAAACCTTACAGGGAGCCAAATGTTACAGAACTGTGATTGTCCACCAGAAAATTACATTGCTGTTTCACGTGCAGTTGAGTTTCTTGAAGCGTTCACAATGCTACACAGTTACTTACGCTTTGGGCCAAACATATTCCTGAAGCAACTCCAAGATCCTTTGTTGATTTATGTCTGAGGTGTGCGAACCGACCATTAATATAACTGACATTTTTCACCATGAGGTGAATATGGACAGGGGCTCAGAGAGATGTTGAATCTCCACCCTTGGAGATATTAAAAATTGGATTGGGCACAGCCCTGGGCAACTGGGTGTAACTATCTAAATTGCAAGGAGTTAGGGGATGTCTTACGGCTACCACAGGGATTTCAATTCACCCACGCTGTGTACCTTGAACACACATTAGATTGGCAAAGCTGAGGTGCAGCTTACGCTCTCCCTTCCCAGCTGCGTGTCCCTGCGTACGTGCTGGCACCAAGAGCTGAACACAACACGTGAGTGTGTCGGCCACTCCAGTGCTCAGCAAGGTAACTCTGGAGATAGTCGGGGATAACTGTCCTGAAATGATTCAGGAAGCACCCAGACATTTAATTCCACTGAAAAGGAGATCAGTCCCTTGGAGATGAGAGGCAGCTCTATAGTATCCTGCTGCCATAGACAGTATCATTCCTGTAAAGTGACATTAGTCCATTCTCTTCAATGGCCTCTCTTTCCACCCATAAGCACATATTAATGTATAGAAATTTGCACGAACCCAGTTTTTACTAGAAATATGTGGGAATACTTCCTCACTCTCACACAACAGTCCAAACCTCATTCTGCAAACTTTGCTTTGTAAAAGTGCCCATGAAGTTTAAATTTATGTAGCAATATTTATATATATTTATGTGTATGTTCAGAGTGTTATTCCAGAATGTAACATTTTAATGAAGGAAGATATGCAGAAATATTCCTTACTATTCATTAGAATTAATTATATAATTAATTGAAAGCAGCTATATTATCTAAGAGCAAGACTGTGACAGGCTCTTTGATGGGTATTTTTGCCACTACACCTGGACAGTTTTCGTATTTGAAACTTGATCAGTCAAACTGCATGAACTGCAGTTGCAAACAAAGCCGACAGACGTGACTGAATTTTTGTTTCTAAGCTGTCATGAGTATCTGCCTTCAGTCCCACATGTAAAGGCAGTCAGAAACTTTAGAGGGATTTTATTTTTCCCTAGCTGTATTTAAAAAAAAAAAAAAGGTTTGAGGCACAATACCTTATCTCCTGGCTGTGGGCGCATCACAGATACACGGTCGTAACCTTTCCGCAGCAAGACCCAGAGAGCATCCAGTTTCCCCTGCAATCAAAAGAAACAGCGTTATCTTCCGTGCAAGAACCAGTGCGCTGTGCTAAGTGCAGTGCAGGGACAGCGCAGCTTAGACCTCCACATCTTTTACTTAACCATTTGCTGTGCTTGTACGAGATGCTGGAGAGCAATGTTTTCTCTCACAGAAACTCACTCCAAACTTGCTGCAAGTGCAAACGAAGAGGCTTTCAGATGAGCAATAAGCAGATACGTCTGACAGTGACCAGTATCTGTGTGTCTAGCCTTTACATATTCTTCTGAAAATCTCCAAAGGTAGTAGGTGACTTAAGACACCTTCTGGGCTGAGAAAGAGTCCAACACCTACTCGGCTCCTGACATTGTGGCTAGCAAAATGCTAAATCAATGCAGAAAGCGATCAGGTGAACTTACCCGATGCATTTCCTAACTATCCTGCCTCCTCCTCTGGCTGAGTGGCTTGCCTCTAGCTCCAGCTGACCGCTGTGACATATTAGAAATAATTTTGATTTATGTGTCAAAACAATCTGCTGGGGAGAACTGACTGAAAAACTGTCTCTCCACAGAGCCACGACAGCTGAGTCACAGCTAGGTGCTGTGTAACAACCCCCTTAATCTTTCATGTCAGCGACATGCTAGCAAGAGAGCATCAGGTTACTGGGTCTCACACAACTTTCCCAGTCCCACCCCACACATCAGTTAATATTTGCATCTTTTCCAGGCAATAACACACATCTTTCAAAGTCCTCCGTTCCGATGAGCTCAGGGTCAGCTGCCCTGCAGATGCCACCCTCAACACATTGCACTGGTTTTGACGAGCTGTTCACCTCACTGTGTGGTCTCGTACCCAAACGCACCCGTGTGCACACGCACAGACCCAGACAAGTTTCTCTCAAAACCCAACGCGTTGAAATCTCGTGTTGACAGAAAGTTTGGTTGAGATGTGGGGTCAGACCCTCCCTGCCATTCCTGCAGTGCTTCTCTGCAATGCAGACGAAGCGTTCATTCATTCCTGATTGAAATTCAGCAGCGACACAAAACGCCAAGCCTGCGGTTATTTTCCAAATGAGCTGAACAAGGCCAGAAGGAGCAGCACAGGGCTCTACAATGTAGAAACATCCACCGAATCATCTGCTCTGAAAGACACATCTGCTGCTGAAGGATTCCCTGCTATATCCCCATTCTAATAGGCCGGGGTTTCACTTTCAAAATGGATTCAGCTGCTGGGAGATCTGCAGAAGGGTTTACACGAGTGCAGCAGGTTGGCTGGCTCAGTGGAAGGCTACAGACATATTACAACCTAAAGATTAATTTATCAAACACTCTTCCCATTAAATCCATTTGACCCTTGGTCTGTTAAGTGCACAATACCCAGAGATTTGTAAAAATTTCAAGAGGGTTAACAACAGACAGTATTTATTTAGCTTTCCATTAGTATTGTTCCGGATGCTACAAATGCTATGATACCAGAGCAGGCACCATGAAGTGAACCCCTGACCAGTAACAGTCAGCAAACTTTATTGTATCTGCAGAGATAGAGACAAGCTCCCCTGAGAAGGTACAAAGCTGTCCCTTGGTACAAAACCATTTCCTGCGATCGAGAGGATCAAACCCAAAGACCTAGCTACCTCTGACTGGACTCAGAGACTCACGTATGATCGCTACCTGTTTCCTGGAAATAAAGACTACAAAAATCTTGTGATAACAGAATTGCCTCGTATAACGACTATGGGACAAAATTAAGCAAATGGAAATGTAAGCTGAATATTGCAGTGGTGGTGGGAAAAGAGCAAGTGGCTTCGTTAGCAGTAAGGGATCTTGCTTTCCTGAGAGCTTGGGTCTCATGGCTGACAGTGAACTTCAGTGCCTGGGAAGGCGAGACCTTCCTGACAGCCAGGGTATTTATAAGGTCCTTCTGGGACCCTGGTTCTCTGGTACCTGATTAAAGACTCAATGCACTCAATGTATACTCTTCCTTTCATGGGGACAGAGAGGCTTTCTCTTCCCTTTTCAAGAAACCTTTAGGGCCGTAATCCTCTTTGAGACCTATACTCCTCAACCAGGGCGTTGAGCCAATGGTTCCAAGTTTATTTGGGAGTTGGAGGGATACGTGGGTAGAGACAGACAGACATGTAGAATGACAGCATAGATCTAGTTTCCATAGGATACTGGGGAAAAGACTTCCTAAGCCAGGAAAGTCTGTTATTCTCAAAGGAAGAAGCAAGAAACTCCTGTCAGACTCTTGTGCATTTGGACAGCACAGCCTCTTAGACCCGAGGGAAGCCATCCCTGTCTATCCCAATCCATCTTTCCCCCTACATCAGAGCTGGTTGAAGCTCTTGATCTCCTGTCCCCTCTGACAACTTCAGAAATAAGTACCTTTTTCTTCCATTTCTCCTTTAGGAAACCAGAGGGAAAATTACAGCTTTCCATGGAACAAAAAAGTCCTTTTTACTCTGCAGTCCTAATTTCCAAGAGCTTACCAAGATTTCTTGGGAAAAGTCAAGAGCTCCTTCTCTGGGAGTCTGAATGGAGCTTCAGGGTCTGCCTGAGACATCTGGGCGGAAGAGAGGGAGAGTGGATCATGGAAAGGATGATGTTGCTTGAAGAAATGAAAACGGCAATGCATTCACTTGGAAATATAAACACTTCTGTGCTCTCCAGTGGATGGGCTGTGTCTCTGTGTTTGCGAACTCCTTTGCAATTGAGGCACAAAGTCACTTGGAGGAAAAAAAAAAGGTCTGGAGGCAAATAAAGCTTTGAGTCCTACTAGATATGAAGTCCAGAAAGAAGAAACCGTCAGGGCAGATGACAAACGAAGGAGGGCATAGTTTCAGCCATTGCTTTGCCATGAGTGCATCCTCTTCCTGAATTAATGGTTAATTCAGCACTGTATCGACCCTGGTCTGGTGAATGACCTGATGCCTAGAGCGCTCCTGAGACCTGGTATCTGGTGGCGTCAGTTAGAGGCAGTTTTGTAAGCTGCCTATAAATCCAAGCTGCCCTTGGGCCTCTTCTAGCAAGGAAGCTGTGCCATGTCAGCTTTGTAAATAGAGAAAGGCTAGAAAATGTGCCAGGCACACATGGCTTAGTAAATGCTTAAGTAGCCTCCACTTAGGATACACCTGAGGTTTCTTTTTGAGAGCACCAGTTCTTGCTTCAACCTCGGCCTCGAGGCAAGTCCTGGACGTGAGCTTTTGCGGATGAACAGTGAGTTTAGCCTTGTCTTGTGGTCCTTTCTGCACTGTTTTTTAGAGACTGATAGTGGTCCTTTTGAAGTCAAACAAGTACTATAAACGCTCTGAGGAGGAAGAAGAAAAGAGAGGTAGCTAGGTAGACAGGTAGATAAAAAGCAGAGGTAGAAGTAGAGGTAGGAGGAAAGCTGCTAACCAAACCAAAGCATACAGAGCTGCGTGGCTGGCTGTAGCAGGGAGCATGTTCTGAATGGAGTTAAAACTAAAGGCATGGTCCTTTACGATCCTTCACTTGCATCTACGTTTTGTGCCTCTCCCTCTATCAGATGAACCGAGGATTTGGCAAGTTTCTTCAGAAGTTTTCAGACTTGTCATTCTCCTTGGATTACTTGCACTGACTTTTCAGACTGTGGAAATGATATTTCAAAAGCGGGATAATCCAGTTGGCATCATGCTAACACGTAACAGCAGCAAATAAGAATAACAACAATAACCACATGTTAAGTGTCAGTAGCCACGTTTGGTAGCAAATAAATCCCTGGAGCATTTCAAAAAGCAATCGATCCACTCTCAGCTGTCTACCTACCTCATAGGTGTTACTCCAGGAAGAACAACAAAGAGAGGGAAGAAAAACTCCATCAGATAAACTGGCAAAAGGCAGAACACTAAGTAAAGGCTGGCACTTGTGCTGCATGGAGAAAAGGAGGCCTGCTGGCCAGCAAGACGACTGGCCCTAAAATGTGAATTTCCTGGCTCTTTGTCAGATTCAAGCTGCCTTGGTTCACCGTTCCTGAGATTTAATTCCTTGCCCTCCTCCTTTACCAATGATTTTTTAAAAGTAGCTTGTTACATGCATCTTTATCTACCTTCCAAAGAGGCGTTTCAACCAGTCCAGTGGAGCGGGTAGAAATTTAACATCTGCTTTAACCAAAGGAGCCGAGTGCACTTGGAGCACGGGGATGAGGGAAAATTTAAACTGAATATCGGGAGACATTTCCTATGGGTGAGGTCTGGTAGTCTGTGAAATATTCCCCCCTGAGAAGTGGTGGAAGCCTCTATGTTATTTTAAAAACCAGACTGGAAAAAGCAGTGAAGGATAGATTCAAGTTAGCAGTCCTGCTTTGGCTGAGAGCACAGACCCAATGACCTAATAGGCTATCCCTCCTCGCCTCCCTCTGCCTGTTATGACTCTGTGACAGCTTCCCTGCATAACACAATGCAAATTCATCTTCATACGCTCACCTCTTCAGGACGAGAGCTTCTGCCAAGAGTGCTGATGAATTTTGCCAATTTTGCTAATTCCTTACTGCATAAGGAGAGTAAGAGCAGGACCCCTGCTTCATAGAAATGATCCTCTCTCTTTTTGATGAGTGCTCATGATTGTACGTGGGGAAAGCGTTGGATACAGTTATCCCGTCTGCATACACTGTCTTGTTGGGTGCGGTTCAATAAGGGGTGTGGTGGCAATTAATAATTAGGTAAAATCTTGTCCACAGACAGACTCAGGCTGCTAAATTCTATCCAGACGTGGAACACCCCAAAGTTATGGGAGTATTTGGATATGGGATCTTGGATTGGAACTGTCCTTATACTGTATACAGTTTGAATAGTAGATAAAAGAGATATTTCTAAAGGAATTAAGAATTTATATCGCCCATGAGATACTCCTAATATTCGTAGGCCCCCTTAACACTGAATTTTTGCCGTTAGGAAGCAAAAGCTGTTCCTAGTCACAGTCAGAACTGAACTTGAACCCTACATACATTGAATCTTTTCTCCAAGTCTCTCTTGAACTTTGGAGAAATTCCAGCTGGGACACAGATCTGCAACAAAATTGACTCCTTTGTTCAGAACTGATTTCCTACCACGCAGAATAAACTCTGAAAATTAACTGAAAGTCTCCTGAGGCTGTAATCCAACAGTGTGAACTGGTGAAGGAAGAAGGGAGAAACTCAACAGTATCTGCTATGGGAAAGGACCCAGCTCTCGACTAACGATCTCAGGTAGTTGTACCCACGTGGATTCCAGCTGCCTGAGCATGTATTCAGGGCTCTTTGTGCTAAAATCAGTGTTTCTGTCAGCTCCTCAGTGGTTAGAGTATAGCTTTGTGTGCTGTGAACCCTTCTGACTGCAGCATGCAAAAAGCAACTGAGTTGCGTCTCTCAGCTGGATGAGGTCATTTCCACGAGCACACAGTAGGAGTGAGAAATCTCCCCAATGGGACGAGTGTGTTTTACAAATGCTTCGCACTGATGCAAAATCACAATGCAATGCATTTAGGAACAAAGGAGCAGCTAATATGGGATGGTGCTTACTGCATTCCCCACTCTGCACTGAAAACAGTTGACTCCAACCTGTCCCACTGTGGGAATGAATAACCTTCGTGAACACATGTTGAAGTCATTATAACGCAATTGCAAATGACTCGTTGGTAGGTTATGTTTATTAGATGATAATCTTTAAGGGGGAAAAGAGAGAGGGCATTGGACCAAATTTTCAAAGAGGCTCACTTTTCCGTATCCTCCGGAAACCACTCTTACTCCCTTGTGCATCCTTGCCATTCCCATCACTGGAATGGAACCAGCTGCAAGATCAATGACTGAGGAAAGCCAAAACACGTGACTTGCCCAAATTCCTATGGGCACTGCGTGGAGCTGATCAGTAACAAGATACGATGCAGGGAAACCTGGGTGTGCTGCAGTGTCATATATCTGCATTGCAATAACCCGGCTAATAGAATATGTCTGACTAGATTGACATATTCTCCCCTGCTACAGGGGAGGAAGAAAACAGGAGAATAAAACCTCTAATTCCCAGCAGCGAGGTACTTCCCCATCCCCCGGCATAAAGTTTAAGGCGAGCTCTATACACCAAGAGGTCTACTACATACGTTACACATACCCTCTTTGCAGACTACTTGCAGACACATTGTCTGTACAGGGTTTCTAAGACCCTAACCAGCATCTCCACTCTTCAAAATGAGATCCCAGCTCCAGTGGTGCCAGGTTTACACCTGGATATGAATTGGGCATTTTCAGTCTTTTTTGAGACCGATAACTACAGCGCTGCTACAAGTAGCCCCAGACCGAAAAGAGACGAGAAGGCTATTAGCATTTCCCAAAAGAGTTAAACCTGAGAAACAGGAGTGTGGGGTTATTTTTTTTCTCTTTATTAGAGTAGTTACACAGTAGTTAAGTTGTCCTCCTTTCCTGAGGACAGTTTAATTTGTCCTGAATGAAGAAGTTTAGCTTTCTAACATTGGAGTGCCCTGGATGATGCGACTAATAATCTGTTTTGTGTGGTTTGTTTCTCTTAATCCATAAGAAGCGTTCACAAGTGCAATGACGAGTTTTGCTTCAGTGAAGTATTCAGTTGCTTGCTTGTTTCCGTTTTGTACACTGCCAACCGTTTGTATTAGTGAAGACAAACTGAAGAACAGCTGCCTGCCCCTGGGACAGATGGCAGAGAAGGAGAGGCTTCCCCGTTCTTGCGGGCGACTCCTGGGCAGCTTTGCGTTGCATGTGACCCGCTATCAGTGTGAATTTGACCTTCCACATCTGAGGCACTCTAACTTCAGCCAAACACTTCTTGCAGGGCGTCCCCCCCTCGGGAGGCGAGCGTGCTGCCCTGCAGCAAGCCTGGCCCTGTTACCCATGCCTGCTGGCAGACATCCATCTGCTGCACTGCAATCCTTGATCTGCTGAGGACAACTCTCCCTGGTGACATTTAGCAGCAATTTTCTTCCTATTTTCTCCCCTCTTTCTAAGGAAAGAGGATGCTGTTCATTCCCTACATCTCAGGGAATATGCAGTGTGGACTAAAGGAAGTGCAGTCAAGTCTGTACGCACTTTCCAGAAGTTAGCTACCCCACCAGAAGAGATCAGGATCCTATTCCAGTCTAAGCAAGCAATGCAGCCCCAAAACCTGATCAACCTGGTGGGAAATTCCCATTGCCCCATCTGGCTCCTTTCGACAGCACCTCCCTAGGCACCTGTTCTGTGGGACTCCCTCATGCACAGCTACTCCAGCAGCATCTTGAGATCACAGGTTTGTGGACAGTTCTACATCTTAGCCTTGGATGTGAAAACACTTAATACAGATTTCCTGGAAGCGTCCTATGCAGTACAACGCTGGACTGGACTTACCTTGATTGGAGAGTACCACTTCCGAGGAGAGGAAGGCCTGCGCATGTTGTTCGCAAGGTTCCGGGGTTCAGGGAACTCGTATTCCTGTTCTGGCATCTTGACCCTGGCATTCTTGGCTTTCTCTAACTTAGCGCCTTCTTCCGTGGAGCCCTTTTCTCCCCAGCGCACCTGAAAAGATGGCACAGGGCATATTACAACGGCAGCTGCTGCAGAGGGTTACATCCCTGCTGTAATAACTAGATCCCGGTCCATATTTTCCCAGTGTCCAAATCCAAGGTGAAGAGCGAGCCACAGCCTGTGAAGCTTGTTTCTGGACTAGAGGCCAAACTTCAAACTACTTCTCTGTGATTTATGAGAAATGCGAGAGTGGGGAAGGTTTTCAGAAAAACAAAAAATATTTCCTTGTAATTTGTATGGCAACACTGCCCCTGTATCCCAGACGTGGACCAGGATCTTACTGTACTCGAAGAAAAAGATGGTCCCAAACTTTAGGAATCTATGTTTGACTCTCAAATATTCCTGTGTATTCCTGATCTGGGCTCAGATGTACAAAAAACCTGAAAGAAGTTTGTGCCTATCCCGAGTTACTTTCTGGGTAAATGGCAGGGGAATATCCCAGCTCAGCTCACAATAAGATCTTCTGATACCTGAACTGGTATCTAATTACCTCCATTCGTTTGATGCCACCAACACCTCGTCCACCATAATAAGAGGCATCTACTGTTGGCCATTTCTTCTTTGGAAGGCCATCATCATCTTCCTCCTACAAAACAGAAGGAAGGAGTTGCACTGTTAGGTAGCATGACTAGACATGGAAAGGAAGAAACAGTCACAGGCTATGTGGTCCTTTGAGCCTGCTAGAGCCAGTGCAGTCAAGGTTCTGGTCTCTCACTTGTTATTTTCTAGAGGATGTACACTCATGAAAAGAAAATGTTTCATGATATAAACACCACCACCACTTGAAAGGTACAGTCCAGCTCCAGCAAGAATGTGAGGGGGTTTTGTTGGGTTTTGTTTGTTTGTTTGTTTTAAGGAGACTATCTTTCATCATCTTTAAATTCAGGGAAGTAAATTGTTTCCAAGTTGCAAAATCATTGAAGCAGCTACCAAAACAGCACTCAGCATAGCTCAAGAGCTGGGATCGTTAGGTTGGTATGCCAGCCGTGAGTGATGGCAGCAGGGACTTACCTCTTTGCCATCCCTTCACTTATGCCTGTGATTAGGGAGAGAACAGCTGCTGCTCTGAGGAGCATTCCCTGACTCATGGCTCCCCACACTGGAGGGACCCTCCAGGGCCCCGATAAATCATTATATTGCAGTTCAGATTCGATGGAATGGGGGGAACAGCAAGAAAGCAAGCAACTCAAATTTGCTCCCGAGTGAAGGCAAATCAGGAGTACATTTAGAAACAACCCCAGCGTGAATGCCCGACACGGAGATGAGGTTTTTTTGAGATGAGCTGGCCAAGTGTAATAAGATGGCAAAGTCTAATGGAAAAGCTACAAGAATGGAATTAGCTCTTATAATGAACTTCTGCCTCTGCTGGGGAGGCTGCCCACGGGAGTCCATGTGGCTTCAGTGATTTTCATGGGCTTATGCCAGCAGAAAGTCAGGCCCCGTGTGAAAAATGAGACTTAAATTCTGTACAAATCTCAGTGTGTTATGCCCTTACATACTGCAGGCAGAAACCTACGGTACATCGCCATACACAAAGTTCAACGTGTTCAGGACCCTGGCCTTCATGATGACATTCAGATACAGCCAAATTAATAAAGCAAGAAAATCGCCTCAAGTTTATTTAAAATGAGTCTAGCTAAAGTTCTAGCAAGTGTATTCTATATCCTTTGTTGCACTACATAACAACTCCACATATGCTCTGACCTATATAGTGCCTTTTCCTTTAATTTCTACAGTTCAGGCTGTGAACTGGCAAAGCAGAAAAGCAGAGTTCATCAAAAACGTGAAGTATTTCCTGTGAAAAATGTGGAGAGAAATGAAAAATGGTCCCTCTCTTTTTTCTTTTTTTCTTTCTTTAATTTTTCACAGGGATTTGGCAAAACTCCAAAACTTCGAAGCGTTCCAAAACTGGAAAAGCCAAAAATACTTTGAAATTGAACTCCCCAGTAGGAAAACTGAAAGACTGGGGGAAAAAATCCAAGACAAACTATGCTTTTCATGTCAAACAAAAGCATTTCTGTTTTTCAAAATACACATAAATTCGGCTGCAAAATTTGTCCTGATCTAAAGGAAGAGTGAACAATTGAGTCATAAATACAAGGTTCTTCTCCGTCGTAGCTGACCTCTTTCTCTCGCTCTGGGTTAGAGCTGCTGAGGCTCTTTGCTGCAACCTAAGAACTTAATATCTCTGCATGAAGTTTTCCATGAGGACTTTTTAAAAAAATTGGAATCAAAGCCATCTAAATATTTTCCTTCAGCAATTCTCTTTCTCTCTCTTCAGTTTAGCACAGACTGGACTTCTCACAACAGGAAATACCAGGGTTTAGGAAATCTTCCCCACAAGCCCTTAAAAGCCCTGCAAGTCACTTCAATCTAAGATAGGAGTGTTTCTGCCAGAACAACAACAGAAACAGCACACACACAAAAAGACAACAGTGGACACTTGAAAAACAAAGGAGTCACAAGCTTTCTTCAGGATGAGTCTGTTTACATGTTTTGAAGAGCATCGGAGGTTTTGCAATACAAGCAAAAAAAAAACCCACCAGTGATGTCCTACACACTTGGCAAACGAGCTCACAACACACGTGAGTAGCTGAAGGAAAGCAACTGCAAACTTGGGGGTCACGGTAGGGAGAGAGCAGGAAAACAAGAAGGAAGAGGCATACAATCCCCATGCCCAGCGTCCTAGCTCACTGCCCCATTCACAAGATCCGAGCCAATAAACCAGGGCTGAATTCTCATGTCACGGCTCAGTTTTGCCCGTATTTTTCTACACTTAGCTACAACGGGGTTTTTGCCTGAGGAAGAACTGCATCAGGAACTTCAGCTCTGACCCAGCAGCAGTATGAAAAACAGCCCCGGAAAATTCAAGTGCATTTAAGGATGCTGGAAATTGACTGTACAGAACTTGGCTTCTTTCCACCCCCAAAATCTGCTTTAGATGGAGCTAGAGTTTCTTTTTAAAAATAAGAAGCAGGACAGAGCTACATTTCACAGTCAGAGATCCAGATTCATAACTGCTGGATTTCAGAAAACAAAGATCTGTGTTTATCTCAGAATCCATGCTGGGCTCTGTATACTTTGACCCTGACCTGAGGGAACCTCATCTGTGGCTAACACAAGGATAATTCAGGCTCCGCTAGGGACATCTGAACCACTCAGGGTAAGAATTCAAACTAAATTTGGCCAGATATAAAAAAGTTTGGACAACTTACCCCTCTCCCCACCCTTATAATTATTTTCACAGTTGTCTCTGCAATGCCTGAGTCTTGTCAGAATTTAGCATTTATAAAGAGCTCTGCCTGCACAAAGCGCTGTAAGACACGACAGGACAATGATTCCTCCGAGTAAGAAATGTTATCATCTAATTCTACAGCTGAGGAAACATGGAGATGAATACGCTGTCCTCAAGGCTTCTAGCTCCTTACTGCCTCCTTTTTCTCCCAACACCAAACTCATTTCCAAATTGCACGGCCACCTCTCAGATGCAGAGGCGTTCGTACACTTCTAGGACACCTTGCTCGGTTCTCAAGAAACATTTCCTCCCTGCTGCAGCAGGTTTTGCTTGTTACATTATACTCTACCAGGCATCTAAATTGCAACCGCATAAACTCATCCCTTTGGTTTTTCTCCTATCTTTGCTTGTCACTGGCCCAAGCCTGCAAACTACTCTCAGAACGCACTCAGAGGTCACAAAAGCATCTAAGACAAGATGTTCTACTGGTGCTCTACTGAGGAGCTGACTGAAGAAAGAGCTCAACTCTCATGAGGCACCAAAAAATTCACATATAAGCTTATCCTTGACACCCAAATGCTTAGAAAACCAGCCTTTGTTGGTCTTACGGATCATGGAAACTCCTAGTTTATCTATGGTACAGATTCTTAAAGATCCTGCCTGAAGTTACATCCTCCAGGTGCAAAGTGCTGCACGCGCACAGTTAAGAGAACCCCTGTTTTGATGAAGATGAAGGAGAAAGGATGTTGAGTTATTCCCACTCTATAGCTGAGACACTGAGCTACAGGAAGATGAAATAAGGTCTTACAAGGTGAAGGGGATTAACACTGGCACTCCCATTGCAACTGTGATGTGATTAAACCCAACTTTCACAGCCCTTACACTGAGTTTGCCATGCTGGGCCTGCCTAGATATTCCACATGAAATTTGGCTATAAAAGTCCACACCTTCATGGTGTAATACCTACACCTCATCTGTTGCCAATAACATCCCAAATCTTTTTCTTTTAAATGCCTGTCTCTTGAAAGGTTCCTTTTCTCCTCCTCCCATATTTCCGCAACTCACTGTAAAAGGGGAGTAAAGAGGAAGGAAAAGAGCTGACACACCACTGTGACCTGGCTTTATTTCAGGAATAACAGAGCACATTTCCTGCCTTGGTGTCTACAAAAAATTCTTATCAGATCCTTTCTCTGGAGCTTATTTTGCTATCTCCCCAGCAAGGCTTTTCAGGAAGAGAGAGGAAAACAATTTGGAAAAGATGAATAAACACCAATAAGTGAGGGTGCAAGCAGCTCCTCACACAGACAAATCCCCGTTAGCCATTCTCTGGCCTCATGAATGTTCAGCTGTGGGAGAAAGAGATTAGTTCACAAAGATCAAACTGGTTCAAGCTGAACAGGTGGTTTCATCCATTGGCTTAACAATAGCTGCCATGCAGTGAGTTAAATTCCTCCTTTTCATGCTGGCCTCCCATGACAGCGATAATTACCCTTCAGCATCTCATGATTGTGCTGCTGAATGGTCCTTTCTCTCCAGGACTTTCTTGTGTGAGTTTGCTTTGGTGTATGTGGGTAAGATGACAACAGACATAAGAATTATCCAATTACAGGCTGGTTGGTGGCTTGGCTCTGGTGCCATGCAAGGGGTCACTGTGGAGCTTGGGTGACAGAGCAGCATGGAAAAAACGGGTCTGAGTGATGAGGAAAGGGCACGCTCTGGTCATCTGGTAGATCTCCTGCCTGGCTTTGCCAGACTTCAGGGAACTTTGTATCCCTGAATCCCTTCTGCGGGAGAAAGCGCTGCCGTGACAGAAAATGAAGATACAGGGCTGTATTTGAACATTGCCTGGTCTCTGTTCACAGGGCAAGGAAGCAATGAGAAGAGAGCGTGCCTCTTGGGGATACTTTGGAGGGCTCCAGTTTATGTACCCTCTGACTGCAGCCAGAGTCTGTCCTTCTGTGGGACTGACTAGCAGCAGACCCCTGGCATGGGTCACGTAGTGACCAGGAAATTGTTGGAAGCTGCAGAGCCCTGCAGGTTGGGGTTTTTATGTAGAAGACGGGTTGCTATAGTGAGAACCAGCTTCAGCCTCGTGGTAAGCTTCTGGTCTGAGTTGAGTAAGAGTTGTTCCAATAAGTCCAGCCTGAAGGTGATGGGACATGTGAACAAAAGCAGCTGTGTCTTCCTCCAACAGGGCTAGAAAAAGCCTTCCTATCCACTGGAGGTAGAAGAATGTGGGTTTGATCCACCATCAATGACTGATCACAGGCCAGAAAGGTGCTCACTGGCTCCTCGAGGCATTCACCTCTTCCGATTGGCATTAACTCAATCTTTCCTGGCTGTAAGTAAAACCATCTGTCCTTCATCTGGGCTTAACCTCCACCAGTATCCTGCGCTGTCTGAGGAGCACAGCAGTAAGTTGACGACATTCGCAATTTCTGAATGAATTAATTGGAAGTTTCTAGCCAATAATGATTTCCTTCACCAACAGTGAATGTGTCTCCAATATGTCTCAAAAGGCCTTTAAAGCAGAGTTCAATAAAACCTTTGGCGGGTTTAACAGCAATGCTACTTTCCCTTCATTGTTACAGTATAACGCATTCTCCTTGCAGCGCAAAGACATATGGGCCTCAGCTCCCAAATCTGCTGATGCAAGAATTCCTCTCGTCTTTTTTTTGCCAAGATTTTTGGGAGAAGAAAAAAAATCTTACTGTAACTGTAATGCTGCTGCCTAAGGGATTAGCACTCTTTCATGCTGGAGACGAGCAGTTGCTAGGTTTTCTGCAAGGGAGAAAGCTATCTGTAACACCTAAGAACACCTGGATTGCAGAAAATCAACTCCATCTTCTATTTGTTTTGAGCAAAGTAGAAAATCTGGAGTATCCAACCTTCTGTGAAAGCATCATCCTACTGCCAATCCCATTCTGTGGGCCAGGCTCTGTAAGAGTAAATGGGACCAATGAAATGCATCTTTTCAGAGCTTCTGCTATTTTTCCACTAGCAGGAAGCTCTTCTGTCTGGGAAAAATGCATAGTACAAGTCACAGCTTCAAGCCTTACTAATTTTTGAGCACTGCTCTGATGCTATACAGTTTCTAAAATAGTATAAACTACGTGTTCCTTTATAAGAAACCTTTGGCTGCTGATTGTATAAGATGGCTATAGGATAACTTGAGTATTGAGCTTAGGGGATGTGCTCTGGTGGAAAGTACGTGTGAAATGATCCCATCAGACTAGTCCCTACAATGTTGGCACATTGTTGTAACCAAAGCCGCCCATCCCAGGGTCCCCAAACAGTAAGAATAATAGCCAAAAGATCATACAGATCTCCTCTTGTATTAACGAGGAAGCAGGTAAACTACAGGTACAAGCTAACGGAATATTTCAGGCACTGTGCAGTGCCCTGCTCTGGGTACAACCAAAGCTTGGACAAGTCTGCATTCAAAGCCATCATCTACGGGGAGCAAGCCTGAGAGCACGCAGAACAACATTCTGCTTCTATACAAAGAGGATTTGCTCCATGTTCTCCACAGTACAAGACCAGGTTAGTTTAAAATAAAAAGCCAGCGGCAAATACATTGCTGAAGGAAAGCTGTGAAACAGACAGATGAACTGAGGACTGTTTCATCCAAAGAGCTGCACAGACTGTTCCACTCTGTCTGAATCAGGGCCAAGAGAAAATATAATATGTCCACAAATATCTTTACACCAGCTTAACTAAACTTAACCTGAGGCAAACATAACTGGTCTGCTGCAACTAGTTTGTTTTGCAGCAAGTGGTCTGCTTTTGCAGCACTTACTGGTTTGATAAAAGGCTTGCTTATACGTGAAGCACGCCTTCCCTCTTAGCACAGAGATGTAATTTCCCCTTCCAGTCCTTGGCCAGCGAGCCAGCATTCCAGAATGATGTATTTTAATTAATTTCAGAAATTGAATCCCTTGGCTTGGAGGCATGTGTGATGCAGAACAGAGCATGTGCAACTTTAGGTTAATATTTTCCTTTTCATTCAGAGGACAGAAGCTAACAAAGCTAGTGGATTTACATACAGCCCAAACAGAAATGTCTGCTTAGGAAAACAGGCCAGATGCCCACATATAGAGGCACGGGGAGCACTGCATCCGAACACCAATCTCCCTTGAGTCCAGGAACGTTCAGATTTGGAGTTTTGCTTCAGGCTTGTTTTGAAGTGCCACCAAGATGGAGGTTCTAGTACTGGCCTTGGCTCCAGCTGCCCTGAACTATTTCTCTGTGATAAGTGCAGGCTTAAGCTGGGTTGGATTCCACCTCCGTAGTGTTGCAGAGGACTGAGCCTTAAGGGTGTCTGTCTGCCTTGGCACAGAGAACACTCCCTGGGCCAGACTTTATGGAGAGCACAGAGAGGATCATTTCAGCAAGCTTTTCCACTTGCAAGCTGAAGCAGGCAAGGAATTTGTCTCCAGATGCAAAAAGCAAGGCGAACTAACCAACCAAATCACTCTGAGCATAGATCTAAGTCTTCTCTTACTTGCATAGTTAAGAGGAACTGATCTAAACCCCAGTGAAGTCAATGGAAAAACTCCCATTGACATCAATGCACCCTGAACACAGCCCAGCGACTTTTCAATGAAATCCCATGTGCAAAACAGTGAGAGCAAAGAGACTCACTGCGTGCTGAAAGCAGAAGGACGTAGAAAGAGGCAGATGAAAAACTGGGCATATTTCTGGGGAGAGTCTACTAGTTAAGTAATGGTGACATAGCTCTAAACCCTTTGTTACTAGATTTGTCTAAAAAGAGTAAGCAGAATTAAGATGAAGGTTTTAATGTTGCTTTACTATTTCTCTCCATTAAAACTTCCCTGGCTACTGCAGCTCTTCTGATATCAAGACGATTTTGCTGGGGTTTTACATCTGCTCAGAATCTGGTCCGCTGTCTTCAGACACATTGCAAAGATTGTGGGCTGCCTTTGCTCACAGCAACCGTAGTCCAAGGGATCAGCATTGTGAGTTACTGCTCAACTGCCAAGCCCTGTTATATATGCTAAACCATCAAAATCATTACCGTGCCATTCCAAGAAGGCAGTTAAGCATATGTTTAGGTTCCATTAACTTCAAAGTTAACTATATGCTTAAGAGTTGTCCTTTTTGTGAAGCACAGCCTAACTCGTTAGTGCTGTTCCGACCAAGTGGAAGTATTGTCTGCCTCTGTCCTCCTTCCCTACCTGCTCCACGGAGGTACTGTATACATAGATCTACAGTCACTCTTAAATAAATAAAAAGCACATCTCTACCTCTGTAGAAAGCAAAGTAAGCCGAGTGAAACACACGTGGCAGATATCAGCTAAAAAGCCCCTAGTTTAGCTAAAACGCTATTGACTTTAAGGCTACAGAGTGAGCACGAAGGTTTAAATGGTCCATACTCTGCCATGCAGCAGAATCACCACCTCTTGTGAGGAGACTGAACAAAATCTTATCTGAAACATTGAAGAAATCAGGTTGTCAGTGTTACTCACCTCGCTGTCTTCTGCAGGAGGTGGGGGAGGCTCTTTGATGATCTAGAAGGATCAAAGAGAAAGAGAAAAGTAAATCCATACTTTGTTCTTCAGCACAATTCAAACGTCACTTAAAAAAAACCCAAACAAGAAAGCAACAGGATATGTTGCTGTGAACATCTCAGAACTTCGTTACAATACTGCGTGATTACAGGGCGGCTGTGTGTGCTACCAGCGTCACAGTCACTGAAAGTAAGAGGGGAAATAGGAGGCGTCCCAAAGCCCTGCCATATAGTCATTTCCTAATTACAGCTCCAGACTCGTATCGCCCATTAGGTGACCCCTGCCCTCTGTGAGGCAACAGCAAATTCGGAGTCATATACCTTTGATTGTCCAGCCTTCTAACTGCAGTAGGAGCCATGGTCAGTGCTGGCTCTAAGCAACAGATAGCAATCACTGTTTCACCTGAACAACTATGCCAAAATCAGCGTCTCCTTCTACCAGCCACTGCACACGTGTACAGATCCTGCCTCAAATAATTTATAGTCCGAACAAAGACTGGAAAGTGAAACCAAGGTGAAGTAAAATGCCCTGGAGACATCGCAAAGCAGTAATAAACCCCCAGCCTCTATCTCCCAGGCCCGTACTTGATTCCAGAAGGCTGTGTTGCTTCATGCTCATAAGCTTTAAAAAAAAAATATAAAAATATATATACATTTGAGGCTCTCCTAGGGTTTCTAATAAAGCAAGCAGGGTGAGGTTTTAGACTGGGCCAGGATATTCTCCATAGAAACAATTTAAGTTTATGTGGGCGTGAGGCTATTATTTCATGCAAAAAGTTTGCATCTAGGGCTCAGCAGGCAGTTGGCTATTATCACAGCCCTCCACTCCAAGAGCAACAGAGAGCCTTCCAAGGGAAAGCAGTTGCATACAGGCACGTCAAATATCTCTCCCTTACACGAGACGCACCCCAAGGCACAGCCATTGCAGTCAACAGATTGAATCCAGCCAGTCAATGCAATTGCCCCAGGGATGGATTTTCTCCAGTAGTTTTAAGTCCATCTGGATGAGGCAGCTTGTTCTTTACACACCAGGCCATGAGTCAGATGCTGTCAGGGTGCTGAGCACCTGTGGAGATAGCACTGAGTGTCCTCAGCTCCTCTCAGGACTAGGTATTAGGTGTAGAGGGTGCCTAGGCACGGGGTACAGATACATAGGCTTAAAAATTACCCTTTTAAAAAAAAAAAAAATATCACAATCCCAAACAATAACAGCTTGGCTGTTTAAATGCAGAAAGGGAAAATGACAATCGTATTAAAGGTCCTGAAGATATAAATATTTACAACAATTCCTCTCACTCGTGTTTTTCCTTCTCTGGTGAGCTCACTGTTTTTATTTTCCTCTGCTAAACCCCGAGTCATGCAATGTGGCCATTAATGAAGAGCATGTGCCTCTGGCTAGGGAGGAGATCGGGGCTGGATCAGTCCTTCGTATCTCAGCCCAGCGCGATGGTGGTTGGAGAGCTCTGCCACTACCTGTTCCTGAGCAGCAGGGCTTTTTTTTGGTGGCCTACAGCGCCCTTGGGGAACCCCTGCTAAAGAATCTTCCTGCTTTAGGAATCCACATTGAATCTTTGTTCACGTGCACAGAAGCACAAAGCACATGTGGAAGCATAAAATGACATGAGGAGCATGGTAGGTGCGCCCGCTGTCCTGCTCACGACATCGCTCATTCTGAGGCAGCAGAACTGTGGGTCAGGCTGTGGCTGTAAAGCCCCTGACCACATTAGGGAGAAACGAGGGGCGATACCCCAGAGCAGCTCAGACTGACTAGCAGAGCTGGCGAGTGTCCGATGCAGCATCCATCTCTCTCTACCCTGCGATTCCTCGCTTGTGCCTGCAGCTCTGGGGGATACCAGCTCTTTCCCCAATGGAAAGCAAATGATGAAAAGTGGATGAGAAGTTGTCTGCATCAGAGTACTGCTCTGTGGAAAAGAAATCATGGGTATCAGTATGGTTTACTCAAAGTACTGCTCCTTGGTTTAAGAAGATGGAGACAGCATAATCTCTTAGATGTCTCTTGACACAATAAATACTGACACAGCGTGTACAACGCACCAAAACACACAGAAGACTTTTCTAGCCACGTTTTCAGATACGTTTTGGTCAGCGTGAGGAGTGACACTTGTCAGCAGACCTCCTTTTGAACCAAACCCCTTAATCCAAACCCATCGGATGCTGAGAAACTTCAGATATCTGATCCAAAATACACCAATTGGAAGTGGCCTTATTCCCTCCTCTAACATTATTCTGGTGGAACATCATGGGTTCCAGTGGAGTTTCTCTCATTTGCATTGGCATGAAACATCAGGATAATCCGTCCAACATATTTGGTCCAGTTAAGCATTCAAACAACTTCTCAGCCAGGATCACTAGAAACTCTTGAGATTACAGGCTTGGAAATGAAGAGATGGCTGTGTTTTTCATACATTTGCATTCCTTCTGATAACATATGCACACACATACACGCAAACTAACTGATTTCTGTAAACAGATCAAGTTTATTCTATCACAGTCCAAGAGGGGAAAAAAAAAAAAAAAAAAGATATTCCTTCCATTTTTAAGTGCTATGCACTTCTAAGAGCAACCAGACACCCCATAAGTTGGCAACACAGATTGGTTAGTTTAGACAAGTCCAGAGATGGGGAGAGTTTAGTCTTCTCTGCCTTTAAGCCTGAATGAACTTTCAAAGGTCAAGTCTCACAAAAAATATATTTTCTGTCTCACTGCCCAGGTCTGGAAAGTCTTTCGGGCTACAAAAAGGACAAATCTTTTCCTTCTCCCTTTTGGATTCTTATAGTTACAGCTGTATATGCACAAGACTCTCATGCCGGGGTACTGGAGGCAGTGAAGCAAATGAGATCTTTGTGCCACCTCACACAAGTGAGCAAAGCAGGCGCCAAGTGGGAATAACAAGGCCCCAGAGCTGAAAGGCAGCACCTTACACCTGCTCATTTTGCCCAAATAGGAACAATTAGACAAGTACAAGAAAGAAAATGCCATTACAGGGAACTCAGTGAGGATACAGCCCGCACTGGCACAGAAGACTCGAGTCCGCCACGTTTTGTTCTGGGCTGCACCTCTCGCCTTCCCTCTGCCTCGCCAGCTGACACACATGGACCTGCTGAACGCAATCAGCTGGGAGCACGCTTGGCCAAGCAAAATGCTTAGGCTAGTTTAGCTTGGCAAGGCTGAAGTGTTTGTTCATGTGTGCTGCAATTGTTTTGATAACCCCAAGCCATTTCTGTGATCGCTGCTGCAACTGTACCTCCTGTCCCTGTGTTTGAAAGAAGGAAGAGATGATCGTTCAGCAACCATATTTGCTCGCTAGGTGAGGAATACCTGAGGGTTTCTACATCATTGCCGTGCTATAAAAAGCTTACAACGCGTTCTTTTGTTTTCAAGTAGTAAAGGCCTGTGGGATGGAGAGGTGGCCATTGGCTTTTCTTGGCAGAGGAAGGAACTTCAAGAGTAGTTGTCAGCACTTCTACACACTTAGCTGTGAAATTCAGGACAGTAAAGTGATTCTTTGCCTTTCTGTCGCCTTCCATCACAGATCTCAACACGCACGTGACTGACACAGGTCCCTGTTAGCTGCCCCACCCTGATGTCACAGATGCATGGAGAAGCAGCTGTTGCTGATGAATAACCCAGTGTAAAAGCAGAGGAATGCTATTAGCCACCTCCTAGAAGTTTAAAAGCATTGGAGAGGACTGGTTTTCCATTGCCCTGAAATTTCTGTAGCCATTCAGGCATAAGAGAGCACATGTTGAATCCAAATTTTGCATATTCCAGGAATGTGTCTAGGATGTTTTCCATCTTGGGAGACCAGAAAACTCCACCAGTTTACAGTGTCCAGCAAGCACATACTCAGTAAGTCTCCCTGGAGTTTTATGATAAATAGGGGCAATATGTTTCTTGTCAGTGAAGTGCATCTGCTTTAAGATGGAACAGATCATCATTTAAAATGAGGGCTACATGAGAAAACAGTATAAAATAAGAAATCAAGGACTTTGCCTCTAATTCAGACTAAAATTTGGGAAGGCAGCATGCAGTTAACCAAGCAGATTTTTTTGTCCTTATTTGCCTTCACTCTTCTGGAAAATATGGAATACATATTTTTGCTATCCTAATAAGCAGGGTTTTTTTTTTTATATCATTAACTATAACCCATCTGACACATCTTTTTATTTCCCTCTCACATATTTATAGTTTTGACCCCCTCTAAGTCCTGTGACAGAGTTTCATAGTTTAGTTATGAGCTGGGTAAAGGAACATTTCCTTTTTATTTGTTTCATATCTGCTGTATCGTCTAAGTACCCATTAAATCCTTGGAGATTTGTCTACACTTCAAAGTTTCTAATACAATCAGGAGTCTGTCCCTATTTCTTCATCTGCAATACATTTTTTCCTAGACATCCTAGTAAGAGATAAATGCAGTCCAATAGGAAAGCTAACTCATCCTTTTAAGTTAACCTCTCCTGTCAGTGTGGAAGCAGATCCAGGGGTCTCAATTTTAACTCATTAAAACCAGAAGACAAGGCTGTTTCACACCCGAGACTTCAAGCTGACATGCACATACCACATTCAATACAGATCATAGCACATGTCAAAATCATCCACTTACAAAAGACATGACATCATGGGGGAAAAAAGCCCTCCGTTTAATCAAGTCTGGTACAGTTTGCAACTGAATGGGGCTGACATGCAGTTCTCCAGGGAATGCATGAAAAAAGTGTAGCATCTGCAAAGGCCATTCCTTTTCCTCGGCTATTTCACTTACACACATAAACAAGGCCAGAATCAGTGGGGTTGGCTCCAAGTGTCTGACCCACTTTCTTTGGAAGACTACAAAAATGAAATTCATTTTCTGGACTAAAGAAAAACATCATAGCTACTTTCAGCTATATGCAGAAGCCCTTGCTCTCGCCCACTGATTGCTAGTGAATTTTCTGGTTAAGACAGACTATGTCCTAAAGACCCATTTCTCCTTAGCTGGGCTGAGCCAACTTTCTTTGGAAGAGGTGAGAGGCGGCCAGGGAAAAAGCAAAGGAAGAAGTCATTTTTATTGAGTTAATTACTTCCCATGCAAGACTTGGGCAAAGAACAACAGTGCCTCCTCTGCGTTAAGTATTTGTTGTGGTCTGGAACAAAGGGTGCTGAACCTGGTCAAGATTAATGTAATTTGCCTTTGGATCTGGCCTTAAGGAATTGCATTAGCAAGTAAAATCGTTTGGGAATCTGAAGTCTAGGCATATCATCTGAAGACAAATGGCTACCTTCCTAACTTTCAGAGGGCAATGCTTAGCACTTTCCAAAAAGGGAACTCCATGAAGATCTTTCAGTTTGGACACCCCAGAACTGACAGACACTTGGGAGAATTTGGCTTTCACTTTTTGGTAATGACACATCACAGCAGCACGTCAAAGCACCCTAGTTCAGTGCCTGGCACACACACTGTTCTACTAGCCCACTTCTCTACCTGGGCTGCTGTAGAGCTGATGGTATTAGCCCAGGCAAAATGCCTCTGCTATGTGATTTTCAGGATTCATGCTAGCCTGTTTAAAGACAGCCAGTTATAGAGCATTATGTCCACATCTAAACCATTCTGATCTGACTGACAGGAGGCTGAGGGGAGCAGTGAACTGCTGTGGGTACTCTGGACGATAAATAAGACTGTCTTTACCCTCCTGCTGCTCTTTGTGCACAGCAAACGCAAAGTCAGGTTCTGTTATTTGCACTACTTTAAACCTACAATAGCAGCGCTAGCTCCAAATGATGGACTGTGCTGTAAATGAAGACACTCATTTGTGGCAGCGTGCATGAATTCAGAGCTTGAAATGTTACACGCCACATTAAGCTCCAATAAATTCAGCGAAACTACCACATCATACTAGGTGAGCACTTGCCTCAATAGCTCAGATCCAAACGGAAGGCAGGGACTGCGGGGTCCGCAAGCAATTTCTGCCTGCACGTTTGTGTCTTTCTCTCTTTCTCTTGGTTTGTCTCAACAATGTTTCAGATGATTCATGATCCTGTGCTCCCTTCTCCCAAAATCATAACTGCAGAAACACTGTGCCTCATGTGCACATGGGAACGGGTGGGAATCAGAATACATGGATCCTTGTAAGTAATCTCCATCAAGCCAACATGCACCATGTAATTTTATGACTCTTCAGGGTTGCTGTAGAGTCTATGCATTTCCTCCCCTCCTCTTCCTCCAGTTTAGCCATGATTTTCATGTGGTTTTAATATATATTTTCTGTATTTTCTCCATCCAGCTTTTTGTTTCCAAAACTTCTGGTCAGCTGCAGTACAGACTGAGAGCCAAACAAATTGCCGTGTTCTTCCATGCTTCCTTCCAGAAAACAGCTTTAAAGTTAAAACTGGTGTTAGATGCTTAAATACCAACACCTCATTTATATGCCAGCTACAGCCCTGTACTTAAAAAAGCTGCAGTATAAAAACAAGTAAGATGATGTATATATTCTAAGTGGGCAATTTACACAGACCAGCTTCTCGTGCCCTCCCCCCTCAGGCCACACTGTATGGATGCATGAGGGAGGCAAAGACTCACGCTTACCTCAAAACTGTAAGGAGATGTGATGTACGAGCATGTGGGGAAATGCTTTGAGTCTCAGCTGCACCAAGGAGATATTTCCACTCGTATCCTCTGCATTTTATCCCCTGGACTGCCCTAGATTCAGCCCAAGGCTCAGGGCAGGCTGATTGTAGCCACCACTTCAGCTATGCCAGGGCTAGTCTTTCACACAGATCCTGTTCAGGTGCAAAGCATGGCCCAAACACAACTCAGCCTGCCATAATTGGCAGTATCTACAGGAGATGCTTGCTCAGTGTGGTGCTGCATATTGGCACAGGAAAACTGTCCCGGCACAGACAAGCCTTCCAACTATTATATTAATTATGCCTTCACTATACATGGAAAACACTTTAACCAGCTCCGTTCCCAAGCCAACCTAACATTGTGCCTACAAAATGCTCCTTAAGAGGGTTTTGGAGGCTTATTATCTATTTGGCTTACTTCTATATTAAAATCTATTTGGTTTACATCAATATTAAACCTAAGCCTTATGTTGGCCTTCTACCTGGAACAATTTCACCCTTGGGCACCTAAATAGCCTCTTGCACACAGTTACTACTATGATCGCTCAGAGTCCTTCAGGTTATGCTGGGTTCAGGAAAGAGGAAGAACGGGAAGACAACAGCAAAATGCCCACTAACATCGAGGCCAGGATCTGGCACCTGCTGTTTCACAGATATGCTCTGCTCAGGAAAAGTGGGGTCATCCTGTTACGATTGTCTTTGTATTTGCCATCATTCTTCTAATGCGTACAGTGTTGGGGTTGCCAGCTTAGCAGAATTATCTTCCTTTGTTTTCTGTTGTTGCTGAATAAATATCCTTGAAACCTTTTGAAAGGTTAGCACCTGGCTCCCATGCTTTTGTAATACTCCCTCACAGATAGCAAGGGAAATTTTGCCTGTGCTGGTATCAGGCACAGCAAAGACCTAATTATTTTTCTGATCCACTAAGCAACAATTGCATCTACTGTAAACCAAGTGGTAAATTCCAGGCTTCATCCCAGAATACTTCTGAGAGCAATAAACTTGGATACACTTGGAAACAGCATTTCTTTATGGGTGCATGCCAAGGAGATACTGGGTTCCAGATAAATCTCCCGAGTAAGTCTATTGACTTCAGTCCATCTACTCCAGGGACGAAGCTGGCTTGGTGTCTTTCCTGAAGAACTGCTGGATAATAATGATTCCTATTTAATTAAAAAGCATGCCAAGAGGAATTTCAGGGCTTAGAAATGTGCTTGTCACTCAAATAAATTTATACTCGGTAAGAAAAAAGTTTGTTGTGTTTTTTTCTTTTTCCCCCGGACACATACACAATTATCTCTGAAACGTCCCTGGGCTTGAATCCACAGCAGTGTCTCTGGGTCTGCGGTTTGATTATTAGAGGTTATTGCTTGCCTGCCTCTCGTCTGTTGTGCAAGCCAGTTCCTCTGCCCTTAATTCACTCTGTGCTTCTGACAACACTGCATTCCTTAATGTGCCGTTACCAAACTAGTAAATAAGCACTGCTCTGCTCTCCTTCTCCCTACCCTAAGCCAAACAGGCTGGGTACTCCTCTGTGGATTTATCTCCAATTTCACAGAATCTTTGGGTAAGCAATACACAGGGAGGTATCTTAGCTGCTGATCTACTGCCAAACATACCAGATTGCCATCCCAGAGAGATGGAAGAGATTTCATACAGGCTCTTGAATTAAAATCTTCCCAGCAAGTGATGTGTTTGACTTATATTTGGAAAATAGGAGTGAGATAGTCCCCACTTGGAGACCTCGCTAAAAGGGAATGTGGGAGGTAAGGGAGGAGAGAGGGTGAGGAAAAGCTTTTATCTACAACAAATTTTTTAAGTACAGAATTTAAATCTGGAAAATATTAAGCTTATAAAGTTTCATGTGGACAAGAGACTCCCTATCTCTGCTGCACCCGCCTTGCTTATCTGGACTGTATTTCTCACACTTCAAGAACACTGTTATACGACCACTATCCTCCTATCATTCCACTGGAGCAGTCCCATACTACCCTCTCAATGCATAGTTCCCATATTCCCTTTACTCTATGCCCTGCTCCTTTTATTTATGCCTTTTTCCTATCAGCTTCATCCTTCTCCTGTAACGGAACCTTACAATGGCAGCATCACTTAGAGCCTTTCCTCCCTATCACCTCAATTCTCCACCAAATCCCAGTGTAAACATCTGTACAGGGCCCATCTCCACTGACTTCTATGCAGATGCGCCAACAAAGAAGTTGGCCCAACTTCTCTGGGAACGTGCCATCTAGTTTAGACAAATAACTCTGAGCAACCTACCACACTGCTAATCCTTTGTCCATTTTTAGCACTGGTTTTTTTATATTGTTCGGAAAAGTCCAAATAAATATTTTTTCCCTTCTGGTTTTCATCTCAGGACAGAGGTGCCAAACTACTATGAAAAGAAGCGTTTTACCACCTAGCATTTCCAGCCAGAAACAGAAATAGACAACTAAGATCTTTCCTGCAAGATTTCCATCCTTGTTCTGGATAGAGAAATGCATCTCACCACACTCACTCTTCCTCAAATGTGACTGCTCCTGCAGTTTGCGGCTCCAAAGCTCTCAGCATCAGATCGTAGGTTTGGTACAACATGGTGCACATTTACAACACTGGGTAAGTGATTTAAAATCAAGAATAATGATAGTGACCCAGAAACTGGAGCCACTTTGGGCAGTCTTAAAAGAAGCATCTGAAACATTACACGCAGCCAGTCACCAAAACCAGACTCCAATTCTGCTGACATTTGTACCTCCCTAATTCCTGTTCTATATTTGCAGCACAGACAAGACCCAAAGCAAGAGCAGAGCTTCACTGGTATGTTCCACGATAATCAGCCTTTGCCCTGATCTTCATTGGAAAAGGCAGCCCTAGGGGATGATCAGCAGAGATGTACAGGGGTATGACAGGTCCTTGCAGACAAACAGCACAGTCACGTGTGAGAGAAAAGCTTGTCTCAAATCCTGGGATTTCCTTCTTGCCTCCCTTGACCTCTTCCTTCTCTCCTGTTTTCTCCTGATTTCTGTTCTGCCTTTTTTTAATTAACTCTGTGACTGTGCTTTTTAACTCCACAGAACATTTTGTGAAAAAGCATGGAGGAAAGATATTGCTCAGTGAGACATAGTCATGCTTCTATGAAACTGTCATTTGGATATTTCAAAGTGCTTTTCAGATATGGTGAGCCAGGGAAAAAAGTCAATCTTGCAAAAATTTGCACACTTAGAAATGTCTTTTCCTTGTACCTGAGGCAGAACAAGGACTGCAGCCTGGGTTCAGCACCTCTGCCCTTCTACAGGAGCCTTCCAGCACTGGGATACTGACACAAGGATTAGAAAATCCAGAAAAGCCACACCTAAGAAGGCATGGCAACGCATACATTTCTGCAAACCATTTCCATTTTGTGACCAATAAATAAGACTAGAAGGCTCCTGACAAGGTCTCTATGTTAGCAACATTCCTATTTCATGGGTATAATCCAAAGGTCAGGCAGATGAAATAGAAGCACAAAACTGTGCCAGCAATGGAAGAAACGCCGTCTTGTTCGATGACCAGTCCTATGCTCTTTCTTACTGGAAAACTTTGCCTCCTTCCCACTCGTTTCTTACATTCAGGCAACACTGAATTGCTGTTTTGTGCTAACAGTTTCTGTCACTTACCACTGTGCAGCAAAGAGGCCAGAACCACCAGAGCAGAACCAAGGCCAGCAGGAGGAAGAGGATCAACAAAGCAATAGCCAAGATGGTCCCATCTGACTGGAAGAGAAACACAGAGAGCACGTGAGCACCACTAACACAGAACTCCCCTCTCCACGGCACCTCACTTGCGCCTCCTGCTTGCAGGCATGTACACGCCCCAGAGGCCATTGCCATACTCCATTTGTTTTTCAGACAAAATGCAGTTTTCCTCCCTCCTCATACAGCCGAGCATGGCACCCGCCCTCCCACCTCATTGCACTGAGGCTGAGGCCTCTAGTTCACTTCCTCAGGAGTTGTAGGTTTTGTCTCAATTTTCTGAACCTCACAATTATGTAAAACACTTATTTCACTTCAGATCAAAATTAATGTAATATTCAGAGTATTGCGAAGACTGAGAAAAAAATATTTTAAAAGGAGCTCACACCACAATGTTTCATTGCAGTTTAAGCATTCTCCTTTCTTTGCAACTCTTTTCCCCTCTTGCAGCATGAACTTGAAAGCAATGTTAGAATTAAAGTTTACTCTAAATGGAAAACTTGAAGCAAGATCTCTACAGGCCCACGACTCAGGTCATCCTGCTGCTCTTAGCAGCGCTGAGTCAGGGTAGTTCTGCCATGAGCTTTTCAAGGAGATTTGAACATACACACCATCACAACAATTTACAGGGGTTTTCCACATCAGAAGCCGTTAACTCTAGAAGATCCTTCTCCTCTCTGACTGGGATGCTTCCCCCATTTAAAAAGGCATTTGCAATTCTCCGATATCAATTAACAATACAAAGTGCTGCACAAACCAGCTCAATAGAGCAATCAAAACCGAATGTGCACTATTTCTTGTTGCTTAGATTTAACCCAAACCAGATGTTCTTGGCTTCCTGAGGCATGCCAACTTTCCTATACCACTCCTCCCCAATATCATCCTATTCCGAGATAAGCAAGCAGGCAGTCCGGACTTAAAACCTGTTTGAGATGTTCTTGACGTAGGAGCCAGACATTTCAAAAACCCCACCCAAGTGTCAGGATCACAATGCCAGATTAAGGACACATTCAAGAGCAGACTGACCTGCAGGATGGGAAAACTGGGTGCCTGCTTAAGTCACCATAATTCAATGGCCAGATGATCTCCCATCATCTGTGAAGACCCATTTACATTACCCTAACACATCTGTTTCTCTGCAGCTGATGGGGCCAGCTGGTATTCTGTGTATCACAGCAGCAAAACAGTCCGGAGGACTTAGAAGGCCTTGATTTGCCAAATCTTACATTTCTCACTCAGGTAATGCCTCTTGCTAAAGCCAGTGCTGCCTGGCAAGTCTGCAGGAACAAGCCCTCTTCTGATATCAAAACCAGAACACCACACCATCCCCCTCCAAAAAAATTCTGGTTGGATTAATACCTTTTCTTATATTTGAACAAACATCAAAATATTCCAGACAAATGTGAACTGAATTTTCTGGGCTCAGCCATAGCTAGAAAGTGTCAAACTAAGACCCTTAATCAGGAACAGCAAATCCTATCTTCATCTAGTCTGTGCTGTCACTGCTGTAAACCAGGCTTTGAGGAAACCCTGGCAAGTCAGCCTAGGACAAAGCATATGTACACAATAAATCCTACTACAATCATCCTAAGTGGCCTGAACTCTGCTTTTGGTTAGTTTTATCTTTATTTTGTCAGTTTCTGCTAGAATTTAGCTATCATTCTGCATAATATCTATGGCTTTGTACAGCTAGAACTATGCTCAGATAGAAGCTGCCACTTATCCAAGCTGAATAATAAACAAGGAAAATATGCCTGCTAAAATAGTTTGCAAAAGTTCCACTGGCATTTTGAAATCTTTCTCCCAGTCTTATAGCTGGTTAAAAAGGGCTGAAGCATTTGAAATGTCTGTTTTCATTCCATTATTTTTTTTAATAAAAATTTGGAAGAACAATACAAATGCTCATGGAAACACTGAACCATGGAATAATTCAATAAGCTGTGTTTAACACTTATTGAATAAAGGCTGTCAATTCAGACCAAGAAAACAACTTTCATTTTGAAGGCAAAAAAAAAAAGAGAAAATTTTAACACTAAACTAGTGAATTTTCCGTAAAAAAATATCTATGGAGACAAGGCGTGCCTAGCCCCTAAATACACACAGCTATCTGAAATCAGTACTGCTTTCCCAAGGGTTTCATCTTGACTACTTACACCGCGATAAAACTGTGGTGCTTGTACCCATAGCGAGATCAACAGCCCAAAACTCCATTACACCTGAACGGCTGAGAAAAGCCAGACAGCCAAGGTGCCCGTCAGGACGCCGAGTGTAAAACATTGGCAACTGGCTTCTTGACAGCTGTTGAAGACCTAGACGATGCCTGGAGTCATTGTTTTGAAATGCCTTGCTATTGTATGAAGAAACAGTGATACGAAAAAGAGCAGGCTTTTTAAATGACCTTTCAACATGCTACACATTTGACATGTTAAAACTCTACCCTGTAGACTTCGAAACAAAGAAGCTGGTAGAGGAAGCAAGGCAGCTGTGCCTCGAAGCCTCCTTTTCCCTGCCAGAGTCCAACAAAGACAAGCAAATGCTGGCAGTTGAAGTACAACAGAAAACAACTTCTGGAAGATACTGTAAAATATAAAGACCGCAAGAAATCTGAAGCAGGACATGTTAGAGGCGTTTCTTCATACATAGGTATATGTGTGTGTGTGTGTATATATATATATGCTTTCACTCAGAAGTTACTGTGGCACTGTTACAGACTGTGAGAAGCCAGGCTGGGGGAATCCTTCCATCACAAGACGGAAACCTGGCCCACCTCTTGGGCCGTAGGTACTCCTCGAGAGAACAGGGAAGGGATGGCAAAGCCTGATCCAGTAAATGGCGTGGGCTATTTCCTTAAATCTACCCCCACACTCAGATATGTGCCATCCTACAAAGGAACACGCTCCTTTAAGGCATGCATGCAATCCCTGGGAAGACCCTATCTAATAAAAAGGTTAGTATAAACTAGGTGCATACACATTCCTTTAACAGTCAGCGAACAGGGACGGCCGCTCCAGTGATGGTTGTGCCACAGAGGAAATGACTCGTCCTCCAGAGTTCTTCTGCTATTGCCCCCTGAGATTGCTGCCGAAGACCAAGCGCCTAAACGGTTGCCCCAGGAAGCATGTATGCAATCGCGCAGAGAGACAGAGCTAAGAGAGAATCAGTGATTTTAAGCTCTCTATTTCATCTTAGACACCCTCGATGCTTCTAACACAGAAACAAACATAAATCAGTTCATAAACAAACATAAATCAGTTCATTAGCATTTCAATGGAAATATGGCTTATTTCTGAGGGTTTTCCAAAAAATGCCGCTACGGACCAGATGGGCATTTTTTGTTGCGCTTGGTTTGGTTTTTTCTAATCTTCTTATTTTTGTTTAAGATTTTATTTCCTAGTTTCTCACTTTACTGCACTGGCATTTGCAGCATACATTAGCTATTTGAGAAAGGTAACCTGGAATAACAACCCCAAAGTGCACAGACCCTCAGAAGCTTTGACTACTGATGTTCAGGAGTGATGAATGAAGTACTAGGTGCATCTAATAAATGTGCTCATGTACTGTGGCTGACGACTTCATGCACTGTTGATTTATAGGGAGAGGGAGGTGGGTAGCATGCGTGCTGGTTACCACAGCAGTAAATGGATTTAACTGTAAGCATGTGTTTAAATGTGCTGACTTCATGCTGTGCCTAAGAGGAATGGACTTCTGTTAAATACATGCATCAAGCGCTTGGCTTTAGTAGGCCTTGAAGGCTGGGTTCAGTAAAAGGATTTAGTCCCAAACCCGACAGACTTCACTGGGAAGTAAGAAGCCTAAACACCCTGTTTAATCTGGTTCTGCACTCACTACTCCAGCAAACAAGAGCCATGCGCTCTGTCAACTAGCTGCTCTCAGGACCTCAGGCAGTATCAGGGCCCTGTGCTATGCAGAAGAGCTTGTGGGAGCCTTTCCAGCTGTTAACTGCAGCAGAGGACCTAAGGCTGTCATGCAGCCCCGTGCCATCACCTCCAGGGCAGGATGGAAAGCTGCCGTCATTACTGCTTCAGAGCTAAGAGTGCAGAAACGTCCGCGCTGCTACCAAGAATTGGGAACAGCAGCATGAAGACAGCCATATAACCAAGTCTCACTTCAGAGTGACTCTACAATAACAACAACTTAAATAACACTTCTCACTGCTAAACCTTAGGTGCTTTACAAAGAGGAGAAACATAGTTAATGTCACGCCAGAGATGGGAAGATGTGAATGTCTCTGTATCCCAGGCCAGTGTCCTGTACATTAGGAAAAAACCCTTTTTTACATTTGCCAAGCAGGAAGAGCAACAACATGCTGAAAGCCTCAGAGGTGTTAGTAGGAAAAGAATGAAGTGCTTTTAAAAAGCTTTATGAAAATCTTGACTACAGTTTTGAATAAGCATCCAAAATCTGACAGAGGTTTTCCCCCTAGAGAGAAAGGAAAAACAGTTTTCATGTCCTTAAGTCAATAGGTGAGAGGTAGACAAAGGATGACCCTACCTTTTCACACCAGAGAGGCTCAGGCAGCTTTTATTGTGAAGGAAACGCTCTCCATTTCTACCCGACTCTCTTGGGGAATCTCCCATCACAGCAACAGAAACTGATGTCTATCTATTATTTTATCACACATGGGATTTTTTTTTCGATGTAACAGAAACAATCTGGCCTAATTTCCAAAAGGAAATGAAAACTCACTGAAAGCCCTGTTCTGCAATGCTAGCCTCTTTGATCGGCATCTATGTGAAGCTGCTTGAGCAGAAGCCAAGCTCAGCAGGGGATGCGAGCAAGAAACACCTGTTGTAGGTCACCCCACATAGGTGTTCTCAGCTCCTTTTTTCCCCAAGTTTACTGTGCTGTGAAATGAGATGCCCCTCTGGCAATGACCTGTTTCCTTCCTCTCCTTCCAGAGCTGAAAGGAGATGAGAGCTCACTTACAAAAGACTTTTCCAGCATCCTATGTTATTTGCTTTACAGCCCAGTATAAACACCAGTGAAGCCTCACTTCACCACTTGCTGTATAAACCCAGAGCAAGAGAGAACCCTTGTCCTGAAGAGTTCACGCTCCAAACAGGGCAGGCAAACACATCGTGGGAAGGAAGAGTAATCATTACTCCCTCTGTTACAAGGAAAGATCTTTGGTCAGGGAAAACAATTTTCTAATCCCTGATTGCTATGTTTATGCTTATGAAAACAAGCTGAACTTTTCCTTCAGAAGAAATACTTAAAAGTTTCCAGCTAAACAGAAGTGTTAGTGTTGTGGTTTAACCCCGGCCAGCAACTAAGCCCCACACAGCCACTCGCTCACTCCCCCCCGGTGGGGTGGGGGAGAGAATTGGAAGGGTAAAAGTGAGAAAACTCATGCATTGAGATAAAGACAGTTTAACAGGTAAAGCAAAAGCAAGCAAAGCACACAGAGGAATTCATTCCCTGCTTCCCATGGCAGGCAGGTGCTCAGCCATCTCCAGGAAAGCAGGGCTCCATCACGTGGAACAGTGACTTGGGAAGACAAACGCCATCACTCTGAACGTCCCCCCTTCCTCCTTCTTCCCCCAGCTCTATATGCTGAACATGATGCCATATGGTATGGAATATCCCTTGGGTCAGTCGGGGTCAGCTGCCCCAGCTGTGTCCCCTCCCAGCTCCTTGTGCCCCCCCAGCCTCCTCGCTGGTGGAATAGAGTGAGGAGCAGCAAAGGCCTTGACTCTGTGTAAGCGCTGCTCAGCAGTAACAAAACCAGCTCAGCGTTGATAAACGCTGCTTTCAGCACAAATCCAAAACACAGCCCCGTACTAGCTACTTGTGAAGAAAATGAACTCTATCCCAGCCAAAACCAGCAGAGTCAGCAAGACTTCTGAAAGGCAGGTATGGCAGAACTGATGGTAAAATTCAAGTTTGTCCAGTCCCAGGCTAGTGCCTCACCTGTAAGGCATTGCATCTGGGATCCCGCATTAAATACAACAGGGTCTGGTGGGTTAGTTTATGAAAAAACACAACATGACAAAACCCTGCAGACTGATGAGCTTTCCCTCTTCAATTGTGTACGCTCTCTGTAAGTACTGGGATTCAGTAGTCTTCAGATGACAGGCACCTCCCTGTTCAGAGGTGTTGAGGTGGTAAAACATTCCAAATTCCGTTACAGTTTCTGATACAAAGCTCCTGACGCCCGAATTTCACAGCCAAGAGACCTATTCTGAACCAAAGGCTAAAAACAGCGGCAAGACTTCATGCCACTGAACATCAGCTCAGGTCTCTACTAGTCATGCCATTACCTGTGAATCATCAAAATTCAGGTGTCACAATTTTAACAGCCTCACTGCAGGAAGCAGCAGAGATCAAAGGGAGCAGGGCCTCTTACCCGCAAGCTTTCAGCACCCTAACTACAGATGAGCACCTTAAGAATCACACCCTACAGCTACAGGCAGAAGTGACAGCATCTTGTCAGGCCTCAGATGTCCTGGGAGGTGAGCGTGCAAGCCTTGGCTTTGTGCCTGGGACATCGTGGGCCTGAAGTCAGCTAGCACAAAGGCAGAGGCCTCGAGTGCTCTTTTTAGGTTCAGTTTGCACACACACTTGCACTGAAATAACACCAGCAGCTTGAGTGCTCCACCTGACAGCGCATGTTTGGTTGTAGATGTTTCTGGTTTGACTGACAAAGTACCGAGGAGCTCCTATGCTGAAACAGCCATGTCTTGTCCCCCAATGCTTGTAGCTAAACAACAAAACCTTTGAGGTGAAACCTAAGTATTTTGGTTTCCGTTTGTGCCTGAAGGCAGTCCTTAACAAGTATGTTAAATCCATTTCAGGAGGTGAATAGCAACTGGAATAACAGCAGACAAAATTCTGTGGAATTAGACTTTGTCTTAACAGCAACCATTTATGGCTTGATCTGGGTTTACTTCTTTGCAAGTCAGGGAAGGAAGGAAGACAGCATGCTACGGCTCGGAAATGTCTTGCCTCTGTGCATGTCTATGAAATTTGCAGCATTTAAGCAGCACTTAAAAAAATCTCAGGAGCACCTCCCTTGAGCTAACACTCATGTACCCCCCACAAGCTGAACAGGAGAAGCTCCTCACAGGCCATTACAGGCAGCTTGCCATGAGTCCGACAAGGTTAAGAGCATGCCAGCATGACCTGAACCCACCCAACAAAACGTGTTTGGGATAAGTTTCCTTCTGAAACTCAGCTTAAATTAAAATCACATTTTCAATGGAAAAACATTTCAATAAAATAAAACATTTTGTTTCAAATGCATTGTTTCAAAGTGCTCTGTTTCAACTTCCATGTTAAACGGGATTTTGCTTTCAGCAGTGTACATGGTGCAGACATTATAGCACATATTTTCTAGTAATTTCAGCACTGTCACAGGAAAAAAGTCTGCATATCCACAAACTATTTTGATGTTTCCAAGTTAAAACTTTTCAAAACTTCCATTCTGTGATTCTGCCCCCACCTCGAATTTATTGGTCTCTTTTGTGAATCCCTACTTTCCAAACCATAGAAACATGCTGTTTGTAATATGCCTACCCCACTTAAGGGTATTATAAAACAGCCCATGTAGCAATAGTACAGTGAAATAGTCTCTGCACATTTAACTCTTAGGGTGACCTGTGTTAGCAAAAACATTCACTGCTTATTATACTTGCAGCATAAAGCATTTAAGAGCAATTTCTTTTAGAAACAAACCTGAAATCGTATAGCCTGGAGTTCCCACAGAGCAATACCTCAACTAATAATATCCAGGTCAAGGGCCTCAGAAAGTGCTCATTAAATTTACTCTGCAGTTTCATAAAGCCTCTATTGATACAATAGTGAATGCACTTTAATTGCCTGCAGACTTAGGAACACTGATAACTAGCAGAGCCTTAATTGTGCAGCCCAGAACAAAGTCACAATTGAAAAACCCCTACTTTAGCACAGAATTACATTCCTTTTGAATAATAAAAAAAACCCTTCAGTGAAGGGCATCATTAGGTTTTTACTACAAGCCTGCAGTGCTTTCTTGATTTTCTAACTTTTTCTTTCTCTGTATTTAACGATCAAATCCATCCGCTATTGTTTAACTCAAAGGTGCAAATTCCTTCAGTCTTTCAAACAGCCACAGGAAGAAAACCATGATACCTACATGTAGTAAAGCTGTGCCAGTACCCACCTCCTTTTGTCAAATGCAAAACCTGTCAAGGTTAAGAGACCAAGTTCTCCTTTTCAGCTGACTTCAATGGCTCCTGCACCCTTGCAACTGGAAATGTGAGACCAGAGGGACTATTTCTTTCTGGAATGCTAGGCCTGTTCCCCAGCTGTCACCTCACTAATCATCCCAAGCCATTCATTAATGGCTGCCACCCACCAGGGTAACTGCTTCGTTAGAAGATAACCAGTTCTCTGATCTGCCTATGCAAGGCTTTCTCTTGCCCCAAGTTGCTGTCAGGTGCAATAAGCCACTGCATCCATTCACTACCGCACGTATAGTTTCCAGAAGCCCCTTTTCCACAGCCAAGGACCGCCTTGGCCCAACTGCTAGCCAGCAGCTCTCCTCTGGTTTCCAAAATCCAAAATCCTATCCAGGACTGTGGAAGGGCTAACTGCCCAGCAGTGTGCTTAACCACCTGGAGATCTTCCCATCCAAGAGCAGGTTTGGAGCACCAGCACCTCAGGTAAGGAGGGGCTGGTATCTACTGGCACTGGATAGGACCCCAGCTTACAAGGGCAAGCCCAGTTTAGGCACTGCACATGCCTCCCAAATGCAATCACTTCTGCAAACTGCCCTGACCCAACATGTCCCTTTTCAGCTGAAAGATGCTCCTTTTTACAAGCATAACTCCCCTAGCCCTCCTCCTGAAGGAACAGGGTGTGACCTGGGAAGAAAGACATCCATTATGAACTGGATACACATGGCAAATAAAAATGAGTTTCAATCAATGGTAGTCTAAGGCAGGTCTAATATCCTGCCACAGAAATGTTCTCCCAGCCCACGTATGGGTACCTCCGTTGTCTCGCCTTCTTGCAAAGAAGCATCAGGTGTTTCTCACTGGGCGACACGGGGAGTACAGGAATATCCCCTAGCGAGGCTCCTTGCTCTTCCAATCGAGAGCTGCCCAGGAAGACCCATTTTACACTCTCACTGCAGCCCTGCAGTTTTCACCTCCCTCCCAGTTTTGAGTCTGAGAGTTACTAGTGCAAGAGGTCATTAGTGGTTTTTCCTCTTCTGGGAGCATTTTAGAAAATGAACAAAGGCTTATTTTAATTCCCATCCTGGCTTCTCTCTGAGATGCTCTCTTTTTGCACTGAAGAACTTGGCAGCAGCCGTCCCATCAGCAGAGGAGGACTGACTTCCTGCCTCTAAACACTGCCTTGCAAATTATTTCCTCTATTGCACATTCCCTTTCCTGACGATGCTTGGTGGGCAACCTGCTCTGCGCGCATCTGCATGCATACACATTCATAAGGCAGCATGTAATACTTTTTCCCTCTTTCAGTTCAAACTTCTAACACGGGAACAGGAGTAAATCCCTTTTTAAGGGCTTCCCAACTCCACCAGCCATTACTTGCTAATTCTTTTTCAAGCACTGGGAAAGCCACTGCAGCATACGCTCCCCAGGCAAAAGAAAGGCGCAAACGAAAGCAATGCACACTGTGTTCATACTACTAACGCCTGATGTGAGGCAACTTCGCGGAGGAAATTGGTGGTATGCTGAGACTAATAGCTGAGGAAGAAATAATTTATTTTTTTTTTAGTCTTAGCACTAGTGGAAGCTGAGGATGCTCAGTTCCCATTGCATTTGTGGTCCTATGTCTTATATTATTGCTGTTACAAGACGGGGGTAGCAGAGACTAAACTACAGTTCTCAGTGCCTTCAGCTATCAAAGGTCCACTGACATCAGCCATAGAATGAAACTACTTTTTAAACTCTCATCCTTAATTATCCGCCACCCAATGAAGATATTCTGGTCTGCCAGATAAAAGGTAGAAAGTGTGCAACCACACGGTAACACCTGTAGCAATGTAACTTGTCAACTTCCAGACTGGGACTGGAGGCTACATTAATCTTTACTTTCTGCCTTAGTGTCTTTTGTAAATGCAGGCACATTAAAAATTGTAGTGTTGAAAGCTGAGAGGGGAAACCATCATGGCAACAAGAATTCAGTCTTTCAAGGGATGTGAAAACACACCATTCACGTACTGTAAAGTCACATCTAGATGCGTCCAATTGTTTCTGAAGCCGTCACTGTAATCACCGACAGCTTTATTCAGTTACTGGGTGCGTTGGGCCTCTGCTAGCATGCTGCACAGAGACCTCTGCAACGGAGAACAAAGGCACCTCATTTACCTGCAAAGCAGACAGCCCAGCCCGCCCTGGGAGATGACGCCTTCCTGAGGCACTGGAAAGCTGAGAGCTCTCGGCTGACAGCAAGAGCATTGTAACATTTGAAGTAAATAGCCTTGCTGCGAGGAGTTAGACAGCAGCAATTTGGGGCAGGATCTGTCTATCTTCTGCAGTTACACAGCACCTGGAGCAAGTCAGATCCATAATTATGGCTGCAGTACAAAGGGCAAGTAAAGAATATCAGCAGAAGGAGGGGGGTGTGTGTGTGTGTCTTGCCCCCCAGAAGGGGCCTCTGTCTAATTTGAGTCAAGCAGAGACAGATAGTGACAGATAGTTCTGATAACTAAACATTATTTATAACCAAAATACCTCCTTGGGGCTCAGAACGGGAGGACCCAGTTGCTAAATAGATGCCCAGGATACATCCACAAGCCTCCTAAAGAATGCTTTCAAGGGTAGCCTCCTCCTGAAATCTCAGTCCAAGCAGTCACAACTGATTCCAAGGGCTGGAGAGGAAGGGTTTAAATCCACATTGGACTCTATAGAGAAGAGATTACCTTGTCCAAAAGAACAGAGGGGAACAAGCCCAGTTTCTCTCTGGGCCAGTGTGATGCCACAGCCTTAAGGACATTTCTTTAGAAGCAACGCCCTGCCCCTACATGTGCCTGGCCTTTCCAGGCTTCAGAATTCAGCGCTGCCATTTAGCACCTTCTGGCAGAGGTCACCTGGACAGCCCTGCATGGTTTTGCTCTCTTTTGCTTAGGTAACGCAGTAACACCGCAGACTCGTTGCCCTCTGTATGGAAGGGGGGATTCCTTCCCCTAGTGGGAACTTTGAAATGAAAGAAAAACATTATTTAAAAGGTACAGATATTGAAAAGCCAACTTCAGAGAAATAAATTAGTAACTCTAAGACAAGCAAGCCAAGCAACAAATTCATCAAATACTTCCAGCCAGCTGAGCTTTGTCATACTGGACATGCTGGCATCTTATCCCCCAGCTAAGCATATAAACAGCACGCTGTCTCCAAACCTTAAGAACACTCATTCCAGCCATTCCCCTGTTCTGTTGGGGTGGCTGCCAGTGGTCACATAGCCCAGGCCAAATAACACCCTAAATTACACTCAGGACAGCCCTGTCTTAGTTTAACCGGGTAATACGTAAGTTAGTGGGGAGCAGGATTAAACTTCTGTCTGCAGCCCCTGATTTACAGTGTTACCCTCTTGCTTCTGAAATAAGCCCAGCCACTGTTAGCAGCTTTACCAGAAGCCAGCCAGTAATCCTCAGTCTGGGGTGTGCAGTCAGCATAACCTTTGAATGAAAAATAGCATTGGCCGTCCACCGAGCGGGCACAAGCAAGCTTGGCATTTACGTGCAGTATCATTCTGCCCTAAGCTAGAGGGTTTCATCTGCATCCCATAATTTAATAAAACAAATGCTTTGCCCAACCACAACAGCTCCTGTGTCTGGCCCTTTTTGACAGATAAATGGAAATCACAGTGTTCCTTTAACAAGCAAAAAACCCCTTTTTGTCCACAGAGCTCCTTACTGGCATCGGGGCCGCTGCCGACTGAGCCCGGCTGTCCAGGGCTGCTGCAGGCACCCTGCGAGGGCGAGCGGGACACAGGCCTCCCAATTCCTTCCCCCCTGAAGTACATGCCTCTTCTTGCCCTGCACCACCCAGGGATCTGTGAGAACGTATACTGCAGCCCCTAACCACCTGCAGGTACGCGATTAACCGGGGTAGGCTTGCTTTACAATCTCAAAGCAGTGGGTGCAATACCCTGGTCTCTCTCCAGCCTGCCTTTATTTTCCACCCCTAACAGACAGCTATATGCTCTGATATTTTATCATCTTGAGGGCATCGTTGTCCAGCCAAGTTTCCCATTAGACTTTAGAGCCACCAAAACCAGCAGGAAAGGCAAGATGATAACAAACCACAACCAGAGCACTATTCCTGAGGAACATGAGGGCAGGAGAGGGAGTCGCATTCACCAAAAAGTTCTCCTCTACTAACCTGGTTCTACTTTTTTCTTTCTTTCATTCTTCTTTGAGACAAAGACTGCACTCCAAAAACTGAGAAGTCCCATGCAATTCCACAGTCAATGCTTTTTACCATCTCCAGAAAATGACAACTCCGCCTTTAACTAAAGGCCTCTGCACGAGATTGAGGAGTCAAGCTTTGTTCTGACTGACACCTCCTTATGCATCAGACAGACCTTGCATTTGGAGTTTCATTTGTTGGCTAGCGTGCCTGGGCAAATTCCAGACTGATACTTATGACAAGGGATTTAAAAGGACCTCTCATGTGTAATTGACTCTGCCTCTAAAAACTCATATTGAAAATCCCAAGGAAGAAAAACAAAATAAAATCCCCAAAGACCTCCTATGGACTGTTTCATACCTCAGGCTTGAAAATAACTGGGCCAACTGAGAAGAATTTTGATTCTTTTTTAAATGGAGATTTTGCTCCGCCTGATCCAGCCGAGATCACTTTTATGTGACTGCAAGTCTTCCCAAAATGTACTTTAAACTGGAAATGCTGAAAGATCCTCTGCAACAAAAGCATCTTTGCAAGTCTCTCCCACGCATTCTTCTGTTTTCTTTTGTTAAATGAAAAAAATCAATTACGTTCCAACAGAGGAGAGAATCGCAGTATGTACCGGGAAAGCCTGGAGACTCATTTTAAAAAACAAAATTTAAGCACTTCTGGCAATTTTGTTTTGGGAACCTAAACCAGCAATTCCTCGAGTCCCATGGAAAAGGAAGTATAAAAGCATATAGAGTCATGCCTGTACTCTGATCTTGGAAAGCACAAACAATTGAGCAAAAGGCAGAATACAACAGAATCCATGTAGTTTAATTTCTGACGCCCCTTGCACTTTTTTGGGGGCTGCAAACCTTGAAGCCTGCCACATTTCAGGAAGCAGAAAGCTAGGGAAAACAAGTCGTCCCTCAAAGCACAACAGACCACCTGCAGTCCAGGAAGTGGATTCCAAAGTGCCCAGCTTTGGAAGCACAGGTAGAAGCTCTGAGGCTGTTTTAGCTGTACGTATGACTCCTTTAAACAAAACAAAAAACCCAAAACCCCAACCAGTGTTCAGTGAGGTCTAATTTAGTGTTGACAGATTTGACAAGTAGTATCCCTTAATGCTGGAAAGTGAGATGTTTTTAAGCATGTCTCAGACTAAGGAGATGAAATCAGCCATTACATGTGTCTTCATTCCTAACCTTCCCTCATTTTCTCCCCCTTGAAATGCTGTAGCAGATTTTACACCTCAAGGGGAAAAAATGCAAATAATTACTTCAGTTAGGCAATATGGGCTCAAGCAAAAGCTCTGTCTGTTCCCAGAGGGAGTCACTTTATACCAGAGAGTATGTGCATTATTGCATTCAGAGACACAAAACAGTGACATTTCCTAAAGGGGACAAGCACACAGAACACTTTCTGCCACGCATTCAGTATTCAGAATACGAAGGCAGCATAGTCTGCAAAAAGCACTTTTAACTGGCAACCTCACAAAAATGACGGCACTGGGCAAGGCGAAAAATCCCAGTATCCCATTTTCAGCAGCTGGCACTCAGCGTCAGAAAACACAATGTGAGCACAGGAGTACTAAGCGCTCTTCCCTCCCCACTTCTGGCAATCGCAGGAGTCGGGTCTTGCTGAGCTACAGCACCGAAGCCGTGATGCGCTTCTAGAAAAGGCAAAGGCTTTGATCCCTTGTTTCTTTCCAAAAAGTGACCTAGCTGTCTAAGACAAAAAGTGTTTTCTTTCTTCTACAGTTTTCACTGCTCAATAAAACTGGTTTATCTATCTGCCTTGTTCCTAGGAGTCTTTAGATATTAAATAAAGGTCAGGACCTATGCTAGTATAAAATAGCTTTTCTCTATTAACCTATGAGGAACTGGCCCAGTTTCCTTAACGTGAAAACCTACGCTAAAATTTTTGCTAGCTAGGGTGATAAAAAAGCTTATTAGATAGTTCAACATCTAGGCTCTATCTGTCCTGATCTTCAAATACCTACATTCATAACTTAGGAGTCAAAGTCTGACTGACTTTTCTGACTGTTCATTTTTGGTCTTTACTTGCTGGGAATGTAGCTGTCTGCTTCAGCTATGCTCTTAATGGTATTTTCTTCCCTGGATTACCTCCAGATAGTCCTTGAAAACAGGTAGTTTAGAGGGAAAATGGGATATTTGCAGATTATTCACACGTTGCATAGGAAGGTTTTGTTGTGGAGCTACGTAAGAAAACAAAGAAATGGCAAAGCTTATCAGGCTGTCAAGCCCCTTGCTTTCTTCTGTCTCCCATTGAATAGCCATTTGTGGAGAGCAATGAGTTTGGTGTTCAAGGCACTCGCATCAAAGCGAGCGTGCAGCTGCCATGTTAAGCCACTGCTGATTGCCATCTGGGAAGCTTTTTGAGGATGACACTCCAGACCTCTTTCCAAGCCTGATCATTTCTGAAATACAACACAAAAAGGAAATCCAAAGCACTGATTGCTAGTTTGCACACAGGGAAGAAAACCTTTTTTTTTTTCCCCCCTGCTTGTTACCATCACTTCATTCCACAGCTTTCTGACTGTCCCACTTTGGCTGCAGATCTTCAAACAGACCTAACTTTCAGGTCTGAAGTCAATTAAACAAGTCATTTGGTGCACATTCTGTATACGGGTATTTCCAGGACTGGAGCCCAAAGAGGGGACTGTAGTCTCAGTAAACAGTTTCATTTTTTAAAAATAACTTAAAAAAAATAAACACTACTACAAAGACAAAATGCCTGTTTACCCAGAAGAAACTTCCTCGATTAATGAAGCCTGCGATATAATTTTCAAAGCAGCCACTGAAAACCGCTGCATCTAGGTTTGGATGCAGGACCTGGATTTGAATTCTGGCTGCTCAGCTGCACTGCAAATCCATTTTCCCAGTCTGGAGGCATCAGGGTAGTAGGCGCTGCCGTGAAGCATAGGCATTTTCAAAAGTTTCCTTACAGCTATTTAAACCATAGAAAAGGAACAGATATTTCATCTCCTATAACCTAGAAATAACAACTCTATCCCTGGAAGAAAGCATATCAGGAAGGAATAACTTTTCTCTAAGAATTCTTTCCCAGGTCTTGCCTCCTATGAACAAAACCTAGGAAAATACTCCTGTAATTTGCTGACAACATGCAAATACATTTTTGCCAGTGAGCAAAGAGAAATTGAACGAAAAAAATAAAATAAATTCCCTTCTTTTAAGGCATAAGGAAGTCTTTGTAAGTTTTGGAATATAACCCCTCTTGTAAGCCTTGAAAACTGTCTCCATACAATCTTGTCCTTGTTGAACGAGTATCAAGATCAAGTGACACAAAAGACTTTTCTCATCTTGTGCATCAGCCTTTGTGGACCACAGAAGACTGCTGGCAACCCGATGTTATACAACTCAGCCTTTCACTTATTCTGTACAGAAACATGACGTGCCTTTACTGGATAGGGAGAAAAGCAAGCCATGGACAGATTTCCAAGTCTTTCTGGCAAGACTACTACAGCTTCCCAAAAAAGTCAGTACACAGGAGAAGGAAAGCAGCGCCTCAACCATGCCCTGTACAGAAGATAGGTTTTCCCACAGATGAATAAAGCTGAACACACTGAAGCATGAAGGACTGCTCTGAACTCAAAGCGAATTCCTCCACTACCTCCTTTAGCACAAGTCATTTCCTGCTCTATTCCCAGCAGCCTTGACTTAGCAGAAGCAGCACCTTCAGCAATACCATGAATTATAAATGGTTTCATCATCCTTTGCCTGATTCCACCAGAGACTGAGTGCAGCAATTCACTGCTGACACGAAGGATGCCAGCCATAAGCCAGCTACTTCAGTGAAGAATCTCCCACTTTTTTTTTGGCAGCCATACTGGTTTCCAGACAAAGGGTATGAGCACAGCTGCCACACGCCTTTCACAATTAGCAGCACCATTGCTGTAGAGGAAAGGGACTAGCTAACGAAGCCAGCAGACTTGCTTCTTGTTCACTGTGCAGCGGACAAACAAGCATAGACACCTCCAGACCGCTGGCTGCTAGTCCTGTTCTGGTCCGCATCCTACAGCGCATACGGAGTCCGAGGTGTTTACTGAAGACTCAAGAGCTTTGCCGCATTATGGCACACACGATACACAAAACGCCGTATTACCACACTCGCAAGCTCACCTTTAGAAGAGGGAAGCAGGTCCTTTGCACACCAGGCTTACTCAACTTGGAAGCCCTAATACTGGTGTAACAAACATCTGTTGTTAAGTATCACCATCCTACTGAATCATTTTAGGCACATGAACCGAAACTTACACAGTGTGTGCTGGAGATGATGACGGAGCTAGAGATGAAGCTCAGACCATCGTTCATACTCACTTGGAGAGCTGCTTCCCTGAAAAAAAACACAAGAAAAGTCAGGCCGGCTAGTCCACAATCCTCTACTAGGTAACATCCTCTGGAACCTGGGCTCCTGATGCACAGAAAAGCCTTTTGTACAGGTTAATTCACGCTGCTGGTGCTCCCTCCCCTGTGCTCCAACGCACAACTGCCAATTAACCCAACAAGCACAAGAGAATGTCAGAATTAAATGCACATAAGAACAACAGAATATAGCAAGATGAAGCAGACTCATTTTCCCACAGGCAAAGTAAATATTTGAGTACATAGGAAAAACATACATGCCAACTTCTCGTAGCACAGGCGCTGGGCAGAGTAAGTAGGTATCTTCCACAACAAAAGGCTTCTCATCTGGAAAAAAGAAATATTGGGATTTATTACCTGGTCAGTAATACAGGCCTTAAAGACCAAGCTTAAATAATGTTTTTCCTTACTCTTGATACATAAACAAGATCAAATGCTGTGTGAGGGATAAAAAGCTACTGCACAGCAATTGTTCTGAGGTAACTGTAGGCATGCTTTTAGGCCATGGAGTTACAGAGTAAATACAAGGTAAACAGCAGATACCCTGCACACCAGGAGAAAAAAATCCAACCCCTTGCATTTACCCCCCCGAGAAAGATGGGGAAATGTGGCAGCTGACCTTCCTTCCTCATTTCTTTGCAGAGCCCTCGTGAAAAAACTGTCTTGTTTTCAGGCTGCCACAGCTCTCCAGCATTCTCCCTGTGAAACACCATTCCACAAAGCCCTTTGTGCCACCGCTCCTACAAAAGGGCTGAGGACTACCTGCCCTGCAGAGCCAAATGCCTCACGGCAATCGGAAGCCCGGCACTGCCTGTCACCCACAGCTTGCATGCAGCACCCTCGCCATTCCTACAGCTGCTCCGTGCTGTTGAAATCTACCACGCCACATATTCAAGCCACAACAAAACTGAAGATAAAGCATTTTGAATGGTCAGACTAAATTATCACAGCCACTCTATACAGGAGACCGGATGGAGTTGCAACAGATTACTTATAATTGAAAATAGCTGGGCTAAGAAAATTGTATATTATGGAAAATTTTGCACTTCAAGGCAGACTCGTCTGAACCTAAATTAAACCTTCCAACCTAAATTATACTATGGTTTTAAAAGTGGAGTGAGAAAAATTATCAATAGGCAATTGCGCAGGAAACACGAACAGCAGCTAATACTCCTCCTTTGTAGGCTTAAATCAGAACTTTATACCATGTCTTCAGACCAGAGAGATGGGGATCCCAAGGAACTTCCCAGTCCATTTGCCAGCTGACTAGAGATTGGGCAGATTGGCAGAAAACCAGGCAGACAGGCTGGGTGGTTTTTGTTTTTTGGACTGGAAACCACACATTCCTGCAGAAAGGGCTGATTCTGCTGAATCAGCATTTCCAGAAGTACGTCACTGCATCGGAAAGCTTTCTACCAGCTGTACTTATAACCATCTCTAGGGCCTTCTATAGAGATGCTTATAGACCTGAAATGAGCTGTTACCAAATATTACCAGCTTCCTATTATTTTCCAGTTAAAATTTTCATTTTGTTTGAAAGCCCCTCCTCTCCTGACAGATTCCTTCCCCTTCTCTTCTCAAACCTGTAGGTTTCAAACCTCACCTTCAATCCAAATCTTGAATCTTCTCTACATACTGCAAGGCAGAATAGACCTTCATTCTATGGGGCCATGTTGAAACAGGAGTACAATTCATCACCACCTTGCTTTGCTATTTGAAATACAGACAGCAAGCCAGGGGTCTCTAACCATCTAAAGTCTCTTCACAGCTGCATAGTGCATTTCACTTCCCAGGGTACACAAAACACTGGCAACATGGAGGCAACGTTATAGTGTTCAGTGCATCACTGACAGCAACAGGGAACGGGAAGGAGCAAGGATAAAAGTTTTACCAAATCATTTAGCAAACGAAGAGCTGAACTATTCTGACTGTCTGGTCTTTTGTTTTTGAGGAAACTTGTGCGAGTTACGATTCCATTCAAGGTGCCAGTGGAAAGAGGAAAAGCCATGAAGAGACACAAGCCAAAGAGAATGTGGCAACCTTCTCTAAAGTAATTTCTGCATCAGCTGTGAGCCCTGTTCATCCTTCACTTGGCTGCCGAGATAAATTTGTTCACATGGATGTTGTCTAATAATGATTAGGGCAACAGCAGCAGAGCACTATTGATCCTGGCCCCATTCTCGGCAGTCAGCTCGGCAGGGTTCACTCAGAAGCAGGGTCATGCACCACATTTTACTGTAATGGATGAGGCATTAAGATAAGAGATACAGACTGCAAGAGTTTGTCCCCTCATGCAGAAGCAGGACTCACCAAGTCAAGCATTCTTTCCCAGACATTCCTAAAAGAGAGGTTTCCACTGAATTCAAGATTTTAGAAAGCAGTAATATTGCTCTAGTAATTCCTATCACACATTATAATCCCTGTTTCATACCAGTGTATTTCTTTGCTTTGGCTGCAATATAAAAGATTATTTCCTCAGGCAGGTTAGGAAATGTTTATTTTTTACACTCCATTAAAAAAATGAAATGGTAATGAAAAGTCGTGGCCTTCCCTGAAGTTTTCCTTATGTTTCCAGCTTCCAGCAAATCCCATGCCTACATATACACACTCGAATTTTTGGGTTACCCACAGCAGTTTTGTTAAGGACTGTTTGACAGGCTGAAAGAGAAACATTTTAGCCAGCCATATGGTTTTCCCAGACAGACTTCGCTTCTGCATCACAGCTCACCTACTGAGAGCAGTCTTCAAGCTTCTGTCATCTCTCTAGATCCCTGCTCCTGCTGCTGGCCTGGAAAGTACCACATTATCGCTGGTTTCCCACAGCCTCAGTGCAAGAACCCATATGAACGTTTCCACTATGCTAAGCATTAGGATGTTTTCAGCACAGAGTATTCCTTTGCTAGCCCCATACTATCTAGAAGATTACTTCCTCATTAAAAGAGAGGCGGACAGACAACAGGCATTTAAAGCATGCAGCGTAGTGCTACAATGCACATCCCTCACTTCCTATCGCCTACAGCACAGGCACCGGACTTGCATCATATACAGGCACTCGGTTTTGCAATGGAGGTGCCGAATCAAACCAGCAGCGTTTCCCACTTCGCACAAGCAAGGAAGATGCACAGGGGCGGTGAATCTGGCCCTGCAGTTCTGTTCTCACCCTGATTTATGAAGTTATCATTAACTCCCATAAATTTATGGCATTGTCTCAGCACACACATGCCAAGAGAATGAAGACCAATGTCTTGTTTTCTCCTTTGCTAACACCAGCAGCAAAGGCCAAAGAATTCTCCGTGCCAGCATCCACTAAAACAAAAGCTGGCTTAATTTTGCAAGGCCTTTTACTTAGATCTCGTTAGCTTTTTGTTTCTCTTTCTCTCCCTTCCCACCCCCAACTTGCATTAAAGTCTATGCCTCTCTAGAAAGTTTATCAGACTCGAAGTCCCAAGAGGGGACCCATGGCTGGCCAGCCTGGCTACAGGGAGAGATTATTTTGTTTGGAGAATGTTTGTGTTTCACCACAAAAATGAGTGACTATTTTCCTTGCTCTAAACAAAAGATCCATTTGGTTTGCATAACTCTGGCCATCTGACTCCTTCCTGGAAAACTTACATAGGGAAACCAAACAAAACAACACTTCTCATCTGCTATTGCATCCGTATCTGCAGGATGCATTTGAAAGAACGCCGCTTTTCTCGTCTGCTACAGAAAAAACTTGCTGTATTCTGTGCAGTAAGAGATGGGCCTGAATGCTCCCAAACTCTAGCTCTTGTGCCAAAATTCTGAATTTTGTGGTTTGGACTCCTCTCAGCTGACAATACTAGTGGAAGAGCTGTGGAAGGTGGGGGGTGGAGCGTTCGACTCGATGTCGCTGACTTTGCTGCCCAGGAAGTGATTTCTGTTCTCGGCTCGGCCACTAGCCGGCTGCGTAACTGTGAAGAAATCACTTTGCCTCCTTTGCCAGTTTTATAGAAAGAATGCCCAGGCCTTGATCGCATCTGAGACACCAATCAAGGGCAGAGCTTGGACATCTTCAGGAAATACTGCAATGCTTCACTTTTGAGAGGGTCTGCCCACAGTAACAGGCGCAGTTTGCTCCTTACCTATGCACCTCTAATCACTCCATCGAGCAAAATACGGTTCTCGCTGTATAACAACCCCCCACAGGACACTGCACACAGGCAACTAAAACTAGTCAGTCCCGAGGCATAAGCCCTTCAGAGCAGCGTGCAGAAACGGGGAAGGGTCAAACATCTCACAAAAATACATCTGTTTTCTGTGGATGCCCTTTCAACAAGGTACTTTCTATTGCTCAAATTCCTGTAATTTGCTACCCAGCATTCCTACACCTTTTAACAACTATCTGTAGCCTGTAAAATCTATTATTCCCAGCATTAGTGAATAGTTTCTTTTGCCATAAGCAGGGTGTAACCTTTTGGCAAGCCAGGACTTGGAGTACTTCCCAACCATAATAGTAAAAGCCTCAATATATGCATGATATTTTAACACAGAAGAGTGCAAACCTCAATAAAAGAGAGGTACAAAAACCCAAAGAAGGTGACCAAGACAGATCATCCTACTTGCTTTTAGCCATATAACCAAGCTAAAATTAACAGCCTTTGCTTTGCTTAATGGTTCATCCAAGAACCGACTGGCATACTGAAAACTGACTGCAAAGATCCCTTACAGAAGGGTTTAAGAAAGCACAACATTTTCAAATTGCCACCGCAATATCGCAAGCGCTGATTGTTGGACTCGCAATATCAGCAATATTTTAGTCCAGAAAAGGCTGCAAAAGCTGTTTGCCAAACTTCCCATATATCACAGACTAACAATTTCCTTCTGCTATCCCTGTGTTTATGATTTGCGTTCAACTAAAGTACATCTCAGAAGACGCTTTGACCTAGTCTTCTGTTACTATAGGAAGACGACTCGGGTCGATTAGACTAGTGCAGCCAAACTGGGAGTGGGAGTCTGGCTGCTCTCACGTAAGACTCCCTCAGGAACATCTGTGCTGTTCTCCGTACCTCAGCCCACTCGAGATGGGTAGCCCTGCGCCATCGTGAGCCTGAGCACTTCCATTGTCCTTTTGTCACCTCAGGTGAGACAAAATACCTCCGTAATTCTCTGCATCGCCTACCAAAGCACAATCTTTGTGCATCCTGGTTGACTCCTCTTATGCCACTCCTTGTGACAGCTCTGCAAGCAAAGTTTTTATTTCAACCCCATTTTGTGGGGAGATAGGAATGGAGAAAGACACTGGAACACTGTCTGAGCTAGAGCAACTGCCTACGAGAAAGACCCATAAATAAGAAATGTTTTGTTAATGCTGTAATGAAAACCACATTGAGATCATGCTGTAATCGCTCCACTTTGTGTAGGGACACATGAGCTTTGAATGCCAAAGCCATTCAGAGCAGAGTTAGGGGATAGGGGGAAGAGACAGATAAGCACAGAAAAATGGTATCACATTCATAACAACGTCTAGATGGGGAGAAGGGATCTGTGAGGAATCCTTTTTCTCTGATGGGTTCATCTGCTGCGCATACAATTCTGTTCAAGCTGCACGCATAGCTTCAAGACTACTAATAGAACTTGGCAAAGCATCACACTATTAATTTGCTCATGCTCACGCTCACAACTGGCGGCTGAGGAGAGCAGCACATGCTGCAGTACAACAGGGTCACTCCCAGCAAGGAGTCTTGGTCCAGCACTGCAACAGCTCCACTCCAATCTCAGAGCTGTTACCATAAGCTCCATCATGCTTATTTGCACATATATACTAATGTCACAGCGAGAGACCATCTTGGTCCCCCAGCAGCATACAGTATAAATGAGCTTGGTAAAGCACTCCACATTGCACAGAGATTCTCCTCCTGACTCAGCCCAAGTTTCCCGACTGCTCTATGCTTGTTCTTCCTCCACGCTGGGCCTGGACAGCTGCAGAGAAGCCTGCTGGAGGTAAGCACACAGGAATCCTGTTTTAAAAGTTCTTATGCTGCAATTTGTTGGAGGCTAGGAGAGCATTTGGGGGAAGCGTGACCGTTTCTTCTGGTTTCATATTCTTGGTCAAGCAATGACTTGGGCCACCCTTCAAAATAGGATGCCAAGCTCGCCTTCGTGTATGTTTTCACCTAGGAAAAAATTAGAGGCTTACGTTGTGTCCTTCATAAAGGTCACACTCCCCAAAACACCTGATGGAGTTTGTATGCAGCGATGGACATTCTCTAGTATCATAGGGGAAAGAGGGAAAAGCTACTATAAGAAAACAAAAGGAAAAGATTCAGTGGACGGTTAAAGTGACACGATCAAGTGGGGATATCAGGGATTAGAGAGTGGAACTGCAAAGCAAAATATTCCTGTGCTAAGAGTGACCAGGCTGCGAGAAAGTAAAGAAGATATCACAAGAAAAGTACTGTGCTGCCTGGCAAAAGGAAAGACAAGGGAAATGGAGCAACCTGCTAGGCTTTAAAAAAAGCAGACAATTTTCAGAAGGCATTTGTTGGGCAATTTTGGGACACAGTTCCCTATACAGCTCACTCTGCTGATACCTGACAAAGTCCTGCTTCCACTGTCTTTGCCTCATTTTTCCTTCCTTCTGGTACTTGGTGCCGAAAAAAAAAAATCAGGCTAATTTGTGCAAAGGATCAGTTTTGGCCAAGCGCCCAGAGCATTCACTAGAATGCAAAAGTTCTAGCCCCACCTCTGCTGCGGGCGGTGCATGCTCTCTCCTGACCAATCTTTCATCTCTCTATTCGGTTTTAAATTGCCTAGGATAGAGCTCGCCTCTATGCCCAGGACTGTCTTTGCTGGATCCTGCACAATCTGGGCAGACAAAGACATCTTAGCGCCACAGAGCAGTCATAAGTCACTGCACTGGATAATTACTTTTAACTCTGTGCAGTCTGAATCCAATTCTCCTAGGTCCTGCTGCTGGCAGAAAACACCCTCCTGTTGAACATGCATCTGATTACAGTTCTGCTCAGCCAAATATTCTTCATGGTTTCTACAGATGTTCCTTTTTTTTATCCCATAGCTATGAACATTATGAGCCGATGCTCTCTTCACCTGCCACTTCTCTCTGCCAATAATCCCAATAAAAATCTATTAGCTCACGCCCTTAACCTCAGCAAGTCCTAGCTATGCTGGTCTACATCTCATCTGGGATAATTTAAGGTTTCAGGAACTGTTGGCTTAGTGTTATCTTTAAAAACACCTCCCTCCCTGATACAATCAGAGGCTGAGAGGTTTCAAGCAAACAAAAACAGCTGAGCTATCCAATCTCCATAAGGTTTCCATAAAATTCTCATTCCGTTAACTCTTATGTTAAGCTGTTTGCAGCTAAGTGCCACAAAGGCGCACTGGCAGGCTGCAGGCTGGAGCTGCAGGCTCCAGTAAAGCGAAACACTGAGATACATTCTCACATAGAGCAACATAAACTTGAGAGCTGTGCCATTTCCCACCCAGAGAGACTTGGGCTTGAGAACATTGATGAACAACTGTGAGTTCCCTCCACCAGGGAATGGTTTGAACTCAGAATTTGAGTTGGAGGCCTCCTGCTTCCAGGTCACTCTATCAAACAACCTAGGGCTGTGCAAAACAAACTGAGAAGTCTTGGTGCAGCGCCAAGGAGAATGAGCTCACTTTTCACCTATGCATCGATTCAGGACACAATGAACGCATCAGGTCAGAAGGTGGGGAGCATATTTGGCCCTTATCCTCATTTTCCACAGTCATTTTGTGGACACAGGAAGACAGCTTCAAACAAAAAGTGCCCATGGGTTGCACTAAGATAAACTGATCTTTCCCGAAAGCTGCTATGAAATTATGATGACAGACACCACAATGAATTACTCAGTGAGACAAGCAGTCAGCACACAAAAAGAGAGTCTTCCTCCTCACCCCCACCAACACCAGGTCACAGCGTTTGGGAGTGAGGTAACCCTCACAAACAGCTCCTCCCATTGGCAACACTGGATGTTTTTGTGTCTCCATAGACAGGACACACGAATAGTGGAAAGCTGATGGATAACATTCTTAGCTCTGTGAAGACTTTAGGATGTTTCCAGGAACGAATACCTTGCTCCAGAGCCAGCCAGCTCTGAGGAAGCTGAGCTGAGAAGCAGTTGGGATGCAACAGTAGGTCACAGCTAGCATAGCCTCAGGTAACAGAGGTAACTTCCAAGCTAACGCAAGAAGGGAGCAAGTAGTCTTCTCTGGAGGAAAAAGTGGGACAGCAAATCAGGTGCTGAAAAGACTTTACATAGGGGAGAAAAGAAGGATAGCATTAATATCACTTCCCTACCTCACAAAGCTGGCAGGAGCAGTAGCTGCTTTTACCTTCCATTCAGGCTCAGAGTCCTGTCCTGGACTCACCATGGAAAGGGGGCCATAAGAAGGACAATTGTTGGATGGATATGAGGCAGAAGTGAATGAAGAACAGGTGATGGAGAAAGGAGACCTGCACCAAATCTCTAGCTTCTGAAGAGGCCCCATAAACCAGTAGGGACAGTACTGGGTGTCAGGACATCCGCACACTCATCTGCAGTTAGCTCACTTGGAGCGGGTACCTTCGGTACGGTAACTTCCATTCCCCTGTCTGTAAACCAGGGGTAGTAGAGTTTACTCTTTTCATATACAGCTTCTAATGCTTTTTCTCTTCAAAATACAGATCTAGTTTAAAGCTCCTAATAAAAAATTCAAATTAAGCCCAAGATCCAAGTTTCTCAGGCCTTCTGAACGTATGATCGAAGACCTTTGTGCTGCAGCTCTTGAAAGCAATTTATAGAAGAAATAGAAAGCAATTTGGGGAAATAAGAGTAATGATGTCCTTCCACTAAGGAAGGACCAAACCTAGCTCTTCTCCCCTCCCACGCAGGCTGCAGATCTGGCCCCTGGTTGTCCTAAGACTGACATGCTGCACACATTGACCCGATCGGTCTTGCTTTAGAGACCAGCACAAGTCTCTCAAAGGGATACCTGGTCTGAGGGATGTTCAGGACTTAAAACAAGGCCAGGCCAAGCTACAGCAGGGTGACGTGGGCACTCCAAAATCTTGCAGCTTTAGGGGCTTCTGTCATGCTGAGTGGTGGTCTTGTAACTCCTATAGCTTCCATTATACATGTCCATGCATTTCTTAGCATAAGATACAACTGCTTGAAAAATCCTACACAAACTTCTCTTGAAATGAATGTAGCTCCTCCACAAAGTGGAAGTTTTCACCCAAATTATATGTTTGATATGGGATATTCACATTTTAATTGAAAAAAAAACCCCACAGACGTGCAAACTAAGAATGCTACAAACTGTCAGCTTCCAGCAACCAAACCCAAAGGCTTTTGGGTTTGCACCACACGGCTTCAGACTTTTGAAGAAAACTTCAAAATATTTGAACATTTCCACTGGAACCTTCCAGGTGGAGAGAGAAGGGAAGGATTCCTGCCCAGCTCTAGAGAATTACAGGAGACTTTATAACACGTATGATCCAAACAAAACTTTGGATCTGAACTCTGGGGAGAAACCAAACATGGCTCGACACCTAAATGCAGCCATGATCCAGATTTAAGGGCTTCTAGCCACATGTCAGGTTTGGGTCCGATTTTATGGAGCTTAAAAGGAAGAGCAGGAATCTTTGGCTGCCTTTCTACTCTTTTTTGAAAGCTCGCTTGTTCACCTATCTCCAGCACTTATCTCCAGGCTGCACGGAGATGCTTCCAAAACAGTTAATTCATCATATCCCCCCACCCTAGTGCTTTTACTCAGGTCCCTCTCCTCCTCTATTCCCCCCTCCAGTGCCACCTGCTCCTCCCTGGACACAGCCCTCCAGCTTCCGCTCTTCATGTCCTCAACACTCACCATATCTGAATGAAGCAAACATGAACCACAGCCAGCCAAGCTTTCTGCTTAGTGACACAAGAGTTGGCAATTCCAGAACCTGCCTACTACAGCGGGGGCCAGCAGAACAGTACAAAAGCCATTCAGGATAAATCACATACACTCACTGTCCTATAAACATACCTGCCCCGAATGCTCAGTGCCATTCCTCACAGGGCAAACAGCCTTAGCAAACTGTTCCCCTGCTCCAAAGAGCAAATGACACAGATGCTCAAAGCACGAGCAAGTACAGCATCGAGCCATTAGACTTTCGCATGTCTAATTCATAATAAACTAATTCATGCATTTATTTTATACTCAAAAGGGTCAGGACCGCCTCCAAAACAGTCAGGCAGCTTCTGAATAGATTCCATGTTCGAAAAGATGAATTCTACTGTCACTGGTGGTATTAGCTCTGAGTTATGCTTTCTGGTCTCCTATGTGGGTTTGCAGGCATGAGAGATGAGAACATTAGGATCATTAGTTCTCCCAGCTAAACGGCTCTCAGTACACTTCACAAAAGACCAGACACTCGAAGTCTAATTTGCTTCTCTTACTTTGGTTCTTCTGCTTGGTGAACTCTGTAGACGAAACATCTTTCCAAGCTGCACCCACAGAAGCACAGCAATGCCTTCGCCTCTGCTCCAATACAGCATCCAACAATAGTGTTTATTTAAGCTGCATGACCAGGCCTGCTAAGTACCACAAAATGTAGTTAAGGAGAGGAACAGACCTGATCTCACTACATGCTTAACCCAGCAAGACACATATAGATACACTTTACAGGCACATTTCTTGTCTTCTATATTTTGTCCCCTCCACTGCTCAAGTTTATCTATTCACATACTTGCTATCAGAGTCGCAGCATACACCACCACCAGCAATTTTCCTCTAAAAAAACAATCTCTTCTGCATTCTGCAAATTTAATAGCTCCTCATCCTGTAATTATTACCTTCACAGTCAACATATCTGAAGATCCAAAATGTTTTGCAAACAAATGCCTGCCAGTGCAGTCGGGGGGGGTGGGGGGGTGGGGGTTGGGAGACAAAAAACAAAACCCAAAATAGCTTACTGAGAGTAACCGTGTCATTGATCCTGAAACTGCAGAGCACTCTGTCAACATTACGGGCATGTCGAAATCCGTTTCCTCTCACAACAACCTGAAACGACTCTGTAGCAAAAGAGACAGTAGGTTATTGATACGTAGTGAGGCAAAGAATGGTCATTTACACAAGGCACATATGTCAAAAGTTTTCACTTGAGATCTCTTGAGCTAAAATTTGCAGTTTAACAATTTCTAAGTTTAGAAATTGTTAAAAATTGAACTTCCACTCTCTCCCTACCCAATTTCAACTTGAGTTTTTTGAAACGGGAAATAATACACAGCAAACATTTTAACTGGCCTGCAGTGAAAACATTAAGCTTCAGAGACACTGAGCTTTCCCCTCCCCAGGTTGCCATTTTAAATGGCAGAATGTTTTGGGTGAAGAAAGGCAAAAGTATCTTTCCATGGAAAGAAAAAAAATCTTCCAGTGACAGGTAACTTGGAGAAGGTCAAGTGCTTCTTTCCCAGGTAACTGCAAAATTGTATCAGTTGCCACGAGTTTTGTCACATCCTGCCCTGCTAGTCTGTACAATGACCACAAGTCCCTGGTTGGACTCATTTCCATACAATAGCAGGGGATTTCATCAACTGACCAGCTTTCTAGTCTCTGGACAAAAGCTATGATCTCAGAGTCTGTGGGCATTTCTCCAAGTCTTCCTCTGCTACTCTTCCAGATCAACTCTACAAGGCCACCGCAAGCTGCGGCACAAGCAGAAAGCTTCAAGAACAGTTAACAACACCTGAGCACAGAACTGAGTGATCCTTTTTGGAACAAGCAGGGCTGAGCAATGAGATCATATCCTCACAAGTCTTTCGGACCACTGTCTGTCCCTTGTCATTCCAACTACTTGCACCTAGTAGTGGGAAAGTTTTACAAGCTTCCTGCAGCCACCAACATTAAGACTGCCTTGCAAGGAAAGCACCATTTTCAGACTTTCAGATTTTGAAACAGGGCCATAGTGCCAGAAAAGTTCTGGCAGCAGACATAGGAACTCAAACTCTGCAGTTCCCCATGGCGAAGGAAACAGCCCCCACAATTCCTGTTGCTATCTAGGAGAGGCACTCAGTTAATCCCCACTGATGTTTCGCTGGTGACGTGGTTTGAACACAAAGTGTTTCACCATCCAAGACAACGCAGGAGTAATCACAGTGCATCAGAAACACCACCCTGGTTTTAAAATTCCCAGGGACAACAAGGAACCTAGTTTTTGCAGATTCAAAGTTTTCCCCTTGCACTTTACAGTCTCCATCTTCTTTCATCTCCCTTAAGGACCCACACACTGTACTTGTCAAAAAAAGCAGATTTGCTCTGGAATCTGGGCTCTCTTCCAGGTCCCACTCATTTACAGCCAAGTTGCAAATCATCCCACCACATCTAGCCAGGGAAGCTGCCTCGCAGGCCCATTATGTGTTGTCCAAGAGCATTTGGGAAGAACGGGGGAGAAGAGCTCTGTTCTGGAGCGCGGGGGCTGATGAATACTTAAGAGAAATCACAGAAGTCTCAACTGCTGGGGAATGAGAGTTCAAGTACAGTCAAAGAACAGCATATCAATGATGTCAGATTAACCACGGGGATCCTGTCTCTGCTTGAGACTGAAATGCACAGATACAGTATGCACCCTGCATGTCTGTACTGATGCAAAACCAAATCATCAAGAAACTGGCATTTCAGAATGATGTGTTGCTGCTGCAATTTATTTCTCAAGTGTCTGGGACCAGTCTGCAATGCAAGAGTGGCCTCAGGTAACACGGAGCCCTCATGTTCTCTCCTTCCAAAAAAAAAAAACCCCAAAACCACCAAAAAAGCCCCCACAAGTTAAACCAAAACAACCCCCCCCCAAACCAAAGCAAAAATCACCACTACTCTTCAAGGATGTGCACAGAAACAAGAAAACACGAGGTATCAGAGATATACCTGCAAAAATTTATTTGAAAAAAGACACTAATGCACATAACTTTCATATTCAATGGCACTTTCATTAGTCTCAAAGTCCTACATGATGGGATTAGCTGCAGATCGAGAGCAATGGAGTATTTGCACAAACTCGTAGATGAGGCCTTGAATTGAGCATCTAAATAACTGTTGGCATTTTTCAAGGTCAACATTGCTCCTCTTGTGAAGTACTGGCCAAATTCCAACGTGAACGGTTTAAATAAACCCCCTCTGCATTTCCTCTCAGCTGGCTCTGCTGGATACAGCTGTACATTACCCCTACGTACTCATTAAGACCCAATGAAGGGGAGTGATAAGACGGATAAGCAACTGGCAAGCATATTAGAAAGTGTTAAAGACAGTTATAAATGACGGTTATAAGTCATCTTCTGATTTATGACATTACATAAGCACCATTGTTTATCACTTGTATAAGTATGTAAATATATTTTTTTGAAAAAAATCTGTAAGTGTGTAAAGTGGATCTGAATCTTTATACAATTTCATTTCCTTTCCCAAGCATTTATGGAACATCATTGCACTGTATCAGAGACTGTCATGGCAACAATTCCCTACCATGCTCCGGTAGACAGAGCCCTGCTTTGGAGCCTTTTTTAACAAAGGAACTATTTAAATGGCCAGCCAAAATGAAAAATAGATGACTAAGTACTATAATTCATGTCAGTTATGCCATCCTGGCTTCAAAACACAAAACTACTGTAGTGGCATGCACAGAATGCAAACCTGATGCCTGGTACTTATTGGGCATTTAGCCTGGCGTCTTGCATCGGCTAGGAAAATAATGACTACCTATTTATGTTTAGGTATACAGGCAGTTGCTTCAGGAACAGAGGATGCGGGGAGGATGATTAAAGCAGCTGCTTTGGAAGTGAAAACAAAGCAGCAATGATAATTGGCTTTCTTATTTGGACTACCAATTTAAGAAAAGGGAAGACTCAGAACTTGCGAAGGACTCTTCCTTCTCTACAAACCTCAGCTCTGCTCCCAACCTCTCTGCTTAATGAGTTGTGCCACATTCAACAAACAGTTGGGATACCCTTCAGAAAATATGAAGAATTCACAGGGAGCAAATGAGAGAGACTAAAACTGCTCTCGAGCTTTCTTCAAAAAAGGCTGGGTTCCGCTGAATGCAGAAATGCTCGCCAGGACTTTGAAGCCACAGTGTGCGTAGCAGAATCATATTAGAACAAGCACACAAAGAGGGGGCAGTATGATTTACACAAGTCAGCTGAACGATGTTTAAATTCTAGGCCTCAGTCACTGTATCAACCCTAAATGCCAAAGAAACGTTCAAAGAATATTAGAAGCCTTTAGATCAGAGTGTGCTCATTTGACTTGCTTGCTAGTTTCTTAAGAGCACTTCCCTCAACAATCCTCCGAGAGGATGAAATTGCAAAACTCTAAACCTAATCAAAGTCTTATTTTCTGACTTGGTTTGCAATTTTGCAGCATATCTACTTCTAGTTTGGCACAGTTAGAGTAAGACAGACTGGTTTGACTGAAAAACAGGCAAAATGTCAAATTCAAGCCTTTTCTGTAAGAAAATCCCATTTGACATCACTTGGCAGAAATGGGAAATGTGCAAGCTACTGTAAGATGAAAGAAATTCACCAAAAAAGCAAAAGATTTAGCTCCAGTTAATTAGTTCCTTTTGCACTCCCCAGCAATTAGAGATGGACAGAGATGTATTTTAGGAAACATGAACAACCAGGGCCTCATTTTATACTTACCCCCTGCACAGATACTGGAAGGCTCTGCCGCCAGAATTTCTATACAGGATTTTTTCAAAATCTAAAAGACAGAAAAAATGTTATGAAGCATCTCAGACTTGTTTCTATAGAAACACAAATCTGAAAGCGTGAGAGTGCACTTGTTCTCATGTAAACATTTAACTCAACATCGCACTTTACATTCGTGTCACAATTATGCCGTCTTAGCTTTTCACTGTAAACCAACTGCACAGGTGTCGTTGCTCTTCCACAGCAAGCTATTTCTACAGAGGAAGGCAACGGACGCCGACGCTCTCCAGTATCTCAGCGCCAGCTTGCCTTTGTCCGTGGTACAAGTTATTACGTAGACGATGATCCGTAACAACTAAGGTGCACCCTGAAGGGTTAGTGAGGCAATGTCATTGCCCTCCCTTTGCAGTCACACCTCCCTCCCCAAAATTATTCTGGAGCCCAAAACTCCAAATAAAACGCCACAAGTTTAAGCTAAGCTGTTTACCTTGGCATTAAAACATCCCAGGAATATCTACATAGCCACTTCTCAAGTCTCGGCATAGGGGGTTCAAACTTCTTAAATTTTTAATCTGAGCTGAGAGCATAACCAAGTGCATCCTCAAAGTTGCTCTGTGATTTCAAGTCAAAAATGTAGGGACAATTGTTTTTTACTTAAACCAAACTTAATTTAAGCAGTATGTCTTCGTAAGGGTTGGCGCTGCCCTTTAACCAGTTTACACGTAAACAGCAATTTAAACAAATACTTCAGCATCAGGCTTGGCAGACCGCTCGCAAGGCACGAGGAGCACGCTAGAGTCGGATACTGTTTATTCCCATACAGTGCCTAAATTGCTCAGGCTGTTATTTGCATGCAGCAGCCTTTCCCCTGCTCTGAAGAGCAACTCCAATTCTTCACTGCGCACAGTCAGCAAACTTGTGGCAGTGTCCATAAGCCCCTGTGAGAATGGCAGCAGCGAGCGAGAGCTGTGGGTGTTCAGCACTGCGCTGAGCAGCCCCTAGACGGGTAATACTGATCAAAATTTAGGTCAGCTCCAAGAGGCAAGTAAATGTCAGCCAAGCATCATGACTCAAATCCAACATGAAAATTATTTTCCCAACTTTAAATTGAAACATCTGTAAGGAAAGAACAGCAACCAATACAATGAATTCTCTAAGAAAAAGATAATCTATTTTTTCTCCACAATCATGGCTCTCTGCCTCAAATACCTAATTGCAAAAGGTATCAATAGAGCCATGATTTATTTTTTAAAACTTTTAAACAGAAGTTTGAGTTACTCAGAAGCAGAGCTGGTAGAGACTGAAAGAGTACCAAGGGAGTGAAGGAACCAGGACCATCTGAGCTGCTGGCAGCCTGACAAGCGAGGAGAAAGAAGATTTGCAGGAACAAGGTTATACAGGAACTGTCAAGTGGAAAAAAGAGAAAGTCAACAGTTGAGAACTGAACTGAAAAGCACTAGAAGAATTTGAAAGGCAGAATAAGAAAAATACATAAAAATGAAGAGGACTGCAAAAACACTCTTCCAAAGTATCCATCTGTAGCTATCCATCCATCCATCTCCTGTCAGTCTTCTACTACCCACCCCTTAGTCATTCCAGGTTCTGCTTCTCTGAAGACATAGCATTTTTCTCCTAAGGCGACTGCCAGGGCTAATGAGCACAACTAAGAGCTGATGTTTTTCCAAGTATTTTTCCTCTCCACTGAAAAATGTCTCCTTTAAGAACAGAATCTTTTCACGTCTTTCCAAATTCCCCTAGATTCTGTTCCCCTCTGCCTCAGCATCGCAAACATTTTCATATACATTTCTTCTCCTCATTGCCTTTCAGCAATGAAGCTAAAGAGGAGAGGTAGGCAAATGAGTCGGAGAACAAATGCATGAAAACTACAATCAATACTTTCATTTTTTTTAAAAAAAATCAAGTAAAACCTCACGATTAAGTTTGAAATTCATGACTTCTATTCAGTCATTTGCAAACATTCATGCTGTAAGCCAACTCAGACAGGGGGTGGAATAGCAGGTGTCAATTAGATGATGCAGAGCTCCCTTCCAGTCCAATCCAATCCATTTACGTGGCTATAAACAGCTGGCCTTAATGGCTTTTTACAGTGCCAACTGCAATATTTGTTTTGATTTAGAATAAGTAGTTTCTAATGCTCCAAGCATCCACCCTAACTTAAAGTGAAAATCAGGCAGCAGTAACTATTGCAAAAGAATTCCTTTATGTCTCTTCCTCATTACAAAAACACATTCAAAAAGGACTTCGGCATATTCACTGTAGAAGATCTCATCAAGTCCGCTCTCTTATTCCCCGAGGACTGCACAGCCTTGTGTGGGCTGTAGGTGCACTTCATTCACTGCGGGCTGGCTCCCCAGGAAAGCAAAATAACATGCAAGAGTGGTGACGCAACCTCCCGGCTGAGTGCCTATAAACCACTCCAGCAGCATACACGGGAGAACTGACTCCACATCCTCGTTTTCATCGGGAGAACTACAACAGCTCTGGTTTACTTGGTAACTAACTGCAGGCCTCAAGGCAGCTTGCCTTGGCATCCATGCAGAAAAGTATTTGAAGCACGTGCTCGCTCTTGGTGAGGAAGCATCCCATTGTCTTTAGCAGCACACGCTTAATGACCAAGCTCAGATTCCCAGATCAGTCTCCTATTGTACTCTATGGGGCTCCAATTATGCTCCAGCTTCACACAGGCTCCTGGGAGGATCTCTTGTTAATATTTGTTGACATGCCAAATGAAAAATGCAACACATCCTTGTGGAAGCATGGCTTCATTTGTCACAGTTCGCTCTACCAGGACAGAACTGAGTTTAGCACTACCTGTGACTAATTTAGCTTTCTGCCAGGCAACGCATTACAGGCCAAGAGCCAGGAGAGACCCTGCAGGTCACCTGGGCCCTTTTAGAAACAAAGGGAAGAAGAGGAGTGAAATTCTGCAGCTGCTGGAAGCTTTCATTTGCTATTCTGGTCCACAAGCATGCAGACAGATTACATCACCACAGCAGCTGCATATTTTGTGTAAAGTTTTTTACACCAAATTTGGGAATGCTAATTAGCAAACAGGACACTGAAGTTTAATAGAAGGTTACTGCCTAATCAGTGTTACTGTGAATGACCTACAGTCTGAGGCTAGGTACTCATTATCAAGCTCCGTTGAATTACTAAATAACAAAGTCTGGTGCCAATTAGAAAACAGTAATTCATTTATGAAGTGTTTCCTGTCCAATAATATCTGCATGAGCTAAGTAAAATAAAATATATTTAAGTCCTTTTTAAAGATGCATTTGGGGGAAGAAAGAAGTAGAAAGCATGATCCTATACCGCTAAAAGTAATGAGAAGCACTATACAATTGAGACTGGGCGTTCACATCCTCCGCATTCGACAGGTAAGCTAGCTACCCAAGCCAAGAGGCTTGAGTTGTTGACTTTCTCTTCGGCCTGTGTAGAAAGCCTGGCTCTGACGGAAGACAGATCCAGAATATCTATGTGAAGCTCCTGCTCTGAATTGCCCTCTGGAGATCCCATCCTCGCTTACTGGCTGCAGAAGGTTAAAGAGCCCAGCTTGCTGACCCTGGGCAGGGTCCGTGTAAAGCTCAGGCGACACGTTAGCAGTAAGGCAGACAGCTGACTTAGACATTTTGTGTACATTACAGATTTTGCACATACAGGACATGTCTTGCAAAGGAAGTAACTTTCTCTCATGTCTCTCCCCCGTTCATGGGGTCTCAGCCCCTCTCCTTGCACCAGGGAATATACAGTTTATCTATTTGCAAGTGAAGTTTGAACAGCTACCCCAGGATGAGCACGTAAAAGCATCACCACATTTCTCATGCTTCATCTATTGGACACTCACATCAAGTTCTCACAAAAGTTACCACGCTACACACATCCAGCACTGCAGTTTGTCCCAGAAAACATTTGCATAACAGAAGTATTCGGAGACAGTACATTTCCAAGCTAAAATTTCTTGGAGTGAAGGAGTACATTGAACTGCCATATCAGTTCCAAGAGCTGAGGCAAGACCTGAAAAATACTGAGCGGAGGGGACACCATTGCAAGATGATCCAAAAGGAGTACACCAGAAGTTAAACTTAAAAGAATGAATCATTTGCACAATTTATACATATAGGAGACAGTCCCAACAACTGGTTCATACTACTTCATTTCTTATACATCACAACTGCTTCATGAGGCTTCCTGCAGCTCACTCAGAGAATCCCTTCCAAGGGACCCACAATTACATCTCCATTTGAGATAAGCTCTGAGCTAGTGCCACTGTTCAACACATGGCAAGGATCAGGGAGTATTCTTGTTCCAAGCAGCTGCTCTTTCAGTCAGCTTCTGTTAGAGGCTCAAAGCAAACAATGACAGGATCCCATTCTGACTTTCATGTGGCTTTGGGTTCCATTGCCTCCAGCACTCCCACCAGAGCCATACTGAGCAGTAGACAAAGCGGAGTTTCAGGTTTTCCTTCTAAGACTTGCTCCATTTGCTTTAAATTGACAGGTTATGATCTGCAGAAATTTTTCACAGCAAAGAAAAATTTAATACATTACTTCAGTCCCTTCCATTTGTTTCCCAGCAATCAGATGTCTGTTTCTCTACCAGATTCTTCCCTCCTAACAAACTCAAAATCCGCATTAAACATGAAGGAAGCTGAAGTTTTAGCAGTGGCTTTTTCACAATGAGGGAGAAAAAGCAATTGATTTGCTTAATAAAAAAGTCACATTAGAACTCACAGGAGAGAAAGGACCAGAAGCTACAGTGCACTGAATACTTTCAGCTCTCACTTTAAGAATCATGTTTTTAAACATGACTTCAGCATGGGACTATATGTTCAGCTCATTTAAGCACAGCTTCCAGGGCATGGCCTGAAGAGCTCGGTGGTGCTCAGTGGGAGACAGTCCTCCTCTGAAAGCACCGAGCAGATCTCCCTGCAGCTGCTAACTCAAAACTTGCTGGCTCCCACAGAAAAGGAAGGGCAGGTGTATCAAAACATTTGCAGACCCATCGCCCTGAACATCTTTGCTCAGGAGATGTAGAGGCCCAGCGAAGGCCAGCCTCAAGCTCCACCACTCCCAGCTCCCACCCTCTTCCTCATTCCAGAGAGACTTTTAAGTCCACTGCCTCTGCACGCACAGAGGGTCGAAAAAGATCTGCTCCTCAGGACAAGGGGAGGAGGGAAGAGCCAGGCTGCCTCAGCAGGAATACAGGGCAGTTCACACCAAATCACTGCAGACCAGAACAAACCCAGGTCTTCACATCTCTAGTGATTTCAAACACTGATCTCCCCCAGGATCATCATTTCATCTTTCCTTCCCCTGTTACATCAACCAGCAGCTAGTAGCCTAACCAATCCCCTCTACGCATGGCTGAGCATCCACGCTACACTAAATTTTACACAGGAATTGAAAGAAATTTCCAAATCTCACAGCTTTTTCAACATTAAAATGCTTTCCTGTGAACACAAATGCTTTGTTTGTTTCCTCCAAGACAGAGGTGCTTTGCAAGGACAAGAAAAGAAGGAATGCGGGAGCTTATTTTCCGGCTAGAACAGGAGCCTACAGATTCTTTGTTATTCTGCAGAGTGATTAACGTCCTTCTTGCCATTCCTTTTACACATCTCCTTTCTACCCAACCTATTGCAATTATTCCACTCAAATGCAAGCAATCAGGTCACAGATTCATTACTGTGCAATTACACTTCCTTGTGACCCTCCTTCCCAGGGCCGGTAAATCTTCCACCAGTCAGCTGAAGCAGCTCTTGACTAGGTTCCTGGAGGCTGAAGTCGTCCCATTCTGTTAAGTATAACTGGAAAGGGAGTCAGAACTGCCTCTGGAATTCATTAAAAACAGCTGCAAAGGGAATGCAGGGCTGGGAAGCAAACTAGGGGTTTTTGTTGTTTTGTTGCTTTCTTAAATGACATGCAACACCTGATTGTCCAAGAGAATCGAGGCAGTAGCCCCACACTTGGACAGTGCCAGGAAAACCAATAAGCAAGGGATTGTATTCCATCTACATGCGAGAGCGCTAGGGAAAATTGAGCCCGTGCTGAGGGAACAGTTTTGCTTGGTACTACATGGCCAGAATAGTGTGTAACCACTGTAAACACAGAAATCTGAGACCCCCCTGGTGAACCCACCCTCCCTAGTTTCAAGTTGTATATTTCATCTGGGTTTTATCAACCAAAAAGCCTATACCAAAATGAACAAAACACGTGTCTTTAAAAGGGCTTCCCATCCTTCTTTGTAGCCACAGGAAGCAATCTAATTAGAACGTGACTGAGCAAAAGGAACAGAAAAATACTGAAAGCTGTCTGAAAACCTACTGTTTCCTAGTGAACGCTTAGCACATTTTACACTTATAATGAAGATGGCACACACATCCTCTCACATACTGCTTTTCCTGCTCAGTCAAGGGAAGCGTCGACCCTAGGCGAGACAGTATTAGGCCACTCAAAGTTTTAGAGCTAGAAGTAGGGATGCCTCACGAGACATCCTTATTTGCCAGTAACGACCATGGAGCCATTTGCATGACCTGTATGCAAGCCATGGGAAAGGAATCAATCTACGCCCCTCCCTCTGTCGGCTGAACTGCTAGCTCTTATCCCAGCCGCTCAGGAACAGGCCAGCTCTTCGATGCTGCACTCAACCCCTAGACGAAATGCCAGGAATTGATCCATCTGAATCAAGAAACCTAGGTCTGGAGGGGAAAAAAATAGCCCATTTGTCAGGAGGCCAAATGTAGAAAGCTGAGGTTTGGGGATTTTGGCATACACAACAGGATCCCTTCCCTCATTCTACACAGGTGAGCAGTGCAGCACATCCATCAGGACAGAAAGGATGCTAATCAAGCAGAAAGATGGAGATCAAAGAATGCCCTAATCCTTCATACAGCACATGCTCTAACACATCTCTGCTGTCCCAGTCTGTGGCAGCCATTTTATAAACTGTCACCATATGCCTAGTCCATTCAGTCAGTTACTTCCCATCAAGGAGGGAGACATACAAAGATAATATTTGGGCTCAAAGCTTCCTGTATTGTGACCTGTTGATAAACTCTGCCTTGAAGTAGCAATACTAGTACAAACAAAGGTCAGTTTCTTTGGAATTTTAAGTGATTTATTAGCAGTCAGCAGGTCCTTGTGAACACAGGAAAACTAAGCCTTCAACTGGGCAAGCTAACACAAACTAACATGCACACATGCAAACACATGATTAAAAATACTTACAGAGTCTATGATCCCCTGAAGGGCTTCAAAACCATCATTCACTGGAAAGACATGATCTTTGCTGTCGGCAATTCTAGCCAGCTGACAGAGCGGTAAAAGTAAATAAAAGAGAAATGCAAAGAATGAGATAAATTAGCCAGCAGTCAGCAAATTGAGACTTCTCCAGACTCATCCACTTGCAAGTAAAAAACCAAATACTCCAAGTAGCCTGTATGGATTGCTAGTGCATTATAGCTTGTCAAGCATTGAAAAGTTTATCTCTTTAGCCTTATTGATTTTAGAAAGCCCTATATTGGGAATCAGAAAAGGCTTCCCTTAACTTTGAAGGCAAGACAGAATGCAGCTTTCACCAATGCCCAGAGCCGAATGATCTTTATTGCAAAAACCGTCTCGCACATGATTGTAAAGCACCCAGCACAGTACCTCCCCAGCCAAAATAGGCCACAGCATTAACATGACAGGCCACTAATGCCGCAAAACACTTCAGCACATACATATTTAAACCAGGGAACTAATCAAAATGATTCCGTATTTTCACATATAGAGAAGACTAATGCAAATTATACCCCACCTGGAGATATAGGCCTGATTCACTTTTCCTGTCAGGACAGAGATTTGACTATTTGTCCTAGGCTCAACCATGAGAGAGCCAAGAATAAGCAAGCAGGGAGCTAACAGGAGATTTTCCAAGCGGATGGAAAGAAGGAGCAGAAGAGCCTTTGGAAGCCTACATGACAAAGAGGGCTGTTCACGAGGCAGTGGCAAGATAAGGGGAACCAGGACATCACCTGTAAAGAGCTACAGGCAGGTTCACTTGTCAATAGCACGCTAAGGGTTAAGGCAAAATACAAGCCCAATTCAGAAGTAATGAGCTCTCCATGCATCTGCTGGAGCAGAATCAAGTTTTACTGCTGCAAGGCCAACGTTTGTTATAGTAATTCTCTCCCATGGCAGAGGTAACATCAACCCAGCAGGCCTCTTTGGCGTTTCCTGTAGCATTGCAAATTGGAGGCAGCAGACTAGTCACACATTCCTCCCTAAACCCCACTGGCTCCACCTTTTCAGCTCATGTCACTCAGAGCTCCCACTTCTCAAGCAAAACACCAAACTGCCAACCTCTGGCTTGCATCCAGAGAAATACTCCAGGCAACTTTCCCCTGCCTGCTCCGAGAAGGGTATTAAAGCTGCTTACTGCTTGTTGGCCAAGATACAGCAGCTTCTGTCAACCAGGATGTTTACAGTTTCCTCCACTCATTCCCCATAGTCCTCCTCCTAGTGTATTCTAGGACTTCAGACACAGTCATCTAATTGCAGTCAATTTCCTCAGCATCGAAATGACTTCAAGTAGTAGCTGTGCTACTTTAGATCCAGTCTCTGCCATTTTTGTTCCCTCCGTGCTTTTTTACGACTTACTCTGGGTTACACTAGTCTCTGGTTTTGATTCAAAGGAGATTGTTCTAAACCAAGTTTGTTTTGACTCCTTTTTGAATCAGTGTTTGAAGCTTTGTTAGAAAGCTGAAAGCCTGGAAAAACTCTATTCAATAAGTGTTTCAGCACTCCACTTAGGGGCTGTACAAGTGTTTCACTCCTGTTAGAAAAATATCATGTCAACTGTGATTCAGGAGTGTGTGCCTGTGTTCAACATGCACCTTTGCCAAGTACCTCAGTAAACACGAGTGCCTTATTTACCTGGGTCTCATTGAAGTCTTTCACACCAACACAATATACTGTCGCTCCCAGGTCACGCGACCGATTAGCCTGGAACAAGGAAACATAGGATGACATGGATGCAAATGTGATGGGATGCAGGTTTCTGAAAGGTCTTAATCTTAAATTTAGTCTTTCTCTGTAAAATGAGCAATGGGGGGGCTTGTCAAGAGAGCTTTAAAAGCTTTCCTCCACCATTCTGCAGAAACAGGTTTTATCTGCTACTGGAGTAGCTATTTGTTTAGTAAAGCAAAACCCAAGGTATTTGGTGCTTTTTTTAAACCTAATTAGCTTACCTTCCTAGCTACTCCAGCTTCCTAACATTTGTCTGTCCAACAGATGTAAGGACAGTCTAAATCCATTTTCTTCTCATCATTTAGGACACATCCCAGTATAATAGTAACCTAAAATGTTTTGGTATTTTCTGTTTCAGACATGTGTGCCTGGACTCATGATACCCATGAGTGAAGAGACATTTCATTCCATCTGCTACAAAACTGTATCACTCCCACCATTTACACAGCATCTCAAACTAATAAAGGGAGAACATCCACAGGTTTGATTTTTCCAGGCTGTTTCACTGATGCGCAGATGAAGTTGCATTTACTATTCAAAAGGCAACTGTTGTAAATGCTCTTGCCTGTGTAAGTATGGCTTAAGTCATTTAATCACATTTCATTAGAACAGGAACACTTGACTGAAAACCCGTCCCCAGAAAAGATGGTAGCAAGTCAGATTATATCAGAAGACTGTAGTAGTTCAAATTGTTAGATAGCAAAGTGCTTTACAAGAAAAGCATCATTCCATTTTTTCCCCGAGAAACTTAAACTGAAGTAACTCAGTGTTCACAGCTGAGTTCAGGACCTCCGTTCTACTAGCTCACTAACTGTTCCTCCCCAAACCAAACCAAATATAACACTTCTGACCTCTCAACTTGTTCATTCACCTCTAAAAACAAACTTGTTTTTCTTGTGGATTTTTGATTTCAGAAGGGAAGAGAAGGAGATGAACAGTAAGGAGGGGAACTCTAGATTCATGGCATTTGTTTGTGCTGTAGCAATATCGGTTTTATTCTACAAAACCATTCTTTTTTTGTTATTGGATTTAAAGCTGCACTTTGGACAGATTGAGAGGAAAAATTCTGTCCATAGCAAATTCATGCAACAATACCGTCTTCCAAGTTTAGGTCATCTTAATTTGTTTGACTGACAAGTGAAAATTGGTTCATCTCTTCAGAGATGACTATCAAAAGGACATCAGTAGGAACATTATACAGCAAAGCTTTCAAGTGCTCAACCTACTGTTTATCTAACATTTTGCATAATACGCTGATTTAATGAGGGTGTTGAGAATGCATGCTTGAATCTTGGAAACATTTGTGGAAATTTTGGATTTGATCATCTGAAAGGCTTTCTGATGTGACAGAAGATTATAGGAATAACAGGCATCCTCTTTCTGCAGTCTTTACTTTTTGTGAAAGAAGAAAAGTCAAAGTGAGAAGATCCAGGTATTTCCCAGAACAATCCAGTAACTACTGAAACTTTTCAGCTGTGAACTATTCCTTCCTCTGAGGTTTGATTGGGGTTTTTGGGTTTTTTTAACTGGAAGTTTAAACCCCTCTCCTTTCCTATGCGCAGTCTCAGGTTTGATGAGTCAGAAGCATTGCTGCTGTTAATGTTTATCCTTAAGATTCATGACTAAAGAGCACCAAAGGGATGTTTTGTTACTAGGGAAAAAGGTTTTCTCTCTCTCTTGCCTTCAAAGCAGCAAGCCCAGACATTTCACTGTCTCCCTGGCTAAAAATGTGTAAGACACTTACCTCCCTCTCAGAGTAGAAAAAGAGGTCTTCATGGAGTTCTCCATCTGTCAATGCAATGATGACACTTGCAGTTCTGTAACCTAAATACACAAATTTCTTTAGTCCCTTGATTTTGAGTTAAACTAGCCTAGAAAACATCCTGCTAGCGACCTGTTAACACACTTAAACGGCCAGAAACAGTGGACAACAAACCCAACCTCCCTCCAGCTAACCAGTTTTCAGAAGGCATGAGTTTCTGCACACCTTTGCCACTCAGGCACCTGCCTTCAATACCAGTTTTATACCACACTCCTTTGATGTGCCAATGATTTTTAATTGACAGCCCCTCATAACTATTTCAGTATTTCAGACCAGTAGATTAGACTGCAGCCATCAAAAAAACAATGCAAAGCATTCCTAGTTACTTCCTGATTTTATTAATGCTGTCAATCCAAGAAATCCAGAGATTTTTTTCAGCTTGTGATAAAAAGCTCAACTGGGATTTAAACAGAAATGTTAGGCAAATGGCCTAAAATCTTCAACCCTCCTATGTAGCATATTTCAGCAACACAGTTAAGCCTGGCAGTCTTCCCCTTGTATTGATTATAGTTTGGGGTTTACAAGACTGTATTAGTTTTCAGGAGTGGCCAAATAGAATTCATCCATATTTCTGAAAATAGACTTGCTACAGATCTGAAGGAACTCTGTAGGTACATCTTGCACAAACACTGTTATGGAAAGATAAAGGCTAAATATGTCAAGGTGTGTAAATTATCAACCTTTAAATTTCTTCAACCACCTAGGGCATTTTCCTGCCATTACGAGTAGCTGTGCCTTTAACAAGCCGTTGCTGAAGAGAAAAATCCAAACAAGCAACTTCTTCAATTACTGCAGAACAGACATCCGATACCTAATTTTCCTGGTGCCACTTAGAAATCCCCAATTTTAAATAATGTGGTAACAATGCAACAAGAACATTGAGTGCTTGACAAACAATAAGCAACATGCAGGGTCATTCATGTTGCAGATGCCTAACTCAAGTGCAGAGGCTTTTCCCATAGGAAACGGAGAAAAGTGAGCGCCTCTTGTACAAACTTAGGAGCCCAAACGACCTCCAGAGACGCCCTTCTCCCTCCATTGACTATTACAGGAGCATTAGGACCTCCTGCAGCTGGTATAAACTCTCCTTTCGGTGGAGCAAGGACAAACACACAGAATGAATAAAGACAAAATACACAGGCCAACATTCAGACTTGAGGACCCAGGTGCCCACTGCTTCTTGCACACGGTGGCAACGTGTTTACATGTAATACATATACCAACATGTAGGAGCATTGTCAATCCCAAATCAAATTGTTCTAGCTATCTGTTCCATTCTGCTGCAGTCACATTTTACAGACGAGTCCCAAAGCTGTGTGGACTTAGTCACTACTTCATTTTATTAATGAGTGGCCCTGTAAAACCATTAGGACTGGCTTTGTACTCAAACATCTGCTTGCCTGTCTTTTGGTTTCCAAGAAGCAATGTTTGTATTTCTGCTTCAGGCTTTGCAGTGCAGAAAGTTTTTGCATTAATTACAAGGAAGGAAAGGACAAACATTTTTGCAATTGTCTACACTTGCTACTGAATTTAATAATTGCTTGCTGAAAAAAACCTTTTACCTAACAGCATCTCCACATCCTCATGCTTCAGAAGGAAGAAGAAATGGTTACCTGAGTCGTCAAGCAAAAAGAACAAGATAAGGTACCAGATGGTTTTGGCTACAGTAGGCACCTTCAGTCAGCCTGGCTTCTCACTTTTGGCCTGAAATGCATTTGTGCTAGCTCTGGATCCTTAAAGCTCCACCTGTTCTTTTTCCTTTTCAGGAACAACTACCCTGAATAGCATTGCATTTCTGTAAGAACAGGAGCCACCCCACACCTTTCCCACAGTGAAGCTGCATTTCAAATTATTAAAGTTATCAGTCAAAAAGAAAGAGAAAAAAAACATTCAATGGATCAAGAAAGTGTCTCACCATGAACATTTTCATAGTAAATCTGTTCACTTGCCTGAAATTAAATCAGAAGATTATTAGCAATAAATGAATAATAATACTTTGTGGGCATCTACACATGCACCAGAAAGAAAGAGATGATGGCAGTGAGGATGTCATGTTTGTAGTCCGCACATGACCTCTGCTTTCCGAGATATCTGCTGCACAGAACAAGTTTCTTTCCTATGGTTTTGACTGCATTACTTCAAGGTCTTATCTAAAGCCTAGCTCAGTCAAACCAACCCTAAGGCCTTTGGCCAACAGTAATGCAGTCTCCCGCTGTTCTATCTGAAAATCCCATTCACCTTCCTCCTTGAGAAACGTCCTAGGTCCATTGATAAATATTCCCCAGTAGCTCCAGATCAACTACTCTAATTGCAAATAAACCAACTGCAGAGAGATATTCTTATGCTTCTGTCTCCCACTTGATCGATGCACAAGCATATTGTGCAAGGTAGAAGGGCAAACACTTCAGTGTGCATCAATTCCAAAGTAGGCCATCCCGAACATAGTTGGCTTCTAAATTTCATTTCTGTTCTGAATTTAGATTTGGTTTTTGGACTTCTGCGAAGTTTCTGAAGTCACCAAACTCTGGCATTTGGTTCTGGACTCCTAGTTAAGAGCCAGCATCTCTGTCAGGTCACCTGAATTTGTGTTGTGTGTTCACATGCATTTTCAATAGGCAGACAGTTCCATGGTCCTCCAAAACACACGTGTAGTACAGAAGTGGGAGGCGGTTCAGGAGTTCAGGTTTAGCTTTACTCCTGAGCTTGTAAAGTATACAGAAGGAGAAAATCAGAGCAGGCAATAACGTCTGCGCAGCATTATTTGTCCACCAGTGAGAACAGGCTGCAGCCGTGGCCTCAGCCCCCACCCAACTCTAACAAGCCTACTCTAGCACCCATGCAGGACTCTAGACAGAGAGCTTCCCACCCTTCATGAACATGGTTCCATGTGGGATTGCAATGCCAAAGCCTTCCGCCTCATCCTAAGCCGAAAAGGCAGCTCCTTCAGCATAAAAGCTGAAGGCAAAAAGATAAGTACTAGGGTTTGCAGCTCCCTTGTACCAACTCCAACACAATGTGCACACTTCAGTGTATCTATTGCATAAAAGGGAAATAGCCCCACTGACCTACCAGGGGATTATTAACCAGCATCCTTTGTTTAACATTTCCTGAGGAGCACCCAGACACAGTTTAGAGGCACTACAGCATGCATCTAGTTACCCTTTCAAATCCTTCATGCATGTATGTGTCGCCTCCCGGAAGGACTTTCTGCAGCTCTTCTAGACCCTGGCGTATCTGTTCTCTGAAATGAATGCAGATGCATTGTTAGATCCAAGATCAAGTTTATCAGGAGCTAGTATCCAGGTGAAGACATGCATGGCAGAACCAGATACAGAGAGGGGAAGGAAAAGAGTTAACCCAATGTTCACCCAGGCTAAGGTAATGTCTGGACAGATACCTTTCTAAGGATGTGGAAAACAGAGCAGATGTGCTCCCTGTGTTCCCACAGCCTGGGGAAAGCATCACAAGAGCAGCCACTCCTAGGCCAATATCCATATGTTTTTTTCTCAATAAATATTCCCTGTGTAACCCAGGTCAAACCTATGATGCAGAAGCAGAGCGGCTGACTTGCACCTGGCTCACTTTCCTCACTTACACTTGCTGACTTGACTATACAAATGCAATCAAACAGCCACCAAAAATGACACAATCTCAAACTATCCTGGCAACTCCAGTTTATTTGGACATTACACCTTCGGTTCCTGTTCAAACTGACTCGGAGATTAAAGCCTTTCCCAATAGCTCATTGTGATTCAGGGTACCTGTTTTAATTTTTTCAGAAATCCCAGGCACAGTGACAGATCAACTGCAGGCTAAATGGGGTGGGCTCCCATTTGTTGTTCCATTGAGTTGCAGACACCAAATTCTGGAAGCAAAGTACAGGCCCGAAGTCTTTAATACCAAGATAAAACCCTGCAACGTGTGGGATGTATCTCTGCGCAAACTATACAATCTTCATGGGAAACAGAGTAAGTCACTGCATGCAGGACCACACTGACATTGCAAGACCAAATGCCAGAAGTCAGTTTTGTCCCTGCATTTTTTAACTACTTCAGAAAATCCAGTTTGTGTGATCATCACATACTCAATCTCACATTTGTGAGGCTGACTGCAGTGGTGTATTAACATTATCCAGTCTACAGAGCAGTAACTCCCACAGGGAGAAAAGAGTATCTGCTTCAGATTGAATTATCAAACTTTCAAGAACTCATTCCGCACCTGAGATATCCCAAACTAGTTAGACACTGAGCTGTATGTCATAGGTGGGCTAGGGGCAGGTATTTCCTCCATTCAGCTACCCATGCACATACCAAGCCAAAGCCGAATATAAAAACCAAGAGCATTCCCTGTGATCAGAGCTATTTTTCAAATGTGAACACTGAAATTTTCAATCAGACAGCAAAGGTCTTTAAAATATGTCAATCCAGTCCCATTAGATGCACAGAGTTTTTCCAAAAGGGATGCTGAGCACCCTCAGTCTTCATGTTCAGCTGCAGATACACCACACAGAGGCATGGGCAAGGCAGAAGAGGTTTTGCCACTACTCCAGCTTCCCTATTAAGAAAGGCCAGTGTTAACTAAGGGAGCAGCATGAAGCCCACACCTTGTTTGTCAGTCCTCCATTAAAACCCAGCAGCTCTCCCGGCAGCTGCCTTTTAGACAAATACCATATCAATATCCTGTTGCCAGTCAACATTTCTAGGACAGCTGGATAAATATGAAATACATTTCCACATGGGAAACACTTAAGTCTCAAAACTTCAAGCTTTAACAGACTAGAGATCTCTGCAATGGGGTGTGCTCACAGGGTGGGAGACACCAAGAGGCAGGGAACAGGTTTTCCTCTGGCACCAAGTTAGATACAGTTAATTCTTTTCATTACTTATTGTTGCAGTAAGTGGCAAGAGATGCTGAGGCTGGCTGGGTTTGATGACACTTCTGGAGGCTGGTATGTATGTGGACTGCTCTTTAGGAAAGTGGCCAGTTTCCTATTCATTCCTCTATAGTAGCTGCTCTGGTATGCAATTTCATAGACATCCAATATGTAAAACACATGCTGACTTATACAGCCTTCACATGTGTTACATATATTTTTGCTCCACGTGGCAATGAAGTTAACAGAGGAAGCAAGAGCGATTAAAGGACCTCATCCAGCTCTCCTTGAAGTCAGAGTGAAAAAAAATGCTATCCTATCGATTTTACTGGGATTAATTTGGGGATCTACACAGGGATGACAGGAACATGCTTCAGAAACATGGCAATCAAACTGTCAGTGCCAAAAAATATACATCCTTGCAATCCACCCTAAACACTGCCTATAACATACCTTCAGACCTCCTAAGAAATCATGTTCACCTCTACCTCAAGAGGATGGGTATCACCTACAGCTTTCAAGTTTTTTTTTTTTTATGGGAAGGGAGTTTCACCTATTTGTTCGCAGAAGAAACTCCCTTAGGATGTTTCAAAGGCAATCAGGCTCTTGTTCTCTGACAAAAGCCTGAAAATCTGTGGAAGGCAGACTCCCTCAATGAAAGCAGTTTGAGTTAAAATCCTAATTGCTGACAGAAAGACATTTAGAAGTTAAAATTAAGAAGGCAGCCTCTGCCTTAAGAGGCCTTAATGCAGAATGAGTATCATAGGTGAAAATGGGCAGGCAATTCAAACCATTAAATTGAGAAGCACAAAGGTGTCACAACACTGCTCACAGCGGACCGCAAATAATTGAGCAAGGAAGGTACACCAAGGACACAAAAGCTGCTGCGCACCTTTAAACCTCTTCTTACCTGTCTTCTGTTAGCCTCATTAGAATTGTCCCTCTAGTTGAAAAAACGATGAAGGACATCCTCAGCTGAGGGCTGGAGAAGGAAAGGATAAAAAAGAGTAAATTATTTTGGTGGTCCAGACCAGAGCTTACTGTATGTGTAACACCAAACACACGGGGCACTCCGATTGCTATCTAGATTATAATGCAACAGGATGAAAGACAGGACTGAGCAGCAAAAGGTGTTTTGCTCTGGGCCTTCCTAGTCAAGGCAAACCACGAGGAATCCTTCTAAAAGATGTAAATAGCACTTGCATCATGACCTCAGGATTGCTAAAGCAAGAAAGGCTTCAGTGCATCCTGGTATCACCATGGAGACAAAGGAAGGCTAATTATGTTTATCATAACACATTCCACCCACTGGCCTGGGGGATTTTTCATCCAATCTCAAGGCATCCAGTGCCTGAAAGCTACAGCCTCAGGCCTCTCCCTGCAGATGCAAACTTCTGTACCTCATGCAGCCAGACAGCAACAAGAGCATTCCTTCCCCACAAAAATACAATTTGCTCCATGGAACTCAGGCAGGAAAAAAGGGAACAATTAGCTTGTCTAATCCTGTTCCCTGCACGACAGAAATTTGGGGAAAAGCAGTCAATGGGATGATCTGAGACAAGCATTAAGAACTCTCTCCACCAGGTCCCTTGGTGGAAAGCAGCATGTGCTACTTGACTGCAACTGAGAGCACATCTCCTAGCCGCTGGCGCGCACACACATTCGGTTATCTGCAAAGCAGCCCTTCTTACCTTATGAACTTGCGAGCCAAATGTTCCACAAAATGATATATTTCATTCCAGTGGTGCAGGACACTTCCTGATCTAGGGAAACAATTATTACAGAAGATTTTAGTTTAATTGCTGCTATTGTAGTTTTCCCAGCCTAATGTTTTGTTACACATTGCTCAGCTAGTCATTTCCTTTTATTTTGTTTACCACTCACTGTCCATATTCTTCCTTTAAAGAGATATTAAGCTGTAAAGGACGTTTCCTACTTAACTTCAAAAAGCAAGAATAATTTACACTCCATCCAAGTGCTGGAGGCTACACTTGGCAATAACACATGGCAGTTATGCTAGACCTTTAGCACAGCCTTAAACAAATAAACCTTGTGTGAGTGAAGACCTGTCTCTGCACAGAATTTTAGATTAATTCCACCAACTCACTTGCCATACCATTAAGCAGAGCTTTTAGCTCAAGTGTATTTTGAGAATAAAATGCAGTTGGAGGAACAGATTATTGAACTTCTCCAGCATCAGTAGACAAGGGAAGAGCTACAGATGTCATCTATCTGGACTTCTGTAAGGCCTTTGACACAGTCCCCCACAACATCCTTCTCTCTAAATTGGGGAGATGGATTTGATGGGTGGACCGACAGAGTGCACCCTCAGCAAGTTTGTGGGTGACACCAGGCTGAGGGGTGGGTGGACGCACCTGAGGGACGGGGTGCCATCCAGAGGGATCTGGGCAAGCTGGAGAGGTGGGCCCGGGTGAACCTCATGGGGTTCAACAAGGCCAAGTGCAAGGTCCTGCACCCGGATCGGGGCAACCCCCGGTATCGATACAGGCTGGGGGATGAAGGGGTTGAGAGCAGCCCTGCCGAGAAGGGCTTGGGGGTGCTGGGGGAGGAAAAGCTGGACATGACCCGGCAACATGCGCTCCCAGCCCGGAAAGCCACCCGTGCCCTGGGCTGCATCCCCAGCAGCGTGGCCAGCAGGGCGAGGGAGGGGATTCTGCCCCTCTGCTCCGCTCTGGGGAGACCCCCCTGCAGTGCTGCCTCCAGCTCTGGGGCCCCAGCACAAGAAGGACACGGACCTGCTGGAGTGGGGCCAGAGGAGGCCACAAAAATGATCCAAGGGCTGGAGCCCCTCTGCTATGGGGACAGGCTGAGAGAGTTGGGGGTGTTCAGCCTGGAGAAGAAAAGACTCCAGGGAGACCTTACTGCAGCCTTCCAGTACTTAAAGGGGGCCTATAAGAAAGATGGGGCCAAACTTTTTAGCAGGGCCTATAGTGATAGGACAAGGGGTGATGATTTTAAACTGAAAGAGGGGAGATTTAGACTAGATATAAGGAAGAAATGTTTTACACCGAGGGTGGTGAAGCACTGGCACAGGTTGCCCAGAGAGGTGGGAGATGCCCCATCCCTGGAAACATCCAAGGTCAGGCTGGACGGGGCTCTGGGCAACCTGATCTAGTTGAGGATGTCCCTGCTCCTGGCAGGGGGGTTGGACTAGATGGCCTTTAAAGGTCCCTTCCAACCCAAACTTTTCTATGATTCTATGGTTTCCACTGTGCTAGGGACTATGAAAAGTAAAACACCTTAGGTCCCCATCTCGACTGTTCTGGCCAATTCTTTGACACCTCAGTTAAAGGCAAAACAAACTAATTTTGCTCCTCAGGAAAATAAACCATGGACTATAATGGGATTGGATTATTCTTCTTTATGTTGTAAGAACCAGGAAAAAATTAGGTTAATCAGAATCTTTCAGCACTAAATGCCCCTTCTAGCATAAACACTTCTAAGAACACTGGAAAATTAATATTGAAAAAAAATTTCTTCTTAGAGTTGGAAAATAAATGTGTCATCACTTATTTAATTCATTTACTACAATTAAAAATATTTATAGGGGAATAACCATTCCAGCTTTAATAGAAACTTCATTGATCTGCAGCCTGAGGAAGGAAAGATGAACATTTGAGATGTTTTTTCACTTCACAGAAAGAAAAGGCATCTGACCCAACTCTGTTCTGCCTTAGGTCTGAGAATGCAAATGAACAGCCATGAATAGATTCACCCAAGTACTGCACACCTGCTCCAGCCAACACCAGCCTGGCTCCAAATAGCATTACCTCACTTCCTAGAAGCACAGCAAGCATGCAGACCACATTGTGCAGGTCATACAAATTTCCTTCCCTACTCTCCCCACACCTGGTTTTCATTTACAGCCGTTCAGTAAAAACCTTGGCCTTACCCACTTGCTCCATGATACCTTAAGCCATTCTCTCTCTATATGACCCCAATATGTCCAAAGGCCACCTTAGATGACCCACAGTGAGGACCCTCGCATAGGTACAAAAGCATATGGTCCATCCGGAAAAACAGTGAACTCTCTGGCTCTTGTTGCACAAAGGACTCGATACCAAACACACCAGGCACCTCCATTTTGTCCATGATTGTAAGGGACAGATTGCAGAGTAGACTGGATCATAAGCAAATGCTAACAGTGCTAGATTACTTCTTGGCTGTCTTTCCTTTCATCAGACCAGGAATCATTACTTGTTCTCCATGCAAATGCGTATCAGAGAGGACCAAAGAAACACCAATAGCAAGGGTCTTGATAAACTAACTAAACCACACAGGCAGCGGCCAAAATTGGTGTCTTATTACAGATGAAGGGCAAGGCACATCAGGACTTGCTCTCAAACAAGAAACTTAACTCCTGCTGCATCCAAACTGCAAACTGATAGAACAGAGACATACAAAGCTCAACCCCAGGGTGCAAATTCCTCTCAGGTGTATGGAATAACTCTGAGACCTTGAATATGACAGGCACTCCAGTCCCATCAATGCCAAATAGCCCAAATCATTCCTGAGAACTGGCCTGGAAAATAAGTCTTTATTGTCTTTATATGGTGAGGCATAAAAGAAATACTTGACTTTATAGTGATGGTTACATCAGTCTCCAGAAGACACATGAAGCCAAGGCTTTCTTAACCATAAAACAATTACTACCTCCTTCAGTGAAATGTGTGTTGCTTTAGACCATATATCCACCTTTCAAAAAAAGTACATCTCATTAAAGTTTCACATACCTTCTGAACCATCTGGTAGCAGACATGTGAAGCTAGGACCCTTTCACAAGCATACCCTAACCAACCTTCTCCTAGCCATCCGATAAGACGACTATACTACGCCTCACGTTAAGGGAAACTTAGCTCTCAGCCTCTGCCAACACAGCAGCTCTAGCTAGCCCCTACTTGCAACAGGACACTGCCCTAGAAGCTGCATTAGCCTTTAAAAGTATGGTTATTTCTTTCCCTTCATTATAAGCCTCAATAAAAGTTGATCATCACTTAAAATTACTATTGCAGCAAGGCAGCTGGGAATGAGATCCAGCCACAGAGCACATAAGGTATGTAGGTCGTCATCTAAAACTCCTGTCATTTTCCATGGCTCTGAGAAGTCCTGCATTTTTCGAAAACAGCATTTGCCAGAATAAAGCTTAAAAACCAATAGCTCAATTCAACCATGCGCCAGTCAATAGCACATCCTGCTTAAGCATTTGCGTTTGCAACTGTTGTTCCGCTGGTCTTGTTTGGGCAGCTTTTTCAGGAAAGCAGTGCTTTTTAATTCTTCACACAAGTATGGCTTCAGCTCCTCCTGCACCTCTTCCCCTTCATCATCCTCACTCTGTTCTCCCACCAACAGTCCCATCTTTATGCCCTCTGGAACAAAACTCCAAGCATCTCAAGTTACAGCTCTCTTTCCGTGAAACCTTCCCACGTATCTATTAACACACAAAAGGAACAATCTGAAGTTCAAGAGCAGCAGAATGTTAAACATCTATTTTAAGGAAACTTCTTACCATTGCTACAACCATAAAAACAAATAGAAGGTTTACGAAACCAGCGTTAGCTTACAGTGTTCACCTCCACAGTCTGTTTTTCAGCTGTGTTATTTGGAAGCCCCACAGTAAAAAACACTTGCCACTTGTAAAGCCTCTCATAAGGCAGGGCAAGAACTCTGAACAGGACAAGTATTTTTTAAAGCCTAACTGTAAGACAATAAAAGCCAAATTTAAAATTGTTATCTCTTCATATTCCCAAAGAGAAACAAGATGATCAGCAAGCCAGCACTTTGCAGCTGAATGGTTGATGCTATGAACTTGCAATTTAAGAGGAGGCTCATCTTGAGGATGCCAAATTCTCTTGCTGGACAAAAGCCCAAAAAATGGAAATTAAGACTAAGTAAACCATTACGCCTTTAACAAGAGAATGATACATTCTGCGGTCAACTGCGCTGGCATTTTGTACATCTAAACTAAATCCAAGGGTGAGAGAGAATCAGCAGTTCCAGCCACAGAAAGCCACACTCCAGCTAAACTCTGCCCTCCAGCAGGTGCTTTTCTCCCACTCACTGTGACAAGACACACCATAACCCAAAGCTGCAGCAACTCAAACCTGCTTACAGTTTGACTTTCCTGCACTACTGAGACCCCGTATTTCCATTTCTGTCATTGCACCTTGTGCTGGTTTTGGCTGGGATAGAGTTCATTTTCTTCCCAGTAGCTAGTATGGGGCTGTGTTTTGGATTTGAGCTGGAAACAGTGTTGATCACACAGGGCTGGTTTCGTTACTGCTGAGCAGCGCTTACACAGAGTCAAGGCCTTTGCTGCTCCTCACCCCACCAGCGAGGAGGCGGGGGGGGGCACAAGGAGCTGGGAGGGGACACAGCCGGGACAGCTGACCCCAACTATCCCAAGGGATATTCCACACCATATGGCGCCATGCTCAGCATATAGAGCTGAGGGAAGAAGGAAGAGGGGGACGTTTGGAGTGACAGCATGTGTCTTCACAAATAACCATTCTGCATGATGGACCCCTGCTTTCCTGGACATGGCTGAACACCTGCCTGCCATGGGAAGTAGTGAATGAATTCCTTGGTTTGCCTTGCTTGCGTACACAGCTTTTGCATTCCCTATTAAACTGTCTTTATCTCAACCCACAAGTTTTCTCACTTTTACCCTCCTGATTCTCCCCCCCATCCCACTGGGAGGCGGGTGAGTGAGCGGCTGCGTGGGGCTTAGCTGCCAGCTGGGGTTAAACCACAACACCTTCTCAGAACACCCATGGGTTTATTTAATTCACAAACTAGAAGAAAACAGAATCAAGCCCACAAACTCTTATATGAAAGACTTCACATCAGTTACACGCACTGCAGCTGACAGAAGTACATAAAGACACCTGACACAGAGACTGATGGTGATCCAAATTCTCCTTAAATTTCCACAGTTTTGGACTAACTTCAAGAAGTCTCATAGCTGTCACAGGTGACATTGACCCAAGAAGTTTTGGAGCATCTTTTTATCAAGCTCTTTAAAAATAACACAAATGAGCCAAAAAGTGTCCTTTGTCTTTCCAAATACTGCAGGAGCAATTCTGAAAACACTACCTAACACAAAGACGTTAGAGAGGTGATGCAATTCTTTGAGGAAACACTACTATTTGTGCCACACTCCACACGAGACAGCTCACCAGAGATACTGTCAAACATTTGAGATTACAGGGTCTATAGAGGTGCAGTTCAGAGCAAGATAAGCCTCTAAGACCAATCCCAGTCCAAGAACATTCTTCTTTTCCTGATTGGCAGGGGATACGTAAAAAACCCGATTAACAAATAACCATGGACTGAACTTACATCAAGAGAAGCACAGAGCGCTGCAGGCACACACTTAATCCTGGATGTAAGGCAGCTCCAACCCACCCCTTCACCAACAAAGAGTTAACCTTAGATTCACAACTGGCTAAAACCATGTACACAGGTCTCGATGGGCAAGGATTTCACATACTAACTGAGCTCATTGCAATGGCATGCCTACAGCAGACTTAGGAGTGAATTACATTCCTTCAGGCAACAAGCAAAAAGACACAAGACTGCGCAAATTTCTCCACGCTACCTTGCTAGCATCCCTCAACCCTCATGCTAAAGCAAAGAAAAATTATGCCTCCATATACTTGCAACCTCCTGCCATCCAAACAAAATCGCTCTGGATTCAGGCCTGTGATTCCAGAAAAACAATCAAGGATTCACTGATTAAGTCAATGAAGATCAGAGATGATTTTGAATCTGTTTGTGCAGACGCTCAGTTTTACCATTACCTACTGAAGGCTTGTATTTCCTCAGATTAGAGGAGCTAGAGTATTATTCAGCTCTGTAAGGGTCCTGCGGTTAAGCTCTGTTGGAGGGCTCACGGTTCCCGGGGGAAGAGTCACCACTACCAGAAGCGGTTCATGTAGGTCAGTCTCCCTGCCTGGTGATGCGGAGTGTCCATCTGCTTTCCATCCCACTGTGACCCCTATGTTCTTCTACACTCCGAGTCTAAATCTGGACTTAGTCCCAACTTAAGTCACAGTAACTACAGCTACTAAAGCTAGATTCAAAGAAACAACTATTAGCCTCTCTAGAGCAGGAGTTTCAATACAACTGGTTAAAAATAGATCAGCTGTCTGGCTGAACAACGAAGGGATCACAGGAAACAGCTTGGATTACTTGCTTCATTTTGCCAAGGATCTTTTAGAGCCAAGTTTTCTTTCACACATGTGCAGTTCCTTGCATGTTTTCTGCACATGGGTATAAAATGCCTACTATTTGCACACAACAGGCAAGAGCACAGGAAATAATATATTGACATACAGAGGATACAGCAAAAGATTACTGAGAAGACTTACTCATTGTTATTCCTTCCTCCCTACCTGCACATAAATTAATCTGGGAGCTGCCTCTAAATGTTCCAACTGTGCTCATGTGGGGTGTTTACATACTACAGCACTAGATACCATGTCAGTTAGGGGGTGGGTCATAATTAATTAGTCATATGGATGATATTTTTAGAATAAACGGACAATGTCAGCAAAAACAAATGTTTGCTTTATGTTTACCAACATCTCGCTGCTTCTTCATTCTTCCTTCTTAGTGAAGGCTCTATCTTATCTCGCATCCAGGCTGTAAGTTCTTTGGCACCATCTTCGCCCATATGTTTTGCTACCGTTCAGCCTACGGGAGCCTCAAGCCACGAAACCCCTCAGCTCCACAGTAACACAAAAGGACGTGCCATCTAGGACCAGCTCTCTCAACAATCCTCCCAAGATAAGCAGGCCTTACCTTCCACAACACTGGGCTCATCTTGGTGTGACCTCCACGCTGAGATGCTCAGCACCCCATACTACTAGATCCTGTATATAACCTAAATAGCAAATAGCATACAGCTGTACTCTAAATAGCATACAGCTTGAGTTTTAGCCCTCTCCACCCTTTTTTTGTGCAATCAAAGCACAAGAGAAATGGGTTAATCCAGTCTTAATTCATGTGAATACAATTCCTTCAGTGCACCTGCTGTCAGGCAGCTCAGAATTGCAAGTTAGGTGTTTGTGTGCATAACCCTATTTTTGTCCTTTTAAGTTTGCTGCATGTCAAGCAACGATTCTGAAGAGAGCTGGCAAATCTTAGTTTCCTCCAAAGTTGGGGCACTGCACCAACAACAGTGGGACAACTTCAGTTTTACTCGGCAAGGAGTTCACCCAACTCAAACCGCAGACCTCTGGGGTGTCTTTGCATCACTTGTGGAACGTAACTCTGCTAGCCTGAGGTCCAATGGGCACAGCGTGAGAGGACTTCTCTGTCGCTACTTAAGCTGTGTGAGAACTCCTGGAAGTGATAAAAGACATGCAAGTGCACACACAGAGACTAAGGATGCTATGGTAACCTAGCAAGCATACCTAGTATCATTCAAGCTTTTGTTCTGTTTGTTACATGCACATCAAGGCTGCGTAGCATAACAGAATTATTTCTGAATGGCTGAATACGGGATTGTCTTCTCCTTCGCGACCATGAGAAATGGGAGGTTTGCTTCAGGTCCTCTGAGCATGCCATCGGCAGGGAGTCACGTCTCCAGCTGTCTGCAGACAGCCAGAGGAAACCTGGTTTCCCTTCAACAGTTCACCCAGCAAGTTTGCAGGAGAACACAGGAGAACACAGCAGGGAGCTAGAGCATCACTTCATGAGAGGAGCCTATAACACATGCCCCTTCCCCGGTGGGTTCCACATTCACTTTGAGGGGGCTTCTTGTGGCCAGAAGTATGCTTCAAGAGCCAGCGCTTGACAAGGACCACGTATAGTGCAGCAGCTGGAACACGTCCTACGAGCAGCACACATACAAGGTGCTAAATGGACTTCAGCAGTCACTGAATGCAGCCAGGCACTGAGGCAAAAGGGTCAGTAGAGGGCTCTAGCACTGGTGACTTCCAGGGCACTGTGCTTACTGGTTTTATATCACTCCTTTGATCCCAGAAGGTAGGTTGCTTAATATTTTTAAATGGCTTTCTTCCACCACCAAAACCAACATTTCATGTTTAAGAATCTAAATCTACTCTGCTTCAGTGTCCTTTATCACTTCCAATAATTTTAATCATTTTTAGAGCTATTTCAAAGAAAAGCAGTGAGCCCTGATTCTATTATTATCATTTCATAGTTTGCCTGAAGGCCTCTATAGGCATCACCTCTCTCTGCATTCAGGACTTCAGCAGCATTTTTGAAAACATTCTCTAAGCAATTAGAAGGTAGAAAACCTAGGCTAAATAAGACTCAAGTGTTTTAGAACTTCAGCTTAGCATCTGAGGAATGAAAGTTTTAAAGGATATAGGATAACCTGCTCCACCACCGTAAGTCTCTCATCAGCCTCCTCAAAGGCTAAACAATCAGGTCCATGGCATATTGTGCACACGAGTAGCTTAGACATTGTAACTCCAAATTCCACTGGAGACCAAAGCCATTTTTTCATCAGACCCTGTTCATTTCTGCACCAGAAAAATCCCAGAAATAGGAATCCCACAGCTGTCAAATCAGGATTTTTTTGTTGGATACCTTGATACACACACTGAGGTAAGCCTGCCTACTTTAAAGTTTGTGCCAAGCTTCATGTTTCCACCCAAATTCATAATCCCTTGAGCAAGCCTAGAAAGTCCTGCCTTTTAGTAAGAGGACAGCACAGAACCTGAAATAAGTGGCTGTTAAAATTACATTAGCTCAGAGGTATAACACAGCACATGCAGATTTGAGAAAATCTTCAATTCTGCTTCAACTTTCAGGCAAATGCAGTTGGTGAAAGCTGTCTGCAGTACAAATCATGCTCTGGGTTTTTTTTTTTCGTATGTAGCAATAAAAGTATTCCAACTAATAGCTGAACAGCCAAAGCAACAAAATGCATTAGACAGGTAGATCTTTCCACTGAATAAAGTAAAAAAAAAAAAAAAAATCTTTCCCCTGAAGCATCAGGACAAGTGGCATACTAAAATATCCACTGTCCCAGTCTTACATTTTACCCAGTATTTTGTAATACAGTGTTATGTAATTCCAAGTCATTTATACTAATGGAATGTGGGAGCTACTGCAAAACACTCAAGAGGATCAGTCAGAAAGCTTCATCCGCAAGCACTTTTGGCAACTTGCAAATACTTTCCTGTCTCTGAAATTTATGGTTAATAATGTCAGTACCATGGCTCTGGCATGCATATTCTCCAGTATTGCCAAACCTTTCGTTCAAAATAACTATTCTTAATCAAGAAAATTAGGAGAATCATTTTAGCTAGTACTTTTTTATACTTTTTTGTAAATTCTTGTATTTCTTCAATACAAAGCTTTCCAAAGCTCAGCACATATACCTATTTCACACTGCTCCATCTACAATCTGAAGGCTTATAAAGAGGCAAACTTACCAGGGCCAAGAAGATGACACTATGACAATTAGCGATGAAAACAGTGAGGTAGGAAGTTATCTTCAGTATAAACAATTAAGCAGTCAAAATATGCATTTGATTAACAGGAAACAAAGAAAATGTGACTCACTGTAGAGAAAATAAAGCTCTCTTTAAATAAGGCACTCTAGCTGCCTTCCATCACAACAGCCAGAATCAGACCTTCAGAGGGAGTAGCCACCTCTCAGAGCCCGGTCTTTACCTGCAAATTGCTGCTCTAGAACGTACAGAGCTAAAGAGCAAGCGGTACAGAAGCAGACCTCCGGGCAGGCGAGCATTTCCTCCCCGTTTTCAGCTGCAGAATTAATGCCTGCAATAACAACTCTCCAACCCCTGCTTTCATGAGTGCCTCAACCTTACGGTTCATAGGGACATCAGAGGTGACCAGGGTGCTGCCCTTCTCCCAAGCACTCTTAAGAAACTACAGGGTCAAGTACACAGTAAAGCTTCTATATCAGCCACAGCAAAATTTATAACGACTTGATTTACAGAGCACAATGGGGTTAGATACTAGACTACCAAAGAAGTTACCACAACAAAAACAAAGCCAGAGTAGTAAGGAGTTTCGCAGGTCCCTCGGGGACACAGTGACTTCTACAAAACCAAAACCCAAAGAAAACCTCCTCGGTACCAGTATATGCCATTCCAGCTCATGCCTAGAGAAAGGTTTCTTTGAAAAAGAACGGAGTAGAACAGACTTACTTGTCTAGAATGAAATACAAATCAAATCCTCCGTAACAGGCAGGACCACCATTCTCTCTCTTTCCACCTTGTCCATCACAGGCTAGCATACAAGTTGCTAGGAAGAGACATTTGAAGCCAAATCTCAAGATGCTTTTCTTTGCAATGGCCATTATATCCAGAGAGGAGGAGGAAAAGAAATCTCTTCTTCCAAGGCTCCTTTATTTCACAGGTTTCTCCACAAAAGCCATTCAATGACCTTTAAACGTGTATATTTTATTCCTTAAAACTCCACTTGCAACAGTTGTCCTCAGCAATTGCAAGACTTTCCCCCTTGTTTCCCTTGCACTTCTGTTTCTTGGTTTCAGATTTCAAGATGCACAATACTGTATTTCACTTTTTTTTTTTAAAGGGACTTGACCCTCAGTCTCTCTTGCAGCTCTCTGAAAGCAGCACCATTGTTTTGCAAGAGAAGGAGCAGCCTCCGAACAAATCTTGCTTTGTCACAGACCTCAGAAAATACAGGGAGGGTTTGAGGGTTTTTTTCTCCCCTTAATTATTATTGTTATTATTAAGGATGGTAAGTTTTATTTTTCCTTAGCACAAAAAAAGCTCAGAGAATGCCACCTTGTGGCGAAAACTCAAGCTGACGCGAGTCTCTGGTTTTAAGCGTATCATTCGTGCACCGAGCATACTAAACACATACCACAGCAGCTTTAGGTACGAGCATAGAAGCGGTTTGCTTACAGCAGGCACACGGCACTGCGCAGAGACATCTTTGTTTCCCACGTAGGCAGCTCCTGAGTTTAAAGACCTTTAAAATCCTGGAGTAGCTTCACAAAAGTTAAAGCAACAAGCCACGCCAAGTTTCATCCCTTGTGTTTTCTCAGTCCTGAGAAGTATCAAGCAATGTCTGTGCCTATGAAATAGGCTTCCTCCTCTTACTGTCCTTAGCAAATTCATTTCAGCCACTAGAGCCTAAACCCTCCCTCTTCCAGGAAAACATAACTTCAGCCACACTTGCCTTTTCTGCCTCCTTCCACAAACAGCACCACAAGCCCTAAAACCTGAGCAAGACAGCACAAAAGCAATAGCATTCCCCAGTCAGAGTAGAGCCCCCCACACCAGCAAGAGCTAAACTAGAGATTGCAAGAGCAGGCTCCTAGCCTTCCCTCTTAAATCCTCTCAGGCTACAGCAACACACCTGTTCTCCCAGTACTAACTGCTGATTAGCAGAGCAGCTCCAGGTATTGCATCAAATGTGGGGGGACCAGGTCACATTTCCAACAGGGGATGCAAATGCACTTGAGTCAGGCTTTCAAGCTGTTCTTTGATACTTAAAGAGTTAAATTTGTCTTTAAAAAACTCTTAGCAAAAGCAAACCATCTGAGGAAAGACCAGGAAAGGCAGCAGGATAGGTTTCAAGGGAAAATGACGAACACCATGATAAAAGACTTTTGCCAGAAGTGGAAACATCTGATTACAAATTAGTCAGGCACCTTGCTGCATTGCTGATTGAACCTTTGGGAGTGTTCTCCCTCCCACACCTGGTTTTGCTCAGCAAATACCCCAGCTCCATCACCTCTAATGTGGATAATACAGAGACATGGGCAAATGGTACCTCCTCAGCCCTGTTGTCAAATCCTGGTCAGACCTGAAGGAAGCAGAGAACCCTTGGAAGTCAAGGCTTCTCTAGGGCTAGACAGGAGCAGGACCAGGTGTTTTGTAGATGGATATTTTGGGGCTTCCATACCTAAACTCAAGGGGAGTTGGGAGTGCAGGTGTGAGTCTTTCACTTCACCTCTTAGTCTGAAAGGAGAGTAGTAACACAGCTCCTTACTGCATAGGCAAAAGATCCGTGTCAGGGTATCAGGCTTTCTACAACGAACAGAAACAAGGCGCAATGTCAGAAACGTGAATGAGAGCCTTTTGCTGAGGCAGCTGCGATACTGCCCAAGCTGAGGGTTAGCACTCGCACCAGCCCTGGGCGGGCAAAATGTGAGGGCAGGTGCTCCTTTTTGGGTAGCTGTGAGAAAGAGGCGGAGCTGCCACCTGCGGGGTTGCAGAGCTGAGTGATCTGGTTGCTTAAATCCTGGGAGAGGAGGCTGCTGGGAGATATCAAAGTGCAAACCTAGGGTTCCTGCAGCCAGCATAGGGGTGCTAGGTAAGCAGGTAGGGTTTGGGGATTTTAAAGTTTCATGTGGATGCTCTGGAACAAATCTGTTTGTAGTTATGAAGCTTGAATTGCACAAATCGTGGGATAATGTATACAGGGTTTTGCATATGTATTTGAATGTTATATTGCCCTAAGGAAGGGGATGAGACTAGTCCATGGATTCTTTTTTGGTATTTTAAAAGAAAATGAGCTGAATGGAGGATGTAAAAATAGGAAGGGTAGAAGAAAAGCTTCCTCTCTGGGGATCAATATGATGTTTTTGAGTAATTTTGGAAAAGTACTTAGGGTCAATTTCTGACCTGAGGTACAGCTAGGGCTCCTGCCACAGCCAGATAAAGTATCTTCCTGTGACTTGTTTATGACCTATGTCTGCCTGAAGATTAAAAGCAGATTCATAATCACTTTCATTTGTTTCTGACTGGCGCTGAGATGAACAAATATGTAGAGTTTAGAGAGGGGAGGGGGAAAAAAGCTCTACCTCAGGAAAATAACTTTGGCCTGGAGCTGGCAGAGTGAAAGGAGGGGGAACAGGGGAGGAGATCAGATTCTCTGTGTAGCTGTGGATTCAGGCTGACAGAGGGCCCAGGAAAGCTTGGGGAAAAGCCAAGGAATGAGGCATCAGATGAAGCTCAGAGCCCTCAGAGATGGAGGGGGCTGCTGACAAAGTGAAACACCATGCTTTGTGCTGTAACTCTGACTTTATTCAGGGCTAGTCCTCCTCGTATGCCCATCTTAAGGATGTGTCTTTTTGTTTATGATCTGGCAATGGCAGCATCAACAGGCTGAGAAAAGCAGCTCCATAATAGAAAGCTCATGTGAGACACAGGAGGGGGCGTTGGAATTTCTGTCTGTCCCTCCCTCACTGAAAATGCTAGAAACAAAAATATTACGGAGGCTATAGCTTTTGTGTGAAAGACCTAACAGTTCTTGGAGAGACTGGGTGTGTTGTGCCCTTTGTGTGAAGGAGACAAGAAGTGAGGTGGTTTAATTGCATACAGCAGTTCAATGGTTAATTAAGCTCCAACCGATGTCCTTGGTGTACAAATAGAATTTGCATATGTAAATGACAGGGGAAGTGGTATCAGCAGGTTTTCTTCTTTTATCATCTACTCCTTTAGGTGTATCTATGGGACCTTCTCTGAAACTCGCAGCCTGGGAGAAGCTGGTTCTGTCAGTTTGCGGTAACAGTGGCGTTGCTGATGGGTGAGACACAGCATATGCCAGCATCGGGTGGGTTTTGTGAGCACTTGCTTGGGCGGCTCTGGGGGTGGGTCCCCTTGGCTCACAAATGTCTGACCTGTATGGTGGATAATGGCTTCTGGCAAGATCTCAAAATCCTGTTCCCTAGTTTTCATGGCACTTCAGGAAGCTGTTACAGCAGTCTGCATGGATAATTGAGAGGTAATGAATTGCCTATGCTGACCAATGTTGTTATCGCAAATATATTATCGCTGTGCAGGAATGACTTCCCTGTTGTCAGTGTAGACGTGTCCTTAAATTCACCGTCCGTATCTTCAAGCAGTGTAATTCAGCACAGCTCTGCTAGTACCAGCAGAGCTAGGCTGTCCTACGTGGTGTAGGACAACAGACTTCCCTGGGTATGAGTTGTGTGCCTTTACATCTCCATTGTACAACATACAACTCGAGGCTGACACCCGGTGGCGCAGGGAAAAATTCTGCCATAATCTAAGAAGGCCAGGCAGTTGCTTTCCAAGTCTTGTTGTTAATTTCTGCCTAACCCTGCCTGGGAGCAGGGGGTGCAGTCAGCCAAACTGTTGTCCCCTTTGGTTAGTGCTATAGGAAACAGAGCTGTGCAAGAAGGCTATATATATAGGGGCTTCTCAACAGCCTTCCCTCCTTTGCTCAGTGTTGCATGTATGTTGCTTCTGTTTGCCTTTAACCATTTCCAAGCACTTTGCCAGGGCTAGAGCATCCTTGCAGCACCTCTGCAAGTGTTTTTTTAATGTTTGTTTACAGCCGGACAAAATTCAGCTCAGTCTCCTCAAAGGGGCATCTATCATTAGTGGTATCTTTCTCTCTAATTGAGTTTAGACAAAGATGATCAGCCTGGTTCCCACTGATCCTGAGTTTGGAGCAAATGTTGAGGAAATCATTAAGGGTTTCTGGTTTTCAGCATTTCTGGAAGTTGCGTGGCTGAATTTGACCTCTCCTCTTAAATGAGAGCACTCAGTTAAAAGTATTTTCTAAGAACCTGAGCTTAAAACTCTGAATGCTCTAATGACCAAGTCAAAACTACAGCACAGGGGTCTGGATTCTCAGTCCCCTGTGACTCACAAGAATGCAAACTCACTGTTCTCCTTAGGAGTCTGCTCAGTTTGATCAGATAGTTAGACAGTAGTAACTAACCCCTTGGAGACACTAAGATGCATCTATCCTGAAACAATTAAGTCTAAGGTAACAATGATTATCTAGATTATTACCTAACAGGCATCTAACTCTGAGCAAGGGAACATGCAAACAGCACTGATGAAGCGCTGCTTGTTCAAATGAATATTAGGATCTCCTGCGGTTTGGTTTCCACTAGACTTAAGGCAAAAGGATAAGCACACATGCCCAGCAGGAGGGAGCAGAGCTGCACAGAATGAAAGATTTGGATTTACTGACTACATTTCACATAATCCTATGGGATTTATAAGTAAATCCTACTGCATTGTTGTATTTGCAGTGTCTGACTCACCCTTTTCAAAGTGCTGTAAACATAGAGAATGTGACCTTTTATCTATGAGGCAAGGCATTGTATCTTAACTGACCCTGTTCCTCCTTGAAGGCTTTCTTTGGAAGAGGTTAATTATACCGACGTGTGCTCCAAACTGGAGTTGGGACTGGAGTAACATAGGGAAAACTTCTCCCTCTTCAGCCTGTGCTGTGCTGTCAAATTATCCTTCTCCTAATTGTGTTTACAAATCTCCTTTGAGTGTTGTCTACTGTCTTTGTTACTGCACTTATTAGCACATGCTTTAGGTTTTAAGGGACAAAATGCAGACGAGTATATGCATGGTGCAACTGTGGCTTTTTAAAACCCCAAATCGTTGCCTCTCAGGGTCTGGGAGGTGGCTTTGTGGATGTCTGCCACGAACTGCTCTCTGCCATTAAATGTCAGCTGCCGGACTATAGTAATCTTCTGCTGTGCTGGAGGATGGTGTGGGCTGGAAGATTTGTAGGGAGGCTGTTCTTGCTGTATTTGTTCTCCAGAACTCTCATCCCTGCAGTGTGAAGCAAATGTGTACATATGCTGTGGGGGTGTGCTGGCAGGCCCAGACTCTGGGCTGGGGTAACAAGACATGTAACAGCTCCGCTTGATAACAAGCAGTAAAGTTTCTATTGAAGCATCGGGTTTATTTGAGGCCTTGCCTTACTCTGTTTCTTCAGATTGCTTGTACTCCAGTTTTGCAGTAAGCACCACAGGTGTATTTTTGTTGCTGCTGAGTTTCTTTGGTTTGTTAGGTGGCTGAAGCTTTCTTTTCTTTCACTCATGTACATTTAGCATTAAAATGCACATACTACTACTAAAAAGTTTCTTTCCAGTCCCTACTGGAGTTAAATAGAGAAATGCCAATGAGAAGGCAAAGTAGGGCATGACAAGAGCCGAAAGATTTTGTTAGGATACTGTAAAATGACTAAAAATAAGTGAAAATCCCTCCTAAACTGTGATTCTTGCCTCTTTCTGTCATATTTAGCCTCAGCCTGAGCACAATGAGAACTGATGGTCTGTGAAGGAATTAAAAGAACTTGTGTAATACCAAAATGGTGCTGCTAAGCTCCGTCCTAACTACTGTCTGTCTCTCCTCTGCTAGGACTGATGTGTGCTAATCCAGATAATTCAGGTGCTTTTGCCTGAGATGTGCCTAAGTGAACTCTCTCTCTTCAAACCGCTACAGAATAAAGCCTCTGGGGATTGGTGAGAGGGTAATAGAAATGGAGGGATGTTGCGTGGCTGGTGGTGTTCTTAAATACAGACTTGTAGTCACCTGGATGACCCAGGGCATCCTGCCATTTTTGTTACACCAGAGGAAATGCTCCATCTTGATTTTAAAGTGTTGAGCAATAGGGACCTTGCGTTACTAAAGCTTTAGTGTTTAATGGCCCTGCTCTTTTTAAAAAAAATTGTACTTGAATTCCCCTCTAAACTTCTCTACTTTCAAATGCTTGAGATTGGCTTCTTACTCTGTAAAGTTTTGATTTTTCTCTGATTGTGGCTTGACCATACAAGAAACTTGACTTCAGGTGTCCACTGCAGGATCGAGGAGGGGAAAATTGTTAGGTGACAGCAGCCCAAGACAAATGCATCCTTCTGGTCCCCACTTCTTCAAAAAAAGAAGCTAACTTTGTAACAGCAAGCTTCATGCTGGGTCAAAAAAGATAGGGGATTGATTGTCTTTAGCCTCGAGCTGACAAATCTGACATAACCGCTTTGTCAAATGCCCTCGGTAATTCAGCAGAACTGTTACTGTATTCCTAGCTTGACTCATGTCAAATTTATACTGCTGGAAGACTGGACATACAGAGAATTCGGGAGTAGCTATCAGGAAAGCGCAAAGACTCACTCTACATGTCCCTGGCAGCATAAATGGACTAAATCTTTCATCTCCCTTTACGGTGCCATTGCAGCATTAAGGAAGGAAAATGAAGCCTGCTTTTTTTGCATCTTCAAGGCTCAGGTAGAAGTGTTTGGGAGGAGACAGCTGGAAACCTTGTGCTGTCTTATGTGGATCAGTAATTGTGTTTATATTGTGTATGCATCTTTGAAGCAAAGCTTCATCACCTGAGTATTCAATGTGATGCCTCTAGCCAGTCCTCGCTATGCACTGGAAAAAATGGAGGACTCTATTTTAGGAGCAGCACAACTCTCTACATCCTACAAATTAGACTCCTCTTCCCCTAAAAAGGCAAATTCGTTGTGTCATCCTTGTTTCTTTCTACCTTTCCTGCCACGTGAATCGAGACTTTTAATGTGAGACATCCTTCCCTAAGAAGGGGAAGGAAGGTCTTAACTCTGTATGCCTTATTTGTGAGGTCCATACTCTGACGCTTGCCCACCTCTACAGGTGTGCCTGATGTAAAGAGCATTCCAAGGGCTCAAAAGGGGTAGAAGAAATGAGATCAAAATATTTTTCTGGGTGTGTTCATAGACGATAAAGGGTATAGTAATGAGAAACAAGCCAGAGTTAATCCATGCTAAGGGTCTTTAATTGAAAGATATGGTCACCAATTGATCTGTTTCAGCATCTGAATCATCAAGAATGAAACTCTCGAAAGAGGAGATGCCAGGGAAGAACAGCATTGGGGTTGGCTTTGTGCAGCAGCTATCGAGCATCTGTACTTGGTTCAAGGAAGGTAAGGTTTTCAGATCTTGGTGTTGCCACGACAGTAGTTAATTTCCAAGAGTTGCAGGACATCAAGTCTAATGCATGATCCTTGATTGTATGTATATTGGGGTCCTTTAAAAACAGGAAAAGAAAAAAAAATACCATGAGGTATTTCTTAGGTAATACTCAAGATGGTGTTAAGTGATCTGTGTGTTCATTGGCAGCCCTTAATACCTGGCACATTGCACTCGCATTTTTAATCAAATTGAGCCATCTCAAGTACCAAAGCAATTATCAAAGCAAAGCAAGCAGCGAGCTGGTGGAAGGGCTGCTATGTCAGAATGCAACATCCGGTGCCTGATCTGGAGAGCATCTTTCTCACGACAGGGTTTGCGGACAATCAGCTTGCAGTAAGGCTCAGAGTACTTTGCTGGTGGTTCAGGATTAACTCCTCCGAGTTCCTTTATATACTTTTAAAAATAACTTCTCTTTTTCTCCACAATACAAGAAATCCCCTTGCAAGTGATCAAAATATGGTTATGGCACCCACAGCAAGAGAGTTGACTTAAACTAGGCTCCATAGCGATAGCTGGCGTTCTACAACAGTGTATTTTTATTGCTCTGAGCAATGTTTTTAATAATTGCTACAACAGCAAGTTTACTTGTATGACTGAAAGATTCTTTGGTAGTCACCAAACACAACTGGATCTTTAACTCGGAATGATCACAAAGACATGCCATTTACTATTCTTTTGGTTTTCCAGTACAGAGGGGCACTATTACACTCTATACTGTTAGCACATATTACTGTGCGTTATGCTAGTGCTAGTTAACAGGCCCTGTCAGGCTTTGACACCATTGGAGAAGCCTGTGAAGCGTAGGCCATAAACTCCTGGGTAATGTGATCATTCCACCTCTGAAAAACCTACAGGGAATGATGCAACTTGGCTTAGTATTGTGAAACATAAGCGTTTGGTGGGATTCCTTGCTACGCTTATTGGCAACCTCTGAACTGAAGGATAGTGGTTCTTAGGACTACCCTTTTTCATTACCTTGGCATTACAGATGAGGTCAATCTGCAAAATTCTGGCCCAAAACATAAGCCACCTTAAATTTTTACGCAAAGGAGGAGTAAGGGTTTTGGATCAGATCATTTATGGAGGTTGTAACTCAACACTGTTTCAATCCTGATCTGCAGAGATACTGAACCCTTTCTGCAACTCCTGAGGCTCTTGATTTGTGTCCATCTCTAGCTGGAACAGCAGCATTTGTGTATTATTCCCCAAGGAAAAGAAAGCCTGGTTAGTTAGAGACATAATTCATTGGCTTGCACTTACTGGGAACTTCATAAGCCATGAAGGTTGTGAATCCTCTGCACATAGCGACGATGTCTGGTCCGTAAGAGCTGAGGTCATTGACGGGTGTCCTGCTGATGGTGTATGTGATCTCCCTTGAGGGTTGTATTTGACCTTTCAGGTTCTAAACATCAAATAACATCATTCAGCAAGATCAGTGCTTTAAGCCATTTAATGCTATGCATATTTCTAGTTCTGGAATGATGATTCAGTGCTTGGTGTTTTACTCAAAACTGTATTTAGCACAGTCTTTTAATCCACTGCGTGACTATGGGACCATTAGCAAGCCTGGAAGACAGCTCCTATGGCAGATCTTTCTAAGGGAGTCAAGGTGGAAGGAGGCTAGAGAGAACTGGGGACTCAATTAAACAGCCGAACAGGAAAAGAGTAGTGCAGTCAGTATTTTAACCCAGACCTCCTACAAAAGTATTTCCCTGTCACTTACAAACCTCTCATCCTAGAGGTACTCAGGTTGTAACTTGGCTGAATGAATAGACTTCTCCTTCCATGCTTCCTTCTAAAATGGGAACCAAAGAGGGCAGTAGCAACACTTGGCAGATCCATTTATGCTAAAATTATTTGCAAGTAGTGCTTATGACCTCTTTGAGAACTCTGTTTTAGTAGGACAGTTTTTTCTGAACTCCAGAGTACTTTGTTTCAAGTGAATTTCAAATATATTTTCCTACTTGAGTGCTTTGTTGTCTGGATGCCTCTATTTTCTCTTATGACCTAGGCTTCCTGCTGGTTTGTGTATCTCATTATTCAGCTACAGCCACAGGACTCCTGTTCTGGCTCATACAATTAATGTGGAGGAAAGGCTGTTGACTACAGAGATGCTCTCTTATGCCCTCAAGGAAAATGGAGGTCTGAACAATAGCATTTGCAAAGCAATGTTCCGAAATGAAAAATGCAATTCTGTATTCAAATGACTCGGAACTATTTTTAGATATTGCTATCCCAAAATAATTAATGCCATTGAAGGTTTCCTAATGTGAACTGTTTCTTAGCAACCTGCAAACCTAAACTTCCTCAGAGAAAACGTAGCTGGGGGCAGGTGATGCACCTACTCTTTCTCTTTTGAAAAACCATCCCTGTGGCAAATCCCCAAGCCACATTATTGTCCAGACAAACAATTCTGCCACTTGTGAAAATCTCATCCTCTCGAGAAAGAAAAAGCACAGTTAAGAAACAGCTTGAAGAACTCCAGGGTAAAGACACACTTAGCAGGAATGACTGGGATTGACACAGGTTTTCAAAATTATGGCGGAATTTTATCCAAGGGCTGCTGAAAGCCCACTCCAATATGCTTCCTTCTTGCTGGTAAGCAAGGAGTTGAGATAAGCTTCAGGGGGCACAGAGATGCACCTTAATACGAGCGAGCCTGGAACTATAGCTAGAGGTGAATGTTTGTGCTCAAGCCTGCACTTATGTAACTCTCCCCTTTTTCTTCCCTGCCATGCCTTTAAAGCCGGGGCTTTTATAAGGACTCAGCTCTCAGACTTCAAGAGAAGCCAGTGTCTACAAAAGGTTAGTATGCTGAATGCGGAGATAATTTTTAAAATGTCTGTGCTAATTCTGTGGGCTGAACTTGTGCTAATATGGTGCTTGCTTCTTTTGAAAAAGTTTTGGAAGCTTGAAATCTTATTTAAGCTTTTTTCTCATTACTGGATTATTTGTTCTTCCTCAATTAGAGCTGCCTAAAAAAAAAATTTTTTTAGCCTGCAAAAGATGTGAGATTATGAAGAGTACCATGCCAAAAACCTAAAATCTCTAAACATAAAACAGTATTAAGAAGCAACCAATCTAAATCTTTTAAAACATTATAAAAATAAGCTAAGTGATCTACAACATCAAAAAAACCCATGAAAATCCTCCACTGCAAGCATCTGAAACAGGGTACTCTAACCCTTCAAGGGCTTCAAATTATGTTAACATAAAATGCCATTGAAATTGATACAACTTCATAATCAATGGGGTGATCTAAATGGCTTTTAAAGTAACTATTGGTTTAAAAGCTTTTGAAAATAGCAATGTCTCTGACATCAGTTTACTTTGCATTACTGTACAACTTTACAAGGGACTGCTCCTTTTGAATCTTACCCTGTTCCCTTGAGCCAGACTGGGGAGTGCATCAAAGCTAGGCATCACCCTTCTGTTCATGACGGAAATGTAGCAAGTTCCCTCTGGCAGCATTTTGGTTGCAATAAAGCCCTGTAAAATAAAGTTATTGACAACTAGGAATTCAGTTTTTCAATAACTAAGATTGGAATAAAGTCTGTATTAAAAAAAGGAATAAATGCCGATAGTTTTTACCCCCAAACTTAGCCTTAAAACATGAAGAATAAAGAAACAAGTCCTGTATTTTGGTGGGCTTTATAGGAGCCAGTCTCCTTGTACATTTTCTGAAAAAGCATGCTCCTTGCCACTCACCAAATCGTAGTTCCAAACGGTTCTCCATGATGTACCGGGGCCGTTTTGCTCGATAGTTGCCACATGCCATTCCCTGTTGATGGTCAGAACTTGGAGGCCTACATTAATGGTGATAAGCCTGTTGGTGAAATGCGTACCCTGATCCTGAAACTAGAAAGCAAAATGAAACAACGCTTTTAGACTTTCAAGTTAGTCAGTTACCTCCCTAAAGCTTTAGAAAAATCACTGCTATAATAGAATAATGCTGGCACACAGGGAGTGCCTTTAGTGACCACAGTATTTTCAAAATGACAAAGAATTAAGGCTGTGGCATTCTCGAGTAGCTGTAAGAATTCTTTTGATAGGAATCAGAATGAATAATTTCTGTATCTTTACAACTGCCATCTGGTGGGTTTAGAGTTTTATGCATAAAAAGTTTTAGATTGCTTTCCTTCAAAGGGGTGGGGAAAGAAGCAAGGAAAACTCGAGGAGCGGGGACTATAGAAACAGCAGCAATGTATGTGTCACTTGGTCGCTATACTCACGTAAACAGAAAGGGCTGGAGTCAGCAAGAGTCCAAGAAGGACGGTAGTCACAAGCTGAAATGAAAATCGAAAACAAAAGTGTAACTGCAGGTCTGGCTGACAAATCTGGTCGAGAGAATCCTAGTGCCTTTTTCTTAATCTGGTGTTTAAGTCTACTCCTTGTATCCTTTTTTGCTTTCATACTGGAATGACAATAGTCACCTAAAGTGAGTTATCCTTGCATTACCCTAGAATAGTGCAAACTAGACACATAGTAGGTTGCTTTAAGAGCTGAGTCTACAGTTGCTTCTGGGACCTGTACAGTCATATACAGATACTTTACAAGAATGAGGGGAAGGAATTTAAATTTCTTCTGCTTTGGCATTACAAGAAAGCAGTTGCTCCGTTAGTGCATTGCTCCAGTTTTGCAAAAGCATTGACAAAAATGGACATGGATTAGGCTTCCTGCAGATTGAATACCGTATACTTAAACCTTTTAAAAAAAAAAATCCATAGCTCTTCATCTGACTAGATTAATAGGGTCTGAGTTTTTCGCTCTGGAGGAGAAACATCTCCCCAGAGAATACCTTTTTGCTATAGCGAGACATTGGCACTTCTGAGAGAGAAAGGCAATGGTTTTGAATCAAAGTTTTAGTTTATAAGAAAAAAAGCATTCATACTCACAGTGAATTTCATCTTGACTGCAGAGCTGATGCTAGTGCAGGTAGAATGAACGATGTGAACCCTCCACCTTATATATGATTTCTGAATTAGGTGTGGAACAGCTAAGTGTTGAAATAAAATTATTTTATAATTTGTATCCCTGTCTGCACGTCACTGAAAATTATTTCCTGCTGTAACTACTTCATAAATATGGGGATTTTACTTCTGCAAATTTTGACCTGCCAGAGTCTGTAATTATCAGATAAGAGTCCATTTGCAGGGAAAAATTAAATACATTTTATAGTAACTTTGACATATAGTAATTACTTTTGAAAATTCACATCAAACTTAAGACCAGAGATAGCCTAAGGTTTTTAAGAAAAGCCTTACAGTAGACAAAATAAGAGCCTTTGCACCTTCCAAAATGTACCGTACATTACCATGTAACCATAGGGTCTACCAAAACATATGGCCCAAATACATTGCCACTGAAAATTGTTTTACAACAAATAGGCAGTTCAAGCTGGAATGTTACATACATATGCAAGTCTGTGGGGGTCTCTGTTACTTTAGGTGGCAACAGTATTTTTTTTTCACCTTGCCTCAGCTTATTTTCTGAGGTGATGTAAATGCTTATTGAAAGAGGCAATCATTCAGTGAGGGAGGTTTTTGAATACTTGGGTTTTGTGTCAAGTTGCTCAGTTTCATTTTGTGTGCAACCCGAGTATGTGGCAGAGAATCACTGTAAAGATTCCAAAATTACTTTTCAACAGGAATTCAGCACATTACTAAAAAACCATTTTTTTTTAATATGTAAAATCACTTCTAACCAGTCCTGCAAGGGCAATATTAAATTAAATCTGGTCTCGGTTTCACTGAGTCGAGTCTGCAAGTCCAAAGGGACATTTTTGATACATACTGTTATGCTAAATGGTGGTTATATTCTTGGTTCTTCACAAGCAGCAGCACTTGCGTGGAAAAAACCGTAGGTTTGTGCGCGTGCTCTGAGGGCAGACCGCACTCACCGTCGCCCGCTTGTGGTGCCGCTGGGGAGAGGAAAAAAAACCCGAAGCGAAACATGGAGAAAACTCCCTACGCAGCCCGACAGGAATTAACCCTTTGAAGGAACAAAAGAGCTTGGTTTTGCTGCGGTGCGGGAGAACTGCGGCGGAGGGCAGGAGAAGAGCAGCCCTGAGGTGGAGGCGGGCGGGAGGGCTCTGAGGCGCCACTGGGCGCGTGACGGGGAGAAGCATAACGGTCGGGAAAAACGGCGGGAAAACCCTGCTGAGGCGGCGGCGAGGGCTGGGGCTGCTGCGCCTCAGTGACCTTGGCAGCAGCAGCCCTGGCACATTTAGGTCATTCCAGCTTTATTAATTTACAGTTGTTGAAGTATTTTTTTCCCAAAAGACTGTTGTTTGATCTGCTGTTGGTGTCTCCAATGAGAATATCTATTTTTGTGTTTAAAAAAAAAAAACCTACTTCCCTCAGAAATCAGGTGCTCTCGGCATCCTGAATTTGTCTTAAAATACATGAGGGTATTCAAATACATTTATAAGATTATATTACAGCTTTTTAATTATACTCAAGTCACACTTTTGAACTTCTTTCTGTCAATACAGTTTTTCAGGTGTTTTTAAATGTAAATGCAGTTGAATCTTCATCTTCTGCCTGCTGTGGGATAGGAGAAAAACAGAGCAGTAGGATTTAGGATAAAATCCTGTGACTTTGTAGCGCTGATGTGGCGTGCTGATGGGTGGCCCTCAGAATTTAAATTACAATTTTAATGAAATTAGGGAAGGTGAAGATCTGGTATCTTCCAGACAGCCTGAGTTACTGCAGGAATCGTTGTACATCATGGAAATGGTATTTAGTGGGAAAGCTCAGGCCTCATCCTTGTTGAGAAGGATCTTTTCTTGCAAGGTAAGCAACTCCAATTTTCTGCACTGTTAAGAATATGTATTGCTGTACTTACGTGGACATTTTGAGTCACAGTAAGAGTAGTAAACTCTTCAGGTTTACTAGAGTCTTTGCTGTCATGTCTCTGCTTAGCAATCTCTTTTTGAGTCTTGTTCTCTTCCTGATTGTTTTAAACCTGAATCAATTTAAATTTGAATAACGAACATTGTGCGATGTAATAACATCCCAATTAGAGCAAGAAACCTGCCAGAATGTAATATTGCAATTAAATTCCTATGGTCTGGAAGAAGCAAATACTTTGCTTCATTGATTCAGTAGTAGTTCCCTGTCTTCTGTTAAGTTTTAATCATTACTGTAGGACACATGGTTAATTTAAGCTTTTCAGGGAATAAAAAAAAAAGCTTGGAGATGTATTAAGCATCACAGTGTGTAATATTGTGGTAAAAATGGGAATCTATGTGCATGAGGTTAAAGTAGTTTTGCAAGAAGCTGGACCTTGTTGCAAATGTCTTGTGCCCTCTAGCTGAAATTTTGCCCTTAAATGAGATGGTGTTGGAGCAGGCGTTGTCCCTTGCCAGAAGCATCCGTGCCCTGGTATTCCCTGCCAAGGGGACGTGGGCTCTCCGGTTTGAGCCTGGCAGAGCGCATCCCTGTTTCCCTGCCTGGCTGCTGCCCTCTTTGCACGCAGGGCTGTGACAGCTGGGGCTGTGTTGTGCTGTACCACGGGCCCTGCTCAGGTCAGGTCCCTGCTGCCTCAGGGGAACTTTAAATCATCATCTGTTAGAGTCTGGCCCGTAGCCTTCAAGGATTCGAAGGCCCCCAGAAAGACATTTCCCAGTGACGTGCCATCGGGTAAGTGAAGAGAGCTGTGCCTGTTTTATCTCGGGGAAAATGTAGTGTAAAGTTGGAAAAGGAGAGAAGATTCTCTCCAGAAATTCCCAGGGAAGTCAGACAGGAACTTTGATTAAATACTGCGACCGTATGGTTGCTTTTCTTTGGAGGTGCTGAAATATTTTTGGGTGCAGTTTTGCTTTGGTTTTAATATCAGTTAACTATTCAAGACCCCAAAACCATTTTCCTGAACAGAACAGGCTGCTGCATCCTTTATTTAGAGTAACCCTTGACTGTTCCTGAATGGGTAAAGTGTCTCTTAGAGTAACTCCTTTCAAATGCCAACAAAAGGGCCTCTGAGCAAGGAGGGAAGGTGAATTCTGGTATTTTCCAGACAGTGTTACTGACGTGATCGTTTCAGATGAAGAAACCAGTCCCAGCCATTTTGCCTTAGTTTTGGCCTAACTATGATTTGATTCTTTCAAATTTCCAACTGCGCTTTTAATTGGTTAGGGTATGCTTTTTTGCTTCCTGTGTTAAACATTTATCAAACATTAAGTAACATCTGTGTTCAACTCCAGACTGCATTTAATACACATATTAATTCTGTTACTTGTGGTTTGGTTTCTGGGTTGATCAGAGCAATAGTGCATCTATCTATTTGTAATTGGCCATGTTGCATTGCAATGCTTATTTTTAAAACATTGTAGTACTTAGCATGTTAATAAGAAGTTAAAAATAACTCGGATACGCTTATTTCTAGAAATCCGGACTTCAGACCATATTATCTTAACTATGGTTATCCAGTAGGTATAGCACCATTTGCTTTTAGTAGTGATGAATAATTGCATAAGGCAGCATGTGAAATCTCACTGGGAAATTGTACAGGATGGGGTTTGAATGCCAAAATTGGGATTTTGCAAGAACGCTAGTTTAGCAGCTTGTCTTTGGAATTGCTTCCACTTTTTTAAAGGGTTAGTAAAAACACAGCACAGACCAATGTAGGTTGATGATAAATTTTACTGAGACAGAACAGCCTCCACGCAGAGCAGAAGAGGAGACAGATAAATGATTGAAAATGTGATCAAGAGAAGATTATCAAGGAGAAAAATCTTGTTCATGGGTACGCAGTTCTATGAATTTTCTTCCTCAAAACTTTGTCAGGAATATTTACAGTAGTGGACGGGCACTTCATTAATCTTAACTTTGAAACATGAAACATCTTCCATTAAGAAGTTTGATCCTGAAAGAAAAGGAAAAACTGATTAGATAAGGACTGAGAAAATAAGAGAACAATGTAGCTGAAGTTCTTCCACCATAATGTTGGAAATGTACCAGGAAATGCCATTTAAAAACTGAGCTGCATCTTTCTAAACTTATACTACAAGCAACTGTTAGTGCAATCTTTTTAGACAAATCTAAGCTGCAAATTGAGTTTTGAATCCCCAAATTGTGCTGTGGCAGCACCAGTGGTAGCTAGGTATTGTATATGCGTGGAGTTGCCTAAAAAATTCAGACTCGTGTCAACACCTAGAGCCCAAAACCCTCCTGAAAAGGCCTAGTCTCCAAGTTGTATGCATAAGAGGGACAGACCTGCTTTTTTTTCTCCTTACGTAGGCGTTCTCTCATTTATAAGAAGTCATACAAAACCACAGGATTTCAATAATTAACTTGCTCATCTTCACTTAAATCTCTTTCATCCTTATTTGTACTCTTGTTAATCTTTATTTTGGTATGCAGAATGCTGTTACTAGTATACTCACCAGCAGCTGGGTAAGCAAGGTAAGCGGGAATTCCTCTGCACAGAGCTTGAATGAGTTTTCCGTATGGGTGCAGACTTTGGAGTCTGTTTATTGAGATAATGAAGCGATTCTCTCTGGGTGGAAGTTGAAGACTGGGTCCCTAAGCATCAAAGAAGCAAACCCAGAAACGAGCATTTAGAAAAACGAAAAATGGAGTTTGGAGTCTGTACGCACATCTCTGATAATGGAGAAGGGGTTATTCAAGTGCGATGCAACTTCTGAAAGACAGAACTCTTGGAGTGGCTCAGCCCTGCTGAGAAACTTGTCTTCAGTTCTGGGAGCCTTTTCCCCTCTCTGTGTGTAGGGACCGAATACTTTTCACAGGCAGTTGATTAGCTTTCTCACTGCTTTCATTCACCATCCTACCTCGTGTCCATGAGGTGGTGCAGGAAGCCATTTATCAAGGGAAACGCTCCTGTCCATTTTAGCAATGATGCAGGTGTTTTTTGGAAATACCTTGGTTGCAACGTAGCCCTATTAACATAAAAAAAAGCTTTTTGTTGCAAGCATTATACAATGAAAGATAAGTGGGTTGCCAGAGAAGCACTGGTTTAAAAAAAAAAAGGCTTTATACAGTACAAATAATGATAAGGAAGGAAAATATTGTTTTTTCAATTATGTTGCCCAGGTAAATGTCATGGAGGCTGGCAAGGGACTTTGGTGAAAGGTAAATTGCCTTCTCCAGTAATGCCACATTAGACTGCTCAAGTCAGGTGAAGGAATTCACTGCTGAAAATAGCAGTGCAGCATACAGTACAGCAGATACAACAGAACGGTTAAATGGGAATGTTTTTAAGCATCTCCTCTAAAGTCTTGTTAAGTTTTGTTGAAGCTTAGGTGTTTTTCAAAACCCTTTTGGTTATTTTCCTTTTTTTTTTTTTGAGCAATGGTGGCAGCCACTTACAGTCTTGACATCCCAGACAGATTTCCAGGTCTGAGAGTCCTCATTTGAGTCGGTGCTGACCCCAGTGTCGGTGAAAGAGTGGTGCGAGTTTTCACCATGGTGCCCCTGGAAGTCTGTCTTGCCGTTCTGATTTTTGAAAAAGATTAAAGGGGGTAAGGGTTTAGGTTTGTGGATTCCCCATAGTCTTTCAATCAATAAAGCGATAGCTCTATAACCTTGCTTTGGAAAAATATTGCTCTTAGAGGTAAGATTAAAGGGGAGATAATTTCTGGCCTTAGGGGAGGCTGGGAAGGCATTAGTACTGTTGTGTCAAACCTTACATTTAGGCTTTACCTAGCCCTGGTTTTCACGTGTCTGATGCATCCACCTTATGAAAACAGACAAGCTTTAACATTCCTGATCTCCCCCCCCCCCCCCCCCCCCCGCCATGCTTATTAGACCAGGTGGAAAATAAGACATTGTTTCGTTTAAGTACTGGAGGATTTTCTTTAAAGTTAAACACTAAACCGGATGTTCCGAGTCAAACTTGCTAGAAAAATTTCTAGGAAAAGGAAAATAATTCCTTATTGTTCTTTCCCCAGCAGGAACTTGCAGGCAGAGTTACTTACAGTATTTCTCTGTATTTTGTGGTCAGATCCTTCATGATAATATTTGTTTCTCTCCACACAATTTTTTCAGTGTTCATGCTAATCTCAGGACAGACTTTGTTGATTTCATATCTAGCAACTGTCTTTTTCCTTGATATCGCAAGCACTGAAACATTTTCTTTGATATAAAAAAAAATGCAGTTTCCTGCTAAGTATCAGATTTTAAAATGCAGCTTTATTTTCAGAAACATATTTTTTCAGAGGCTATAGCTAAAGATGACTAGTCCTTATGGCAGCAGTGTATAATTGCATGTAGTTCTATACTTACCCTGTTAGCAAGAGCTGGAGCCAGGAAAACTCCAAGAAGAGAAGCAATCAGAATCTGAAATGAATATTTCAAATTCAAAGCGTTTTCACATAGTGACTGCTTATCTTGCATCAAGTTATTTGCTGTCTTAAAATAATTGACTTCCTGTTTAACTTTGTGTACGTGCTCAGCACTTTTCTGAAGTAGGGTCTAGAGGAAGAGTATTTAAATATGCAGAAGAACTTTTTGTTAACAAGCTTTCATCGGATCATCAATTCATATAAATAACTCTTAAACTCAGCAGTATACTTTGCATAGGTAAGAAGATCATTTAAACACAGTAGGTTTTAAAATATGTCCAGCCCCAGCTCAGTAAACTCCTTGGAAGAAGGTGGTCTGAAATCTTTTGTTTAAAAGAGTGAACTTCTCGCCCTGAGCTTTTGATTTCAGACATGGAGCAGATCCATGCAACATGCATGTGCATGTGCACCTATTGTGAAGAGTTGGAATACAGGTGCGCAGTACAGCTCTGTCCTTGGAACACAGCAGAAATGGGACTTGAGCATCCCCATAGTAGATTTCTTGCCTCTGAATACAGGGCTTATAGTATAAGGGTAGGCACGGTCATTTTTGTTCAGAAAAATGTAATGTAAAACACGTTGTTACCCCTTTATAAAATAATACAGTTTCAGTGACTCGCATGCTACTTCTTGCTCAGAATTCTCTAGCATCAAAACTGCTGCTGATTTTTTTGAGATTTAATATTATGATGATAAATTCTTTTGTAATAATAATTATTGTGAACAGTTGTTCTCTTGGAGACAATCCCTCTCATATTGAATCAGTCACAAATTTCATCTACTTCAAAGAAGGATTTTTATGAGAAAGATCCAAGTGTGACTCAGAGTATTTAGCACTAACATTTTGGAATTTATCCTGTAACAATTTCAGGCTGCTGTAAATACCCCTGCTTCACAGTCATGCATTTGGAGTCTTTCCTGTCTCGTGGTTCTTCTGTGCTCTCATCAGACAGCTGTGCCATAACTTTATATAACTGGCTGAGACTGTTGTCTTGCATCTGAGTTGTGAATGAGAGAATATTAGCCTTTCAACGTTTTACATGGGCGTCTCACCCTTGTAACAGGGCACTTCTCTCTTTCACGTTTGAGTAGGCATATGGAGTGAAGTTGCTGCCAAAAGTGAAATTTCACCCGTGCAGTCCCGACCCATTTGGCAGTTTTACCCTGTAATCCCTACATAAATCGGTAGTAGCTCGCTAGGTGCCAAGACAGACTCAAAATAACTTAAAAACTGTCCAGCTTTAACAGTTTTATGAGAAAGTGATAGATATACTTACCGTGCACTTCATTTTGATGGTAGGCGAGGCAAGATCTGCTGGTAATTGATGTGTACTCTTACTTTTTATACAGTAATATCCCAAAGTTAAATCTTAAAATGGATTTACCTTATTGGCATATGCCCTGTGTTCACGGAATCGTGACGGGTTTCCTGGGGAAGTGTTCTGATAAGAGGAGGCTTTGATACCAGCCTAATTGAATTCATTATATACAGGAAGATGAAAGAAAACTCGTCATGGTAAGTTCAATGTATTTTATAGTTACTTTTACTTAAAATTTAAAAAATTAGAACCAGAGAATAGATGCCTAATAAAACTTGTAGTGACGCTTTGTGCCTACGTGGCAAAGGACTCGGCCTGATACTGTATCCATAGCTGATACCACCTTTAAGTCAACGGAGGTAGTAATCTTGCTATGTTAAAAATGTTAAATCAGTCCCCGGAAATCATGAGGTTGGTTCTAAATCATAGGAATTACTGCGTTCTTTTGTTAACCTTCCTTTCTGAGCTCGTTCAGTTAGGATCTGCTTTCCAGTCTTCAGGCATGGCCCCTGTATCTTCAGAGAGCCTCTTCACGAAGATAGCACCTGATTATGGACTAAGGGCTAATTCTAGAAAGGGACCATAAACTAGGGAGCAAAAAATGAGTAAGGGAGGAGCAGTAACAACAGGCATTTTATGTCAACTGTTATTTAGAAAGTAGATTTTAATCTTTCTCTGAATTTGAGAATTGTATACAGAGGCACAGTGTAAGAGCTTATTTGCCTTGTTTGCTGCAGAAGCTTTGCAAAACATTTAGTTTTTTTAATTGGCTGGTACAGCTGTCTGAGTCTTTCTGCCCAGGAATAGTGTCCATTGCTGTTTAATAAATTGAGATAGAGAGCCTCAGATAATTTGGATTTGTTTCTTGGCCGTGCCTATTAGAGAAGCAGCACTTTCAGAGGTGCTCATTTATATACTCCAAAAGTGCTGCTTATTTAATAGCAGCTCTATCAGTCCCTCTGTATACTAATTGTGCACTTCACTGTAGTTCAGTACGGGTTTGCACTCTTAAGTTCCCTTTTTGTTGCCAGAATGGCACGATGGGGACTCGGTGTCATTATAAACTAATGTCTCTGAACTAAGTTCTCTGCTGTCCTCAGTTGCTGAGGATCATTGTTGCAGGTGTTATTGGAAAAGCCAGGGAATCTTACTTTAGTTGAGAAGGTGAAGCTCAATTCTCGTTTACACCAGTCAGGGCCACACTCTTTCTGCTACTAACTGATGCGTTGCTCGACGACGTGAGTGCAGAGGAGGTATAGCAGTCTGCCAGCCCTGTGAGCGGACAGCTCTGTTTTTCATCTATTTTGCACTCACTTTGCAATTTACACGAGGCGTAAAATATGGTGAATGAACCTAATAAATTACTAAGGGAAAAGATTTACAGTTCTTCTAATCGGACTGATTTGTGGATGCCAAATGGAGACAGGTATGTCCTTAGCCTCCAAGATCCAAAATACACATAGAAGTCTTATTTTGTATGTCACGAAATCCTTTCATAGTCTCTGGAAATTTAATTAATCAACTTGGTCTCAAGAAAGGCATTGAGAAACTGAACTGTATAATGCTAATCCCTGCGGTGTTGTTAGCAATGAGTTGGAAAGCAGTTTTGTCCTTTTCTTCCAACAACCATAGCCAATTTGGCCATTACAGTAATGTGTCACACTTGGAAGCCTGTATCTCCAAATCTTCCATCAACTTCTGATTACTGGAGTAGTTTGTATGGCAAACACACGCAGCTAGAGCATTTGACATTAAGAACAGCTTACGAAACTAACGACAATAGTAGAAGCCAGGAAAAAGGGCAGAGAGGAGTGCTTTTACTGTATAAGATTCTGTTCTTTTTCCAGTACAAGCTTGTCTCTGTCTCATTTTTAAAGCTCTGCTCAAGGGATTCTGTTTCCGTCCTAAATTCGTGTACCGCTGTGCAGCAAACTCCCGATGCTAAGAGCCGCTCCAGTTTTAACCCCCTTCTCAAATTAGTGTTTCATTTTGTGCACATACTTAAATTTTCCACGTGTTTTTCTAGGCCTTACTGTCTAGCAAGAATAAAACTGCTGAAATTCTTTCTGGATTCATCCTTGAAGCTTGATTTATTATTTAACTACAGAACGTGATTAATTCTGCTTGACCTGTCCTTGTGCCACACAGATTTTTCTAGCCTGTGTCACCCCATCTTTATCTAGTGTGTGAAATGCCCAGCTGAATGCAAATGGAAGCACAGAGAATTTTGTTGATTTTTTGAGGTGTTGCTTCATTCTTTACTTTTCTCCCACTACCTGCTCACTCCCTGATAAAGTAAATGTTTATGAAAAGTACCTGGAAAAAAAAAAACCAAAACGTGAGTCACTGGGGGAGTTTATTATGATAGTATAATCTGACCTTAACTTGATTGAATCCGTCTCCCTTAAGTGTTGACATTCCTGTTTGGTAATCGGACTTGAGCTGAAATTGTATAATTATTCTTTTCATTTGATGTTCAAGGTTCTTTTGTTTAAATGCTTTTTAGTGGATGACAGTGCCAAATAACGGGTCAAATTCTTCTGGCAATTTTACTTATGTGGATTAAAAGTCTGTAGCTTTATCATGTTTCATCAGGGTAAATTAGAAGGTATTTGAAAATATTTGGCCTTATGAAAATAACAGAAATTAAGTTTCCTGTGACGATAAAGGTTGCTGCGTTGTAACAAGGCATGACTTGTTCTGAACAGTACTCAAATGCCATTTTCTGCTGGCTTCCCTGATAGGACCGATCTGACTGCAAGTGAGCAGTTGAGGAAAAAGTGATTTTATTTGGGGAAAAGTTTGAGAGTCTTCACTTAGATCAAAAGCGTCCAAAGCAAGAAGACTACTTTGAGAAATGTGGGCATCATTGTGAAATTTCACGTTCACCTGAGTCGTGGCTTCCTCAGCTGAACCTCACTCTGCCAGAGGACTGGGGAAAGTGAAAGTTGTGTGCGTGGAAATTAGAGCAGGTTATAGCCCTTCTTATGCAGCTCTTTACTTCAGTTGCTTGATATAGAAGGGCGCTTAGAGGAGTCTTGGTGTAGTCATGGATAGTCTGGCCTCCGAGTGCACGTGTGCTGATTTCAGATGTATTCCTGGGAGATGTGTGATTAACTGTGGGGAGAAAGTCTCCAAAAAGCAAGGCTTTCCTAGTGGAAGTTTATCTAGGCTTTGCCCGAGACAGCTAGGAGTATGTTCTCTCTTGCAATAATGTTAATTAGTCAAATGCTTTTTAGAAATTAATTTTTGGCCTTGTCTGATCAGATCAGCAAAATTCAGCCTGTCCAATGTAAGCTGAAAATCATGAGATCGCAGCTATTGTCGTAATTCTCCTTCACTAAATGACTGATTTTGCGTGTTGTTTTGCTCTTACCTGGGCCTAAGCATATCAATGCTTAAGACAGCAGAAGCTCCTGCTTCTTGGGTGTTTTCTTGAAAGAAATGAGTATATGAAGACATAATGACTAAAGGAAAGTTAATTTAAGGTTTAGTTTAAAAGCATTTAAAAATTACTAAAGCTTTTTGTTTTAGCTTGTGGTGCCTGGGTCCTGTTAGATTCCTGCTATGAAAGGCTTATTTGACTGCTGGAATCTACTCTGAGTATTTCTGACGTATCTGTAATCTTAGAAACAAAGAATCTTTTGAGAAGAAAGGAGAGTGCCAGCTTTCAAGAGGAGGGTAACATCAATCTAATCTAGTTAGTCTAATCTAACCGTGGTTGTCACAATTTGATACCTGTTTATATGTATTCTGGTATTGCTTAGCAGCACAGCTTTGTTACACTTGAGATAACATTTTCTGTGTGGAAATAAGCGGAATAAAGCCAATGCGTGCAATTTCCTTTTTTTCATTGGGGCCTGTTTGTTGAGGGAGATTTCCATACAATCTCTTTCACCTTTTTTCTGATGACCGAGATAACAAAAATGTGTTGGCTATTAGTTTGAGTTCTTGTTTTAATAGAAGGGAATAGGCCTCAATTATGACTTTCTAGCAGAAAGTAGAGTGCAATTTGTCAAGGTTCCGGCACTGGCTGACAGGGAGTCACAGATGAGGAGGAGTCCAGGCAAGGTCACAGTCATAGGAGAATAATTCTTGTGGCAATATCATGTGGTCATTGACATTTTCATAAAATGCAGAAAACAGCGTTAGCTTTAAAGAAGGAATCCCTATCCTGCTCCTTTTGTCTTGCGACCTTGTGTGAACCCCACATCCTCTGAATTTCACGTCACTCCTTTGTATGCTGAGGAGGCCAGCAGTTACCCAGGTTGTCTTGTGAAGCGCAATTGTTATTCCGAATTATGTCACTAATTTCAATGCATGTGTTACATTCGTCATGGTAACTGATCAGAAATGAGTAGCACTTCTTGTTAAGAGTTCATGCGTATATTAGATGGAAGAAATGGCTGAAAAATTGGTCTGTTTGGTGGCTGGCACGTAGGCCACCGTGACATAAGTACTTCTTTCCAGGATTTGTCTGCAGGCTATCAAGCTGTTAGGGATTATATTTCGGAAGACAAAATGCAGTTTGTATGAACAAATAGAGTTATTCCTGATGCCGTTTAACTCTGGACAATATCCTGTTAAATATTTTAAAAATGGAACTAGCAAAAGTGGGAACTCCTCTGGAGTTTAAACCAGTAAATAAAAGCCATTTGTGGACTGATTGATTTTTACAAAAGCTTTTAACGTATCGGGGTCAGGTTATCTGTGCCAACCCAAAATTCAGATATGAGGCTTAACACAGTGTGGCATGTAGATATGGACTTGTTCGAGTCACGAAGAAAAAGTCCTGTCAAGTGTTTCCCACACCTCCAGCAAGATATAAAAGTTGAAGGTCTCTGGGATTTTCTTGCATTCTTACTTCCCGCAGCCTCTTGTTCTTATCTGAAAGAAAAATGAACGGATTTGTGAGTATATCCATTTTTATTGAACTTGTATTGTTCCTTATTTTTAAAAACAAAAGGATAGAGAAGATGATGCTCAAGTAAGTGGTACAGTACTGGGACTAATATGGTCTGTGTATTGTTTCGTTGGGTTGTTCAGTGGGAAACTTGTGTTTCTTGGGTGTGCAGTAATCCCCTTGGAGTCAGGGGAAGCATCATTTGAGCAGAGTGTAGAACTTGATTACAATTCAGAAGGGGGATTTAGTTGTGATTTAATAACTACAGTTGTAGAGACAAATCAAGAAGTAGCATGGTATCAAGGAGTGTGACTTCTGAAAAAATCCCAAAAATTAATGGTTGTCATGCTCCTTTTTCAGCTACAGGCAAAAGAGCCTAATAGCAAGAATTTTACAGTGAAGAGTTGTAATTGTTTTCAACTAATACATGGGTTAGGTGGGTAATTTTTCAAACTGATGCTACAGCTGCTTCCCTCAGCTAGTGAACTGTGGTGGGTTTTTTATGGCACTGCCTGGTGTTTCTGAGTGAGAATGCTTACTCTTTTTACAGGCTGCAGTTCTCGTTTTGCTGGGAGTCTTTTGGACTCAGACTTCTGCACTGGAGGTAAGGAGACTGCTAAGCCTTCTAGTGCAGGTATTCATTTAAAATGCATTAGATTCCTGAGCAGCGGGTGAATATAACAGGAAGAAGCACAGAAGAAACTAACAAGATGCTTATTGCCAAGCATAGAGAAAAATAGCATTTGCCAAAAGTGACAGTCATATAAGCCAAAGAGGCAGTTCTGTGCAGGCGTGTAGTAACAAGAAATCAGGGGGGCATAGGTCCCCTTAGCTCAAGCTAAAATTTGGAGACTGTTGCAGTCTCCTGCCAGTCCCTGCTGCCACACGTAATGACTGGGATGCCTCGTGTTGTTTTTCCCTAGTCTGCAGTGGGGGGCTGTCCCCTCCTTTCTCAGCCTGACTCACTCTTGCAAATTAATCTCCACCTCAAGAGCCTCCCGAGACTGCTAGAGGGTTGTTAAGGGATTTAGTATTTACATAAAGCAAGGGTGCTTGCTTACTTGACAGAAAGCATTTGTTTATATGGCACCTTTTAAAGGTGCAAGCCAGATAATGAACAATGATTTTGTGGGTTTTTTACCAAAGACCTTTCACCTGCAAGAACCCGACAACGGCTATGTCACTGGAACTATGACTATCCACAATGAGAAACAAATTGTTGAAGTCTATGTCACTTCTGGCCCGTACTCCTCCATTACCATTTTTGACTACTTGCATGTAAGTAAATCTAAGAATCTGTCTAGACTTAATCTTTAAGGAGGTTTTTAAACTCAGAAATTATTTTAGTGTATTGCCATCGTGAGTTGTCCTGAAACACTGTTTCTTTGAAGACTCTCATCGCCTTTTCTCCTCTTAGGCCATCTCTTTGTTTCACCCATATGATGGTGTCATTTAAAAGACTTGTAATGAAACCCATGGTGGCGATTCATGAAAGTGAGAAGAATGTCACTGACCTCAATGCAAGAGGGTTGAGAATGCGCTGCCATTGCTCACGTATGGCAAGTGCAGCAGAAGTGGATGGGAAAAGACACTTCCAGTCTTACGGACAGGCGGTAGTGTGGGCAGGCTGCTTCCCTTCCCTAAAGGCGACAATGTAAATGCAGTTATTCCACAGTAGTGGCCTGTGTAACCGCATCATGTTTCTGCTAGATTGCCCTAAAGAGTAGGGAGAATCGACTAATGTTACTGGTAGCTATTTGTAATTAAATTAACTATAATTTTTTTAATCACAGGGCTATATTGCAACAAAGTTACTTTCACGAAATGCCTGCTTTATCCTGAAGATAGATAAGCAATACGTCCCAGAGCTGCGAGAAATTGGACGGCTGGCTTTTGAGAGAGAGGTGACTTTGTAGCGAAACCTATACCGTATACACGAAAGGCTACTGTGTCAGAGTTGCGTGGTGTGAGGGGAGCCCTCCATTCTGCCTTTAAGGACAGCTGATCTTAGGGATGTCTTTTAGTGTGTTAGCAGCAATGAAGCAGATCTGACAAGACAGAACTTCAAGGGAGTATCATACAGAACACTCTCTTAAGACAATGAGCAATCATGACCCCCCCCCTGTGGTTTTATAGTGGATTGTCATTGTGACTAGAACTGTTAGATCCCGTGGCCTTGGAAGTAGTGTAATTTGACTGTTTTGGGGTGATTGCAATATGAGTTCAGACAGGCTTTTCCTTTTTTCATGCTGCTATCTTGAGCTTGACATAGCTTGAGATAATTTTTGTTTGCAAAACAGAACTTAAAATTCAGTTTACCTTGACCAGACTTTGACTTTCTTTTCAGGCAAAGGTTTCATGAAGTTCATGACTGGAAGTATTGCGTGGAGATGAACTTGAGTTCTGGCCCGATTTATGACAGCCTAACAGTAGCGCATTTACAGCAAAACTTAACTGTCAATTAACATAACTTGTTATGATAGTAATACAGCTCAATTTCGCTATGTTGACAGAATTAGTAGCTAGTGAACTTTGTTTCTGAATAGATTGAAAATATTTATTTTCTTTAGAAGCACGTAGCTGCTTTAGCTAATGCTTTGTGTGAGGCAAAGGAAGGTGGTTTTAGATTTGGGGATTTTCCCAAAGGGTGTCCTGGTAGAATGAAACCAAAGCTACGTTCCTGATGATGTCTAACATTCTCCTCTTAGACTATGAGGACAGTATACTCTCCAAAGAATGTGTGGGTACAGTTTCAGTCTGGCCATTCCATGCTTGGGAGGGACAAAGACTGGCTTCTCTACGGTACACACATTGAACGACTCTGCACGGGTCTGCCTCTCTACCAGCTTGCAAAGATTCAGTGTAAGTGACAAGATCGGAACGTTGGGCTTCTCTTACAGTGCATAAGCACCTTTCTGTCCTTTAAACCTAAGACTATGTGGTACCTTTGAGGCAGGAACATACTGCCCTGTTTTAGAGGGGAGGAGTAAACTACCTAGCAGGATTGAAAGGGTAAGGCTCTGAGATGCTTTGGAAAATCTGGTAAAGCGCTGTTTTTCATTGTTAGGCATCTAAATGTCTGGAACAGCTGGTCCAAAGTGGTTTGCCTGCTGTCAGAGGAAGCCACTGTGTAGCAGCTGTACCCAACTTATGCCCCGATGATGCAACGGTCCCACAAGGCATCTGCTGTATGCCACCTGCTGTATGCGGGTGAAGGGAAAGGTGTGACTTAAAGCTGTACAGATGTTTCCTCCCTTTGAGTTATGCCATAAAAGTTTTACACAGTATCCACTGAGACCAACAAGAGCCTCGAATAGGACCATAATTGGGGATTGAAATTTGTGTATTTAACAGGCTCCCTTGCTGGATACAGGGATCTTGTCACTGATGATATCTTCATTTTCTTGTTTCTTTTAGCACTAAGGAATGATCATGACTGTGTCCAAGCAGGAATTCCAAGCATTTGGGACATGAAAATCTGTGAAAAAGCCAATTAGGCTGGCTCTTGACAATTCTGCTGCATGGAAACGGCTTGTTTCTTTGCGTGCTTTTGTCATGGTAGCCGTGTTCTCCAACTGGAACAAAATTTGGTGTTAGACTCGACTTGCCTATGAGTTTTGAGCTTTGAGTGCAACAAACCTATGACAGACAAATAAAGCTAATGCAGCAATTAAAATGCTTTGTCTTTTGTCTTCATCCGAAAGCAGAAGGGAAATAAAGTGGGCCTTGCTAGTTTTCCTACAGAAGAGATACATTTCCCTTTGGTGCGTTCCTATGCTCAGGCTTGGTATATGCTTCGTGGCAATGAAGAAACAGTAACAGAGTAGTCTTTTCCAGTGGAGAACGTCCTTTTGGTATCAGCACCCAGCCTCTTCAGGTGCTGACTCACCTTATGTATGGTTGCTGGAGGGAGGGAGCAGATCTGTGTTACCAGCATTTGCAAAGAAGCTTGAATTCTGTAAGGCCAGTGAAATTTATAGCGATTTGAATAGGTGCGATGGGTCAGAGCTTTTTGTTCCTGGCATTTTTCAAACCCAAGTAGAAGAGACTGTCCCTGTCCTAAAAAGTTCATAACCTGGAATAAAATTATCGTTTCACACAACGGCAGTGTAAAAAGAGCTGTGACCACTTGCTGAGTGCCCCGCACATGTTGGAGAGTAGTTTGTGTCAGGAGCTGATGAAAATACAAGATGAGGCAGCATTGGTGCTGCCTGCCTGCTCTTCTGGTATATCTCAGTGAGTGGTTGAATTTGCACATCCTTTCCATCAGTGCTTGGCAGGAGTGTATGTTTTGGGGCTGAAAACTAGATGTTTACTGTTTATTGGAGCCTTGAATGGCTGCCAGAGGGCAAGGCATTCCTTTGGAGTCCAGGAAACTCGCCCCAGGTCTGCAGTTTTTTATTTTTCAAATCCGACTCCTGGTCAAACCATCTGCTATTTATTAAAAGAGCATTTTATCATATGGTGAAACTGTTCTTTTAGATTAATTGTATTCACAACAGGCTGCAGGTTCTTGGTGATCCAAAGAATGTTTCTGGAGAGTCAAACTCTGGTAATTAAATCCAGGAATACTTGTGTGTGTCTGCAAGATACGGGATAGCCTGCTTAGCTGTATTTTGAAGCGGAGCTCACTGATGGGACGTGAAACTAGGAGTTGTAGTTATGTTCTTGGCTGATGCATGGGGAACGCGAAACACCTCAAAGCGCTCTGAGAGCACTGCTTGTGGGTTGTGACTTGCAAAGCTTTTGTGGCTGCAGTATCTAAAGAGGCTGCTTCAAGACCTTCAAAACTCATTGGAAGCCCTAACGTAGTTTCCAAGTGATAACTGTCATGTTTCAACCCTTTCTTTGTGTATTATTCTGTTTAAAAGGCACGGAGGTCATGACTAGCCCCTGCCACAAGTCAGCCAAGCTCTTCAAAATATAGAAAATGACTGCCTTGCTTATCTCAGGCTTTATGGATCTTTGGATTATTTCTTTAGGGATGCTGACCTGACATCAGCTATCCAGTGAAAGTCTGAAGACCAGAGATTGAAGTAGATTCCAAAGGAACAAACTGGCGGAGCTTCCAGCGAGGCAGACTAGATGTATGAACAAAGCTCAGTCTTACTATTCTAAGAGTATTTAATTTGAAGTTATTTAAAATAATCAGTCAATGCAATCTGGTTTTCTGTCGAATTGCAGTGTAGATGAATCTGAACCTTGACTCTGTGTGCAGTGTAATAATGAGACTCTCATCCTATTACTACTAGTTTAATCAGAATTGGTTACTCTAAAGCAACCCTCTGCGTGCTACCTTCATTTATTACTGGAACAGTGCTCTAAGACATGAGTGAGATCCGAATAAAACAGAGTGGTTATGCATGGTTATAAAAGATGCAGGGCTAAACTCTTCCATTGGCCCCGGGATAAAGTGTTACTCATGTGAAGAGAGTCCCGTTCTCCTCTTGCATAGTTGCTCACAGATCATGAGGACTATTCTGAATGGACAAAATAAGGGATGCCTTGAATACTGTCAGTGGGAAACTGAAGCACAATCTACTCTGTGTGGCTTGACTGCTATCACAGAAATTGTCCGTGACCGAGGCAGGAACTCAATCCAGCTCTTCAGTCTTCACCGATGGCTTAAAAAAATCCCTTTCTGGGGTTTGAATCTCATTTAAATTATAAGCATATTTGAGGTCTTAGATTTTTTGTTTAGAAAGTATTGCATATACATCTAAAAACTTACCAATAAGCTTTTAGTGTTTATTGCGTACTAATTTTGAAGGTAGTGTTACAAGCTCAGTAGACTTGCACTCAATACTAGAGCAAATAGTTCTACAAAGAACTCTGAAACAAGCCTCAATACCTTATTATCTGCTATTTAATGTTGTTTGAGCTAGGGAGGTAGTGTTTCTCCCCTTCGTGTACTCAAAGGTGGAAGAAGATTGTTTATCTTTTATTTTAGTTTACAATCTCATTGTATCAGTCGGGCCTGTTAGCAATATATTTGCATTTTGACTACTGTGATAAATAATGCTTCAGCTATCCGTCTGCTCTCATGGTACCTCCTATGCCAAGGTACGCTGCTTACAGGCAGCTGTCCTGGATGGAGCACCCTGGAGGCGAATCTGTTGTGATGTCGCTGTACCTTTTGGGGTACAGCTCGTGACAAAGAGAAAAGGAAGCACAAGAAGAATCGGATACCACATGACCCATATGCCCACATTCTCCTTCCCCCTGTTTTTCAGAGGATGGTCTGTTTTTCTGTGAGCATGTTACAGCTCTGAATTTACAGACCTTGAGCCCAAGCTTGTTGGTATCACCAACATATCGCAGATTTCAAAGGTCATGCTAGAAATGGCTGCAGGGCAAAAGAAATTTGTTCTGAGTTTAGTAACTAACTACAGGACAAACAGGAATGTACACCCAGCTCTGAACAAAAGCAGAGAAAAGGACCTAGGCAGGAGAAAGAATTTTGATATTTTATCTATTAGATACTGTAGTTTGCCAGTGCTATTTACAGCAATTTCGTTCTTTGCTGACTATGCCACAGTTTACCATATGTTTTACGAACCTGTCTTAGATGATAATTAATGTATTTTTCTTATCTTGCAAGGTGATGGATGTTATTACTGGACTACAGGGAAGGACCAAGGAAGTAAAAAGCAGCAACAACAGGTAAAATGTCCCTGAAGATATGGTCCATCTGTTGCCTTAAATAACTGTAGTCTGAAAATGTTTTCGGTCTTTAAATCCACAGCCTGTCAGCAAAGGATCTGGAATGAATGTTCACGATCTGAAGGAAATATATAGCTTTCCTTTTATTTATCACTTAAACATGTGTTCTATATAATATGAAGCATCTGCTGCCATAGAGCTCATTAGGTATCAGTAGCTTTATGGGTCATCTGTTGGTAAGGATCTTTTTACATTGTGATCCGTCAGATTTCCCACTGGAACGGATGGAAAATTCCCACTGATTTCCACAGGAGGGACCCACAGAGGGTTGCCGCCACTTCCCAAGTGGAGAGCAGCCAGCAACCCTTGTCAGAAACAATGGGAGAGTAAGTTACGTTCACAGTCAAGAAAGCAGATTGCTTGTCCTCATAACAACTGCCTAAGGTTAATGTGCCGGGTGGTTTATTAGCCTTAAGCGTAACATTAACACCTTGAAAATAGCACAGGCAACTGGTATATCTGCATCAGGAGAAAGGGCAGGGCTGCGGTGATCCTACCAGGACTGGAACCCAGATCTATCACAAAAATGAAGAAAGGAGCCAGTGCACAAGCTTAGATCCTCAAGACATATTGGCGGAAGGAGTCTAGAGAGGAAGAGAGTATCAGGCTGTGACTCTTATTATCTTGAAAGTTACCTGATCTTTCCACGATCTTCTCTCCATCAAAATAATATGCGTGTTTTGGAAGTTTAGCTAGCTCCTCAGCTAGGCTTGTTCTATAAAAGGCGGGGAATTTGTTTTGTGTGGCAGAGAGCACGTTGGGAGTGTGTCTGGGTGTGCCTGAGTGAGTATCTGTCTGCGTGTGCATTGGCAGCTTTTGTAAGTTAAAACAATATTTATCCTAGGCTGGGATATCGGAATAATGCTGATTATTTGCTTATTTAAAAAAAAAAAAGCCTGAAAGGTGTTTAAAGGCATGCCTGGAATCCAGGCAATGGTATCATTGGATGCACACTGACAGGCAGCTAAAATATGTCAAGCATTTGGGGAGGGCAGAATTAGCACACATTCCAGCCCCATCTCCAACTGCTGCAATTAACCTTTCTTGATCCTTATTCATATCAGTGGGCAGGAAGCCTCTCCGGTCCCTCACTGCCAAGGACACCAATTTATCTAGTCACCTGTGCTGCACGTTAATCCAAGATCTTTTTACCACTGACCCCGTTCCACTGAGAACCTCCCCACACCACCTCCCCAAATTTCCCAGTGTACCGGACTATTTACCAAGGTCAAGGTACGACACCTTTGCCAGTTGTGGTCATGTCAAAATCAGAGGTTAACCCGGAAACTTTTACCATGGTGAGCAATACCAATTAAATGAAACAGACTGCTTAAATTAGGAGGAATGGCAGATTTTCCTATATCTTGTCTGATATGTGAAAACAAGTTTTCCAGTTTGTATCAAGTAATGAAACGGGGCAGCTATTGACATTAGCAAATTTTCCCTTATAGGACAGAATTTCCACTAGCGGAGAAAAATGAAGTCAGACTGGAGAATCAAGCCCGCTATTTGAACCAAAAATTGTGCAGTCTGGGCTGGCAAGCCAAAGGTGTGAATGAGCGTCCTCATTTGCTAGGTCTTCCCCACCCTTTTTGTGCTAACAATACACAGTAGTGGGGGGAAAAAAATCATCCCTTAATTTTAGAAGACAAAAACTTGCCTCTTGAGCATGTCTCTGTAACCACTCGGGAGCAAATTGCTGTGGTCGAGCACTGAACAACAAGGCAACATCCACGTGCAAGAAGCAAAGAGGATGCATTGCAATAAAGGGAAAGTGTGTGCTCAGTTTGAATTGAGGTGTCTCATCTTAAGTACTCAGACTTTAAATTATTGTCCGGAGAGGAGGTGAGCTGGGTTTTGCACGGTTACTTGTTTAAAATAAGTAAATGTCGTGGCCAGTGAGCCACACCAGATTTTCCAAGGCATATAATCCAATCCTGATGGTACGTGTTTGCTTTCCACTCGAGCTAAGAACTGAGTGTAACTTCCATTGCCCACTAGATGGCAAATTGTTACAATAACCTCAACAGCTATGTTTTTCTTATTCCAAACTGAATCCAGGGTTGTTAAGTGAGATCTTGCTGTCATTAGGCTAGCAAAAGCACTGATTAGGAGCAAACCATAACTCTAAAATAAAATGAATCCCTGTCAACCTGAGACCATTTTCCACAGGAAGTAAAAGCTGAGTCAGGATGCAGAGGATTAGAATTCTTGCACGTTTCCAAACCAGCAGGATATTTGTTTTCACATGTAATTATGCCCCATTTGGTGACTAACTGAACTGTGTTTTGATCCCTTAATATTTGTCTTTTTTTTCTCTTTTATATATATATAGTCCATTATCTAATAAGGCATTGCATTTGCACAAGGTTTATTAATCAAAGATTTTGAAGTGTTCTAGAAACATAAGTAGCAAAGATTCACAAGATCTAATATGAATGAGTGAAATCTTTTCTCTTTCAGAAACAGGATGCAGCAACAGATGAAAGATAAATCTGACAAAGGGCAATCGCACACTGACCATGAGCACAGGTAAGGGGGGAAGCCCCAACACTCCTGCATTCTTCTTATCTCCTCTCCTTATCACAACCCTGTTGCCACCAAGTGAAATCTAACCGGCCTCATCTGTCTCTGCCCCTGCCCAATCCTGCTTAGCCAGGCTCCTCCCTCAGGCATGAATAACCCACGGAAGATTTATGTGCTCTTGGCTTGTTGTTTGGTTGGTTTGTTTGGGTTTTTTTGAGGGGACTAGGGGCTGGTAGGCTGGCTGGAATTTTGTAGCCAGGTGTCTGTTCCTTGCAGGCAGGTCCTGCTGTTCTTACCTCTTGTCATGGCCACGTCCTCTGCTGGTTTTGGCATCTCTCTTCCTATTCTGCAAGTTCTTTTCTTTGCTTTTTCTCTCAGCTCGGTAAGAGGCAGCCAGACTCATGTGACTTGGCAATTCCACTTTATTTACTTTTCTGAGGGTGTTTATAAAGAGAGGAAAGTGATTTCGACCTAGTGAGTGGGGTCCTCAGGTTGCTCCAGCCATTTCTTGTTGGATAGAGAAGTGGGTACAGCATAAAGTAGACCCTTTTGTGGCTATGCTCAGACTGGGGAGAGCATCCTTTAAAAATCACTTTGTAGTTGTTGGTACTAGGATGAGAGCTGATGTGAGGATATTAAGGAGGGTAGACAAATAAAGCAGTACAATGAGTGTTTCTGAGGAGGTTCTTGTAATTCAGATAGCTTCCAGGACAGCCCAGACTATCAAGGCAGCTAAGGCCTTTGTCTGTTTGCAGGCTGTTCCCAGGTAGGACACAGTACCTCCGCCCGTCCCACACGTATCACGATAGTCATGATGCCAGCTGCTGGGGACTTTCCCCTTTCTCCTGCTGGCACCCTTGTACAGATGGCCACGTAAGGATTGTTAGGCATTTACAAATATGCTTTAATTGAGATATAAGGATGTTAAGGCTTGAGCCAACAGTGGTAGCCAATAACTTTTTCCATCCCCTGTGATAGGAAGCAGGGGCTGTTTTCGCCTAAAGAAGTTCCCTGATTCCAAAATTTGCCCTGAGCGCACTGGGAGGTGTTTGACAGCAGCACATTAAGCAATGTCCCTGGGTGCAATATACTGAGCTGAGCCAGGGCACTCTGCCACTCATTCCAGATAAGTCGAGCCCTTTAACACCAGGGACTGCGAGGGGCTTGTTCCATGCTCTCAATGAGATAAGCTGCCATCCGCGCTTCACAAGACACTCCTATCTGCCAAGCCGCTCTGAGAAAAACTGGGAGATGTGCAGCATGATTTAAAGCACGTTACAGACTCCCCCAAGTTACGATCCGAAATGTGGGGGTCTTGCTCATTAAAAGTGAGGAACTACCAGAGGGGTGGGATCCTTCAGATAGGGGAGTGTTTATGCATAGCTTACAGGTGTTAAACAGCTGTGAAGGAGATAACTACAAGGCAACAAGAATGATAGCGCTAGCAGTACTAGAGTCTAAAAAGTGGGAGATGGATTAAAAATTCTTCAATTAAAATGTATTTTCACAATCCTGAGCCTCACAAGTGTTTAATACAGTATAAATAGTACCTGAGAGAGAGAGTAGTCTCTGTATGCATACGCTACCACTGAAATGGTCGCAAACCGATGTGACAGCTAATCAGAAAACAAGCTGTGTATCAGTGAGGTAAGTTCCTGGGCTGTAAAGATATTTGCATAGAGCTATTACCTGTGGACTCTCATTTTCCCTGCCTGTTGTGATTTTTTTTTTAAAAAGCTGCCAAGATAAAGTCACATTTTTGATGGGCTAGTTAACTTTGGAGAGCAATTAGTCCTTCAGTTTGTTAGTCTTGGATATATGTAAGACTTTCAGGTGAGGAGAATTCAGCAGTTACCTTGTGCAGTGAGCTATTAACAGCATTTGGTCCAGTTCCTTGCTAATGCCAACCAATACATAAGGATTCTGAGCATCCTAAACAATAAAGTTGTAGAAGCCAGACTAAGAGGACCAGAACATATTTGGAATTTTTGCTGCAATCGAAGCCAAAATTAATGAGAAGTTCTGTACAGTGTCCCTTAAAAAAAAAAGAGACAAAATTTGGTATTCAGTTGCATGGCAAACGTAAATGAGAGAGGCTGCTGGCAACCCTAATTTATCCAGTATAATTCCAATCATCAAGTTACAGAAACTGAAATGTAATACACTTTAATCTTTTGAGTTTTTCAGGCTGAACTTTGATTCAGTAAAAAATACTCTTTATCTCTTCTACTGTTACGTACAGCTTGCTTTCCCTTTTTGATCCCAACCCTAACGTCAAATAAACAGAGCAAATATTAGACATGCTTGTCTAATTTTTCCTAATGTTTTGTTGATGTGATTACAAGCTGTTGGCTTTGTAATTACCATCTCTTGCTAAGACATCGAGTAACGCTGCCAGAAAATATTCTGTCTCTGCTTAGTACTCAAGTTGTCAATTAAATAATTTCAAATTATGAATCAAAATTGTCAACAAAATAATATCTGGTGAACAGAGCCTGTCTTCTTCCAATCCATTGTTCAAGATCAAGAATCCATGGTTCTAAAAACCAAGGACAAGGTATGTTCAGTAATTGTTCCCAAGAACTTTGTTCTTTTGGGCTGTGGGAGTATTTAAATGGAGTTCTCATTAAGGAAAAGAATGGTGTTCCTCAAACAGCCTGCTTGGATGTAGCTGACAAAGAGGAACAATTTTGGAGTTTTCTGTAAAGTTTTGTTCAGGAGTCTTGCTTTTGTCAGTGTCACTGAAGCTGCTCAGAGTTGCCCGCAGTTTTAACACCCACATGAATACCAAAGCTCCATAAAATAACTAGATGATGAGGGAAGGAATTTCAAAAATGTAAAATTAAAACTTTCTCTTGACCTTTTTCTGTTAAACTATTCTGTGAAGCAAGTATGATAAGAAGCCTGCAGAGTCAAAACTCCTGGTAGTAAACAGCGTGCTGCCTACTCTGCTGTTCATTAGCGCTGCAGTACAATCACTTTCTGTGTGAAGATCTCAAATAGTAATTGATTTATTTGTGACTATGTCTTACCAGGTTTGAACTGTCAGACTGAATTAATAAATTGTGTGACCTTTAAGGGTAGTGAATTTTAAATGACTTTTTAATATTAGTTACAGCCTCTATCTGCATGGAGGCATGTACTGAGATAGTGGGAGTGGAGACAAATCAATAGATTTACTGAGACATCTCCCATCCCATAAATGATATAAGCAAATACTTAGCTTATTGCTCCTGGAAATAATTGTGCTAAGTGTAAGTATTTTGATTGCCTGTGTTAGTTCATTTTGAGGCCTAGCAAGAAAGACAGGTTAAATGCTGGAATGTACAGAAGCACATGCAAAAGCAAGGGCCTGCTTTGCCTTTCTCATGTAAGGATCTAAGAATTTTTCGTGTATCATTCTCTGACTGCAGGACTGAGCTATGTACTTGAGTGTGCACTAGAAATTTCCTGGTTAAATGCAAAGCCAACACAACCACACTAGAAAATGGCAGCTCTTCCAAATAACTGCTCGGGGAATGAGCACACAGGGAACTGGGACTCACAGTAACAATGAGGCCATGAGCTTGCAGTGAATTGCCTGCATGTGACTGACAGGACACTGACAGGAAGGCAATGTCCAGCTATTTCCAGCTCTTTTCTTTCTGTTTCAGTTGCTCAGGCTTTGCGCTGGCTTGAAAATCTCTGCTTATCGGTATTTATCTGTACTGCCGCATGGCCAGTGACCTGCAGCTGAGACCAGGTTGTGCTAGTGCAAATGCACGCTGCTGGACTCTCTTCCTTAGAGCTTCCCTGCTGAGCTTTTGCCACCTCAGCAGGAAAAAAGGAGAGCGGAAAGGGAATTGCCAGTAGTAGTGCAGGTAGCTTTTGTGCCCTGCTCGTTAGTATGACCCCCATCCTTTTCACTTGCCTGGAAATAGCTGATGAAGACGACGTGTTGCTGGCTTCCCACATAAAGCTATTGATGCGCGTTTCAGTGTCGTCTCTGGGTCAGAAGAAGGTTGTGTTATACAGTTTAAGTAGTTCCCTGCCCTTACGGCTGCACAGTGACTTTCCTGCTTCTCCCTGTTTTCTTTTCTTTTTCTCAGTCACACTGGCTGTAATGCATTGCTACACTTCGCTCTCCCCACTCTTGCATTAAACGCTATCTTTTCATTTTCCAGTGACATCTGAAATCGGAATAGAGAGCTGCTGGGAACAGCCCATTTATGGAAAGGAAATCCAGAGCGGCCATGAACCGAGGCATACAGGAATAAGGACTTAGGCAGATGCAGGAATGGAAACTAATTTTAGTTATTCCATTGCAAGCTCATCACACTGTCAGTGTCACACTCTTCTTTATCTCCCATATCGCATCCAACAGTTACCTCATGCCACAGCTATCTCCTGACAGAGACCATCGTAGAGCATTTTCGTAATAATTTCATCCCTGTATTTTGGAAAACTTCAAATCACATGCTGTGATGGTTGCTAGAGCACATTAGCTTGCATCGCGCTCCTACTTCCCTGAAATGGCATCTGTCTGTGGTGTCCCGACTAGAGAGCAGCCTTGAACTGACATCCCTGCATTTTCCATAGCTTTTGGAAAGGATTCCAGGTTTGCCCAGTATGAATTGTAAAAATTTCTCAACAAGATATCTTGCTGTTGATTCAGTCTGAACTTTCAGGTTTGATCCAAGTGCTGTGATAGAGATGTCTTATACCTCCTCACACTGTGCAGTGGAAAAATATGAGAGGTTTTTCCAGACTGATCTCAATGTTTGAGTGCTGATCAACGCCACCAAACGTTCTTCCATTAAAACACACCCTTTTCTCCTTTGTTAATGCTATATTACTTACGGGCAAAAGCACTTGTGTGGCTGAGAGTGGTGGCGCTCTGTGTCATATAGAAAAGACTCTCAGGCTTGACATTATTTTTTTTTCCTCAAAGGTTTTAGCACAAAAAAAAAGGTTCCCTGGTGCTATAATGCAAATCCCTTGCAGGAGCAGAATGGGATATGTTCTTGTGGTGACGCAGGACATTGCATTTTGAGTTCTGGAAGTTGAGGCACGATTGCTGGCTCTGCTATCGATGTCTTCTGCTACCTTGGGCAAGTCATTCGATAAATTTGCTTCTATGAAACAGGGATGCTTCCCTTTGCTATCCTGTGTGTCTCTTTATATACCGTGGACAGGATTTGTCCTTTATATACGGGGGACAGGATTTATTTATCTGTTGCACATGCAAGTGTCTAACTGTGCTGCTGACAAATAAGCATAAAACTGAATTGTAAGACTCTGAGATCATAGGGTATTGGAAATGTCTGATGCTTGTTAGGTTCCTGTCTCACCTGCCCTAAACATGGGGATTTGGAATTGCAGTTTGAAGATCTGTAAGAAACATCCCCAAAAGCCCATAGTGGATGAGAGTCCTTCCCTTGTGAAATCTGAAATGAAATGCTCCTACCTCCACATTCCAGCTACAGTTTTACCTGTGATATTGATATTCATATATAAGCAGGGCAAGCAAAATTTTAATATCCTCTCCCACCCTAATAGATTATTTAATTGAATACTTTTTTCATCAAATACCTCTCTTCAAATATTCCCCCTCAAAAAGAGGAACTCTAAGGACTATCTGCTTTCCAGTAATGCTTCTGTATTTAAACCACCAACAATTCAGTTTCCCTCTACTGAAACCTTAATCTCTTTGGGCTTGCTTGGTGGTGTTTTCTGAGAGACTCTTTCAATAGAATCTGTTAAAAACAATCAGAGAAAAAGGAAAGAAAAAAAAAAAGAAAAAAGGAAAGATTTTTTTAATGTTTAAAGAAAAGCCTAATGTGATAACAATCTAATTTTAAAATCTTAAATAAATTTTGTTAAGGTATGGACTACAGAACCAAAATCCACCTGAGTTTACACATAGAGAAATTACCTGTGACATTCTAACTAACTGGCAAACTTTCTTTTTATTCACTGAGGAACTATTCATGTCCAGAAAGCCCAGGACACATAAGCAAACATTAATCACTTTCTCCTGGGAAAGGTTCCACATCCCAATCTGCTCTGAGTGTTAGTGAGAGCAGGTGTTCCTCCATTCCAAAGATCAGACTAAGGAAGGGTGAGGATGCTTAAAAAACACTTCACATTCTTTTTCCCCACTTCCTCTTACCCAGAGGAGCATCACACCCTTTCGATCTTGTATATCGTCGACCTTGACACTTCGTAAAGCCCTGCTTCACTTTCTAGCCTTTCAGCACCGAGCTTGCTTCACACATTCCTACTCAAACCCGTGCTCTTCTGCTGCCTCTTGACAGAAGAAGCCGTGGAGGCATCGGCTTGGAGGAAGTTGTGGGGTGCCTGAGATTAGAGTCTATTTTGGAGCCCCACAATCTTCAGGACTGACCCTTTCGACAAGTGAGCTGTTCCCAGGAGCTGCTGCATAGCCTTGGCTACCGCCGTGTCAGCTGCACTCATGTTCATGCCCGGTCTGCTTAGCGCTGTGAGTAGGAAAGGCCTCTCTCTGCTCTCTGGGCTGACTTTCCCCTCCAGTTCTTATCGCAGCATAAGAATGGAGAGTGTCTGACCCACAGTGTCCACGCAGTCCAACCTCCACCAGAAGCCAGCTCTGACAGGAAGGGTGGAACATTAGTTAAACAGTGCTGTATATGTGCTGAACGTTGTTCCCTAACACTGCCAGGCTCAGTGCAGGGGCTTAGATTTTCATTAGCTATGTTTTCCCCTGTACGACTGCAATTTAACTGGGGAAATGAACACAAACTTCCTAGGAGTGAGGGCCAAGAGACCTTTCTAGAACTCTGCCTGCCTAATGCACCATTTATTGCTAATGAAATGGGGTCATTGTTGATGCTGCAGATTTAATAATAATTAAACAGTGATGCTTATTAATGTTTCCTCTCCAGCTACCTCGGTTAATCTATTTAGCATAGATTTTTTTTTTTTGAGAGCAATTTCCTTTCTAGGATGCTTACTGTGCATGTAAATGGCAGTGCATGTGAAAAAAAGGACAAACCTCTTCATTTCAGTGACATGAAATAAAGCCCATCTGTTAAACAATTTAATTCAGCGAAAAAAATTGCATGTGTTAAATTCATCAGCTTGCAACCTAAGGAAATGGGAAGCTGCTTTTATATCAGATGTACTCTATGGGTATTCCTCATCTGGCAAATCCCCAGCAGGGTCTAAATTGAGTAAGTTAGGAAACTCAGCAAAAGCTGGTTTGTATATAACAGGAGGCTGCGTTGTCCTTCAGTATGCTATTGTTCAAGGAGTTATCAAAACAAGAGCGGAAATGCAAAGCCACTTGGAATGTCTGAGCAGTAATTGTGTTCCTAATGAGCCACTGAATCGAGATGACATTTGTGGGTTAGGAAATTTATGTCAGATCACTGCGCACACACTACTTTTTACTTTACATATTTATATCTGGAGGGTGTGAAATTACAGATTCATAGAAAATATGTCTGGACTTAGCAGGGCTTAGAGAGGTCACTAGCCCAGCCTCTGCTCCAAGGCAGCGTCAGCGCTGCTTATGTCACTGCCCGAGCAGTTAAAAGTAATGCTGTTCAGTTTTGTCACCTGGCAAACCAGAGGTGCACAGCAGACTAAGTTTTAATTCATAGGAAGGCGGAGTGAACCTAGGAGAAACTCTTCTGGCTCTAGAATTGTTCATCTGCATTAAGAGAGTAACAGAGAGAAGAATTTCACTCAATGTCTGATTAAGGGCCAGGTGGAGTCCTCAAAATAGCCAGTGCATTCATAGTGAGAGAGGAGACTCAGCTAAAAACCTCGGAGCCATACAAATGCAAAAGAAATCCTTTTAAATTCAACACCTTCAACTCTAAATCCCATAGAAAACCCCAAACCCTCAGAAAGGAGCCATGTAATACTGTAGATCCCGGTGCTTACAAACTCTGCAGGGCGTATCTGCGGGCTGTTGCCTGTGCAGTCAAGCCATTATTTGTGTTCCTCTGAGAAGGAAAACCAGACACAAGCAAGGACTGAGGATAAGGCCATATGCTGTAAAGTGCTGAGAAGGTTCAGCACCTGCTGCCTTCCAGCAAGCAGTAGCTCTTACAAAGTGCTTATCTCTTTCATTTGCCAATATCTGCATTTTTATATATATATATATATATATATATATATGAAATCGGTGCATTTCTGAAATTAGTATTTAAGCATTAAAAAAGGAAACCACTTCTGTAGGTATTGTCACTCTCATGACAAATCTACTACCTGCACGGCTGGCTGGGCCAAGCCATCCTGAAATTTTCCTTTGCAGTAGCCAGTATTGTGCTGCATGAAAGAGTTAAGGCTACGGCTATTCTCGTGGTTTTTAATGTTAATCTCACTTCCTATGGCAGTAAGGACTTTAGTTCGGCATAGTCAGGTGATGAATCACCAACAAAAAGAAGATTGTGCTTTTCTTCTAAAGTTAATTAACAGAAGTGACCTGAACTCAGCTCCAGAATTTCCCTAAGTTTTCTGTGCTTCGCTCTGGAAAGCCGCAATATTCAGAGATGAGCCTTTGACAAGGCTGCAGAGGATTGATAGATAAACTTGCACAGATAACCGTGAACTCCACAATGAGATCTAAATTAACCTTCATAAGCTCAAATATCTACCTCTAATGTAGCATAGCAATACCAGGGACCTTGATAATGTTCTTAGCTTTTATTGTCAAGTTCCCTATGTTTAGAAGAAGAAAAGTTGAATAAAACAAGGTTAAAAGCCCCTGCTAAGGTCTGGCTCCATGACATAAATACTGCACGTGATTTTCACGAAGATACCAATATTTATGAAAAAAATAGAGGATGAATTTAAAACAGGCATGGTTTGAGTATCATTCTAATTAAGTTAGCTGGAGTTGTGGCCATTTGTGCCAGTGATAGATTTGGGCTATTGAAGAAGGAAGAAAGTTGCAGAGATGGGGTGACAAATCACTGGATGTGCTTAGCCATAATGCAAAAGCAGAGTAGTGGTGGTTTAGTCTTTGGGTAAAGTTCTTGGTGCTTGCAAGGAGAAAATCTGCAGTAGTGACGAGAAGAAATGCCTCTTTATCTTGAGTGCTGGACCCCTGGGACAGAGGAGCTGAGCTCTGGCCCTGTTGCCAAAACAAGGGCACTTTGAAAAAGTCTATGAAGAATGAGAAGATTTGGGTGGATGATGTTATATAAGAACTAGACCTGTTTTTGCATGCGCAATGCTCACATTTTGTTGAAATTTGCATGCTAAAGCAAAAGGGACACTAAATAATTTTAGCACATCTTTTTTGGCAAAGCTATTTCCACATTCCCCACATTGTGCCTCTGAGCTATTTGAATTGATGAGAAGGTGAAGTCAGAGTAGTCTGTTGGCCTTTGTGTGTTTTCAGTAAATTTTAGCCTCTTTGGCAGTCCTGTGACTAAATCAAGAATAACTGTAACCTGCCAAGTCACATATAACAAAGAAGGAAGGAAAGATTTTCTGAACGATTTGCAAATATTCCAGTCCTCTCTCTGTTTCTGAGCATTTATATAGCACGCAGCACCGAGTGCTAAAATTCAACTAGTGTTAATGTTTAGATCAGGAATGAGTGGTTTATAGTGAAAATAAGCACTGGGGGGGGGGGGGGGAAGTCCTTTATCGCAAACTTTGTGGTGCCAATGCAGGTGTATGGTGCCTGCATTAAAAAAAAAATCGAGGGCCAGCTTTACAGGCCACGGTCCGGCTCACAGTCGATCTCTCTTCAAAGCGCTCTTTCCAGCAGAGCCCTTGCAAAGCCCAGCTTTATAGTTGCAATGTGAGAAATTCTCCTCGCTCATCTGCTCCTCTGCATTCAGGGCCTACTGTGGTAGTACCTAGAGCTCTTCCCCCGTGCTGCGCGCTGTACAAGCACAGAAGAATGGAACTTTTCCCGAAGATGTTCCTTTGTAAGTGTAACGTAAAGACTTAGCTCTAAAATACTTTTGAGAAGGGCAGAGTTGTTACCTTAAGGGAGCTATTCGTTGCCCTTGGTGTGAAATCGATACGTTTGGATAGAGGCTCTGCAGAATTTACATGTTAGCTTGAAATCTGCGTGGATGAAAGTTGTTCGCGCACGGCAAAGGAAGTCGGCTACCAGGAGGCAGAAAGAAAGGGCAGCTCCGCTCTGAGGAGAAACTTGTCCTATCTCCGAGTGTCCTAGCGCAGAATGTTTACAAAACGCTCATTAAGGGAAAGGGGATTGCGAGATAGCAACAAATCTGGTGAACAGCTTACACTACACGAGATAAGAGAGGCAAGGCGACCATAGAAGAGAGCAAGCCATATCCAATTACCGAGACCTGGTTTTGGGGAGGGGGAAGGGGGAGACAGACAGGACGGATCACAAGTTTCAAGACAAGAGCTTCCAAACTTGTCATCTCTCTGTGACACAAGCCGCGTACAACCCAGGGGATAAAACCGCCACTTAGCCCACACGAGAGCTAGAGCTTGTTGAGTGCGGTTGGAGGCTTGAGCAAAGTCATGGATTCTGTAGTCCTCCAGCTGTGGGCTGTCCTCTGTCTCTTGGTTCACCTTGCCGCTTGCAGTCCCATCCTGAGCTTGGAGCACTCTTCCTTGGAGGAAGACGTGCCTCTTTTCGACGAGATTCTCTCCGAGCAGGATGGTGTTGATTTCAACACGCTGCTTCAGAATATGAAAAATGAGTTTTTGAAGACCTTGAACCTCTCTGACATTCCCCTGCATGAAACGGCCAAGGTGGATCCGCCAGAGTACATGCTAGAGCTGTACAACAGGTTTGCCACCGATAGGACATCTATGCCATCCGCAAATATTATTAGGAGCTTCAAAAATGAAGGTAAGATACGTGCATCTCTAGGAGAAGTAAATAGAAATGAGCATCTTTATAGTCAGCGTGAAATGTATTTACGAGGCATGGAGCGTGAGCCGCACTAGGTGGAAAAAAGGCCTTTTGGTGAGGATGGCATTGGAAATAGGCAGCTAACACTGCACGTACCAGGGTTACCCGGATCCCACTTCTTGTGAGATAGATCCCTCGTCCTTTGCTTTTGAGACTGTAAGATTTGGGGGGAAGATGTTTCTTTAATGTTGGGGCAGCACCAAGTATAATTTGGGTGCATCATTTTCATTATCCCCATAATGACACACATCATTTGCAATTACCTGATTGATTTTTCAAATGGATACCTTAAGTAATATTGGAAATTAAGGCAAGAAATGTTCTTACACGCTGTCCAAAGGCGCAATATTTTCCTATTATGAGCTTAACCAAATATGGCTTTCTGTTAATATCGTCTCACTATTGATCCGCATGGGATTTGTAACGTTTTCTTCCTTTGGCTTCTGAGCACGGTCCAGCAAATATGTAGAAATACGTGAGGCAGAATTTTGGATAACCCTTAGGTTTTAATTTGAAGGACTAGAACATTTCCTATTAAAAAATAAATAAATAAACAAATAAAGCTGAAGAAGCCCACTTGTGACCTTAGGTAGTTTCCCTATATGTTTCTGCTTCAGCATTTCCTCTCAGTTCAACAAGGACAAGATAATGTTTCAGTGCTAACGTTCAACAGTTTGTGAATACCTGTTTACACCAATACAGGTTTTATGTTAAAAATGTTTTTCAACCGTACAATTCCAACTACCGATTACTCCACTTGGCAAATACAAGTGCTTTGATTCATTTTAACTACTCAGGGGCACATGCAACTATTCAAACTGCCACGGGGCTTCTCTCATCCTTTGTTAGTCTAATTAATGACATATAAAGTCATTATTGCTTTTTCTCTTAACATTTGCAATTTCGAAATGATGAACTATGAGGAGAGGCTATGTGCAAGTCATTCCAGTTTTGCAATGCAGTGAGATCAGTGAGAAGCGAGGAGAGTATCGAAAAGCTCTGTTCTGCTCTGCCCTGCCAGGCCCGGGCACTCCTTACCTGCAATGTGTTTCTAGTTTGAAGAGGCACTACATTGTGGTTTACATCTTCTTTACATATTGTTTTCTCCAGTGTGGAGAAATTTATTGAAGGGTTGGTGGCAAACCAGTTGCACCCACTGGTGAACAGTTACTCATCTGAACAGCCAAGCCTGTCACTGCTCATCAGCATAAATGAAGACACATGCGTGTTGTTCTTTTCTCATTTTGCACTATTCGGAAAAAAGAAATGGGATAGAAATTGCCAAGCACAGTATGCTAAAGAATAAAATCCAGTGTGGTTTAGTGACGTAAATCTGAAATTGTTCCACTGGCAAAACCAAAATTCTTTCAGATTTGCAGCATTGAAAATGGTACAGACTGACCTTTTGCCAGTAATAGATGTAGCGGTTCGCAGTCCTGTGCCGTTCTGTAACCATGACGTTCGATGCCTGTTTCCTCACTGCAGAAGTTCTGCACCGGATGGGGTAAACTTGGCTTACCTTTCTGTCACTTCAGTGTTTCGCTCGCCTCTTCCAATCCAAAACACCAAGATGTGAAGCGAGACTGCTGACGTTAAGACAGCTTCATAAATGCATACAGTTAAAGGGACTAGGCAATTAATGTTTGTTACGTGTCTTGAAAGTCTGTATAACTAAGAACCATCCATTTCATGCTAAAAAGCTCTTTTGATAGAGAAATTAATTACTTGCACTGATAAGGACAGTAGAATCAGACCATGGAATTTTTTTGTTCACCTGCCTGCTGAAAATTGGCAGTAATGATAGTTTCATTGTTACCCATTAAGTCCTTTATTATAGAAATATAACATGCTGCATGGCTGGAATTAGCTCTTTGTTTTAAGCCATGGACCATAACGTCTCCATTGTAAATGGGACTGTAATCGGTTCTTAAAACTTTAATAAAGGTCTTAAGGGAAATATTTCTTTTCCTATAGACTCCAGATCTGCCTTCCTGACCCTGCTAGGGATGTGCTGGTAACAGTAGGAGATATTTCACCCTATGGACTTTCTAGGTAAAGAGCAGAGTCACATCCTGACTTAGAAATGAACACTTCTCGTGCCCTGCTAGCATCCACCCAGCTTCTTACATATGGTGCGGCCTTCCCCTGCCTTCTGGTGCATTACTTGTGCTCATCTTCTATATTGTCAGGTGGCATTTCTTCACCCCGTCATTATAGATAAACACTGCAGACTTGCTTTAGCACATCAAGGTCTAGGAAACCCCAAAGATTACTTCCAGTGTGGAGATTATAGCTAAGCTTGAATAGCGTTGTCTTTCAGCTCACGGTCTGCTCCTACCCTGGTGCTGTGTAGAGCATATTCAGCTCCCACCTTTATCAATTGACAGGTGGGGAAACGCAAGCAGAATCACCCCTCATTTTTTTTATTTAGGAACAGATGAAAGTGTAAAATGGAGGGGAAGAAAAAAAAAAAGGCAGGTGCCACAAAACCTCAAAACTGAAATTAAGTAGGACAAGTCACGTGCTGAAGTTAACTGCTTGCTTAAATGCACTGATGGAGCATGGCCAATACTTGTAGCTTTATCAGTGTCATTTTTCTACAAACATATCAAAATTGGAGAAGTCAGAGATGAAGACAGTAATAGGTTGCAAATAGTTTGCCTTTGCAGAAATGTTACTCATAGTGTCTATGTCCTAATCTGTCTTCTGAGTTACAAGTAGACAGCACAGTAATTCAGCAACAAATACACAATCATTAGCTAAGATTCCTGCATTGTGTGAAGAAATGCATGTTGCCTGGGTATAAACAAACAATGCAGGTAGGACAGACAGCCTGACTGACAAGCAGATACTCTGTACTTCTTACCTGTTTTATTAACTCGAGCTGCCAAAAGGGCCTGGCTGAGTACAGCTGTTTGCTCACTTGAAGCCCATTGAGTCTGTGGCAGGATTTCTGTTGACTGGTGGTTCACGTTGGATGTTCACCACCCGCTTTTCCTAACCAGGAGCCTTTACATGTTCCGAAGCAACTTTTTCTCCCTTAGTCCTTGGCCCTTTCAGGTTCTGAGGGATCTTTGAGCTGAAGGGAATACTTACTAGCACAGAAACACTGAGCAGAGAGAGATACAGCCTGCTGTTCTTGCATACGCAGCTTCTATGTCGGTTCAGTACTAGGAAACACATTTTTAATATGGAATCCTTCCAGGTGACAAGGAAGTCCCTGGAAGGCATGGGGATAGAAAGAGAATCTATAAATCCAGGTTTATGATCTTTATTGTGTCTGGGATCTTGCTGTCCTTAGACATCTAAAATAAAGTCGGCCTTTTTTCCAAGTACAGTTTTGGGAAATGATGAAAAAACACTCTCCTGGAACTGTTTGAGTGAAACCAAGCAATGACAGACGTTTCAGATGAACTTCCATGCGTGTGTTGCTGGGTGTATTGACCCTTCTAAAATATTTGATCTTTGTCATTTCCAGACTTGGCTTCCCACCCTATTGGTGTTACAGGAGTTCGGAAATACCCTCTTCTATTCAATGTTTCCATCCCTCACCATGAAGAAATCACCATGGCAGAGCTGCGGCTCTACACCTTGGTGGAGCGAGACCAAATGCTCTACGATGGGCTTGACCGGAAGGTCACTATCTTTGAAGTGCTGGAAAATGACCATATGGGGGTAGGAGAAGAGAGAAAGATGGTGGCACTGGCATCCAGGCAGATCTATGGCACGAGCAGCGAGTGGGAGAGCTTTGAGGTCACCGAAGCCATCAGGCGTTGGCGAAGGGCAGGGCTGACCACGCACCGGCTGGAAGTTCACATAGAGAGCAGGGAAGAGGAGGAGCAGAATGGAGAGGGGAAACTCGATATTGACATCAACTCTGAGGCTAAGCACGTGCCCCTGTTGATTGTGTTCTCTGATGACCAAAGCAATGACAAAAAAGAGGAGAAGCAAGAGCTGAATGAAATGATAGACCACGAGCAGCTCCTGGACTTGGAGAACCTGGAGGTTGGCAATTTCCATGGCCAGCCTGGCGAGGAGGCGCTGCTCCAGATGCGCTCCAACATCATTTACGACTCGACTGCCCGAATCCGGAGGAACGCAAAAGGCAACTACTGCAAAAAGACTCCACTCTACATAGATTTCAAGGAGATTGGCTGGGATTCCTGGATCATCGCCCCGGCGGGATACGAAGCTTACGAGTGCCACGGAGTGTGCGCCTACCCCTTGACAGAGCACGTCACACCGACGAAACATGCCATTGTCCAGACTTTGGTTCACCTGAAGAATCCCCAGAAAGCCTCCAAGGCCTGCTGCGTGCCCACCAAACTCGATCCCATCTCTATTCTCTACTTAGATGCAGGGGTGGTCACCTACAAGTTCAAATATGAAGGCATGGTGGTATCAGAGTGTGGCTGCAGATAGTAGGAGGGAACACATGGACAGGGGAGTGCACAGGGGAAGTATTTAATGATTCAGTCTGTAAATTTGTACATTTCGGATTTCCTATTTAATAAGGTTATTTAATGAGGCATGTACAGATAATTGTATGTTTCCTGTTACGGGGAATGGGCAAGTCGTACGACCGTAGGGAATGTATATTTTGTTCCATTGCTTGTTTCTTGCTGTTCTTCGCTGTCCAAATTATGACCGAGTCTCCCTTCCTATCAGGGCATAGAGCAGATCACTGGATTGTTTGGGAGGCCTCTTTGTGCCACAGAGGCACATTCAAATTCACGGAAATAAAGGTGTATTTTTGTACTTTGTAAATGTTGATTGGCATCTGTAGGGATTTCCAGAGCTATTAAAAATAGGTGAACTATGGGCAATACACACCTAGTATGTTTAGTTTTGTGTAAAATCTTTATAAAGATCTTTACATGCTCTGATTTTTTTTTTTTTAAATTTATCTCTGTAGCTCTTAAGTCCCAATAATTCTCAAGCTCCTAAATCACTAAGGCACAACAAGGTGTTCGATTTTTTTCCTTTTTTCTTAATCCTTTCTTTAATTTTTCCCTGTTTCAGTTAAAGGTAACTGGCAGGGATGATTTGGCATGTGGAGCGGAAGGGAACCATTCCCTTTCCCATCTTTCTTAGTAAAGCAATGGGCCAGGAGCAATGCCAGGCTCGTGCAGTGCTTTGGCGTGCAACGGCAAGAAGTTCCCCCTGTGCATGTTTATTGCGAAAGCACCCTGTGTAAAGCAGCGCTGGCTTTGTTGCGTTAGCCGTGTGCTGTCCCTCGAGGGCCAGAGCTTTAGGTGACAGAAAGAAATGCAGTAAATTTCCTGAATCCTTGAAATTATACCAGTTTATACCAGCTAAGAAACTAGTTCCCCTACCCAGTCCAGTAAGTTACATACAATACCGCTGTGTAATCCAACTCAAATGGCCAAGTAGTGTTGCGTTTAGTCTGCATAGAGCTAGACAGAAAAGGAAGCCCCTTCGTGCCAGCTAGATAGAGAGGACCTTTCCTTTACGTATGTGCTGAAGTTGTCAATTCATAAAGATATTGCCCAACCTCCCCCCCCTTAAACCATATATGATGGAGTCACATGCCATGTTTCCGCCACTCTTCTGCAACAAATCGTGGTGATAAGAAGGTGTCGGAGCTGAGAAACAATAGACCCGTCACTTTATTTATACTAAGCTGCAAATTTGTCAGATTCTTGGGAAAGTGTAAGTGACGTTGACTCTTTTAGCCTGTACCAGAGCCTACTGTACTGTCCCTGCATCTGTTTTACACTTTTAAGGGAAAGTTATCTTCCCTGGAAGTGATAAGGGTCTTTGAAAGAATCACTCTAACACTTAATGGGAATGAACACAAAAGACTTTATCATGCACCAACTAAAACCAGTTTCACCTATTTTCACACATACTCTTCTGTGCTTCTCATAATTTATTGACCTATTTATTGACTGCCTGCCTTTGTAATATAATGTAGAATACAGAATGTTTTATTTTTGTGCTTGTGTGTAATCCCACTTGGATAAAACCTTGTACCGATCCTATTTTACGTGGAATCTCGCTGTTGAGTTGTGCTGCACGGAGATTGGGGTTGCTGATTTTTTTCTCCCCTAGATATTTGTAAATACCGTATACCCCAGTTACCTCCCTTGCTTACAGAACTGTTCACTCACTGCAGTGATTTCAATAGCATTCTGGAGCACGTATGGTCTTGTCCAATGTATAACCGCTCTTGCGGGGGTATCGTTGCTTTAAGTGGTCAGCTGTGTAGGTTATTGTAGAGTTCTGCAGTCTCCACTCGTGCTGCGTGTTCCCAGATAGTGGGCTGCGCCGTGGGGCTATATTGCTTTATGCCTGCTACAGATCTTGCCCTGCGAGTGACTGACACCGCTCACAGACCTTTCCCCTGAGCTGCGCTGCAATCTCAATCTGTGGTTAATGGCACGTTAAAAGAATTCGTAAGAGGTGTGATATTTTGTTCTGCTGACATGAACTGCAGCGGCCAACGGTTGAAGTGTGAGCGCACAGATCCTTTCAGAACTATCCACGATTCTTATGAAGCCATTTGCCAAGACAAGCCATTCACCTTGTTAGGAGTGATAATCCAGCATTAGGAAGATAATCCGACATTTGCTTTTATCATCTCTTTCCTGCGACTGTTCCCGTGGCGGTGATCTGACCGGCGTGCATTTTGCACCACTGTCCTTTACTGAACGGTACTGACATTTCTGAACCACGTGTAGGAGGACCTGTGCCTTAAAAATAATAAGTAACCCACTGTAGTCACCCGTAATCACTATAAATTTTCAAGTGACCACGTAGCAAAGCAGAGTGGCTGCCGTCGCACTCTCTTACTGCCAGAGATTTGTTGTAATAGAGCAGATAGTATACAGTGTATTACAGAACAACGCGAACGTGGGTAGGCGTGTAGTTTTATCAGTTAGTAAACCTGCATGTGTGAATTTTTACAAGATCAGTAAAAATATCAACGATAGCTTTTTAGAATTAGGGGCTAACCAGTCTTTTGATATTAGTAACTTTTCTTCATAAAGAAACAAGGACTGCACTGCTGATTGAAGAGGATTTCAGCCAGAGTTCGTGGTGAAAAACTGTAAAGCATGATGAGATGTATCCTATTGTGCTATTTTGGGAGAAAACTGAGCATCTCTTGAATACTTCAGCTGCGCCTATGCTGTTCATAACCTGAGATTAGAGAACAATATTTCATTTATCAGTGTGTGTCTGTTAGCATTGCATGCCTGCTTCATGAGCAAAACCTTACCCTACTTCTACCTTACCTTTGAATATAATTATGCAAAGACATTTCCTGGATGTTCAAGCAGTTAGATGGCAGAGATCGGGCAAAATAGCACCAAAAAAAATGAAGGCAGTTGTTTTATAAAGAGCTTTCCTGAAGTAGCAAATTAAGGTTGTTTCTGCAAACTCAAAAGTGCTTGGCTTTAAATACACCTGTCCATATAGATACGACACTCACAAATAATATGGTGAGTGCATGACAAGAGCCAGTGCTTCCAAGCTGTAAGTGCTGGTAATGTCAGCAACGAGTCCCTGAGAAAATATTCCACCACATGTTTTTATTTTCTTTGTTTCTTTACTCCTTCCTTCCTTCCATCCATCTGCATTAGTACTGTGACTTCTTCTGTTTCTAAAAGAATTTATTTTTCACATTAAATAGTAGTGTGCATTGATTTTCCTTTCATTTCTGATCTATTTTATATCAACGTGCTAGCAGATGCTTGACTTAAAAGTGCATACCAATTTTAGAAAGGTTTGGGAAAATACGGCTTTCGTATGGAAGTATCTATCTTTCTATCCATCCGTCTCTGAATTATTGCATGCAACTAAAGGAGGCAGCAATCCTCACTGAAATCACCAATATCAGTTGGATTTTTGCTTTCATCTGTTTCTAACTGAATGTGTATAAGAAAGTGTAAGCAGATGTGAAGCCCCTTTTTTCCTGGATGCTGTATAAAATGGCAGGCAGTGCTTGCAGTCTAGACAGGACAGGCAAAGGGGTGGGAGCAGAAACAAATGATACAAAGAGAGGAAGAGCCTGGATAACATATCAGTGAGGGAGTTGAGGGAAGAGCTTTGGTCTTGGATTGCTGCTCTTAAATCAACACACACGATGCCTCCAGGAAGAGCACGAACTTCAAGACATCTTACTCATTCCTTGGCCTTTGAAGAAATCATGACAGCTGTGTCTCCTGTGCAAACGCTCAGCACCAATGCAAGATTCCACAAAGCACTTGGAAGTTTGAGGTTCCCTTAAATGATCCATATCTCTTAGCGCTCTGCACGTGGACTAAAATTCCTCAAATAGATTTCTCCCCAAAGCTTTCTTGCATTATCCCTTTCTTGGGTGTGATCCCTGGAGTCCAGGCTCACCCTGCGATGCTCTGTGTAGCTGATTGAAGATACAGATTCCTGGTTTTTTGAGCGTTAAAGCTTGACAGCTCAGCATCGCTTTTTCAGCCACTGCTGCCCAGCCCTGCCAGCCCCCTTGCTCTGGGCAGACTGGCTGTTCAGGGCAGTCTGTGGAGCCCAGGCAGACGGGGCAGAGCCCCACGCTGTTCTGGCAGGAAAGCAGGGCACCCCCTCTCCCTAGCCTGTTTGCTGGGTGACAGCAGCTTGGTGCTGGCTCCTGCTGCTCCCATTTGGAGGTGCCCAAATGTCAGTCTTTGGGAAAAAAAAAATATGCCTGAATATTGTGGACACATGCCTCTTTCCAAAGCCAATGGGCTCTGCCAGGTGAGCACCAACTCTGGAGCTAAATGAGGATCGGCCTCCCCAAAACTGAGGTCACTTAGGAAAAAGCATCTCCCAAAGCAACCATCATCCAAAGCAGCAGCCAAAACCTATGCCCACTTCTTCTCCCGAGCTCCAACTACAGCACTGCCCTTCTCACACTGCTCGGAGAGCAAAGCAAACCAGAACCTCCAGCGGTCTGGAAATATCAAAGGATCCTGCGGTTTTAACAGCCGTGGGCAGTTTGGTGCCTGGCTTACCTACAGCACAATGGGAGAAGTTCAGTTAAGTGTTTTCTGTGAAACACACTGAGCCAAACCCCGGCAAAATCTATAGTTTTTTAGGGAAGGGGAAAAAAAAAAAAAAGAGAGGAAGATTTCCTGGCATTTGAACATCTGCTTCAAGTATTTGAAAGACTACAGCCCAGTGTTAATTTAAACTTCCTTATAACCCAGTTCAACATTTGGAGTGCAAACACTGTTAATAGGATGGGAACCGGGGTGGTGGTGGTTTGCTTACTATATTGGGAAACAAAGCCAGAACAAAACTAGCTTGAGATAGAGTTTTTGTTTATACTGCTGACCCATCTGTCTTCATTAATGCGCTATTTACAGGAAAAGTTTAAAAATTAGCTTCTGCTCCTTCTTCAATTGCAACAGCAACAAATAAAGGCTGAATGGTTCATTTGCCCTCGACTAAAAATGGAAATTCTTATCAGCACCCCTTGGAAGAAGAGGTTTATTATATGGAGTGTATTATTGTTGAATATTAGTGCTGGGACTAGGCGTTTTGGCCAGAGCTGTGTATTTCTAGCACAGGCAACGCTGGGACTGAAGAGCGGTCAGGGAGGTGCCTGTTTCGCAGAAAGCAGAAACCAGCCGCGAAACGTGACCCGTGTCTTACTCTAAGCTCCCGCTTTGAAGTCTAAGGGAGAAAGAATGTGTTTCTCCTATATTGACCCACACAGGATAATGGTGCGATTTCCCTGGGAGTGAAAAGGGACACATTTGAGGCTAAGCCTTGACATGGCATAGAAATCACCCGAGCTGTCTCTGGCACTGACACCGGATACGGAGAGGCAGTGCAGGGCGATACCCCTTTGTCTTACCTGCAAGTAAAGGGAGAACACGTACGCACTTGAATTTCTAGAGTTTAGGTGCTCTAAGAGCATGAGAGAACAGATGAAAGCCACCCAAACGTGTCTACCCTGAACGTCCTCCAGACAAAATGAGGCAGGTTCGTGACAACCTGTTATGAAGCCGGTTTAGGTGGGCAGGTCTGGCCACACATGTAGTTGGCAGAGGTGTAACGCAAAGAGGACCCGAGTTTATGGCCTAGCACCCCTGGACATTTCCCAATGAGAACAGACCGTCAAACCTACTGCTGTGCAAATGAGCTGCTTTAAAAGCATCTTCTCTGTCAGAAGAAGCAGCTAAGTTTTGCACTGCAAGCCCACTGAAATAGAGACATCCATTAAAAAATCAAACCCAAACTCTCTTTCTATAAACCATAAAGCCGGTAATGTCAAAAGGGCAGGCAGGTTTATCAGAGTTATCATCTCATTTGCACATCCCACTACACGGGCAGGCTTTCAAATGACCTAAGAACCCTGGGCACATTTTGGGAACAAATCTGGCTGCTAGGCATCTTGTCTCGCTCTCCTTCACCCCCTCGTCCCTGCCTCGGTCTCCTTCATCCCTCTATCACTCTCCATCCGCTTTCGCTAGGGCAAGATACGCTTTTTGTCAGGCCACGTCTCTGCGAGCCGTTCCCTGGGGAGCGGGACTTGAGGCACGTAGCGTGTCTGCCCCTCTCACAGAGGAGCAGCTTGCTGGGGAAATGCCAGGCTGTTGAAAGCGGTAGAAGGAGCAGCCGTTGTTAGAATTATTGCTTCTTCTCCCAGATAGAGGTGGAGGGAAACATCCACCTTTTGATACCCTTGTCAAGAAGATGAATAGTGGGCAGGGGTCCAGCTCTCCCTGCTGAGGTCTTAGTAACATCTCCTGCAGCAACTGAGCGCATTTGCTTTCAGATGCACACTAGAAAATGCCAATTTACTCTCCTGCCTCTCAAGGAGTCACTTCAGATGTCAATAAGAGCAGAAATTGAGCTAGCCATTAGCTGTGAAAATTTCTGCTTCCAACCCCAGCTCACCACACAGCACTGCTGGCAAGACTTGTTAGGATATGGCTGCATTATTCCAGCAAACTGAGTTACTTTTTAGAGCAGATAACGCCAGAGAATATAGAAGAGTTCTCCTAACATATATACTGCAATATATCCAGCTCAGGGCAAATGAGCTTAGGTTGGAAATAGCAAGTTTGCTTACTTGTTTTACGCTGCTGGATACATGCCCAATGTGACTCTGTTCACAACGCAAATTGATCAACCTCCTGCTCAGCATTTCAAGGGCTTTGCGGGACCTTTGATTGCAGTTTTTAAGTAAACAAAGGAAATATGAGGGATAAAAGCAATCGACATGGCCGCAATAAAGGAAATGATAGGAGAGGAATGGATTTCCGTGACATAGAGCAATGCTTCCTGAAAAGAAGGGTGGGGTTTTTTTCCTAGCTCCAAATACTACATGTTCTGTGGTGGCCCGAGATATGGCCAACAAAGACAATACACGCTATTTTATTTTAAATGGGCAGCTGTGGTATCATTAATTCAATACTAACATCACCATATTTCGCAGGAGCTGCTCCCTTTCGTATCTGCAGCAACTTTAGCATGAGGGGATGCTCATTGCAGCGCTAGAGCTCCCAAAACAATGTCCTTGAGCTCCGTGCGGCTGAGACTGTCCAGGATGTGCGCTTCAGATGGTGTTGAAAAGATATGTGTCGAGTTAAGTGAGAAGGTTTAAATACAGGGTGGTCTCTGAAATCAAGTACAGTAGCTAACTAGCAACAGCGGCTAAACAACAGTCCAACCTTCCATAGCTCTCAGGTTTATGTTGGCTTTGCTGTAGCAACTCCTTATCTTTCCAGAGATTAGAGCATTTTAGATCAGTTGTTGTGAGATTTGGTGGAATCCATTTCCTGAGCTGTCACCGCTGGCTAATCAGGCAAAGTCGAAATGCAAAGCTTTGGGAGAGTGGGAAAGCAAAACCCGCTATCCTACGATACTGAGTGTGCTCTATTTGCTTTTATCATTACCAGATTTTAGATGCCCAGCTCAAGATACTAATACAGAGAAGCCTACAGCCTGAAACACAAGCCAGCTGAACTGTAAGCAGAGCAAATACCTTATTGATGGAAAAATGAGCCCTTTTACCATTTCTACAAGTACTGGTAGCCAGCATAACTGTTCACCAGTTACTTCTTACTGTGCCTGCTCTCCACCAGATCTGCCCTACAAAATCCCAACCTGAATTCCCCCATGGGTTAAAATGAGAGTGGGGATCCACGCAAAACTGAGACCCACACCGTTAGAAGACTAATGGGCTGATCCAACTGTTGAAACAGTTTAAGTGATTTGATTTTGGCTTACATCAGTTCGTTGCTGCTGAGATAGACACAAAATAGCGTGACATCATGCAAATGCAACCTGCTATCCAAAATTTCACTTACAGCTTTGTACCAGTCTTTAAGTCATTCTTGCAGGGAAAGCAGGGATAAACTCAACCACAGTTGCTTTGCTTGCTGAACACCCTCCTTTTCCCTTGGGATTTCTCTAGCTCACAGTCTCTCATCCTTTTGCACTCCTCTGCCAATCGACAAGTTACACCAGCTGCAAATTTGGCCCAATAATATTGATTGCATGTCTTGTGCTTCCTCTGTCCGCCCTAATTAGTGCATTAGAGATAAGCAACGTGCCCTGAGAAGCGAGCTAATGGCAGAGGGAGCAGGCCATGCTTCGCAGGGCATGCGTCCTTCCTGACGGGAGCTGCCACACGCGTTCCTCCATGACACTGTTCAGGGCACTGCATGCAACACTAATGAGCTCCAGAACAGGCAAACAATTTAGACAAGGGCCTCAGTGAGCTCCCCAGAGTTGCATTAACCCCTGCACTTTCTGCAAGAGAAAGGAGTAATTTTTAAGATAGAGCTGTTGGCTAAGCCGGACCCTGCTGCACGCTGCGGTCGGCACGCACACCGGAGTGCAGCAGCTTTCGGGGGACTGGGTAGCCACTGGGAAACAACGATACCTCTGTAGACAAATGAATTACACCTCTGTATCCACTCTCAACTGTTCTTCTGTCAATAACCATCCTGCTTTTGCATCATTCTCTGATTCTTGCATCATTCTTCTCAGGGAAGAAACCAGTGACTTCACCACTGACACCAATGTTGTCGACACTTCTGGCCTAGAACCTCTAGCCTAAAGTTAATAAAAGGCAGGGTTATCTGGCAAACCCAGCGATCTAGTTATTATTGCAAATATTTATAGCGTAGATTGAGATTCAGGAATCCCAAGTCTTTGCCTGGCTCTGCTTCATACGTGCTCTGCAAACATTTTCAAAGGCTTCATTACTTTTGTGTTGAGTTTTGGAGAGCAAAAATCTGTGACCTTGATGGCTTGACTTCCATTGGGACAGAAGACCTAATTGGTTTGGCCTGAATGGTGAGTGCTGAGCGCGCTGCTGCAAACTCCTTTGCCTTGACTGGCCAAGGCACCGCAAGGCTTGCACTGGTGCAGGCTCACCTTCATGGGCAGTGGGCTCCTTGCTTGCTGGTATTGAAGCTAAAAGAGGATGGGGAGCTAAGACATGTGGCAGGTCAAGCAAAAAGCAGTCTCACCGTCTGAGCCCTACACCAGTGTCCTAAAAAGCCACTACAGATGCCAACCACATTAAAGCTCCTTCTCCACATCGTGATGGGATGCTAGGGTGCTTCGCCCAGGCCGGTGTTCCTGCATGTGATTTCTTAACAGCCTTACAAAATGGAAGAAAGACTCTGCTACAATTTTATTTTTAAAAGCCGTCCTGCTTGCCATTATCAGTGAGGCTTTATATTTGAGTAAGCAGAAGCGGGTCAGAGTGGATGACAGCAATTTAATCTGCTGTTGCTTTTCCATAACTTCTTGTGCTATCCTTGACCCTAAGCCAATGCCCTTCCACTGCCAGCTAGGGGAAAGATCCAGTCTTATGGAGCTAATGAGTTTCTAAACGTGTATCCCAGGTCTCCTGCAAACTGTAAATGTGATTTACCCCCATTTCAGACTTCTTTACACAGCCTTCTTTACACTAGATAGGAGGAAGGTAGCGAGGGAGCTGGATGTTCCCACTCTCCCAGTGGAAACATCCCTTCCCAGGGTGTGACAACACTCCAGTTTCCATGTTCCAGTGGACATTTGACCTTTCACTCCTCGGCGCTGCCTGTAGCTGTTGTGTTGGGAACAACTGTCCTTGGGGTGCTTGGCTGCCCTCCTGACTCCTTTTGGATTGGCATTTCCATAGAGTTCAGTACTTAAAATGAGTACCAGATTTTTAGCGGCATCAGAAAGGTGGATGCATGCAAAGGGAACACTTAGCAGCATTAGAAAATCCACCCTCTGAGCCCCAGGGAGGGGGACACAGGGTAAAGGTGCCACTGAGAAGACTCAAAAGCTGCACTGGCCCTAGGGATCGAGCGTGGACCTCATCCAGAGCGTGCAGAGCGCAAGGGGAGCCTCTCCGGCTGGATGGCAGCCTGTGCTGGCCCTTATTGGGGAGCCGAGGAAGGAAACAAGGCAACACTGCCAGGGAAAGGAAAAATTTACCTCTCACATGCTCAGAAAGCAGATGCCAAGCTGATGCTTATCCTCATTTCTTCAATAAGAGGTCAAAGCCTGGCCCCTGCCTTGCTGGCTGGTTTTAAAATGCACTCGTTTGGAAATAGCTCCCTGGATGCAGCAAACAGCATTTCGGCCAGCTGATGAGATTAAAGGAACATTCCCCCTGTTCCCAGTTCCTGTTATCGGTACATTGTGTTAAGAGGGCCGAAATATCACATCGTGTTTTTACGCGTGATAAAGCAAATTTTCACAAGCCACACCAGTGGCCGCTGACGGCACTGGGGGTGTCGTTCCCCCCCCGCCGCGCAGGCCATGGGGGTACAGGGGGACCTTTCGGACAGGGTTATGCCTGAAAAGTGAATGGCTTTTTTTGAAGCTTCTTTACATGATGGACTCAAGGGGTAAACAGGATGTTTCCTTCTCGCTGAGCTCTCTGCTTGTTGCATTTTTCAGCTTGGAAAATTCTTTGATGTTTGCTAAAGGTTGAGCACACCCTGGAGTCTTGCAGTGGCAGCACCACTAAGGTCTCTCTGCTCTGCCCCACAGCCTTACAGTTAGGAAAATTGCACCCAAATTCATATGACTCACCTGGTTGCTGTATTTGGCTGAAGTTATAAGCCTTATTTCTTAAGAAACCAAGTTCCCAATTAACTGCTGAGCACTTCTGTTTATGGGAATTACAAACTGAGAAAGCTCTTGTAAAGGAAAACAGCTAGAAGGGTAAACTATTCTCGGTGGAGACCATGCATGCAGTGAGCTGTTGGCAACGTGAATTATCCAAGGAAGAAGCTGTCCCAGCTGGAGCCTCTGTGCAGTATTCACCATGTGAGCGCTCAGGGCATTTATCTGCTTGAATAACTCAGAATTCCTAAACTTGCAGGGCTTTTTGTGCTAGAATAGATGAGCATTTTCTCCAAAGGAGTGCTTATTCGGGCAACTCCTGTCCCTGCTACCCTGCCTGCTTCCTCCTGCCCCCATGTTGTCCCTCGCTTTATCACGACACTCCTTTTTTGCCAGGGTATTTTTCCTCCAGGCCAGTTGGACGGTCTGGCTTCGCAGCATCCCTGTGCTGCAGCAAGGTGGCAGGAAAACACAGAGAAAGCGGGACAGTGGGACTGCTTCCAGGGAGGGTTTGGCTGAAAGTCTGGGGACTTTTTTTTCTCCCCACCTTGATGAACAATTATTCATACAAGAAGTCTCAATTTGGCAGTCTTTTCTTCTTAAAAGCAGCCTGTTTTGGGAGTATCTTTCAGCTCCCATGTAAAGGAAGGACGAACTGCATTACTCTGTAATTCCTGAGGGGAACAACATGTTCTCACTGCTTTTCTTTGGCTTGTATAAGCCATCCTAAATAATGGCTGGACACTTTTCCCGCACGTCCACCTCGCCTCCCACAACAACTTGCTATTTTATGCAGTAGCCAAGCTAAAAAAGGAAAGTTACTATCATGCCAAAAATGCAACTTTGATAAAATATGAGGAGATAAGTCAGCATAAGCGTGACTGGCTCGGGATCCAAAGAGAATAATGTGGGAAGGATAATTTTACTTTCTTGCCTCTCACGCCTACCAAACGCCTGGATACAATGAAGTGAATTCCTAAATGAATGCAGCAAATACCTAAGAAGAGCAAACCAGATTTTTTTCTCTAATACAAAGAATGCTAGACAGTAAGAGCAGGACTAAAATTATAGCCTAAAAGATGTCATATTTTCACCCCATAGTGCATGGTATAACAGCTTTAGATGCATTCAGATCTGTGGTTTTAACTGCTCTAATTTGGAAAGCCATATCACATTTAAAGGGAGAGGAAAATCCTCAGTATGTTTTGTGGGTTATCCTATACACTCTCCCATCACTGTGAAGGGGGTGCTCTTGTGTCCTCTGGCTGTGCAGTGTGAGGGTTAAGGGGGGTAAAAAAATGCCTTTTGGGCAGTTTCCAAGCTTACAGTGCCCAGGACAGGGTTGAAAAGGATCTTTCTACAGGGTTTATTCTTTATTCTCTATGATAGACAGTCTGTTGTACTTCTATATGGTAGTAGTAGTTTCACACTTTCTAGGATATCCAGAATCAATGCTTAAAGCCTGCTGAGCTGAAAAGCAGCCACCAGACAACTCTCCGTGAGTTTATAATGCCCCTTGCAGCACAGAGGACCAGCAACCCCTGCTTCAGGAACAGGAGAGACTTTCTCTGCTACTTCTTCTCCAAAAAGCTTCATGGCTTGGCTGCAAAAAGAGAGGGAGGAAGGAAATGTGGTTCATGCATCAGTCCGTTTTTGGGGATCTCATGTTCTGGTGTCTCCAACAGAAGACATGAAAGTGCATTAAATCCAGAGTAGGATTTGGGCATTGCCAGTATTCAGGTGCAGCTCTGGGCTTTGCATGGCTGAGCTGAGAGGATATACCCTCGGGGCTGTAAAGGATGCAGAGTTTCCATAGGTCTGGCACGGGCAGATCCATGCTTTTCTGTCTCTGGAAAAAGCTCACTTTTTAAAAAAGGAAAACCCTCCTTATCTTACAGCACCCAACAGCAATACCAGCTCGTAAGATGCCCATGTCGCTCCCTGAGGCTGTTCACTCCCCTCGTGCACTTAGGAATTTCCAGCCCACCTGACCTCTATTGGAAAGTCTATCTTTTAAATATGACCACTATAAACACTCCAAATTTTAATAGGCAGAATATCTTCAAAGAAGTTACTCTGATCTTCAGACCAGTCATGGTTTGATAGAGGTTCTTTTGCCTATCTGCAGCGGAAGTGGAGGAATGCACAGTTTATACTAAAATACCGTGCACTTGTCCTAATCGCAGAGACTTCTGAGCCTCGGCCAAGCCTTTTCACGTCATTACAGTCTACTACGGGCTGTGAAGGAATTATTTGCCTCTTCACACTTTTGATCTTTGCAGAAAGGAGCGTGTGGCATTTCCAGCCCAGATGTTCACAAAGTTTCTCCTAGACCCGATGGAGAAGTTTCTCCCTAAATGACTTCTGAGCCTCCTGCCCAGATTAGTAATGAGTTCCTTGTAAAGGTAAAAAATTAAATAAACACTGAAGCAGCTCTGTCAAGGTCATCTGCAATCACAGAAAAAATCGTGAATGGGACCAGTTGCTCCGAAATGATGGCAGGCAAAACGCATCTCCCAGGCACTTTGGAAACCTCTTGATTTGAGTGTCGGGCAGATGTGGGTCCCATAGGTGCATGGTGGGAACTTTGACTTGCAGCACCAATGGTGTTAGTGGTGCTTGAAGGACGCTTTAGGAGACAAGAAATGTGCTGTCTCAGGATGCCGTAGTGTGTGGGACATGCAGGTGATGGGGAAGGCGAGGTTTGGATAACTCATCTTTGAAGGTGGCTAAGCCTGGTGGCTAACACTGTCCTCCTTGGGGCTCCTCTCTGTGATGCCCATCGCTCTGCAAGGCCGTGGGCTGCAGAGCTCTGCACCAGCACGTCCAGGCCTGCTGGTCCAATGCAAAGGGGTACTGTGATCCTCACTGACATTTCAAATTACCAAGTTTCAGATTTGAAACCTTTTAACCAGATTTGAAACATTTTAATCAGATTTGAAATTTTAATCAGATTTGATCATTGCAAGAGCAGAGGACCTTGGCTGTGGCTCCTCCGGAAGGCACTGTGATTTTGCAGTAGCCCCATGCAGTAAGCCCATGCAGGCCTCCAGAAAAAAATTAATTCCCTGGTGTGAAGGTTTGTGGGCAGGACAGTGAGGAGCTGTGTAGTCTCTGGGGATCCTATGGAAAGGAAAACCACCTGGAGCCAGAACCTATAGGTCGAATGAGCTATTTATGGGTCGGATTCTTAAATGCAGCTCAACGTTCACAAACCTTTCTTTTACCTGTACTTATATCCATAGCCGAGCAAAGGTGGATTCAATACACCAAACCGAATCTAAGTTTGAGACTATGGAGTCTGGGCTCAGTTTTAGAGCTAGACAAGACTCCCCCAGCAAGGCTGATAGCAGCAAGTGCTATATACCCAATATTAACTTTTATTCTCCGATAACATTTTCCTGCTCCCATCTCCCCTTTTTTCACATAGTTTTCTCCGTGTCCCTTTCTCTCACCACTTTGTTTTTCTTTGCAGGCGCTGCCAAGCAGGTCTGCAGCCTGTCTTGAGCTGAACTTTCGTATCACCAAAGCCAAGTCCCCAGTAGCAGTAATCCAGTGTTGTTGAATTAACTTCACCATGCTTGGCTCAGAGGCACGCGTTTGGTCCTAGACATCTTGCTTGAAAACTCCTGCAGATCTCTGTGTTTTTCCCTTTTCTGTTCCCATGAAGGCTCTAGGCTGGGCTGAGGCTGTGTGTTGTTGTTCCCCCTTCTTAACATAAATGAGGAGTGAAAGGTTTTTTGCAGAGTCCTGTTATTTTCTTTCCTACACCAAAAAGCTTCAGCAGCATTGTGCTACTGCTGGAAGAGCGACTTGCTGGCAGGCAGTGGGAAAACAAGCAGACAAGTTTACAAATAGCCACACTGGCACCATGAGACCTTCGGGTCCGGTTAGTCTTTACGCTGATGGCAGTTAAGTGACAGGGAGAGACCCAGCGTCATCGTTGGGGTGCAAACCCAGGTTTCCACCACAGTGGCTGAGGAAATCCAGTTCTATGCTATTGAAATGATGAAAAAGCAAAAGTGGAGGTGGTAAATAAGTCCAGATCTGTTATTCTTTGAAAACTGTCCATCAGGAAAAATGCAGAAGTCCCATTTTCTGTACCGGGTAAAGTTGCTGATGGGCTCCCTCTGCACAAAGAGCTCCGTGTATGGATGCATGAAAGTGCTCTCCAAAGCCTCGTCAGTGGCTGTGCTGGATTTATATACACATGGCTATAAGGAACAGTGATTTAAAATAACTGAACAGCCACTTAACTAAAGAGGTTTTTATGATACCGTGATTTTATACCTGGAGCCTTGATATCGATGAGTCTGGCACAGCACAGTGAGTGATGCTGTATGAGACCTCTTCTCAGTGGACCTGACGGGCTGTCTGGGCTTCTCTTGCTCTATAAGAGCAATAATCAGCTGTATGTGTTAATGTGAACATCTCAGCCATGGTGCTGACAGCATTTGCAGCCCACCATCCAGGCACACTGCGTGATGGGCTGTGCCACCCCAGACCTCGGGGCTTTTCTGTCACCCCGGATCCAGGATTTATGGACTTTTTGTTCCACTCAGAAGCACTGTGGGTGTCTCCAGCAAGGAGTGAGTCGGCTGGCAGGAGGGATGCTTGCTGGTTTATTTTTGTAAAGGCATAATGTGTCCTTAACCTGAACTCCTGAGTGCAAGATATTCTGATTGAGCAGCAAGAAGTATTGGCCTGTCCTACAGGTAACTTGAGCAGCTGAAAGAGGAGTTGAAAAAAATGCACCAAAAAAGCTAAAGAATAGTTTTGAAATTTCCTGTTTTAGAGCATAAACCAGCCTCTAACTTCTGGGCTCCTTCCTCCGAACCAGCCCGCGGTCAGTAGCAGAACACCGGACAACACAAGTCCCTGGCTCTGATCCTGCTTGGTAATTCCTGTGGATTCATGCAGCTGCATTTATGTCTGTGCACAGCTGGGTGTCTTCTCCTAGTTGGTTTTGGCATCAGTTTTGCTCGTGGATTTAGCTAATTTTTTTATCTCCTCCTCAAGCATCTTGTTTTTCTTCTCCATGTCCTCCCGTAAGCGCTCCACGTTCATCAACTTCAGCTCCAGTTCCTCAGACTTCTTCTTCTCCCTCTCAATGTCCTGATTCAGCCTCACCACTTTGGCCCAGACTTCATAGTTTTCCTTCTCGAGACTGCAAAGAGAAACAGAGCGTGAAAGGATTGGATCGGAAGAGTGCCGGGAAGTCATCGTTTGGCTCTTAAGGAGTCTGCCCTCTGTGTCATTAAGCAATAAAGTAAGCCAGACATTCTGTCCTGATCCCCTGACCCTCAGTGACCACATAATACAGCGCAATAAATCAATACACGTGATATATAATAATATGATAATAATATGTGAAGCTATAGTAACACTGATGGTTACAACTAATAATGTAATAATGTTACTACTGAATTCTGGATAGTATAATGGTACAATATTGTAGTAATAACAAGATTTATGACAGTGTAATTATTGCAGAAGCATTATACTGCCATATAATGATGTAATAAGAACTATAGAGTATTAATATTGTAGTAATATAACATTAGCAACTATGTCTTGAGAGTTCAGCACATGAGCATTGACTTTTAGATAGCCTACTATAATACTATATCATTAGTCATTACTATTGTATACTGTATAGTATTACTGGTAAATAAATCTCTGCAATACTAGTGGTGTAATAACATGAGCTGAAGACGTAATACTCTCCCGAAAGCAGCACTCTGCAGCGTGTTACCTTTTAATTTGTTCCTCGTAGTCATTTTTCTGTACCTCCATTTCTTTTTCCAGCTTCAGGATCATGTTTTGCAGGAACTCCCTGCTCTCCCGATCAGGCTTGGAGAGCTCGGCAGGGCTGCTGGTGGGACGGGCTGTTTCCTTTGGCTGATGGCTGGGACTGGGGCAGGGTAGAAATTCCTTGTCAGAGCCGCTGCTCGAAGGGCTGGGGCTGGAGCGCCTGCCTTCCCCACTTTCTGCTTGGGAGGTAGGAACGTTATCGTAGGTCGAAGCCCGGTGAAGGTCGAGCAGCTTAAAAAGATCATGAGACAACGTTCTCTTATGTCCGTCGGGGACCGCGGAGCTCCCAGAGGAGCTTTTCCAAAAGTCACTGGCAAATATGTCATTTTTGTCATTGCCGCCTTTCTCCCCCAGAGAAGCACCTGTCAGGAAAGATTTCCTGTTAGGTAAAGTCTGAGTTCTTTTCCTTGACTGCGTTTTCCACATGCCCAGTGTATCTTTGGACCCGTTATCTTCTCCGGGTGCACTTGAGCTCGCAGCTGGTCCGGGCGCACTGCTGGAACTCGGGTCATCTCTCTGTAAAATAGACCCGCGGCATTAGGACAGCCTCGTCCTGCTTTGTGAGCAGAGACAGGTTGCAGCAACTGCTGTGACTGCAATATTTTCAAAAGGCACATTTTAACACGCTAACAGGAATGGCCACAAGTTTTCCATAAAAAATTATTTTGGGTTGCACCATGTTTTCCATTAAAAAGAACTTTTTGCAGAGGTTCTTTCTTTCTGAGAAAAGCCTTTAATCCTCAGTGTTTTCACTTCACCAGCATGAACTGAAAAGGTTTCATCTATTCTGCCTTTCAGCTAAAAAACGTTAGGAGTTTTCATTTTGCCCAGAACAGTAGATTTTCCACAGGAAAGTGGAAAGTTTATCTACATCATTTTCCTGATGTAGATATTCCAGGGATGACAGTTACAGTTCTTTACCCTATTAATAGCAAGTGCTCTTAGTGGCTCGCTCACCTGTTAGATCCCATAATAATTAATCACACATTTATTACATTTATGTTTTATTATTCCTCTGAGGATCTACCCTTACCGTTTGCCTTTGGATCAAGCTCTCTGCCCTGGGCACCGCAGGGTCCTCTGCAGAGTCCCAGCCCACGGAGCTGCGTGGGATGGGGGCTTTCTTGTCGTTTTGTTGGGCAGGTGGGGAGGGCGGCACATCCTTGGACGGAGGAAAGAGGTCTGCATGGTCACTTATCATCACAGTCATCACTTTCTGGATCTGTGGCGTGCCTGGAAGAAATTAGAGGTCTGTCAGCAGCAAACCCGATGTGACGGGCTTTCTTCCACCCACACTTGCATTTTCCGGTTGGCCTTTCTGGTGCCCAAAATGGAGATGCACATAGAAATGCAGGTGAAGACAAGGAGCAGGATCATAAAACCAAATAAAGGGAGGGATTTTTGTATCACCCCAGCATAGCAGGAGCGGACTATGGAGCAACCAAGACGGGAGCCTGCTCAACTGCACCAAGCCACAAATTGTGCTTCTTTGGCTTGACAAGCAAACTACAGGTGTCAGTTACACGAACAGGCATATGAGTATCTGGACCATTTGCATGTGATGTCTGTAGAGCAGAGCAGTCTTTGGCTTTAAAATATTTCTTCTATTAGTTCTGCTGCATCCGTCCTTGCCCACGGGATTACAGTTGGGCTCAGATAAACAGTAATTTTTTTTAGTTTTCTTTGTTTCTCTAAGAAGAATTTTACACCTTCCTGCTCTAAGCAGAAGAAAGATGACTTCACCAAATTCCTGAATTGTTTGCAAGCTATGGAGGGAACACACAGTGCAACTCCTAAGGGGTTTTTGTCGCCATAAACACATTTATAGCCTAACTAACACGTGGCTTTACTCTACCCTGCTGTACTTACTGCGCCCAGGCACGTGTCTGGCTTATATCCATGGGTCTACTGTAGAAAATTTTTAATTTCAAGATTGTGGATGCAGCTGAGTATTTCAGCATATCAGGTGCTCCTATGCCAATTATTCCAGGAGTCCCTTTTACCTCTCATGATAATTGCAGGATCCTCTATCCTGGGTCTGATGAGGTTCACTCCGATCACTGTTGCCAGGTTATCCACACTCATCTTGTTGACGCTAGAGTTCAACTGTATTTCATGTAGAAACCTGCCAGAATCCAAAGGCAAATATTTCAAGTCAGAGAAGGAAGACTGCAAAAAGCCTTACACACCCACTGGTATAAAATCCTGATTAATCCATCCAGCTCTTCCTCTAAGTCCCAGGGACAGAAACATATAATTGCCTTATAACTGCGAACTGGAGCTGCGTCTTATTGGTATTGGTAGAAAAACCACCATGTGATGAGCTGCTCACCTAAAAAAAAAGAATCAAAAAGGAAGGGAAAACCCCCATCTAATCTCTAACCAGAGAAAAACCACCTAGGCTGGGTGAAACCTGACAGTTTTGTTGCACAAGGCTTTGTCTAGAAAAACTACACTTGATTTTAGTTCTTAGGGATTCGTAAGTGAGTTTTAGGGTAGGTATTTATGCTCAGGCATTGTCAAGGTGTTTATCCCTGTGGCTGAAATTCTCCCTTTACAAAAGTCAGGATCTGGTACCTTGAGGGGAACCAAAAGATGGCTTAAGAGGGATATCTCTAGAGGAGTCAGCCTCAGCCTTTGGGACGATATTTCTGCTCACCAACACCAAATCTGAGCTGTTTATACCTTGTGCAGAGGACTGACCTGCAGATATAGCTGAGGAGGTTGTAGTTGTCTCTGGGAAGGAGGGACAGTTGCTTCAGCAGTTCCTGGTGGCCCTAAATGCAAATTAAGAAATAGCTCTATAAAGATTCACAGATGTATACAGACTCAGGAATGGCTCTTGGTCACTCCATCCATCCCTGTATGGTCTCCCCTCTTGGCATTTGCTCACCTTGGAAATTACATTTCTCTGGCAGAGCAAGGATGGACATGGAGAAGTTTTTGTACAGTGCTCAGCAAGAAGAGGCAGCCCATTGCCCAGCTCTGCTGCTGCCACCGCAGCAAAGGGAAGAGCAGGGTCCCCTCCAGCCCAGCACGTGTGTGATGAGCTCTTCAGAAAGAGCTGATCGTGCCTAATCTCCTTGCATTTCTTGTATATAAACATTTAGCTCATTTTTAACCCCAAAGATCCTGAAGTGAAGCAACCTACAAGAAACATTTGCCCTTGAAATACAGGGCTGAACTCTGCAGTTCACGGAGCTCATGCTACCAAGGATATCTGCCTTATTTTTTGTGTATAGGAACAGCATCCATGAGTGGGGTTTTTTGCAGTGGGGGAGCTTCTTTTCCACCAAAATATATAGTTAGGAAAAGAAAGTTCCCATCTGTTTCTCACTTCTCCCTCTCCCAAATCTCCACTTCCTTCCTTGATCTCACCCAGCTCTCAGCTCGGGCTGATGAAGGCTGCAGGAGGTTGTGTTTCCTTCCTCTCTTGGTTTTCACGCTTGCTATTTGCTGCAAAGGCTCAACGAAAAGAGGTGCTGAGCAGCTCTTAGATCTGCTCCAGAAATTTAAGTTTTAAAATGAATAAACCCATGTTGTCAAGTTGGGAAACACCACTGGCTTTGGGAGATCTTCTCTTTTTATGGTTTTTGGTTTTGTTTTTGTTTTTTCAGATTCGAAGCTCAGTAATTACACGGCTTATAATGCACAGCTAAATATGCACCTGGCATCTCCAGCTCACAAAGCCCTGGCACTGAAACACAGCTAATTTGAAGGCCAGAAGGAGAGAAATGAATGCATCTCTACCTTTGTCTCATCCATATCCAGCGCCTGACCGCACAGCAGGAAATCCTCATACTGCATCCAGGGCACAACTGGCTCGGGGAGCTCCCGCAGGTAGAGTTTGAACAGAGAGGCCACGGTGTGCACATCCGTATCCCTGCAACGTGCAAAGAGCCACTCACATGAAACTCGCACCCAGCTGGTGAGCAAACCCTACCCTGCTGCGGGAGCATGAGATGATATTTAAGCTCTGCGTATATAGATGCAGGAGACAGATATAGATAGGGAGGCCAAAGCAAGCTGGGGGGAATCCATAGGGCTCCCCGAGCCAGGGAATGGCCCCAGCTGGCAGGAAAATAAATGCTTGGTGGAGATTTTCCCCACCGTGAGGCTGGCAGGTCCCCAGTGTTCATACCCGGGCTGAGCCTTCCCAGCCCGTGTTTGACTCATGAGGGTTTGCATGCAAATATTGTCTGGTGTTCACATGTTTGGCAGGCACTCCCCACTCTGTGCGGAGCTGGCGAAGCTTGCCTGGGGTTTTTAAGATTAACAGCAATTACTGAAGCTGTTCTGCCGGGACAGATGTTTGCAGCTTTGCATACCATATAGTTTACATTATGTCAAAAGGACACTGTCAAGATCGTAAGCCTCTAATTTGACCTACCTTGAAGTTGCTAAACTATTATAAACTTCTAGCAAAAATCCCCCAGGTCATTTATTTTTAGGATTGGTTGGGAGTTTTAAAATACTATTATTTTTAACAAACGCACATATCCATAGAGGAATTTTTTCAGAGCTGTATTTTTGTAGGGCCTATAAATACACACCATTAGGCACCCTGGATGCCTGGGCTGCAATAGTAGCTTTCTAACGCTTCCCACTGAATCCTGCCGTGCTTGTGCACACAAGCGTGCCTGTGCAAACCCAAACAGGCTGCGAAGATGGCACTGAAGGTTGAGCCAGCATCTTGCAGCATTCAGGTCACTGGAAACCCCATTATTTGCCTTCCTCCTCACTAAGAAAATGTTTTGGTTGAAGTGCATGGGGGTTGCAGTCACCCTGAGATCACTGCAGCAATGCTCGTACCAAACCCTGCAGCACAGGGTTAACATTGCAGGGTGCTGGGAAAAGGGCCAAACTCCCTCGCCATGCCCCGCTGCAAAACATAGTTCTGGAAAAAAAAAAACACCAAACAAAAAAAGGCTTCACCTTCCTATGACCCCCATACAGGTTACAACAGGAAAGCTCTCAGCAGGACTCTGGCACCCAGAAAGCAAGAAATACTCAGCTGCAAAACCAACAGCCGGGATGGTTACGCTTCCAGAGCAGCCGTGGCTCCACCTTGCACAGCACAGGAATTATTTAGGTAAAAGTGCTGTGGTTTTTCCTAAGAAAGCTGCGTAAAGCTAGGTAAAAACAGGAAAAGTTTTGCAGTTAGGGACAGGCCTGCGAATACAGAGATGAGGCCTCTGCACTCCGCTTAGGCAAATTGTTTTGCACAAAAGTCCAGGGAAGCTCCTGGTTTTGGGTGCTCCCCTCCCACAAGCACCCCAGATTTTGCCGGCAGCTCTCAGAGCTCAGGTGACGCCATATGGGGCCAGTATCAAGCACGTTCATACACATGCAGCCACCTGGGCACTCCTTGTCTCCATTATGATAGACAGGGCAGGGCAGGGCAGGGATTAAACCGAAAAGCCTCACTTTAGGTGCCGTGGAAAGGCAGGACCCACTTTTCCTTTATCCCAGCACAGGGGTCATTGCTTTCACCAGTGCAAACCGTGGGTAAAGCCCCGGAGCAGCCTGCACGAGTATCTCTCTCCAAAGGCTCTCTGAGACCTACAGGCAGGGGCAGGCAGCTCTCGGCTTTAGGGAGTTTGCCACTTCCTCTTAGTCCTGCAGAGGAAGGGGGTCAGGAGGACGCAGCCTTGCAGCAGCCAAAATCTCTCTCTCATCTCTGTATGATGTTGTAGGGAAGAGCAACAGGAGGAAAGTATCATGGCTGTGGGCTGGCAGGGAAAGAAATATCCTCTACTGTGTGCGTTAGGGTGTTCTCCGAGCTTATTTGTGATCTTCTGCTTGTTCTCCTTTCTCTAAACCTCTACCCTTAGCTGATGGGCTATGTAGGCTCTTCCCTTTGCCTCCTTCCTACAAATGATAATTGCTGCGCGGCACCAGGATTTTCCTAAATGCTCTCCTTTATTTCCATGAATCTCATCTCAGCACCCTCTGATTCTGCTTTTGCCTCCATTTGGGGTTTCTGCTGAATATTCTCTCCTTGTCAAGCCCTTCTGGAGGGTCCCAAGTTTCCTGTCGGGCACTGCGGGGCACTCTGGGGCTGCTTTTCCCCAGATTTTGGCGTGTATGAGACCTAGTTGAGTAGGAGAGGGGGGAATCCAGCATTACCGATCAAATGATGGCCTTTCCCCAGCATCGAACGCGTCCCTGAGCTGTTTCACCAGGTTGTCCTGGCCGGGGAGGCGGAAGATGCCCTCCTCGCTCACTCCGTGCTCGCGGATGAACTCAGCACACTTCTGCACCAGGATGGGGACCTGGTGCTGCCCGAATTTCTGCTCATAGGCCATGGTCTCTGCCAAGCGCTGGCCGAACACCGCTAGGGAAAAGACAGAGAGGTTAGAGGAGCCCAAAAGCTTTGCTAAAGGCACATTACCTGCCAAAGCGCATCATGCAAACGTAACAGCAGTACCTGCTTTTCTGATAGCATAGGAGCTACAAGAAGTCTGCAAACTGGGAGAAAGCAGAACTTCTTCCAAAGAAATAATAGCAAAATGAAACCTTATTCCTCCTCCAAATAATTAACAGTTCTCAAAATGATTAAAACCAAGCAGTGAGCCTTGGTTTTTGCCATGCTGCTTCTCTGCCTGGGAGCAGGGTGCTGATACAGAGGGAGACAGGAACAGCAAAAAGGCTGATGCGAAGGCACAGGGAGAGAAGGCAAGCTTCTTACACAAACCTGAAGGATACAGAAAGCACAGGAGACCACCAAGAAATAAGAAAAGCAGCCTTGCAGAGATTTGGAGCTGGAAGTCTTACTGATTTCGTTGCTTTTCTTCCCCCTCCCCTCTCCTCTCACCCTCCAGAAACTCCCCCGTGCAAAGAAGAGCAGTGTTTTGCAGCGGGTGGTACCTTTCCTTCGGAGCAAGGGCTTTTTCCTCCTGAACTCGCAGCAAAAGAAGAGCTCGAAGGTGGGAAGGCAGCAGCCTGCATCCCAGCTCTTCCTCCTTGGAGCCTGGGGCATGGTAAGAGCAGAAAAATCCCAACTCGAACTGGCTCTGGGATATTAATGGCAAAGGGTCCTATGGTCCTCTACCATATTTTTGCCCTGGCAGTGCCTGCGATGTGTTCTCCTCGTGCTCTGAAAGCTGAAATAATTCCTCTGTGTCGTACAGACCAGGAAAATGCAAGTAAACACTCTCATCTGGAACCACGAGACTTGTCGGCACCTGCCTGATCATGGGGGTTTTTCATTTATGACTTGCTTACACTTTTAAATAATGAATATAAGCCTGTCATTGTGCAAAGTAAAAGCAAACAGCTTTTTTTTTTTTTTTTTTGGGCCCCTCTGCTTTAGTAGCTGATAATGAATTGCTTATTTCACTGCAAGCTGGCAGATTTGTTAATTTGGGGATACCTCCCCAGGACCAGTGCGACGCCCGTGCCAGCCCACCCGGCAGGTGGCTGTCATTGCAGGGTGGCAGCCAGACCTGCAAAACCCCTCCGAGATTTTGGAGACGCTTTTGCTGTTGCTTCACACTTTGCAGCTGCTCTGCTTTTTGGTGTGCAACACACTCACAACTGGCTGGGTCACATGGGGCTGCTTCCAGGTGGGCTTTTGCCAAAACCTCCACTGTGCAGTGCGTTGCTTTAAAAGCACACGTTGCTTCAGCTTGCATTGAAGCCAAAAAACTAAAGCGTGAAGTTTCGTGGTCCCTTCACCTGTGTATTGACATAAAATGCAGCTCCATAGTATCTGACTTCTCTGGTATCCTCAGGGCTGTCTGTACTACTATAAATTTACATTTTCTATCATATAAGGTCACTTTATCTAGCTGGAAGAAACTGGCAGCCTCCTAAGTTTAAGCAAGGATCAGAAGTGGAGTTGTTTCTAAATATTAGAGCCAGGTGGGGCAATGCTCTGAAAATTTCTGGCTCATGCAGTCCTAATTTTAGACAAGTAATACTGCCTGCTCCAGGGCACAGCATGTTTCAGTTTAGATGCAGAAAACACCAGGGTTGCACACAAAAACCAGCTGTATCGTCACTTAGGTGACGCTTATCTGTGCCTACAGCAGGGGCACAGTGAAAGAGTTCAAATTGCTTGCCTCTGAACTGTTGTGATTTATATTAACACAGGAGCTATAGGAGATCAGAGCTCCATCATGCTTGTCTTATACAGCTGAAGGGCATGGACCCTATAAAAAAATATATAAATAGTCAGGGCAAAGCCCAGAGGGAGGGAGGAGAGGCTCAGGATGACCATCCAGGTTAGTGCTCTTTTGGAAGAGAGCTAAAGAGACTCCCAGCCCTGTTTCACTGGTGGATCTTGCTTATAGGAGTTCATCCTTAGAGGAAAAGTCTGGAGACTTCATCCTCATAGGAAAAGTGGCTGGAGTGAACTTTGCTGCTTCCTTTGCGGGCTTCGCCTGTGGTGGCAAATTTATGATATGCTCCATTCTGATCGAGTCATGTTTTATACTTCCCTGACCACAATTTTGTAATGGCATAAATGCATGCCCGAGGGAGCTGGAAGCAAGGATCCTGTTGCCGCAAGCCTTGCCTGCGCGTGGGGAGGGCGATGGCGTGGCCGAGGCAGACCCTGCAAAGAAAATGGGGGCAGAAGGGCTGGGCTGAGCAAGAAAAGCCAGAAGAAAAGCAAAGCAAGGAAATTGGCAGGTGAAAGGCAAGATTTTTCAATGCTTTATCCCCGAATATGAGTTGTTTTCAAGAACAACATTTTCTGGGGTCAATAAGTCAATGAGGAAGTTTGTAAAAGAGGTTGAAACCAGCCCAGAAATCTTCATGCATGCTTGGCTGCCATTTCCTTAACACTGTCCATGTTTGCAGCAGACCCAACACCGCGGGGTCCGGTCTAGGAGTAGGTTTCTAAGGCATTACAAGTTACAGTCACATTACAGCTCTGTTTTCTTTCCAGTTTCAAGGATTTATGAGCCCAGCTTTGAAATCCTTGCACAAAAGTACTGCAGAGCATGAGATGATAGGAAATTGCCTCTCCAAGAGCTGTCCCTGCTCCCCATTACCTCCTGACGCTGACCCCAGCACTCGTCGGATGGATTTAACCCATTCCTCCATCTCAGACTGGGAATTAGCCATGAGCACATAGGTGTCCTGCCCTGTCCGGTTCTGGTCTCCACACCCCCCTGCAAAAAAACATTTATGCATCATTTATAGAGGATTGGAGGAGAAAAGACACATTCTTGTTTTCTTTACTGAATGCTTTTGGCTCCAGATTTCCCCATTAATGTTTATTTGGCTGTGAAATGAAGCAGCACTCTTACATTTCACCCTGGCTGAAGCCCTGAAACTGCTTAATGTTGCAGCTTGGCAAGACTTCTCAGCATGGGACATGGGCACTGACACAGGGCCCTCCTCCAGCCCTGACATGTGAATATTTGAAAGCAAGACATTAGTTTTCATGTGCAACACCGCGCTGTGGGGACCTTGGAAGGAAGTGGGAGCAAAAGAACTGGCAAAATGACTTGCCCAAATGATTTTGGGTGAACAGTCCAGCCCAAAAGCGTGCAACAAAGAGGAGTGAAGCATCCTCACCTGGGATGATTTCAAAGATAAATCTCCCTCCATCCTCTGGGTTGCTGGCCACCTCCTTGATAGTGCTTCCCTGGAGAGACAGGCAGCCCTAGGACAAAGCAGAGCAGGAGCTGCAAATACCCGTGTCCCATCTCCGCGAGGCTGACACTACCGTGTGTCAGCACTGAGGATCAAAGTCCTTCTTTCAAACAGATTGCAGGAGCTGGTGGCCTAAAGTCATGCTAAAAATGACTTTTCAAACAATAAGGGACACTTCTTAAATGCCAATTTTTCTGATGAAGTGATTCTCAGAATGAGAAAACTGGTTATTTTGCTATTTCCTTTTTTTCCTCCTCTCTCATGTTTTTTTAACCCCTGTGGGGAGCAGAAGAAGAAAGTACAAAGGAGAAGGGACTTGGCAAAACACCGGAGCATCCTGTTTCTGCTGCACCAGAGCGGGAAAACTGTTCCTTTAACACAGCATCACTTAAAACCAGAAACCAAACCCGAAGTCTGCAGGAGAGGAGGAGTGAAAAAGAAGAAAAAGGGAGGGAAAATAAAAAAGCGAAGTGGAAAACAGCCGTTTCTTTTGGAAACCTTGGAAACCTTCCTTTCCTCAACTGTTGTGGTCCCCGCTGGAGAGGATGGGTGGGGAGCGGCCGAGGCACGTGGGGGCCAAGCAGGCGTGTGAGTCAGCACTGGAGGCCTCCCGGGGCAGGAAATGAGGCTGTGCCACAGAAATGAAGCTTCTCAGCGATTTCAGCCTCCTGAAAGCCATGGGGCTCCTGCGAGCAGCGGGGGCTGTCAGCGCTCCAAAAGCCCGAACTGCAGCTGTATCAATCAGAATCGTTGATGGGATCAGAGAGGTTTGAAATGACCTGGGATGGTGTGTCAGGGTCACAGCGAGAGCTGCCAAAAGTGCCGTGAATAGCAATAAGCTTTTTACAGCACTTTCCGTTTCTACATCCCATTTACAACCGGGGAAGCTGCTCCTCCCAGTCACCCCTGAAATGGGGCAAAGCCAGAAATAAGACCTAGATCCTGCCAGGCTCAGCCCTGTGCTTTCAGCTCAAGGATCTACTGATCACCTTCCCCTCATGAGCGTTTTCTGTCTTGAGATTAGTTTTTCTACCAGTAACAATTTGTACAGAGAATGGCTTTTCCAGCAAAGGGGAGGACTTTCCCCTAAAATTTCTCAAAACAAGGAAAAGATGGTGGGTGTTCAAAGAGTAAGTTACAGTATGGAGAAAATGGTTGAAAAACTAAAAAGTTATCCATATAAATTGGGAAAACAACCTGATTTCTTCCTGGCAAGTTTGTTACAATGAATACCCCGCGAAATGGTTTATATGGGTGAGACAGAGGGCTTGTTACAACCCAGAGGGGCTGAAGATGGGAGGGTGCTGCCAGGGCTGCAGACATTGGGCACTGGTGCAGATGTTTAAGTCATGCCCAAGTGGGTGATCACACTCCTGTTTTGTGCAAAGGGCTGGGTGCACATTGTGCTCTCCTGGGGATCTCAAAAAGCATCAGAACTGACATGCACCGGAGCGTTCAGCAGATTTCAAGCCTTTTGCCTTAGAGGAAAAGCCAGCAGGGCAAGTTTCCTCTGGCCGTGTGGGGTGGACCAGGGCGGCCACCAAATAACACAAACTGCATCTGCGCCACTGAGCCTTCTGCAAAGGATGGGGCTGGGCCAGGATGGGATAGAAACCCGGGGGCTGGGGAGAGAGAGAGTTGCTTTCCTTATCCCTCCAGCTGCCCTCTCCCGTGGCAAGAGGTCCTAAGGAAGCAGCTGCCCTTCGCTGTCATCTGTCCAGCCCGCAGCCCTGCCGTGAGGTCTGTCTTGGGCAGATCCTCACACCCAGGCTATGCTGAAAGTCCTGCTTGTTTTTTCCTAAAAGCATCCTGTAAGATCCCTTTCCCACCAAGTGCATGGCTGAAATCTCTCTCAAAGCTCCTGTCATCTTGTGCACCCATTGCTGCACCTGCCATCACGAAACTGGTGGTGTACGAGCTCTTTTTCTCCCCAGCCTGTTTCTGTTGTCTTGGAAAATGACAGCAACTTTCTAGTTGGTAACTGTTTGGTTTTTTTCCCAGCACCCCATTGCTTGAGCACAGAGGGACCAAGCCCGCAGCAGGGCTTGCAGGCGCTTCGAGAATTTAAGTGCGTAGATGAAGCTCCTGATCATGATATCTTATCTCTGTCACTGCCCAGAGGCAGAAAACTCCTTTAATACCCTACTCCAGACCCGTCCCAAACCATTTCTCAACAAGCAAAGCTGCAAGAAGGGGGAGATCGAGGACTGGCAAAGCCCAACGGCCTGCTCCTACCTGTGGTTTGACATCGTCCTCGTCCTTGTAGTAGTAAAGCTGCTGGCCCTTAAGCACGAAGTACCGCTGCTGCCAGTTCTTGACGATGGAGCGTTGTTTTTTCAGCCAGCCGATCTTCAGGGGCCGTTCTAGTGGGTTGGGGGAGGCCGGCCGGGCGCCCGCTGGCTCGCCGCTCATCACGCTCTTGGAACGGGCTGCCAAGGAAAGAGAGGGACGGGCTGGCGGGGACGCACGGGGACAAGCTGCCAGCAGACCCGCGTCCCCAGGGGCGATTTAAGCTACCACAGCGAGAGCGGCTCTCTGCCCCTCTGCCTGTGCTAAGCAAACTGGCTAGAGTTTTTAAAGGAAGTGGCTGCAGTATCTGTCACTATGTGCTTCCTTTTTCCTGCGTGGGAGTAATTGTCTTGCAAGTGAGAAGAAAATAATTAGTTTTTTTTTTTTAATGGGAGTGTGTGTTTTTTTTAATACCCACCCCAAACAGCCTGCAGCAGCGATAGCAGAATGACCCAGCCTAGCTTGAAACAAACTGTTTGGAAGTTGCAGTTTTGCTCTGGGAGAGCGTTGCCTCATGTTTCCAATCGGGCAGTTCTTACACAATGGGATTGGAAAGCCTCCAAGGGAGGAAAAAGTGCCAGGGTGGATTTACTGGATTTTACTGGGCAGAGCATTGTCCCCTGTCTCCTCTACACATTGAATAGATGGGTCCCATTGGTGCCACTGACCTGTGCCAGGGACGGGGAGCATGGCCCTGGCATCTCTAAATGCTTCTGTGACAGTAAATGCCTTGGGAGGGATCATTTCCAGAACGGATTTTTGCCTCTGGACCGGGCACTGCAGGACCCCAGTGCCAACCCAGCTGGGTAGAGTTAGCATTTATGGTCGCAGGCCAAAAATAATTGTCTGACTCTCGGGGAATTCAGCTTCACTGGTCTCTGCACATGGTGATTTCCTGAGGTCTTACGTCTCCCCTGCTACAACGGAGCTGATGGCACCTGGCTGGGTCCTGCGGGTGAGGGCAGTGCAGGATTCGGGCCCCTGAGCCCAGCAGCGTTTGCTGGCAGAGGACATTCAGGCTGAGGCAGGGCTGTGAGGGAGGCGTTGTGCAATGCCGTGGGATGGGAGAAGCTGCGGCGACGCCGTATCTCTGCCCCCAGATGCCTGCTTTTCCCCTGAGCTGGTCAGCAGAGCAGAGAGCTGCAAAAGCTGTATTAGATATGAGTGTTGATGAATTCTGGCGTGGACCTGAGTGCAAAGGACAACCTTAAAAAAGGAGAAAATTAAAAATCACCCGCCACTGCCTTGTGATATTTGGGGCTGGGGGCATCTCATGCCTGAGCGGGTGCTCCCATTGCACAGACACCCACAGGGAGCTTGAGCCTACAAAACATTTTTCACCCAGTGCCTAGCAGCTGCTTCAGAGGTCAGGGGTGCTGCAGTTCAAGACTGTGCCCAGCTTCCCCTTCTGAAATCCCCTGGAGCAAAAAACCTCGCTGCATTTTGCCTTCATCCTTCAGAGCCAAGCTTGGGTAGGGCACTCTGAGCTCACCTCTCCACTACAAACCTGTCACAGGCTTGGAAATCACTTCCCAAAAAATCAAAAAGGATTGTGAATCCAAGAATCAGCCTTCAAAGCGCAGTGAGGATGCTGCTTGTATCTCAGTGGATGCTGATGTGGGATACCCCCTGCAGAGGATGTGGTTGTGAACAAGGACCTTCGAAAGGGATTTGCCAGCCAGCTCCCTTGAAAAATGCTGGTACTGGGGATTACCCTGATGCAAAAACCAAAATGGGGTTTCCAAACTGCACCTCAAGCTCCAGGCAGCTTCTTTGCTCTTTGCCAAAACATCTGCGTTACTCAAATCTCATAAATATTAATATGATTCTCAGCAAACTGCTCACAAGCAGCATCACTCCTCTCCATAAATCGTGTTCCTTCATGTCTTGCAGCTGCCGCCAACTCCTGGGGGGCGAGGATTTTTGGGGAATGATCTGCAAGGGTGGAGCAGCTGCCGGGAGCATGGAGACTACTGGGTGCAGGGCGCTGCCTGCCTCCCACAAACACTTTGCTCTGCAGAAATCACAGCCCATTGCCAAAGAGCAAATCCCGAGTGGGCTGGCTCCGAACTAGCCCCGTTCTGCAGAAAGCAGCACTCCCATGAGCCAGCGCTCAGATGCCTTCCCAAATTTTGCCGTGTGTTCTCCTATCCGATCACAGGACCTCATCTCCCTCTCGATGAAACAGAGATGCTGATATTCGCTCTGTTTAATTAGCCCTAACGTTTGCAGAGTGAGGTCTCTGTACCAAGCACCGATGACCACAAGGGTTTAACCTGAAGTGAAGCTGTTGCAATGCAGCTCGCAGGGTCCGTACTCACACCCAAATGGGTGGAAATCAGGGATGCGTCTCCATCCATCAGCTCCACGTTCAGCCTTCCCCAAAGAGCTCACCTCAGCCAGCAGCGCTGATATTCCAGCAGCACAAGACTTCAAAGGAGAAATCGTGTCTTTTATGAAAAACGCCATGTTTTCCTACCTTTTATCGGAGATATTAATCTCCCTCTAACCTCATCACAGCTGCATCGGGGCTCTGCACCATGGAAAGGAAGCGACCCGGCAGGCACTGCTACCCGGGGTTTCCTCCTGCCCTCACCCTTGAGCTTAAATTGTCCGGTCCTTGCTGGAAATAAGGTTTATTCTCTCCCTCTTTGCAGCCTGTCCCAGGTGCATAAGGAACACTCATTCAGAGGGGTACACTTGGGTCCCCTTTCTTTAGCATCAGCTGTTCTGAAACGCCTGACTCAAGGTGCAACCGGAGGTCTGTGCTCAGCCATGGCTTAGCCATGTTCAGGCACATACATACGCACCCGTGTGAACAGGCAGATGTATTTTCCCTCCGCATGAGACAGCTCTCCCTGTACTTTGGGCTCATTTAAGGCCGAAATAGCAGTTTGCAGGATGCTTCTTACCCACGATGCGAGCACTCCCCAGCCACTGTCCCCACCACAGGGCTTGTGCGGAGGCGTGGGGAGGGAGCTGCTGTGGGGAGCTTGGCTTTGCAGACAGTGAGGCTATTTTTGCCCAGTGGAAAGTTTTCTACATTCATAAAACCAGAATTACCAAGGCTGCGGCTCCCTCCCTTACCACTTTTCCAAGTTTCTACCTTTTGTGGCCAGTGCGATGCCCAGCTCACGTGTGACGACCAGCTGAAAATTTTACATGAGGCTGAGGTGAAGCTTTTTCCCTGGCTCTCACCAGGGTAGTCCAGCACTTGCAATCATCTCCTCCTTCACCAACACATCCCTGCCACACTTGGCCCCACTCCTGCTTGCCGCTCTCACAGGGCAGGAAAGAGCCACTAAGAGCAAACGCGGTGCCCCCCGAAGTGTTTCCTGTGGTAACTGCCTCTGAAGTTGAATATTTCCTCCAAAACATCCTCGCTCTTCCTCCAGCCCTGGGCACCGGCCGCAGCAGGGTGCCCATGACCTGCGGCCTGCTCCCCGAAAAGAGGAGCCCTGCCAAAGTGTGGCCTGCAGGAGAAATTGCATTGGATGCCACCGTGGTATCCACATCGACACTGGCTCCTGCGCCAAATCCTTGTCTTGGGCAAGAGCCCTCCCTGCCATCCCCTTTGCTCCTGCCCCACAGGAGGGACATCGGCTACTTGCAATAAGAAACAGTAAAAGCAAAAGTGCCGCCATAGGTTTCACAATGAAAATTGCAAATACAATTTTCTCCTTCATTGAAATAAGTAGCTTTGCATTTTCCTCAGCATGAGGAAGCACACAGGAGCCGGCGCGCTGTCCTCGGGCTTACAAAGCCTGCTTGTGCCACGGCCATGGCTGGGGACGAGGAGGGGGAAGTGTCCTGAAGCCAGGAGGAGCCAGTGAGGGTGGTGGTGACTAATTTGCAATTATTTTCCACAAGCAAGTCACATCCCTGCTGCACCCCTGAAGATGGCAGCGGCTGGTCCCCGCAGCCAGAAACCCCAAAGCATGAGAAGAGTCAATGCACCGAGCTGTGCCCCAACGCTCAGGTCTCTGCACACTCACAACCATCATCTCACAGACTCACAGCAGCTGCAAGCTGCAAAAAGCACCCAGAATTTCATCACAAGCAGATTTGCTTGAAAAAAAGCGATTCCTGGCAACAACACAGGTTCAAGCCTGTGTCCCATGTCCACCCTCTCTGCTTCCCAGCAGCCAGCAGGATCAGTGTCCCCTGGCCTTTTTTCTGAGCTACTGACTGAATTTACCCACTGCTCTGCAGCCTCTGTGCAAAAAAATATTAATTATCCTAAGAACGGGCAACGCAGAAATCCAAGATGTGTCTATGATAACTATGTGGGGATTTCTCCACCGCTGTCCTGCAAACTGATGAGCGCAGGTGATGGCACTGCTTCCTCTGTCAGCCCGCAAGCTTCTGGACCACCCGGGGTCTCATCCTGCACGTCGCTGTGCATTGTCCAGCCCAGCCACAGCGGCAGCCGCCGGGGAGCAGCAGTGTTTGATTTGGGGCCTTGTGTGAAGCAAATGGTTTGGCCACCCCAATGAAAGCAGCTTCATATGGAAGTCCGAATTGCCTTTGCAAGAAAATCCAGCCAGGATGACCTTGCGAGCTGACACAAGGTGTGGGGAGGAAGAGCTCAGCACTGCGGACCAGCTTGGTCAAATCTCTCTGCCGCAGGGAGAAATCAAGTTGCTAACGTGTGTCTTGACCATGTTTTGGCACCAGTGCCAGGACCACGGAAGGCCTTTGCCTCAGTGCGTGCACAAGGCTGGGCTTGTGCGTCCCTTCCTCGACCGCAGCATCCTCGCCCCCAAATCCCCTCCCTGGTTGCTTGACCAAAAGCAGGCATTGGCTCTGCCGTGACATTTTGGCCACAGAGCCCTCCGTAGGGATCCCTCACTCCTTCCCAAAGGCGTTCTCAAGTGGTTTTCATGCTGGAGATGGATCTCATGGCGGAGGAGAGCCGTGCAAAGCAGAGGCAGGAGATAAATCAGGAAATCACACAGTGAAGCCGTCCCACGGCACAGAGCCCGGCACAGGCATCAGCGGGCTCTGTACCACTGGTGAGAGGAAACCAATGACGTCAGGGTGGGCGAAGAAACCTAAGAAAGAGCAAGATTGCTTCCTCCAGCCTGCACTGCTCCATCCGCCTGTTGGCCTGCACTTCACCTCCTGCAAGGCTTGCACCAGCAGAATGAGCCCCCCCAACCCGGCTTCTGGGGGGGCAGCAGCCCCACGCTGCCAGGTCCCCCTGCTCCCCACCGTACCGAGACAGCCGCTGCTCCAGCCCCAGAGCCACAGCCCTGGCCGTGCTCCCACAGCATCCCTTGGTGACAACTTTGCAAATCACTTCTTGCAAATCATTTGCAAATCATCTGCTGTATCGAAAGCGGTAGCTGGGGGCCAAGTCCCCCCACCAAGGCCAGAAGTGTGTTCAGGTCTGGGCCGTAGCCGCAATCGCTGCTGGGCTTGGCCACAGGCACCCCGGCAGACCCCGGCTTGCCCCTGAAAGGCTGAAGCAGAAACAGAAGGGCATAAAGAAACAGTCACGGTACCTATTTTTGCAGCATCCATTTTCAGGTTGAAATCCCAGTTCCGTGGCAGCTTGAGGGACATTTTGGATCAGGAAGGGCTTTTTTTTTTTTCAAGGGGGACTTGCTTAGGAGACAGGCTGAAACGAAGCTCTGATAGTCCCAAGAGGATCCTGCACCCGGGGTGCAATCCCCTCCCCGAAGAGTGATGGCTCGGCAAGGGTTGATTTGCCAGCGTACTTCCTCCTCTCTCCTCTCTCTGTGAACAACCCATAAAAGTACTTTCCTGCCCTGCTTTCCTGCAAAGCTCTCGTCTTGCTTCCCCGACAACGCCGAGGTGATGCCGCCTTTTTTGCTCCCCTTTTCGCTACCTTCTTTGGCTGATGCGGAGATGCAGCAGCCCGACCCCAGCCTGCACCAAAACGTGGCTGCCCGGGTTGCTCTCTGCGCGCTGCTCGTTGCATTTGAGGAAGTGGCTGTCCTTCTCGGTGCCGTTGGTGCACTAGAAAATTGCTCGCTGAAGGACACGGCCCAGCACGGAGTTTCAGGAAATGTTTTGCTCAGCAGCAAAGCAGAGGAGGCTGTGGCTTAGGTGGCCATGGCCAAATGCTGCAGGATGGCATCTCTGAATGTCCTGACGCATCCCTGTGTGCGTGGCCCGGACGACACGCATTTTCTTTTGCATTTTCTTATTGCAACTGCTGTATAGTCCCCACCGCTGATTTAAGGTTTTTACACCCACTTTGTAACAGCGGTACGAGCGAAATAGGGATGAAATGAGGCTGCTCTTGGGGGAAAGGCTGTGGGTATCAGAGCAGTGCGGGGCAGGGGATGTGGGCACAGACCCCACCAGGACCACCGGATCAAGCAAAGCCCCTTTCCCTGTTCACAACAGCGAGTGTATCCTGTTTCATGTCATTTAATGCTATTTTTCCACAAAAGAAATGGCTGTGCATCTGCAAAGCAGACTGCAACGCAGTTAGACTGAGATGCAGCTCTTGAGATGCAGGACAAATGCAAGGAAGGCTTGTTGCATTCACAAACGCCCGAACGGAGCAAAAAGCAGCGAGGGCGGCTGCAAGACCTGGCAGCGTGCCCTGAAGGCCTACCGGGGGGCTCCAGCCCCCGTTTCCCCCCTGTACTGGGAAAGCCCAGGCCTTGCAGAGAGGGAAGTTGCCCTGAACAGAAGCAGAAGCAGCGATGTGGGGAGTGCAGGGGGCTGAAAGAGGACGTGGCCACCGGTTCCCGTTCTGATTTGCAGCCTAGCCGTCATGCCCGGGATGCAGCGAGCCGCTTGCAAAGGCTTTTTTTTTTTAGTGCCACAGCGTAAATTGAGGATGTGCTTGTCGGGGAAGGAGCTGGAGCCTGCGCTGACTGCCCGGTCGCAGCACAGCCAGGGGTGGACCCTGGTGGGCTAATTTGGGTTAACCACAGCTGAAAAATTAATTTGTTGCTTTGAGCAGTGACTGGAGCCAGCTCAGAGATCCCCAGCTCACATATTCCACTGCCGAATGTCCAGAGAACGTGATGGCGTGGAAAGCGGTGCTATCGCAACGGAGCAGCCCAGCACGTACCCAGGCCTGAACTAGATTAACCCCAATATCCTGCTTTGGACCCAAACTGCCTGAATTAACTCTGTTTCTGCTGTACCCCGAGCAGAGGGCCCTGAATAAGCCCTGAATTAAGCATCATTTTTTTCCTCTTCCTAATATCTGCAGAAAGCTATAGGAGCTCTAGGGGGTCGTGCATTTTGATCCTTTTTTTCTCTTCAACCTGTTTTTTTGTTACGAAAGCCTGGCAGCAGCTTGTGAACAGCCGCCTTTCCCCACCTGCCTCTGTGAACAGGATGTCATGCGGCACTTTCCCCTCCACTAGAAAGGAAACAGCAAATGTTTTAGCCCCAAAAAGTGCAATTCAGCCCGACGCTGTGTGGCTACACCGCAGCAGCTCCGCCCTCTCTGGCACCCCAAAAGAGCCCTTCGCAAGCGCCCAGAGAGCTGTTTCGGCTCCTCCTGCTTGCTCCCATCGGGCGGCTGGTGGCTGCCTCCAGGTTTGGGACAGGACATCCCAAGATTGGGGTTTTGGTCTTCGCAATCAAGCCGAGCAGTCTGTTCCTGAACCGAATGCCCCAGGGGAACTTAAAAAGGGCAAATCTCAGGCCATAAGGTTGTTTGTTTTATTTTACATCCCTCTTCTATCAGGATCTCATGGAAAATGTGTCTGGACAGAGGGTTGCATGAGACCTGCTCACGCTGAGGCAGCCTTGCTGCGGGGTTTACTGTCTTTCTGGGTATGGAGCACAGCTAGCACCAGGATTTCCACCGGGAATTTGCAGCTTTCAACTTTTGATATAATTAAATTGGCACAGGATGGGGAGAAACAAGGAGAGATCTTCAGCTGAACAGCTGAAATGCGAGCAGCGATGCAGATACGCCGGCCGCAGCGGCTGTCAGATGATGTCTCTGACTCACTGCAAGGCACGGGCACGCACGCTGCCCTGCTGTCGCCCGGCTCAGCAGCTTGCCGAGAGATTTCATCGTCCGCTTTCCAAAAGATTTAACACCGAGGGATCTTTCAAAACCTCTTGATAGTGGCATCGAATTGCTTCATAGGACCGCTGAATATTGCATGGTGCTGCTCAGCAGTTTTCTGCTTAACTGGCCGCCTCCTCCGAGGGCGATGTGTTGCAACCAAGATTTGGGGCTTTAGAGTAATTTTGCAAGGTTGCTATAGAGAACGAGAGGGAATCGTATTTTGTTGTTGTTGGGAGGATTAATTTGTCTGAAAATGCCCACACAGTGTGACAGGAAGCAAAAAGAAGGCTGCTGATGGGTTGGTTTGGCTTAGCTGATAAGTCAAAAACAGTCAAAATAACACGAGAGCTAAAAATAGTACGTTTTGCTGGGTAAACAGAAGGATTCTGCTCTCCTAACCCCACACAAGTCAGGAGAAACGGCTGAAATGAAGCAATAATTTATGCTAAGTGGAACTCCAACAATTTTTCACATTCTCAATGAAATCTTTAGGGTAAAATAAGCTGATTTGCAGGGGCCAGCGGTGCCAACACTTCCCTCATCTTTGATCAAGATCATCTGCAGCTTTCACTTGTGTCTTTGCCATAACCAGATCTGCTCTTAGGAAGATCTCCGAGGAAGGAGAGCTACAGGGCAAGGAACGGGGGAATCTGAGCTTAAAACAGACCGATCTGCTTTATGGAGGATGGAAATGAGGTTTTCAGCATCTCCCCCACTTGCCGACAGTGCTGAATAAAACTCCACTACAGATAATGGAACTTATATTTATTTAACAGTAACATATAGTATATAAATAGGGTAAATACTTTAAAATATACAATATATCACATCCGAACATTCGGTCAAAGAAAGGCAACTCTACATGTGTAGCTAAAACATTAATCAAAAGAACAATGCACAGAGAAAGAAGCAGATGGAAGAAACACATCAGGTCTGGAGAACAGGAACACACAAAGATTACAGTAGTACAAAATGCAACTCCGGGGCTGGTTACAGAGGGCAGGAACCACAGGAGCTTTCACGCGATGCTTTTTGTGGCAAATGCCTGTCCGCAGAGGGTCTGGATGGGCTGTACGGATGCTTTCCATACAGCTTCATCCTCCTCCTATCATACAGAGCCGGTCAGAGGAGGCACGGGAAGGAAGAGACGCCAGGATCCCACCGCAACCACGGTCGGGGGAACTCGCTGCACACATCAGAAACAGGAGACATACCTTGGAATATAAGATACCAGCATTTCACAGCCTGGTGCCAAGTGTTAGCTGATGCTACGGGATTTCCAGCTTCATGAGCCGCACAGGGTACCATAAACCCCAGGCAACAGCTGCCCCTTCAGATCCGTGTCAGCAGACTTCTGAGCCCATCACCCCAAAGAATATCTCCATATTACATGCTGATCGGCACAGGACGTGACACCGTATGTAGAAACTAGGTTTTGATGTTTTGCTGAGCACTGCAGGCCACGGTCTGGCCGTGCATCTGATCTGCACACTAATTTGGGCTACAAGCAGACTTGCAGAAGTGAATTCCTATCAGAGCATGCCAAGTGCTCGTCTGCACAGACCCAACCCAGCCGTGCCTGCTCAGGCTGTGGATCAAACCAGTGTCCGACCTGTATCGCTAAATCACCCACCAGCGAACAAACATCGTGAACATTCAGAGTCGCCTCACCAGGACAGCCAGCTTCTCACGCTATGCAAAAGCGGCTTTCTAGCCAAATGTCATCCCTCTCTGTCCGCTCCAACTGGAAAAGCAGTGACGGCTCATGAAGGGGTGGTTTCCACACCAGCCCGTCCCCTGCCAGGCCGCAGTCATACCCTCGTAGGCTTCACACTGGCCAAATCCTACTTTTCTCTTCCTCCCCACCCAAGCACACACGCTGGCTGATACAGTACCTCCCCCTTGCTGGTCTGCTCTCACACGTATTTCCCTCTTGCTAGGCACAAGCAGGAGGAACTCCTCCAGTTGTGGAACCCACTGCGAACAAAAACTATTGGGCAATGCTGAGCTCGAGCCCTGCAGCTGGAGAAACTTCAGGTGAGCACCCCCGCATCGCCTTACATAGACATCCCTGGTGTCAGTCTGGCCTCTCCAGCAGCGCTAGCTACATCAGCCTCCCTCCAAACCTACATTCTTGTGAGAGCTGCAGCATGACCAAGGTCCTGCTTAGTGCAATGAAAAGAGGTGCAACGTGTCTTGCTACACATCCCTTGGCATCCCAGTTAAGTCCTTTAGGGACAGCCAGAGGCAGTAATGATGTCAGCTTTTCGCTTCCTCTAACTTTCTAAGTCTAACTTGAAATATCTACAGCAAACTAAAGCCACTCACAGGCTGGGCTGATGGGGAAAACCCACCAAACGCTCCCCAGACAGCACGCTGTCGCTAAGAGCTGAGGAGTACCATCACATATATTCACACCAGTGGTGTAGAAGTGGGTTTGCCAGCCACAGCTCTCAGCCCGACGGAGGACACGCTACGGTGCTCACCAGTATTTCCTAGCAAGACCAGCTGTACAGCTTGCAAAGAATCTCGACAACCCCCATCTCCCTCCCTTCCTCCTCCATTTCTCAAATGGATGCACTGTTCCCATTCAGTTCACTAAACTTCAGTGCAGGATGCTAAACCCTTTCCACGTAGCTTCACCCTTCAGGATCAACACAGGCTTGGAAGTCCACCCTGTAACTGCACTGCTGGGAAGGAAGCAAGAACAAAGCTGCGAGCTCATCAGGAAAGCCACCTACACTCGCCTTATTGCTGCTGCTTCTCTCCAGCCCGAGGAAGCCACTAAATGCAACTGCTTTGCCCTCCAGTGTCCACATCCAGCACTACACCCTTCAAAAAGGCCCAAAAGCTACTTCAACTCAAAAGCACGCAGAAAAGCTTTGCGTTCGATTTTTGCCCTGCTAATTACAACTAAAGAGGTACAAAAGGTTTAAAGCAAGATGAACAGCAGACTAAAGACCCATATGAAAAAATTCTTAATATAAAGAGCAGTACACTTTTGTAATATTTATCAACACTATAGCTTCTTCTGATGATGGACTACCCAACAGTGCACTACAAGGGATTTTGGCAGATGTTGGCAACGGGCAGGGAGAATCCAGAAAAGCACCAGCTTCTCTGACCCCACAGGGCAAACTACTTTTCAGGGACTACACAAAACCCTGTCACTTCCAGCCCGGGTGCTCCTTGCAGGTGCCCTCACTTTGCCTAGCTAAACTCAGACAAATTGTCGTGAAACACAGACCAAGTATTCTCCCTGGGCAAAGCAAGATGGAAGCACCTTCATTCTGCCCTCCAATTTTCAAATTAGGGGTTTGGACCAATATCCTTTAAGTCGACAGAAAATAAATTCCTGCCTAATTCAAGCTGGAAGGGAACAGTCTCCACAACTAGTCCAGGAAAGCCTCTACGTACACCACGGGCATTAAAGAAATGCAATCCTGAACTGGCTCCATCGTAGCAGTCCTGACTCCTGCCAGAAGCCAGCACCTTTGCCAGCACCATGCTGAAAATACTTTGTGGAAACAGACCTTTCTTCTCTGCAATCTGTGCTTTCGAACAAATACCTGTATTTGCAGTACAATGGGCACAAACTTCTGCCCCCTGGTTCCTGTTTAGGGCGATGAAGCAGAGCTTATGACACAGAAAGAGTCCTATAGAAATGTAAGAGAGAGGTTGGTATCTATTAACGTATTTACACACGCACATGCGCTCTCTCGCTCACTCGGGGTAAATGAAAGCAATGGCAGAATCAGAATATGGAGTATGAACTACGAAGTATTTTCAGGTGTTTTATTTTCCATCGATGCTTAGCTAGCTTGCAGCGTGTACATGTCTCCATGTGGGGGGGTGTCTGTGTCTAAGGTTTACGTCAGCAACTGTTTGAAAACAGCAATGTACTTCTGTATTATCTTTCCCTGTCACTCGTTCCCCAGGTTAAAATAAGGTAAAGTTTCTCTCTCCCATGCACAAACTATGGAAAGAAGTAAAATCAGAGTCACCTCGTGTTTGGGAACATTGCGTAAGGTGGAAACCAGGGATATTTTCTCTATCTATCTGATCACAAAAAAAAAAAAAAAGGTTTATAATCTTCAGGGCTCTCTTTTTAAATAATAAAAAAGTATGACAAAATAAAGGAAAGTACTTAGATAAAACTTGCAACTATTAAGTACAAACTATTTATGACAAGATTTAGTCAGCGAAGCAGGACAGAAACCTGCAGGTAAAGGAACCCAGACTGAAATGCAACACAGACCGTGATAAACTCAGCAGCACGACATCTAGAACTCAAGTAACAAACAGGTGATAGACGTGATCCCTGAAAGAAAAACAAAATACCCAGCTGACAGCACCAGTGGGGTGCTGGAGCCCCAACCAGCAAACTTCAGAAAAAACCCAACTTGGAAACTGCTCTCCAAATTAATTAAAATATCTCAATGCAGAGTTTCCAACCACTGAGAAATGAAAAAGTGTGGTTCAATGTTTCTTAAAGGTTATTTGATGGGGGAAAAATGACACAAGTTATTTCAAGGGTTGTTCTTACTTGGCAGGAATTACTCAATGAAACTTCAATGTTCTTTAAAACCTATTTACTTGATTCAGTTTTGAAGCAATTTGAACCTCCCACATTCCCACAAGCAACTACCAGTTTCTTGACTCCTTGTCCTCAGTCTATTTCTGGTTTAATTGGTTATAAAAATCTTATTTGCCAAAATATCAGCCAGAAGGGGGGAATGTGAGAGGCACTGCAAAAATCAGCAAGTGAAAATAGATGCACGTGCCTGGCTGGGCAGAGGAAATGTGGCTGGATTAGTACAAGATCCTCTTCCAATTAACTGAGCCTTGTGCTCACCGTGCAGTCTGCAAGGAGACTGCACACAGGCACAAACGGGGCTTTCTGGGAAAGTTAACGCTGCATTCACAGTTACCACCGGCAAAAATGATGGTCCCCAGAGTTGCCATCGTGAACGCAGCCTGGCAAAACGGCCAGGGGAGCCGCACGGCTTCACCTTCCCTGCTGGCTCCCACGCGCAGAGGCGGTTGTACGGACAACGCTTTGTGTATTCCCTGCGGAAACACACTCACAGGAAAAGTTCAGCTCTGCCCACACGCATTGAAGGTTAAGAAGAGACCACGAGGACAGTCGTACCCTCCTACTTCACCAAACAGTCCTTCCAAGCCTTAACTCCTTTTCAGCTCAAGATTTGCTCAAACCCAAGATTTGCTCATTTGAACCAAAGCTATATAAATACATTATTAAAAAAACCCACAAATGCAAACGTTTACCAAGAAAGGAAGAAAAGTGACAGTGAAATGAGGCCTTGTTATCGTCTTAAATCAGGCAAGCCAGGAATTTCCTCGAAGAGGCTTGTCCGTTTTCAGTCCCGTTCCAATCGCCCGGCTGTCTATGCGTCCTCCAAACTACCTAACATACCCTTGTCAACAAGGTGTGCTTTTAGTGTGTTGAAGATGTGGAGCTGCTGGTCTGGCCGCAAGGTTAAGAACTGCTGGATCAGTTTGCTTGGGTTAGGACCTCTGAAACACAAAAGCATCATTATCAACGAGTCACATATTGCTAAGTCTTAACGACCTGGGAATCCAAGTGCAGTTTCAACAAAATAACAGGCTTAAAGTAATAGCCACGACGCCCATTCCTTCACCAGTTCTACCCAGGGAGCTTAAGTCCATTTGAGATGTGGAAATGGATTCAAAAGGCACAGGACGCTGAACTGTAAACAAAAAGCCCACCCCAAAGCCAATCTGTTTCAAAAGGGTTGTGCATCTTCCCATCAGCAGATGCTCCCCCTCAAAAATCAAAGCAGCCACCTAAAGACAGTTCCTCAACTCCTTCAGTACATCTTTTATGCACCTACAGCCTTTCTTCTATGCTTGGCTACAGAATACTTGTTAATGCTACAAAATTGTATTTTTCTGCTTTTTCAGCTCTGGAAACCCTGCTCAAGGTTCACAGGGATGCAGAAGGGACACAGAGTTTCAGAGGGACTGGGATAACAGACCTTGGGAAATGGGGGTTGTGTTGCCAGCTCTGCATTACCCTGCTGAAAGATGCTTCTCTTCTTCAAGCCTCCATTTCCTGTCTTTTTTTATCTCGTATTTTTAGATGTTAATCTCACGGGAACAAAAACTGTCTTATTACAAGCCTGTATGGCACTTGAATTTGACAGGGCCCCCAAACTTCACCACAAAGCAATAAATACCTGATAAAGCTTGCGATGTACACGTTAACAAAGGTAGCCATCAGGTACTGACAGTCAAAGCGGTCCATGATACCTCCGTGCCCTGGGATTGTGTTGGCAAAGTCCTGCGCAAAGCAGAAGGGACTGTATTTAGCAGTCTCAAACACCTATGTACCTCCATGCACGACACTCATACCCTTGCTCTAATTCTTCCCAGAAGGCAAAAATCAGACTAAGACGACATTTTGTTTAATCTCTCCCCGGTTTTAAAAGTTTCTCCTTTATGAAGACTACCAGTGCCTGAGGGACATCAAGGCTTAACTCAGATCTGTCACTCAAAGGTCAAGGAAGGCTAATGTTTATCTCTTGCAACTCTGTCTTGCCTTTCAAGGCATCTTAACTGAACACAGACTGTTTATACGTAAAACCAGCTTGCAAGACATCAAGGGAAGCCTCAGATTGCAAAATTTCCTGACTGGGTCTTTCTTCCTCTACCTCAAGTTCTGCACCAAAGCAGGGTTTAGAATATCACAGTTGAACTTTTAAGGCCTCTCCCCATTCAGTCAAAAAAAATAGATTCACACCCAGCATTTTATCTGTGACCAAACCAACCTTCTCTCCCTTCCCAAAGCTCCCAGCCTGCCACTCCTTGGAGCACAGGGACTGTTTAGAGTGGTAGCAACCGTTTAGTCTTTCCTTTCTAAAATGTAAGTGACCTTCACCATCCTCACCTTGATTTTGAAGGCCCTCTTAAATCCACTAGCAAAGAAGCCTCCAAACGGGCCAATGAGGGAGGCGAAAGTAGACAGTGCGATGCTGTGGATTTGGAAGGGGTACATCCGGACCGTCTTCTGCAGAAAGAGAAACATGTCAGAGAAGGACTTTTAACAAGAATAGCACTGTCCACCGCTTGCCCCTCTTTCTGTGCTCTCCAGGCGTTAGACCAGTTGGTTTTCAAGTGGGTTAATGTCCCACCAGACTTGAGACAGTTCCTTTGAGTCTTCAACCAACACAGAGCTAAATTCCCCCTTTTTATGGATGTACCATCATCCCTTGTCGTGTTCCTTTGAAGACCATAAAAATAAAGCCCTGATCTCTTTTCTTGGTGTTCCTGTCCCAACAAATAAGATCCAATAAACAGAGAGAGTCCTACCCAGCCCACCACGGACTGCAGCACCAAGGGGATGTTGTACTCCTGTAGCTGGAACAGCTCGGACGGCTCACAGTCCACTGTGAAGCTGTTGGTGTCGTTGTTGAACTCCACCGGACAGGTGAAGCACCGGTACCCGGACATCACATAGGACAGCTTCAAGGAGAGAGAAAAAGAGACGCAGCAAGAGAAAGCAGGATTAATATTTTCCTGAGCAATGTGGCAGAGCCGCTCTCAAAGGAAAAGGCCACTCAAGGAGACACGGCGAGGAGGGAGCCACACTCCCAGCTTCGTTAAGAAGATTACTCTCCTGAGAAGTAGTAATTGGCTAAAGGCAGAGTAAGCATTTTCATTCAGTAAGTGCATCTGTTCAGCAAGCAGCGATCAGAGCCTTGTACGAACAGGCTGAGGCAGGCTGCACCGCTTGGCTGAGGACGGAAACAACCAGACACGGAGATCATCATGAAAACAGATAAGAATATTCCAAGAGTGAATTCCCCACGCAGCCCTTGAAATGATGCACACCATTCATCCAACAGCAGCAGAGAGAAAGTTTCAAGGGTAATTATTGTAATGAGCATGTTGGAGGGACTGAAGACTTCCTCCAGTACTCCGCTCCAGCTGCAGGATCTGCACACACCACAACACGCAGCCCTGGACCAGGTCAAATCCTGGTCAGTAAGGAAAATGTGAAGTCTCTGACAGGAGCTGGGAGAGCCTAAAGCTTGCATGCGTTTTTTAGACAAAACCCCGTCACCCTACGAATGGAAAAGACCACTGAAATAAGCACCATGATTGCTACTTACCAGCAATCCAAACAAAACGGTGGCAAAAAAACCTCCAATAAAACCCTCCCACGTCTTCTTTGGGGAGAGCTGCCAGAGAGAGAGAGAGAGAATTACAAACCGTACATCTCCGCACACCTACGCAGCCTTTCTTCGCTTGTGAATTGCTGAAGCAAAGACAAATTGGTGTCAACAACCAACAAATAAGTGTTTGGTCAGAACCGGACACTAACATCTCACTCTGAAACGGTTCACTTCACTTCACAGCCTCAAAGATGGGGACGCACACCAAGTTTAATTTGGAGGCTTGCTTCAGATTCACAAAAAGCCGCAAAGCTGGAGATGAGGGAACACAGGACTAAGACCCAAAGAAGCAAAATGCACGTTTTGTCCACCAAAAAGTGTTACGAACCTTGATGAGTGGGGTGCGGCCGAAGAAGAAGCCGAACATGTACGCCATGATGTCATTGCAGATCACGCAGGAAATTGGGACGATGAACCTAGATGGGAGAAGAATCAAACCACTGGAACTGGAAAGTGCCAAGATCAGACAACTCCAAGACTTAACTAAATGAGCGGCTCCTTCGTAAGATGCTTTGCAGTGCCATCCCATCAACATCTCCCCCTCCAATGCAACGCAAGGAGCAACCGCTTGAAGCTCCTAGGGAAATCTGGGGGATTACTCTAGTGCTCCGGACTAAAAAGCAGGTCGTGTACCCGGAATGGCCTGTTTTAAGCACGTTTTCTTTTGCCACACGTGACATGCTGTTAGTCGCCCCCTTTCCCCCCCAAAGAGGCTGTAGTTTAGCTGTAGGCAGGCTGCTCCCAAAGCACTCCGGGCTGGCTGGGGCACGCAGAGGAACATGCAATCTTAGAGCAGCCCAAATTAGTTCCTGGCACTGCTGGTTTTGGGAAGACCACCACAGGGGCTTCCCCTCTGCACAGCAGCTGGAGTAAGGTGGCAGGTTGCAATCTGCTTCCTTTCACGGTGCTGCTGTTAACAGTATGCTGACAGCATTGCCCCAAATCAAGCGCCGAGCAGCACTTTCCCATCCATTTGCTAGATGTGGGTATAAGGAGAAAGCATCTACACACGCCTGACACCACCTGAAAGGTCCCTGCACCCCACCGCAATTTTCAGATGCTTCTTTACAACAACTCTCTATACTACTAGCACAAAGCAAGTCCTAAATCGCTGAGGTATCACTCAATCTTTTGCTTTTCTATTCTGAACAGGGTGGTCCCTCACAGGAAGCACCTTCGCCTTGGCCATTTGTTTTTTTTTAAGAACAGTTTTAACTCAAAACACGGTCATTCGTTTCAGGCTGCAGAAATCAAAGCAGCTCAGAACACACGGCAACTCACCATATCATTCCTTCAAACAGGTTGTGAATGATGAGGTGCGACTGGGTAACAACAATTAGCAACGTCACATGGGTCCATCCAAACTGGAAGAGAAGACAGCATGCAGTCCAGCCTGCCTGGAGACCCTGCCCGTACGCATCGCTGGCAGAAATCAGATGCTGTTAGCTTCCTCTCAGACAGAGGACGGCTCATGCACATACGCATTTCTAGCATGCACCTTCACCATGACAAACACCAAGAGGCACGAAGAGCAGGGAACAGTCACCCGTAGTCATTTCTGGGCACGTTCTTCAGCTCAAGCCCAGAGGTGACCTTCACTGGGAAGACTTCTGCTGGACCCAATGCTCTTTAGCCCACCCCATCCCATACATCTCACTCAGCCTTCTGACTATATAAGAAGAACAGAAGATTCCAAGCCGTATCTCCGTGTGCTGAGTGTACTGGAAAGCAAAACTAGCTGCGTCGACGGTCAAACGCAGGCAATGCCTTACTGATGTTTGGGAAAAGGGGGAAATAGCCAATTAATCCTGGTGGCCATCTACCCTCAGCACGAGAGCCAAATAGCCTTGTGCAGTCCTCTCAGCTTGCAGAAAGCTTCTCAATAGCATCGCAAAGTGCAGAGAGAAGAGAATACATGTTTGCAGGGAAATTCGGTCAGAGCCACCTTCCTAAAAATACAGTCTGCTCACAGGAACTTTTCTTCCAGGCAGCGTTACAACGCACAACCAGCACAGAAGCGTCTACTGACACGTATTTCTATTTTCAAGCAGCCTACACTACTCATTCTTCTGCCTCCAACCGGGGGCAGCCAGGCCCTGCGTTTAACCTTACCATGTAGAACTGGAGGCGATAGTGTTTCTTCACCAGACTCAAGACGAACATGCAGAAACCTGAGGAGAGACAGAAGGGAAGTAAATGGTGGGAATGTATCTTCAACAGTAAGAAATACTTTTTTCCATGACATTGCACAGCTCCTTAGGTTCTTTATTTGAGTAAAGCAGCAACACGGAGTGGGAAAATGCTCTACTTTGGAAGGCACAAAATACCTTTGCCTACAAGTAGTGCTTGGACAGATGAACAATCAAACCTGGCTGTCCCGTAGCAATTAGAGAGTTTTCTTCTACAAAGCCTCAGGTAAGAGATTTGCCAGCACTACTCTAACTATGCAGCCAAGTTAGAGCATCACTGAAGAGCAGAGAGAACTTGCTATTGATACTGCATGGGACACAATACTCAGGACAAGAGCAGTTCAAGGAGATTTCTTCCCTCCAGCCCAGCCAAGATTAACTGACAGAAAATGTGGTCTCTACCTGTTAAGTACAGGGCGAAAGAAATGAAGCGGTGGTATTTGCTGAGAATTCGCAGGGGCTCCTCTCTCTGAACCAGGGTGAAGAAATAATCTGTCACAGTCTCACCATAGAAAAAGTAGTTTACGCAGAGCAGGAAGTACCTGAGAAGGATGCAGATGCTCATTAGCAGGAACCCTAAAAGGCTTCTGGAGAAACAAAGTGACTGATCCCTAAGGGCTTTCCATTGTTCTGCAACAGGCCACCTTCAAGTGACAGCCAGAACTTTATTTCCCCCAGTTTAGAAATGTCACCTTCATTTAAACTAGTGGCTGCATCACTCAGCTCCACGTTGCGATGGATCACACCATGCGGGTTCGGTTTGGGCCTTCTGCTGCACAAGGACTTTCTGCCTTTAGGTGGCACTCCTCAACAGGCTTCTGCGAGCTTGTGCAGCCTAAAAGCACACGCTCTGCGCTCCCTAAAAGCATGGCTCCTGCCCCCTCCCCAGCCCTTACGCCCCAACATTCAGCCCTGTTTCACAACCACCTAAAAACTCCCATCCCACCCATGCAACCATGTCTGTCTCTAAGTGGTGACGCCTGCCAATGCCGTCCCTTGCACAGATGATGGGATTTAAATCTCTGCGCATCATTAACAACAGGACAAAGTTTATCCATGTGGGCTCTTTCAAGATACTGATCTATCAGGATTTGTGGGGGCTTTTCCTTTCCAAGGGCTGCTAACACATGACACTGGGCAACACACAGCAATGCCAGGGTCTCTGCTTTGGAGGTAGCCGGACGATCCCCTCGCTGCCTGTCTGCAAGGAGATGAAGCATCACTGCTGCACACAAGCCTGGGGAGGGGAGCAGCCCCCTTACTCACCAGCTGAGCGTCCTGAACCAGGGCAGGTCATACGAGTGGTACACGTTATAGCCAATTGTGATAATCTCATGGAAACATTTGATCTGGACACACATCACCTGCACAAAAAGACATCCTGAAGCTGTAATACGTGTTGGTTAAACATCTCTTTCCTCAAGGAGATAAAAGCCATGCATGTGCAGAGCAGAAGATACTTTAGCAGTTGCTATCAGTCTGGCGGGAGTCTCCTAATCCAACATGGGAAGCTCACCGTGTTGATTTTCCCTCCCCTTTCCTTTGCAGGAGGTTTCTAACAACCCCTCATATTAGTTTCAATTGCAGCCAAATGCTGACCGCTGGGGCAGGCAGTCACAGATTCCTTCCAGGTTTCCTCCATGGAGAGAGAACTCCAGCAAGCTGAATAAAGACCTCCAAAATCTGAGGCTCTGAGCTTCCCACCCCAGCAACGGTCCCAGCAACCTTCCCTTCTACTGCTGTGAACATCAGGGCATCTCTCTGGAGCACTTACTATCGTCATTAAGACCATGGGTCCCAAGTAGATGATGATGAAGAAGAAGGTAATCATTGCCAGCGTGAGGATGCCTCTTACCCACCAATTCTTCCATCTAGGCCATAGAGAAGGAAACACGTCAGAGAGTCAAAACAAAGCAAGGAAGCAGGACAGCACTTCTGCTCTCTGCACATCACAGGAAAGAAACTGAGCCCTGTAAACCCCACGTTTCCTTGCAGTGCTGCAGAGTGACCTTGATCCACTGATGAAGGCCTGGTTGCAGCAGCTGCAAGGCTACAGTTCAGCTCGGTCTTCCCTGCTATGAACCTCACTGAACGCAGAAAGCATGAGCCAGGTGCAGAGCATCTCCAAGGGCACTGAAACGGGACAGGAGAGCGTCTGTTCCTGTTCTCCTACAGGTTTCCCATACCTTGGACAAGCTGCATGATAAGTTCAAATAAAATGGGGACCGTTACCCCCCTCTGCACTCATTTCCAAGAGGAGACATGGGCCCTGCCGTGTTGTACCCCTGCTACTCTCCAAGAGACCCTGCCTTGAGCCTCGCCCATCCTCACAGCACACCCAGGAGAGACGCTTTCTCCCGTGATATAAAGAAGATGCTTTCCCTCCAAAGCAGCCTGTAGAGAACATTCCCAGTTTGTTCTTAAATCTTGTCCTTATCAGCATGCTTCTCCCATGCATTCCTGCAGAAGTAGGTCACACTAGTGATTAAAAACCACAGCAGTTGAAGTCTTTGCTGAGAGTGCTGTCAAAGCTAAACGCAACTGTCTTCTGCCCCACCCAGGCCTCTTTTCACCTGCCAAGACCAAGCACGCAGCGAGACGGCCCTCCCGCAGCGCTCCTCTCCCACGCACGGCAGCCCTGAGCGCTGCACTCTGCTCTCCCCGCCAGCATCATCGTCATCTCCTGTTTCCTGCGGCCTCGGGGGGCACCTTCCTGCTTGCACGCCAGGGAGGGAGCGCGCAGCGCTTCCGAGAGCTGCTTTTTCAGCTTCCAGCAGCCACCACCATGCTGCGGGGGCTAGGAAGGCCGCAGCGACGGCGCAGGGGCCCTGGCAGCAGAGGGGAACGATGTTCAGCGAGTGCTACCTTGAGGACAGGTTGGAGAGAGCTCTGTTCAGGACCTCTGGAGTGTCATCCGATGTCGGCACCGCGGGCGATCCTCCAAATTCGGATTTGCTTTCGCTGTCTGATGCTGTCTCTCCATCCAGCTTGTTCTCAGACTCTGACTCCTGCAGGTTGAAGAGAGACGAAGAGCTTTACTAGACACACTGCTCGCCCTCTTTGAAGAAACTCACACCAGCCCACTGGACGTAACACTTACCACCACTCTGCTTCTGCATGAGAGAAAGAGGTGAAGAAAATATTCTGGGTATTCCATGGGGTTATACCCATGAGAAACAACATCAAGTGTTTTAGGTGACATACGTGATGGGTTTTACTCGCCATCAGTCTCGGCAGCAGCCACAGAAAAGGATCTGTTCCCTCTGAACAGTTAAAGACGCCTTGACGTTGATTAATAAGTATCTCCAAGTGCAGCAAGTGCTTAAGGGACACAGGCTTGTTAGCAGGAATTTTTACAAGGTCTCCCAATCCCCAGCCAGCTCTCCAAGTATGCAACACTGCCCAAATTAGACAGAAGGAAAGGCCTCCAAGTAGACAGGCTCAAGGCTTCCAGACAGACTTTTCAAGTGCGGACTTTACATGCGGGCATTAAAAATAACACCGAGCCCATCCCCAAGCAGCTGAAGAGGAAGAGCACAGCTTATCGCTCAGGCCCAACCATCCTCTCTGGCCACAGAAGGAACCTGATGTACTGGAAAGAAGTACACGTGCTTTCCCGCCCCTTGTACCGCTCCAGCACTTAGCTCAGAGCAAAGTCATGTATTTAGGGGCTAAATAAATACAGGCGGGGCAGGAGGTTACTGAAGGCTCATGCAACAGTGGTGGAAAAAGGATTGCAAACGACCTCCCGGCTCCCAGGCAGTCCCGTGCCCTCTCCCCAGCAGCAGTTTTTCCTCTGGTTCAGCTCCTGAATAGAGGATGAATCCAAACTTCCACATTTTGCCCCTCATTTCAGCGACAGAGCTTCATCCTGCTCCTCAGTCCTTGAGGCAAGGAAGGAAAACGCCGTTCCCTGGGGAGCGCTCGTGCATCAGGCAAGGCAGAGCCTGTTGGCCTCAGACCACGGGCTATTTTAAAACTCCCAGAAAAGAGGGCGTGTTTGCAGGAAAAGCAAGGAGGGAGCCAAGCTGACAAACGCTGGGAGCTCTGCAAACAAAGCGACTTCATCCCTTTGGGCTCCCAGGCAGCGCTGCCCCGCGCTCGGAGAAGGGAGACTCCCACCAAAACAAGCATCCACTGGGACCAAATCGAGGGGTATTTGTAGTTCACTAGAGCAGTCAGGCTTGAGTAGCTCCCTTATTTAAGGCAGGAAAAGATAATTACTCCCCCAGCTGCGATGTATCAATGGCTGCAGGCCAGGTTCTTAAAACAGACAAGGACAGCTAGACACCGTCAGGTGGAGGCAGCTAAAAATACGACGGTGTTGTCAGAGATGACTTCCGGGGACGAGCAAAGCCCCGGCCGTGGCACCACTCACACCCTGCGTCGCCTCTTCCTCGCCTCGCTCCGCGCTCGCCTCCTTCCATTCCCGTCGACTGGGAAGGAAGAGAGAAGCAAAACTAAACACCTCTGCCCGCACTCCCGCGGGCTTGGAGAGCTGGCAAAGAAATGCAACTCGGCTTTTTTCTCAGCTGTTTTTTAACTGACCCGTAAAATCCACTTGTCCCTCGGACTTCAGAGAGATTTAGTGCCATTTAGCTGGGAACGCACAAAAGATCAAATCCGTAAGGCAGCTGCAAATGGCAGCACGCAAAAAGACTGGAAATGATAAAACTCCCTGAAGACCATGAGTTTGGCATCCTACAGCAGAGCACAGGCCAGCGGCCCTGTTCTTGAGCAGGTTTTGGGAAATCAGTGCACTGTGTTTAGCTACAGCCTGTGTCTCCCATCGCAATGCTTTCCCTATGCTTTCTCCAAGAAAAGGATTCTCTGAAGAATTCCGCTGTGAGCAATCTAAATAACAGAGAAAAGCTTCAGCTCCAGCCTGACCAAACTCAGTTTCTCCTTCTGGTCTTCTAGATTACGTTTAGGAAACGGGGGCTTTTCTCCTCTTGTTGCACATTTCTAAAAAATAAAAATTGATGTGACTGATTTGAATCAAGTGGGCAAGGACGTGCTTAGGTACTTAGGGCAACCACCATCATCTGTACAGGCTAAAACCAAAAACCTCAAGCAGATTTCTAATGCGGTCCAAGTATCCGTCCTCTCATGCAAGTCCCAGGCTCGCCAGCCATGCGGTAAAAGGACTAGGCATCGAAACGAGGAAGCAGATCCAAGCCAGCATCCCTGCCTTTTATTCCCCAAAGCACTAAGATTGCAAGGCTAAGTGCGAAGCAGGCAAATTACTCCTTGCCTGTAGCCCAGAGGATCAGAAGTTTCGCAAAGTGCTCAGAGACCAAAAGAAAGGGAAAGAGCACTGATGCCTTCCTCCCTTCCGCTCCTGGCCAAGAACATGAAGGATGAAAGCAACTGCATAGCTCAAGAGACGGAGGAATGTGGTGTTGCAACTGAGCTGATCTAACAGCTGCTGGAATGGGCAGTCCTGATCTCTGCCGTAGCCCAGCCAATGATTTCTTGCACTGACACCGATGGTGCAGCTAAATTGATGTAAACCACATCACCGGTTACCTGATCCACCGACTTCAGTGCAATGCCAAACCAAGCCTCGTGCTCCAAAGTGGTTTGGTCTCCAAGAGCTGGAGCAAAGCCTCACTGGATCAGTCCAACGGCACACGCATCCCGCTGCTCCCCACTTCATCCTCAGCAGTGGGACTAGGAGACGTTGTGCAACGGACACGCAATACCCACAGCTCCAACAAACATCGCCACGCTATTTCCAGAGAGTACAAAGAAGGCAATCAAGAGGTTTGTCAAGATAAAGGGGCGTTGTTAGGGTTCAACATGAAATGTAGGACTCCTTCCTGCCACATGCCTTGCTTGCTCAATTTAAGCCTGATTGATAGGAGGTGGAAGAAAACATTTTCCCCGATGGAAGAAATCGCCAGGCAAAGTGAGGGCTAACAGACATTTTAACATCTTCGTTTTGAAAACAACTGAGCAGCGTCGGGAATCAGCTCTTCTCCCTACTTAGATCTCTCCCTGAAACGCAGCGTTGAGATTATATAGGACATTGTGCCAGATATAGGCTATGGAGAGGACTCAGTAATTGGCACTATTTTTATACCTTTTATGCAAATTGCAGCCATCAGCCTACAAATCACCAGTTTAAGCAGCTGAGCGGGATGCTAAATAACTTGTTTAAGCCGGAGCATGATGCGCCCTGGTCTGGGCTACTTAATCCAGCTGTGGCATTGCCTTGGTAACACCCTCCCGCACGTTTCCACTGCTATCTCGCTAGTCCTCCAACCGAGCCAGGCAGATCCCCGTCCCCGAAGGATAATCATCAGAGAGCAACGCTGTCCGCAAAGCGGCTTGCAGCAGCAAGCAGAGAGTGCAAACCGGCACAGACGACAGCGAGCGATGCTCGCCGAGGGCTATCGCCGGTGAAAATTTAAGCTCATTACAGAGTCGGTGCTTCTGCAAAGAGCCTGTAACTGCAAGGGGCCGGTTTGGGCTCTGTTAAGCCACAGACTGAAAACACAGTGTCCTGCAATGCCGCTACAAACACTGCTTCAGGGAAGCTGGGTCTAATAGATGGTATTCTGTCGCCAATTCTGCTGCTCCCCCAAGAAACACATTTCTGATGCCTCGTCTGTGCTGTTTTCTCCTGTTTCTGCCCTTGAAACAGGAGCCTGGAGAGACTCAGACTTGCAATAAATTAACCCAGAAATCGTGACTTGTCTCCTTTCCCAGCCACTGGACCGTACTCTCTCCTTCACCCTTCCATGGACCTTTTTTTTGCCTTTTTTTGGTTGTTGTTCAGGTTCTTCCTAAAATCGAAGCTATTTAGCCACAGGTTGATCCTCACATACATCTGATCACGCCTGGACCAACTATGACTTTGAGGTAGCAACTACCACAGCACGACACTGGTATCTAAAAGCTTCGCTCTTACACCAGGGTCTCATTGAACCAGACAAATGAAAACGCAGCCCCGTCACCTTTCAGCAATCCCACCACTTTCCACTGGTGCTCCTGCACTGGGACACAGCTGTCTCCAGCTGTATTTATTCCGTATTCTCCTACCGCACCTCTCCCTCACCACTTTTTTCCCGTTAGTTCAGTCGTTGATATTCCCTCTGCCTCTCTCCTCGCAGGCAGAAGGAGGGCAAAGCACTCGGTGCAAACGTGTGCCAGGATGTTAGAAATCCGCGTGCATGATGCAAAGCCGGGAAACAATTAAAACCCATTAGTGAGAGCAAAGCAAACTTTCCCTCCAGTTAACTTGGAATCTGGCTTTATTTGCCCATTTCTTTGACAGGGTAAGCATTAAGTCTATTAAAACACAATCAGATGCAATAGCTTTTACTGGCTTTTGTTACCAACATGGAGTTATTAAACTGAAGGGCTCTTTTTTGTGCAAATCTGCCTGTCCAGCACCGTAGGCAAACCCAGCGCTCCTTCTTCAATTTATCATCTCAATATTGAAGGCTTCTTAAAGAAGCAAGGGAATAAGTAATGCAGGAATAAAATCAAGATAGCAACGTACATTTTATCCTAACGCATTCATTTCTACACAAGTCGTGATGAGAAGAAAGAGTAAAACCCACAGATCTCTGCAAAGTCTGTCTCTCTTAACTGATGAACCAGAGCAGACGGAGGAAAAAAGCCAGATACCTACTTGCGTGTTATATTTGTGAAATCAGTAGATCTAGGCAACATTTGTGAACAAATCTTTTATCACCCTAAAGAAAGGTACACGGAGAAATGAGTTGTCTTAGCTTTCTTTAAACAACTTAACTCCTGCAAGCATGTGGTAAGAGATTTGGGCTCACATTTTAAATGGCTTTCTCGCAGCGGAAGCTGTGAGCGCTCGTTTTTTTTTTGCCCAAGTATCCATGACATGATCTCAGTTGTCATAGAAACAAGTCAGTTATCTCCCTGCCAAAAATTTTCTGCCCAATACAGAGATACAGTTAAGTATTCAATGCTGGTAGATTAAATTAGTTCAAGAAATCCCATTATTTGTGCACCTTTCTTGAAGCAAGGCGCTGTTTTATTTAGACTTCCTGCCAGATTTTAACAAAGAGCAGTGACGGAAAATGCTAATACACTGCGAAAGAGAAAAATATAGTTGCTTTTTCAGGCAATAAAATTGACAGCCAGAACAACAGGGACCGACTGCACTAAAGCCTCCACTATTCTCACCTCTGAGCACATTTGCGGGATCAAGGCCAATGTAATTAGTCTAATGGACCCAAACCCAGCGGCCTCAGTTATGAAAATCTCAGTGTTTTTCAAAAGTGGTTTTACTTCCTACGTCCGGGAAAACCGTCTGCTCCGTTCCCCTCTCCCCTTCTTCACCGCTTTACCTACCCGGCACCTGCCCACCTCCGACGGCTGCCGTGCCACAGCCAAACCCACCTCAGACAGACCCACCAAGACCTCCATCCTCAAGGCGACATCAAGGCAAAAAATCCTCCCGTTACTCCCTAATTGTAGGATATTCTCTTTTAGAGATTTACAAGCTCAGAAGGGTGAGACAAGAGCGAGAAGTCTGGAGACCATTAACACTAGAAGGAAGAAGCAAACAAGCGTCCAGGCTTGATTTGTGCTAAGGTCCCAAAAAAGCACTGGCTTTTTGCAAGTGGGCACAAAGTAGCTCATGTCCTGGTGCTGGTCTAGCGGGAATTGCTTGAACTGGGCTGTGAAGTTATCTGCCGGGCAACTGAATTCAAGTTTCTCATGTCCCCCCATCAAGATATCCCGCCAAGCTGGCATTACTGGTGCACAATAACAAAAATCCAAAGGTCAGTTTTCATTTATGTTTATACGGGGCTCCCTTCCCCATCCCCAAAAAACATATTCCAGTTGAAAGCACGCACACAAATCAGGACACGCCCCAAAACAGAGACCGTTAGCAGACAACATCACAAACAGCATAAATGTTTGCACCGTGCCTGAAATAACTCAGAAAACTCCCATGGCCATCTCATGTTCCCAAAGCCGCCCGCTTTGTTTTGAACACAAGCAAGCTCAGCTCGCCAGCGGGATGCGATCGGAGGTATGCGCAGTTTGCATTTAGCACGACAGCAGCCTGATCCCAGAGCCTGATCTCAGTGTCAGCAAATATGATTCATGCGAAGTCGCATATCCCTGTGACTCACTCGGCACCAGCTAATCCTCTGCCTGGCCCCCAACACAGCGCCCACTCCGGGGTCTGTTTATTCCAGGAAATGAAGAAGGTAAATGCACCAGGCTGCAAGTCCTTTCGAGAAGCTATTGTATACAAAAGAGTGCAAAAATAGGTTGCTGGTTCTGGCATTCCCCCAGAATTTCCTACTGCTAAGAGAGGAACCTGCCTCCCCCTCTGAACCACGTGATGGAGATGTTTTGGAGACAGGCCTCAGTGCTGGGTTCTCCTGGATCTAACTGGCATCCCCCTGCTATCGTGGCATTTACCGAACCAGCAGACTTTGTTGTCCCTGCAGAGACAAACACGTACAGAAACAAGAAAGCAAAGCTCCTAAGCGGTCTCTTGGAATGGGTGTCTGAAAGAGGCTGCCCCAGCTTGGAGCTGCCTCTGCACGATTCCGCACAGACGTTTCGATCTGTTGTTACTTGGAAGAGCTGTGAGAAACAAGAGAGAACAAACAGCTCTGCAGCAACGGGTACGCTATTTGCATCGGAAGGTTAGTGCATGAAAAGTCTATTTTTGTCCTCCGAAATGAGAGCCTGCATCTCGCCAAGGCCGATGGCTTCTGACCCTCAATTCCTCTGGAGTTATACATGTTTTTCCAAAACCTAATCGGAAAAAAATCTTACCGGTCTATTGAATTTGCTGACTATAAGGTGGTACCACAATCTTGTTCACATTTCTCTACCAGGCAATCCCGTTGGCTTTATTTAAGCTAATCGAGGAAAGGAGCCATCCAGGACTTGGCCCAGGATGTTTAGATGTAATCCTGACGAACCAAATCAGTCGTGTCCTGAAGTCACAGCTATCGTCAGAAACCTACAGACTAGCACGTGACTTGTTCTAAAGAGAAACCTATGGATCTTCATGGTTCTTTACAATCCTGGAAAACATGAAGCAGAGGGAACTCAAGTGAGGCAGATCACCAGGAGGGACACATGCTAACACAGACCACGTTTTGGGGGAAAACAACAGAGCTATCGACAGGCACAGTAGTAATTTCCTATCCCAAATTCCCGCGGATGTGTTACAAAGAAAAGCGGCAGTATTCTTTTCTTTCAGGAAGGAAAGAAAGATTTGCTTGGAAACACTGCATCTTCACCTAAGGTGGTCTCCTAAGGGTTTTATCTCCAAGGGCAGTCTTAGCCCTCGTGCCCATCACTGCTCATTTAAAGCAGGCAGGAGGGTAAAATGGTTCTCCTCCCACCTAACGTGTGGTATGCGGCTGATAGTGAAATCGGTCCTCGGTTTTTCTCCCCGCTGGGAAGAGAAATGCAAACGCCTAATCGCAACTTCCCTCTTCTCAGCACCAAACATCCCCCCACTCACAAGCATCACCCCCAGCATACCACTGCAAGCACACGGCTTCGGAAGTGCAAGCAGAGCCACCGTTCACGTACAAAACAGCTCGTCTGAGCGCTGAGCCAGAGCCCTGACCTCAGCCTACAACGGGGGGTTGAGACAGCACGAATACCCGTCGGGAGCCGTGGATGTGCCACGGCCTCCCTCCATCACCCTGCGCTGTACTGACCTTATTGCACACAATAACAAGACGCGGTCGGGAGCGAGGACAGACCTCTGGAGTGGCAAGAGATAAGAATTCAGTAAGAAGCTCCCAAATCCACCAAGACCCAGCGAGAACACTTCAGAAAACAGGCCGGCCATCTGCCTGGAGGTAACGGCGACTTTTCAGATACTGCCAAGAGAGAGGCAAGCTTAGGGAACGTAGCCCTCCAGACCAGACAGAAATAAATCATCTAGTCATTAAGTAAGGACAGGAAACAGAAGCCAGCTCTGAACTATCGAAAGGGCTGAGTAACAGAAAAGCAATGTGCACCTGGGGGTTTTAACCTGAGCATCGAGAGTCTCTGTGCTTGCTCTATCGTGCACGAGTGCTGCACACAGCTCCGCGCAGACCGGGAAGGAAAGGACCTCCTCGCAGCGCCCGAGGCGGAGCCATCCAACCCTTAAAATGACAAAATCTTCCTGGGATCAAACAGGCACCACAAATCAGCAAGGAAACAGGCAGTTCATTGGAGGGCCTGAAGGACTAGCGGTCAAGTCCAACACCATCCGAAGGGAATGATGAGCAGCCTGCAGCTCTTTCATCAGCCCCAGGGCAGGCCAGAAGCTGGCGAAGGTATTAAATTTGACAGCCAGTTATAATGAGCTCAATTAGAAATGCAATCAGTGCAATTTCTCATCGCCGCAGTTAACAGTAACAGATAACAACACACTCCTGGCGGCAGGCGCACATAAAGCTGAGCATCAAACAGCAAGGAAGGCTGAAATGTATTCTCACATCAGACCTGAGATTGCCACCATCCATCGAGAATAAATGATGCTCACGCTTCAGCAGAAGCCAAGCAAACCGATGCCTGGTATCAAGCCTAAAATAATATTAAGAGCTATCGAAAAAATAAGCCTTTGGGGTGGGTCTGAAAGCAGATTTGTACTTCTGCCTCTCTTAATCGTGGATGCAGATGAAGAGAGGCATCACTGGGGTGGTTTACTGGGTTTGGTCCTACAAGAACACCTTGTTATCACAAACTCCCAACTACCAGGAGCTCTCCCGTGACCTGGGAAGTAACAGGATTTGAAATTGCCTAAACCTTCAGAGCGCCTGCACTGTTATTTCTCCACGTCCTGCACCCTCTCCAAGCCGAACACCAACATCGGAGCTGCTGCTTCCTTCCCAGCACACGCCAGGCAGCCGTTCACATCTACCCTTCACCCTCCCAAGCAGACCTAACAGACAGTTACTTGTCAGCACCGGCATTCAAATACCCGGCATTTACTTAGCTCAACATCTTCAAAGCACTTTAGATCACTAGGGAAGTCTTGCAAAATGCCTGGAAGCACAAGAAATCACGAGGCTTGGAAGCCAGTGAGGCAGGGAAGCCAGGCACTTTCTGTATCACACGATACAGCTGTAGCCAGATAAAAAGTCACATCCTCAGTCCACTGCAAAACTGGGCTGGAAAGAACAAGAGTTCTCATCATTGAACCCTTCGTAAGTACGGAAACATGTCACCCTTGCACACCTCACGCCTGCTCTTCAAGGCCTCGTACCAGCGAAGCAACGCTCCTTGCAATCCCCGCCACCCCTTTTCCCATAAGAAATGAGCGTCCCCAGCTGCTGCGGGTGCAACGAGGTGCCGAACGCTGCAGGGTGGAAAAATTCACCTGCACGGGCCATTGCACAAAAACGCCTGCCAGCACAGCGGCTGCAGGGACCGCTCCCATTCGCTCGCGCAGCTGCCACCTCTCTTAAAAGGGACAGTATTTTCCAGCAAGACACCGACTGCCAGCGACAAAGTGACGCGGCGGTGTGATCTGCAGCCCAGATAAGCGTGCCTCTAAATAGACCTGCCCTCCTCCCTTCCGTGGGACTAGGCCATGGGATGTCCGAGACTCCCCCTGGACTTCAGACGAGTGCAGCGTCCTGGCAAAAGAAGGATGGAAAAGGAAAAAACCTTCTGTCCTCACTGTCGAGTCACACGAAGTACAAACCGCTAATGAGAAACGATCTTAAAATCCCATTAAACCAGCAGAAGCGCTCAGGAGCTCTGCATGCATCGTGAAACAATTTTCTTTTGCGCTTTTCCTGTTGTCTTTGCAAGCAGGAATTAAAAATGTGATTTAATGGGATGCACACAACACCGGAGAGAAGGGATTGACCTCTGGTTTTAGATAATGAACGAGAGCAAAGCGACGGAACAAGTCTACAAAGACCAAAGGAGAATGGGATCTGTAGGTAACAAGAAACTAGAACTCGTTTCAATCATCTAACCTCAGATATCTACGCGCCAACAGCAACAGTTAACAGCATCGAAGTCCTTTGGGCTAAGAAAATGGGTACCAAGCGCAAATAACATCAGGGCAACTTTTCCTGTGTTTTCACTGGAGAGATCAGAGGGAGTTCACTCATCAGAGTAAACAGATGTTGCCTTGTTCCCTTTGAGATGAAGACTGTGTGTTGCACAACAGTTTGAACAAAAATCGATTTTAAAATGTTCTGGTCTCAACCGAAGCAGCACAGTTTCAGCTATGAGCAGTGCCCTGTGCCAGCGGGGAGGAAAACATCAAAGCTGCGACATTGTGCAAGGGTTAGAAGACCAGAAAGTGAAACCAGCCTCTCTCTCTGCTTTATCAACACAGCAAAGTGGGAACAAGTACAAAATACAACTTTCCGGGTCTAACCTTAAAACCAGCCTTGATGTTTACATCTCATTTTAACTCGTTTCTTTTAATATGCCGAGAGCTCTTCTCAGAAGACACGAGGGTTTCTGCGGAATACAATATGCATTGCTAAATTATTTTTCTTGGCAAGGCTAACTGAATGACAAGGCAGAAATGGGAATCTCCCCTCTTGACAGCAATACCTGCACACAACGCGCTGAGCAGGCTAAGTCCACCGATAAATAAGACGCGCTCCAGCGATTTTGCTGCGTTGGCTTTATACTGACGTTGTTCCCAGGCTCTGCCAGGCATTTCCTGAGCACTGAAAACACAATGGCTTGATCTCAGGGGAGCAAAGAAAAAGCTGCCACTGAGGTCTACTGCCACGGAAAGCACGACGCTGCAGGGTTTTACTAATGGCAGGATTACTGTTACCAGGTAACCGCCTACCTTGATTTCAACAGTTTTAACAGTTTTGGGAAATTCTCTGCCTTCTGTAACTGCTTTCTATCGTTAAGAGACGCCCCGTTCAGCACCTCAGAGGAGCTGTTCTTCACTGCTCGGAAACATCTTTTCTTTTTCTTTTTTTTTTCTTCCTCTTGCAATTCATTTGAGCTGCTTTGGGACGAGCAGTACGACATGAATGTTCCCTCTCGCCAGTAAGGACACTTCAAATCCTTGACTCAAAGGTAATAAGAGGAGCCCTTCAGAAGGCTCATTATTTGTAAAAAGCATACTTGCCTGGAGATAACAAGATTGCACTCAAAATAGCGGCCCTCTGACCTTCTTTAGGCACACAGCACAAGTAGCTAAAGCAAGATCGCAGCTTGGCCGAGGGAGTTTGTTTGCACGCCGGTTAAGCAGTACTAGTCCTTCCAGGCTGCTGAGGGACGTCTTCCAACTCCCCCAAAAGTTCTGGAACAGAAAAGTCCCTGAAGATTTTTCTGCTGCAAAGTAAATGCCAACTGAGACAAATGTACTTATCTAGAGGATAACAGCTTTGCCCTACGCACAACAACAACAAAATAGGAGCCATCTTACTGCTCGCTTAGTAGAGGTCGGCAAATGTGGGTGTCAGACAGCTTCATGTAAGCTACAAAAAAGGCAGAAACTTCAGATCTCCATCAAGGCGACCCATTCTCGACACTGTCAGCGCCTTCCGTCCCCCTCTCTAACCACATCAGAACAGCACAGCTTCCTCAAACCTGGCTGTACAGCTCCTCGCAGGTGTTAAACTGGCCTTCAAAACACCGTTAAATGTGACATTTAAATGGCAGAAGCCAGTTCTGCCTGACCATCTCACGCCTCTCTGAATTGTGTACTTCGTGCATTAGCAGAGGAAACGTCAATATGATGCAAACGGACAAGTACGGAGTCGTTCCCAAGATACGCGCGTTAAACGCCAACACAGTGAGGAACCGCTTTTCCCTCCGGTTTTTGCTCTCTGTGACCCTGCAAATATTATTTACAAAGTTTTCCTTGACCACTTATTCCTCCTGGTCCCTTCCTCTTTGGGGAGGCGCAGGAGTAAAGATGACAAGGGTGACGACACGACTCCCGGCGCGACTGCCAAGCTCAGAGCATCCAACCGTGCTTGGGTTTGGAACAGAAGAGACGTTACAGGAAAAGAGAGTCAGGTTTTCTTTTCACGGCTCTTCTTCGGAGAAACGCGACCGTTAAACCTCATTGAACTATCGAGGGAGCCCACGCACCCCACTGCAGGGAAGGCATTTACTTAGGGACGGGTGAGGAGATGCCAAAGTCTGCCCCAAGGGAACCTGCGGGGGGTTGTAACCCCCACTTGAGATACCCCATAATTTACGCCCAGATCTCCGCGCTCCCAGGATCGGGATCCGGCACCGGTTGTCCAGCCACGGCCAGAAACTCCCTCCGGGGCCGGGCTTTGCTCCTTCGGGGCCGGTTTTGGGGCTGCCGGGGGAGGTAAAGAAACCAAGCGACGGGCCCCGCGGGCGCTGCAAGAGCACGGGCAGAGGCGCACGGTGCGGGGCAGGCCGGCGGTCGCAGCACCGGCTCCGGGCCCGGCGAGAGGAGGCGGAGGGTCCCCCCGCGCTCTGCAGGCCGCGCAGCCAGCCAGCCCGCCGCAGGCCCCGCGCCCCCCCGCCGATCCCCGCGCAGCGCCGCCGCCCCGCTCCCCGGCCTGTCCCCTCCGCTCCCCGGCCCGCACCCCACCTTCTCCTCGGGCTCCCGCGCCCCGCCGGGCTCCCGGCCGAGCCGCTGCCGCAGCTCGCTCATGCCGGCCCCGCGCCCGCGGCCGCTCCGCGCCGCTCCGCCACCGCCGCCGCCGCCGCTGCGCCCCCCGCGGCCACCAGGGGGCGGGCGAGGGCAGAGCGCTGCCGCCGCCGTCCAATCGCCGGCGCGGGATGGTCGCGGGGGCGGGGTTCGCCTCACCCTGGCTCCGCCCAGGTGTACCCGGATGTGCGCCCGCCGGCGCCATGGTGGGTGGGCGCAAGTGCGTAGCTGTCGCCGGGGGGGGGCGGCTCCGCGATCGGGAAAGCCCCGCGCGCGGGAAGTTCACGGGCGCTGGGAGAATCGTGACGGATTTGTCTTAAAGAGGAGATTGTCGCTGGTTTTCACTCAGGCTTGGAGTTCCTGTCAGGAACTGGCGTCTGAGGACAGGCGCGCCGAGCTGTCCCTACGGACAGGCCCTGCGTGTGGCACCGGCGCTGCGGTGCAGGCGGAGGACGGGCCGTAGGGATCAGAGAGCCCCCCCTCAGCCGGGGCGCGGGGCGAGCGCGGCCTCCCGGTGCCGCCGTCCCCACTAGGCCCCGCCGGCCATCGCCGCACGGCGACGCGGGACGCGGGCTCCCGCCACGGGGGGGTGTGTAACCCGCGTGGTGATTGGCTCCCGCCGGACGAGGGGGCAGGATTAAGGGGAGGAGCGGCATCGGGATTGGCCGGAGAGCCGGGGGACCTGTCATGTGAGCGTGGATAGGGTTTCGCTGAGGGAGGAGAGGACCGCTGGCGATTGGCTGCGGCGCGGCGGTGGGCGGGGCGGAGGAGGATATAAAAGGGGCGCTTGGCGGGCCGCGGCTGTTGGCGGCCAGTCGCGTTCCCCCCCGTTTTCCGTGTGCTGCCGCTCGCTGCTGCTGCGAGGATGTTCGAGGCGCGGCTGGTGCAGGGCTCGGTGCTCAAGCGGGTGCTGGAGGCCCTCAAGGACCTCATCACTGAGGCCTGCTGGGACCTGGGCTCGGGCGGCATCAGCCTGCAGAGCATGGACTCCTCGCACGTCTCCCTGGTGCAGCTCACGCTGCGCTCCGAGGGCTTCGACACCTACCGCTGCGACCGCAACATCGCCATGGGCGTCAACCTCTCCAGGTGGCGGCGGCAGCGGCTCTCCGGGCGCTGGGACGGCGGTGGGGGAGTGGGCCCGGGCCTGAGGCGCGGAGCGGAGCGGGGCCCGCCGGGCCCTGGGGCAGGGGGTGCGTGAGGGGCGGATGTGGGGCGGGGGGGCGCCTTTGTCCTGGCCGTCCCTGGGGAGCGGCTCCTGGGGCGGGTGGGGGCCCTTCGGATCCCCTCTCGGCCCTTCCCCCATTCTCCTCAGAGGTCTCGCGCCGTTTTTTCGCGGCGCGCGCGAGGCCCGTCGGCGGCGGTGACGTCACTGCCGGCGCCGAGCGCGCGGCGCGCCGTGGCGGGAAAGGCTGGCGGGGAGAAGGGGAGCCCGCGCGCCGCCCGCCATGGCGCCCGCCCCGGCCCCGCCGCCCTGGGGGGGGAGTGCGGCGGCGGGACCAGCCCCAGCTCCCTGTGCCGCACCTGGGGTCGCCGACTGCTTCTCCCCGGCCTTGTTTTCGCCCTCTGGTCGGCAGCGGGCGGGCGTGCCGGCCCTGCCTGCCTGTTCCCCTGCGGGTGACCTGCGTGTTCCCCCCCAGCATGTCCAAAATACTGAAATGCGCCGGAAATGAAGACATCATAACTCTCCGAGCAGAAGACAACGCAGATACCTTGGCTCTAGTGTTTGAAGCACCAAGTGAGTGTTAGATTTGAGAACTAATTTGCTACCGTGATATTTTTAGGTAGGCTTCATAAACCACGGAGACCGGGGGGGGGAAGTGACAAGAAATACTTCAGATATGGGAAGGGTGGCCTGAAAATGCTTGAAACAGTCTGGAGAGGTGAGCTTAGTCACCAGACCAATACTTTCTTTGTAAGAGAAAGGCTCCTTAGGCCACATACGGAGCCCTTGGCAGGTTCCTGTCTTCTTCCAGCCTACAAAGGGCTGTTTGGGTCACTTTCAGCTTTCTAGTTCTAATTAAATGAGGTGGATCTTGCTGTCATAATTGGGGGTAGGGGGCAAACTTTAAATTCAGGACGATACTTCTCAGAAACACTTGGCCAAACTATGCTTTATTTCTTTAGATCAGGAAAAGGTTTCTGATTATGAGATGAAGCTGATGGATCTTGATGTGGAGCAGCTTGGAATTCCAGTAAGTAGTGGCGCGAATGCCTGGCGACGCTGTCTCTCAGAACTGGGGTTTTTCCCATGTTCACCTCAGACTTAGAGCTTCCTTTGGAGAGACCAGACCAACTCAAGCGTAGTGACTACACCAGGCTTCTTGGTAGAAGTTTAACGGTGACGCTTCCTTCGCAGGAACAAGAATATAGTTGTGTAGTGAAAATGCCTTCTGCTGAATTTGCGCGCATCTGTAGAGATCTCAGCCACATCGGCGACGCAGTTGTCATCTCCTGTGCCAAAGACGGCGTGAAATTTTCAGCTAATGGAGAACTGGGAAATGGAAACATCAAGCTGTCGCAGACCAGTAACGTGGATAAAGAGGAAGAAGCTGTAAGTTAAGCCTTCACGGCTACTGTGGTGTCCTCAGTGTTGATGTTTCCACTAATACGACTGATTCTCTGAGCTGTTGGGGCTAAAGCTGGGTCAGTGGATCGTGTATTTCTCTGGTTTATAGATCAGAGTCAAGAAATCGTTGCCAGCTTCAGGTCCTTAGCCCCGGGGCCTGCGAGCAGCGCTGAGCAGAACAGTGGGGAGTAGCACTGGCTGCCTTTGTGTGAGGTGTCCGAATTACTGGTGGGACTTGAGGGCCCTTGTTGCATTTATCGAGGTCTAACCTGGCTGATGGTTTTCTAGGTTACAATAGAGATGAACGAGCCAGTCCAGCTGACCTTTGCTCTGAGGTACTTGAACTTTTTTACCAAAGCCACTCCCCTGTCACCTACAGTAACACTCAGCATGTCTGCAGATGTTCCTCTTGGTAAGTAGATGCAGCTCTCCTTGAAAACACCCTCATGGAATGCTGCCACCTTCGAACTGCGTTAAGAACTCTTGACCGAATGGCTTTTCTGAACAACCTTTTGAATACCGTTTGTTTTTTTTCTTTTTCCCAGTCGTGGAGTACAAGATTGCCGATATGGGACACTTAAAATACTACCTGGCTCCAAAGATCGAAGACCAGCAAGAAGGCTCTTAAGGGGAGCAGGACTGAGGGGGAGGTGTGATCGCTTTGGAGAGGACAACTGACTTTGAGAAGGAAATGGCGGTGTTAGCAATGTCAGTGCGTCGGAGCATCGTGTGAGCACTGTTAGGCGTGTTGTGTAGATATCTCTGTAAATATTTTTCAACTTACTATTTTGCTATACTGGTGTCATTGGAAATAGGAAGTTTTGGTTTTTATAGTCTATTCCTGTACTTCCAGTAATCTCGTAGATGCTGTCTTAAGGTGAAATATCTCACTCCTTTCAACGTGTGCTAGAGAAGGGGCACAATATTTAACTTGCGTAAAGATGTTTCCTAGAGTTTCACCTGTGGACCTGTAGTTGATTAGGGTTGCTGTTCAGTTATGCCGCGCGTTTATTTGACCTTACTTCATCCATTTATTTTTGAAGCTGGTATTCTAACTGAAACTTGGAAAAATGGAAATAAAGACTGTAATTTCATGGTTTTTACCCTGTTTAAATGTGGATGGATGGATCGGTGCTTTGTCACGCTGTGCTAATGTACCCTGGCTCTTTTTTAAGGGAACTGCAACGGGCAAGCTTGTGCTTTTTTGCGCTGGGTTGAGCAGCTTCTGCTTTGATCCTTTAGACGTGTTGAAATGGAGGGATGTGGTTACAGTTTGAAAAACTAATTGGTCCGTGATGGTGTTTCCTTTAAGCAGAGGAGGTTTGTGAAACAGGTTTTCCTTAAAAAGCATTAGCTTTGGCGGATGCTGGAGCTGCCCCTAGCAGGGACTGCTCTGTTGCTCTGGCTCCCGCTGAAACCAGAGCGTGTAGGCACACCCTGGGGTGTAGCAGCGACTGAAAGCTCCTGGCGCCGAGCTGGGCGAACCCGTCCTCGTTTGAGCTTTTGTTTCTGGCTTAGTGCTGTTCAGCCGCTCCTCAGCGGGCCTGCGCACGTTGTGCTCATCGGGTGCCTTTGTCCCACACCTTACACGCGTCTGTTGACATGTGTAGTGCGCTCGCCTGTGCCACCAGCAATTCCTCTCTTAATTGAGGATATTTGTGATCACGTTCGGATTTATTGTTGCTGAAGATACAAGGTTTACAGCCTGTTTCACCCTGAAGGTTTGATCATGAAAAATAGGATTTGAAAACGGTTTCAGGCAGCTCCTGCGGGTGTTTTCTTTGCTTACTGTACTGCTGCCAGCTAGCCGTAAATCCTCGCCCTCCGTCTGGAATCCGTGGCTCCACTGTCAGGAGTGAAGAAGCACTGAAAAGCAGTTCAGCTGGCTTGATCGGTGCCGTCCGGTAAGTCCTACTTACAGGCTCTTAAGCGCTGTGGGTATTTTTTGAGGAGGCTGCGTACTTCCCCCCAGTCAGCAATACAAGAGCATCTTGAGCATGAACTGCCTCTAAACCTGACACTTGGATAACGCAGCTGACTTAGCAGAAGAATTTCACGAGGTGGCAGTACTGACTAAGAAACAAATTGTGCTGTGTCAGAATGATACCATCGTGCTAGAAACTCACCCCTGCTCAAAGCTGGCGGCCAGGATTTCTTGATGCCCTTGCACTTGGTTGTTCGTTGGTAGCAGCGCTTACTAGAGATGGTTTAGACTCCGGTTTTCTCCTGCTGTGGTGCCGATCGCTCTGGGCATGGTTGTCAGCTCCCGTATTGAGCTGTCTTGTGTCTCCAGACTGTACCCCATTTATTCTCTTGAACTTTCTTAGCTTGCTGATTAATTCAGCACCTTTAAGAAAACCTCTCGAAAGCGAGATCTTTACCTGCCCTGAAGTTTTTCAGCAGTTGCTGACAACCAGAACAGTAGTAGTGGGTACCTTAAGTAACCAGGAGGCCTTTTTTTTGCCCCCCATGGGATGCGTCCCAGATTGGATCGCCGTTGTGGTCCCCACAAGTCCAGCAAGCACGTGCTTCAGTGAGAATCAAAGATTCGTGATGTTGAAATAGGGCAGGACTCAGGTTTTGGTGATGTGTGTAAAGCTGGGCTAGTGATGGACGCAAATTCTTCTTGGTGCGACCTCCTGCTGTAGTGGGGATTACCAGACTCTTATTTGTGCTTTTCTACTCATAAACACATTGTAAAAAATAAGCCAAATAGTTTATTTGTTTATTTTTACAGCTGTAATGACCAAATTGAGTAGCCTCATGGAAGAAACACCCTTACCATAAGTATCTATGCACTTGTGGTTTGTGTCCTGTCTGCTTAGAGAAGCTGAGTGTTTACCTTGCCATTGCCAGACAAATAATCAAAATTAAGATGTTCCCTTGAAAAAAAAATGACAAAAGCAAACCAAAAAAACCCAACATACTGGGGAGGCTTAGTAAATGCTGTGTGTGTTTCTCCATGTTTGAGAGAGTAAGCTTTTGAAGTGCGTATTTTCATAAATTCAGACTTCCTTACTAAGGAGAAAAGTAAGAAAGGGGGAGGAAGGGAAAATTCTCTGAAGCTTAAGGAGACGAGGCTTTTCAGGCTCCAAATCCAGCTCCTATTTTAACTTGGAGGAACTGGAGCCATGGCAATTCCTGCAGTTTCCTTGTTTGGAGCAGTTGGAGGAAGTGGATCCCCAGCTGTGTTTCATCTGATGTGTTAATGCTGTTCCAGCTGCTAGCAACAATTTTCTGGCTACAGCTTTCAGTCACATACTTAGCCCTAATGGAGAGCTGTGCTGTGTCTGACAGTTTAATTATGTCCAGATCTCCCTTTAAAAATCAGCTTTATTTTAAAGTATGTGTAGGAGTGATGGGTACAAACGTGCTCTTTCATAAACCGTCTACGAATGCAGCCCTGAAACGACAGGTTAGCTCCGGTGGGTCTCGCGTGACGTGGACCTGGGTGACCAGGACGTGCTCCGTGCCAGCCTGCCCGAGGACGCTGTGACGATTCCAGCTGCTGATCTGGCGCGTGAGGCTGAAAATAACCCAGCGGAGCCAGCGAGAGGCCGCGGCCATAACCTGGAAGGAAATCACTGTCATCAGGAATAAACTTCCTGGGTTGTTCTGCGGCCGGGGCAGCGCAGAGGAGACGCGGCAGCGGGAGAGATGGGTTTGACCAGCAGCACAAACAGTAGGTAATAAGAGTCTTTGCGTGTTTTTATTCGTGTTTCAAAGCCGCGTGAGGCAGGGTGCGCGGGGCGCGGGTTTGGGGGAGTTCCCGGACACGTTGTGAACTTCCTGTCTAGCAGCAGGGAAACCATTTCGGGGCTGGAGGAGGGGATCGGGCGTGCTTAGCGCATTAGGTGTGAGGTTTGAGCTCCCGAAAGGGCGAGGAGTGACATGGCCCGCCCTTCCTCCTTCCTGGGCAGAGGGTAGGAAATATATTGCTGCTCTTTTGGGGATAAACAGGATTTTGGCTTGAAATGCCATGTTTGTGTTTACTGGCGAGCTCCCCTTGCGAGCCCACGCTCTACCCTGGCCGTGTTTACAGCCATGGGTGTGTAAGAAGCTGAGGGTGTGAGTGTTACCACCCTGTGGGTGGGTGGTATTTCCATTACCCATGGGGCCAGAAACGTTTTGTCTGTGCTTGGGTTTTGCTACAAAAAAAAGCAAAAAGTTCAAGTTAAAGGTAAAACTGGGGGGGTTTAAGATCAGAGGCTGAGTTTTTTATAAAAGTCAAACTTGCTGCAGAGGGGAACAAACCTGATGGCGGGGGAATGTGCCAACAAGTAGTGAGGACATGATTGCGAGAGGAGAAATGAGGGTTATTAGCAAGAGGGAGACAAAGGCTCTCCACTTGAACCGAAACCAAATGTTTTGAGGAGATGCTATGGCCTTAAAGCTCAGTGTTATGGAAAAAGCATCTTTGTCCCTTCCTGTTGGAACCGTTGATATGCATTCTTGTTTCCTTTATTCCATGCTTTCTCAGAAAATTAAAAAATCTGTTGAAATCGGGAAGTGTGGGAAGCCTGGGTGCTGCCTCGCTCCTGGGCCTGGCAGCTCTGGGCAGGTCGAAGGCTGTGGGTGCGCAGACACCCAACGCCCAGGCCCTGCTGGGAGGAGGCGTCAGGCCCTTTGAAAGGCTCTGCAGTGAGTCGGGGGTGTTGGCAGGCCCGGTCCAGGCTTCAGCCCCCGAGAAGTCGGGCTGCGAGGCGCAGAAGCGAGCTGGCTCTGCCCCTCGCCCCACGCCTGTCACTGCTGGCAGCAAAACCACCGGGGTTGGTTTCCCAGCGTGGTGGAATTGCAGGGTACGGCTCTGGCACAACTAAATAAAGCTCTACCCTGACGCTGCCTCCCTCGCAGCCAGACGGACGAGTGACCTCCGCTTTTTAGCTCCTTGCTGGTTTTTTGGTTACCTCATCCACTTAATCGCTCCATCCCCTTGTCATGCTCCCTCTGAGTCACGACTCGATTTGTCTCGGGAATGACAGCTCTATTTCATTCTAGTTTCCAGTGGGTTCTTTTGCAAAATGGATCTATTGCAAAATATCCGGCTGGTTGAAGAGCTGCTTTGTTTAGTTCTGGTTTGGGTTTATTTGCTGGTGTCCTTGTTTAGAAATAGCTGGACCTCAGACATCTCCCTGCTGGAAGTGTGATCTCCTTGCGAAATGAGAGCTGGTTCATACGTTGTGTATTATTGTGGAACTTCTACCTTGTTCTAAACACAAGTTCTACCCTAGTTGTGCTTTGCTTTCAAATGCTGACAAACCCTGTTGTAGCTATATCCATGCTTTTGTATTTTAGGCTTAAATATAAAGCTTTATTTTAAAAGACTTAATTTATGAAAAAAAACAAAGATGCCTTTTGGTTAGTACAGGCTTGACACTTTTCCTCTTAAGAAACTTGATCCATGTCTCTGACTCCATCATCCAGTTTGCTCTGATTCTTTTTCGCTATTTTCCTTGTTTTCCAGGTTCTAGCTGATGCCCAGGCTTCCTTGGAATGATGCCGTCACGTACAAATCTGACTGCTGGGATTCCCAGTAGCAAAGTCAAATATTCCAAGCTCTCCAGCACAGATGATGGATATATTGACCTGCAGGTAAAAAAAAGGGGAAGAAAACCTCTTGCTGCTGCTGCTCTGACTGTAAATTACTAGGAAAGGCTGCTATAGCTTTGCATGTGCACAGGAGGCGGCTTTTGCATTCGCTCCAGCAGAGCAGCCTCAGCTCAGAAAGGCACAAAGCTAGCTGCAAGCCACCCAGCCCGTGGAGCTTAACGGGAAACAAGATTGCTTGTTTAATAGGGTCAGATGCGTTTCTTTGGAGGGGGTGAGGATCAGAGCAGATCTGGAAGCAATGGGTGTAAATGCCGGCTCGGACAGCAGGGTCTCCTTGCAGGATTCCTCGCAGAAGGGCCATTAGAGCCCTGCAGCGGAGCTGCTGCAAGTTTGTCCCGTGTCATTCCTGCTAGCTGTGGGATCACGTCTCTGCCGCGGTGGGAGGGGAACTGTGCTGAGTGAAGTGTTTAATATTTGGGGGTTTTCCATCCAGTTCAAGAAGAGTCCACCAAAAATCCCCTACAAGGCGATTGCACTGGCTATTGTGCTCTTCATGATCGGGACCTTCCTCATCATCATAGGAGCCCTCCTCTTGGCAGGATACATCAGCAAAGGCGTAAGTGGTCTGACTACACTTGTTGCGAGTTTTGCATTGCTTGCCCATTCCTCAAAGCCTGCCATGAACCGTCATGTTCGGCGTAGGAATTCAGAGCAAAAGGCCCGTAAGCAAGAAGTAATCCCCTCGCTGCCTCGCCGGTGTCTGCTGACAGCCCTGCCTTCGGTTAGCAGGTCCGGAGCAGGTTGGTAGCTGGACTGGAGATCTGCCAGGCAGGGCTGAGTTTCTCTGTCCTCCCCAGGGTACGGTTTCATTTTAATGCTACGTCCCCGCAGAGGTCAGCTTGCTGTCCTGGGAAAACTTCACGCTGGGGTCATCGCTCTTCTAGTGATAATCGTCTGACGTCTGTAGGAGATACCGGACAGCTAGATAGGACACAGCACCACTTGTCTCATCTCTCTATTTATGATCCATTGAAAGGGGATCTGTTGCTCGTCGCTGACTTGGTGCTCCCCTATGGCACGCTTCTTTTACCTTGTGCCGTATAGAATTGCTTTACGGTTGGCAGCTGCTGCTTATCGTTGTGGAAACAGCAGCATTTTGGCTGTATCGGAAGCAGCCCAGGCACAGACAGGAGAGCTCGTGCTCAGCCAAGCCTGCAGCACCCAGCCTGTGGTGGCGGTTTGGCAATGTGGCTGGTGTCAGGAGGAGCCACCCCTCTTATCCGGAGGAGAAGTTCGGTTGAGGGTTTCCTGTAGCAAGGAGGAGACGCCAGAGAGAGGACTCAGAGCTCAGCCTGAAGGAAACTGAGATATTTCTGCTTTAAGATGAATTTTTATTTTTTATCAGCTAGCCAGGCCTTAGGGGTGAATAGTTGAGGCAGGACTTTAGTTTAGAGGAGGGGAAATTTAGACTAGATATAAGAAGTTTTTCACACTGAGGGTGGTGAGGCCCTGGCACAGGTTGCCCAGAGAGGTGGGAGATGCCCCATCCCTGGAAACATTCCAGGTCAGGCTGGACGGGGCTCTGGGCAACCTGATCTAGTTGAGGATGTCCCTGCTCATGGCAGGGGGTTGGACTAGATGGGCTTGAAAGGTCCCTTCCAACCCAAACTACTTTGATTCTGTGATTCTATGACTTAAGGAAAAGGAAAGACCCCTCCCCATCCCGATCTCTTCTTACTGCACTGGCATCTCTCTCCTCCGCAGGGAACGGACCGTGCTATCCCCGTGCTTATCATCGGGATCCTTGTGTTTCTCCCAGGCTTCTACCACCTCCGCATTGCATACTACGCTTCCAAAGGCTACCGGGGCTATTCCTACGACGATATCCCGGATTTCGATGACTGAACAGTGTATTTAATCGCGTTATAATTAGGTTGGTGGTAAGAGCTGTTAGTTACCCTGGATATCAGAGGGGGCCTGTAAGACTGTAGATGAAGTGTATCGCTCACAAGATGCCAGTTCCCGGGTTTGAGGTGTGGCAGGTTTTTCCGTTGGGGGGGTGGGAGCTTGAGCAGGGAATCAACCAAAGGGATTGCAACGTTAGGTGGGAAGAACGTGTGATTTATTGTATTTTTCCTCTTTTGGTTACATAATGCTGGTTGCTTGTAAGAAGTTCTTCTTGGGCAAGGCAAGTTTAGCAATTTTCCAATAATAGATGAGCCAGTTTCAGCGAAGATATTTGGGGTTTTTTTCTAACTGTTTTATAGAGTTTATTTTAGTTTTCAGTGAGATTGTGGTTATCACTGGGTTTACCTTTGCAGACAAACACCGTAGTTGAATTCTCCTTTTGCTCTCTGTCCATCAGAAATGCTTCCAATCTACTTGTTCTGTGCTTGTCTGGAGTAACCAAAGTCAGACGTGTACAAGAGGGGGGAAACTGCCCTTGCATGAAATAATTTACACATAGCGCGTTTGCTGCACAACCCCTCTTGTCAGACTGACCGAGCTTATTTGCTCAGCGAACGCATTCTTCGGAAGCAAGCCGTTTCCCACGCCACTGCTACTTCTGGCAAAATCCACTTATCCTTTAAAAGGACTGTTGTTGCATTTTGCTTACTATTTTAAACCGAATGGACACAAGGAGGAGAATTGGAATCTGGACCAGGACTCAAGTGTCTGAATATCAAAACTCTTGGGTTTAACTAGTGTGAATAGTGGAGACACTTGAATTCCATCTGTCTGTATGTATATTTGGAATCATTTTGTCCTTGTCTAGACAATATGCTGTGCATAACTCCCTAGACCAGTAAAAAGAAAATCTCTGTATAGTTTGTACTGAATAAATCCTGTTTGTATTGTTTTGCTGGCTTCAGCGATGTGTGATTCAGGGACAACAGATTGGTAGCTCTATTTTGTGTAAAAACACTCTGTCTCCTGAAGTGGGAATGAGCTCGTGTCCTGGAGAACAAGTATGTGACAAGTAGCGATGCAAGTAGATGTATTTAATATGAATAAACTTCACTATATTCTGTGTACAAATCATAAGCTTGTCTTTTTCACATTCGCAGATCTCGGTGGGCACTAAAAACTGTTCTGGGCAACCAGCTTAAGGCTTTAGCTGAATCTGCTGTTGCCTATCGCTTCCAGTTGCTAATGAGTCGCTGCGATCAGCGTTAGGCTTTGCTGAGCCAGCAGCTTTGGAACAGCTCCATCTGCTCTCCAGGACCCTTGGCTGGCTTTGGGGCAGAGCTGGGATTACCCTCCCCAGCGCAGCAATCCCGAGCGCCCTGGGTGCGGCAGGAAAACGTGCTTCTTCAGAAGGTCAGGATTCGCTTTTTGAACCTCACATGCAGCCCTTATTAAATGCGCACAGACCCCAGGCTTCTAATTGCTCTGGTTCAGGGTCCAAATATCCAGTTCCTTTTGTGGCGCAATGTAACGGGAGCGGTGTTGGTTTGAATATGGCTTAGGTGGGTGCTGATACTCCAGAATTGTCAGGTTTGCCTCACGTGGGCTGAAAATTTTGGAAAGGAAGAGGGGCAGGTATCGCTGTTGGTGCAGAGCAGGTCCATGGAGATGTTGAGATGAGAACAGTGCTGGATGAACGCCTTGCTCTGAAAGTACTCGTAAAACTGCCTTTTTTTCCTCCTCCAGTGTTCTAGATTAAACCCAAAGCCTGAGCCAAGACCTTTTTCTAACCTCCATCTCTTCCTTCCTTTGACTTAACTGGCTTGAGTGTGCCCCAGGGTTGTATTCTGAGGAATAACTGACTTCAGGATCTCCCTTTCCATCTCTGAAGGCAACAACTATGCACATCCTCTCCCACTCTGCTGTGTCACGCCAGCGCTCGCCCGTCTCACGTTCCTGACGCTGCTGGCCCCGGGCCGATGGCAGCTCTGCTTCCCAGATGTTGTCACGTACTGCTTGGCAGCAGCTGAAATGTGTCAATTAAAGCTGGGTCTGGCCAGGAGAGTGGCTGCTGACGCAAAACCATGAATCAGCCTCTATTAGGGGACAAGAATGTGGGTTTGTTTGGGTTTGGGGAAAGGGGAGAGGAAGTGGAAGGGAAGTTTAGATGAAAAAAGGGGAGGGAGAAGATGCTTTCAAGAGGGGGTTGATAAGATGCAGAAAGTCAGGCAGCCTGGGTTGACTATGAGGGATAAGTAAATGTAGGGGACGGGAGAAGAACATGCTGATGTTTCTGGAGGAAAGGCAATTAATTTATTTTTTAATTGACAGAAGCAAAGTCCTCAGGCAGCACAGTGTATGAATAAGAACAGTCCCTGCCCTAATGCTCGCAGGGCTGTCTGTACGAGGGATGGCCACAGGGAAATCTTCCTCTCCACAGGGATTGTTTTATCTCTAATTTGGAAAAAAGACACTTCTTGGAAAGAAAAAAGGTATGTTGACCGCTGGAAAAATGTAGATCCAGACGACTTCATTCTTTGAGTTGACACATTGCATTCTAAGCATGGTTTTCCTCCAGAGCATAAGTCTCTAGGTGTTCAAATGTCTGTTAATTGTCTAGCTGCAGTGTAGCTAACAGCCAGGGCTCCATTTTCTCTTGCAAAGTAGCATGAGTTTACATTTATTTCGAGATTGGAAAATTTCCCTGCAAACACTTTGTTTCTCTGCGCCTGGTCGATACCGTAGCAGTGGCGCTCCTCTGGCGTGGATTTGAGCGCAATCGGTGCGGTCAGCTCTTATTTGTTAAAGCGTTGCGTAAGGGTGAAGCTCTCCTCCCAAATGGGGCTGTTGTTTCGGTGCCTCTGTGCCGATATGTTACAACGGGATCTCTTTAATTTTCCTCCCGCTCCTGCCACACTGTGGACCCGCATGCGTGATTTGCACGGCTGGCTTGGCTCCTTCGCTGCCTTCCCCGAAGTCCCTGAGCGCACAGCGGTATCCTTCCCTTGGCCCTGCCTGCCAGACGCTGCTGCCAGGCCCCGCAGTTAATGGCTCTGCTCCTCGGCTCCCCTCCTCAAATCACGGGTGGTGTGGGCTTGGGGAGAACTGACTGACTCGCTACAGTGATGAGGGTGATGGGAAAATGCCCGTGAAGAAGGTTCTGGTTCTAGAGCAGGGCTGGAATGACGAATAAGGCACCGAGCACTGATGAATGAGGATAATACTGAACAGCTATTTCCTTTATTGAGCATCATCCATTCTGGGCACTCGGCAAGGCAGCTGTCTCGGAGAAAAAATAGTCGGCATTTATATAGCTTGATGGGGCGTTATTATGCACAGCGGCTCTGGAGAAAGGACAGGCACCCAGACTTGGGGCTTTTCTCTAGTTCGAGTGCTCGATTTCATGTATCCTCGGTGACGTTCTTCTGTTGCTGTTTTATTTATATGATTATGTACTTAAATTTAATAACATAAAGTTGCTGGAAAGACATTTGAAAATGTGATTCTAGAGTCCTCTGGCCTGAGCTACCAGCAGCCCCAGAGAAATTCCACCCAGTGTATTATTTATAAAAGCAAAGATTCATTTTACGTAAATCTCTTGATTTTATTTTTTTAAACTGTCTGGAGTGACCAAAGCTAATGAAAGTTCCCGAGCATCACCACAGCAGAGCAAACTTCCCTTGCGTAGACAGGCTGTTTGACACGTGTAGGTTGAATGAACTGGGGGAACAAACAACGCAGCAGTGGGGACAGTCTGGGGTAGCTGCAGACGTTAACTACAAGCCCTGGAAACTGATGCTGGATCCAAAATGCCTCTTTCTCTGCTCCTCATTTGCAACGGCTGATTGTTCATAGCACGTCGCGCTCCCTGAGGCAGGATGGGACCTGTTCCTCTCCTCTCCAGGAGGCTCCTTACCACTGCTGGTGGTGCAAATGCCACCAGCTGAGAGAGGTGGCCACCAGTGGCTCCTGGCTCGAAGATGCCATCTGTAACTGATTTTCTAACACCTCCCACAGCCAGTTGCCATTGAGGAGGGAAGTCCGGCAGCAGACTTGTACCAAGCGGTGACATTCAAGTGTGGAGCTAAGGAGTCAACGTGCTGCCCACGCACTGGCTGAGGGACCTCAGGGGGCTTCCAGGAGAGGCTTCACACCCGGAGACGCTGCTAAAAGCAGTGCAGTGGTCTCTGCCAGCTCAGGCACTGCGTAAGGCCGGGGACAGCGAGGCTTTATCGCAAGCGTCGCATCCAGTGCTGCATCTCCAAGGTCATGGCTAATGCCCCTTTCAGGAGATCTTATAGAAGGACGCCTGCCTGAACGGGGCTCAGCAAAACCAGGGATGGAGATAAGCTCAGCAGTGGGAAGGAGCAGTAGGAAAAGATAGAATTATCCAAAGCGTTGTGCGAGCAGTTCTAATAAACCCTTGAGGAGGCAGAAATTGTGCTTCTGTAGGTTGCTTGAAGTGACGAAGGGAGTGGTGAGGTGTTTCTCCAGCCTGGAGATTGTGTGAGCTTAGAGCCCAAGCGAAGCCGCAGCCCTGAAGGGCTTATCACCCTGTCCCGGTCTCATGTCGTCTTTGGTTTAAGGCTTGTGGCGCCAGCAGTGTTGTGATTCTTACAGGCTCCCGATTTTGCATCTGTCCGTACAGAGAGCCTTGTAGAGAGACAGCATTCCCTCTCCAGGGAAGCAGCTGCAGGCGCTGCAGTCCCATCCTGGGAAAGTGGGTGTAAGTACTCCAGGCAGCAACTTCACTTGTGCTTTCTGTTTTTTGGCATCGCTGTTGATTCTTCTGTCTGAGATTCTCCATGTGCTTGTGCTGATGGAGGTTCATGGGATGGGGAGAAGAGCAAGGCCCATCGCTGGTCCCGTGGTGATGTAGCAAGAGGAAACTTGAGTTTCAAACTCCTTGTTTGTCTTTTCTCAGCAGTGATTTGTATTTCCTCTTACTCTTTTGGTAACCTCATCCTCGAGGCCTGGCAGGATGTTGTACCGCTTGAGTGTCCACAGAGCGGGGTGGCCGTAAGGAGGCTGGGCTGGCCAGCAAGTTACTGATCTTAGTCCTGAAAATATTTTAGCAGAAGTCGTGTGAAACATTTGCGGAGATGAGGGAGAGAGAATGGGATGACTCACTTGGAGCACGCTGGTTGTGACCCCCGTGCTATAAATATAGCCTTCAAATAAATGCTTTGTTTGAACAAACAGCACAATCTGCAACAGCATCTCTAGTGCTTTTCTGGTACCCATCATGCAGGAACACTTAGACCAGCCCCTGCGGTCGGGGTTTGCTTGCTTTCTGTCAACTGCAATTAGCCAAATTCAGCAACATTTGCCACTGAGAGGCTCAGTGCTATGCTCCTACTCTTACAGCAATATGGATTTTTTTTTAGCATAAAAGACGACATAAAAACCCTGCAGGGCAGGAAGAAATGACTCGGCACAACAGTTCTGTCCCTTCTAATCAGATTTGTGCTGCACTCCACTTACGCTGTGATCTAAACGAGTTTCTCCACGCTCTCTCCGTACTCCTCCCCCTCATGCCCAGTCCTTAAAAGTCCCAAGCATCAGCTCACTTGTACAACCGCCCCTCACGTCTTCTGCCTCTCCCTAAACCGCTCCTTAAGCTCTCTCCTGGCCCTTCCCTTGGGGTGTTTGTCCTGCTCTTCCCAGCAAGATCTCTACCTGCACAGCGCCTCCGGGACTCCTTGGCTCATCCTGCCTTTCCGCTTGGCACTCTCCTCGTTGCTGTACTCTGGAGCTGCAGCTCATCACTTCAGCGGGTAAGTGCAAACTGCCTGGCCCTCGGATCTCTTTGCAGAGACCTTTGGTTTGCCTTTTCCAGCTTGGGGAAGTCGGCGATCCTGCCTTCGTTTTCTGCCTTCTCTTCCTGGTGAAAAGAAATCTTTGCCTTTTTCCTAGAGCTCTGCGTTCAGCCCAGCTATGCTTTCATGCTGCAAGGCAGCTGGCATGCTGTGTTCTGCGCTCCCGTGTGAAACGTGGATGTGCATGTTCACAGGGTTTCCCTTCTCCTTCCTTAATACGCAGGCAGCTTGAGGTTTTTAGGAATGTTGGATTTAACTAAAAATAGTCCAGACAGTTCAGTGGGCCATGACAGATTCCTCCCTCCCAAGAGAATTGACTTGGTTCTGAGATGGAGCCAAGGGTCAAGGGAAAAAAATTCTTGGGAAACAAAAAGCTTAATTGTGGATTAGAAACTATTGTTTCCAAATGATTTCATGGACTGTTTTGCTTCTGCAGGCTCAGGCAGACTTTGGTTTGTGCTGGTTAAGGTACTGGTTACCTCGAGGCCTTTCCTGCCGTGCTTTCACCTGTGTCTAGGAAGGTGTTAAACTTGTTTTAATTGGAAGTGAGGCAATTATTATGAGGTCTTTTTTGTGGCCTGCATGGACAGAGCTTACTTAGGACAAGAACCAGGAAGAGGACATTTCCTTCCCCTACACTGTACTTCTGTGCGACACCGAGCCTCGATGCTGTCCTCTGTCTCTGGAGCAGCAGAAAAGCTGCTCTTGGAGCTTGCCTCCGACAGCCACACCGACCTGTGAGATTCATACAGAGCTTTTCCAGTCCTCCGGCAGTTACAGTAAGGAACAAAATTGCAATGAATCTTCTCTGCGAGGACTCTGCTGCTGTGAAATAGCAGTTTTGGCACTGAAAGCCCAAGTTCTGCAGGGGAATCACCACTTCAGCCTGGGCTGTTAAAATGAAGGAAAAGAAAATCCACTAATCACCACTAATTAATTTTATTTTGAAATATTTACTTGGACTGAAGTAGTAGTAGCTGCTCTTAAGTCTTTAAAGGATTAGCTGCCTGCTAGTCTTTCGTGCCCGAGATAATTTATTTAAGCTGTTGCTGCAAATCATACTGTTAACCTGTCATGCAGGGTTTTAACCTTTCTTTCCTTGTCAGTGGGAAATGCGTGGTACACATGGTCTTGCTGACGCGGTAGTGGGAAGTTAATACATCTGCAGTCAGGTCTTCTGGGTTCTTTCCCCAGCTTGAAAAGCTTCTTGAAGGAGGGGAAAGGTAGAAGATGAATATAGTAATAATTGTCTCCTGTAGGATATTGTAAAGCCTAATGAGGGGCTGTAAAAAGTTTAGGGAACATGAGATGTTTGCAAATGCATCCTACCCCCTGCCTCTGTGCTTTTCCATGGGCTGTTACCAGGGCAAATAATTCCTCTCCCTCCTGCTGACCTGTCAGATAGGATGCAGCATTTCCATTGCGCTCCATCCTGATGCGCGCTTCTATTTGTCGTACCGTGTTGCATCATGTTTAACGCAAGTGGTCAAACCAATCGACCAACAGCCAGCTGCCAGGGGAGGGTTTGCTCATGCAAGAGCATCAGTTTCTGAGCGAAAAGCCATGTTTAGCAAGGGAAAAGTCAGGCGGATTTAGAAAGAATCCTTGAAGAAAGCTGAGAACTCACCTCAGCAAGGATTATTTCTTTCTCTTAACGCAGGTAGTGTATTTAGTGTAAAAGGGAAAGATATCAGGTCCTTAAGCCTCCAAATACTAATTAGCACCACCATATAATTTTCTAGCGATTGTTTTCATTAACATGTCATTAGAAGAAGCCTACCAGCCTCTCTAATGTTCAGTTTTCTTGTCTCAGCTCTTAACAGTTCATGTCACAGCACGACTTCTTCACTGCTATTTTGGGTGGTTCTTTTCCAGACAAATGTCTTATTTTCTCGGTATTTGATACCGCAGGTCAAGTGAATCCTCTCTGCCTTTTGTTGCACGAGAACAGAGGCGGGATTGTAACACGGCCAGTTCAAATGTATGGCTAAAAATAGGCCAGCGGATGGTCTCCAACTTCAAATACAAAAAAATGTATCTGTAAAGGTTTCTCTTTGTTGAGTGACCGCATTTCAAATGGCTAAGACGACGCTTCAAAGTTCAGCTTACAAACAGCTCGTGTTTTAATCCTCCTCATGAAACAAAGGAGACTTTGACTTGCATCCGCAGTTGGCTGAGACACTGAACGCTCGAAGCTGCCGGCCTGCTCCGCTCCTGGGAGTTTGTCATCCCATTAGCAGGGTCAGTGCAGCGGGATGCTGTCCTGGTCCGATGCTTCCCACCCTGTCACCGGGGCACGGGCCCAGGTCTCAGGAGGGAGTTAAGAGCAGGGGCACATCCCTTCTCCCACCTCTGCTGGAGGGAAAATAATTTCACAGTGGCAAGACAGGCCAGAGCTTGCAAGAAGGCTTCAGCGATGCTGCATTGGACTGTCTGGCACTAATTATGGGTAGCAGAGAGGTGGCACTTCGGGCAGGGAAGGAGTTAAAAAATAAAGGGCAATTTGCAGGGAGAAGTTGGAGTTCATTGTTCCAGGCTCTGCTGTGGATTTCCTTTTTACCCTTTCATCTCTGAGTCTTGGCTCTCATCATAAAAGGGGCTGCTAGTCCTTCCTTTTTCTGTTTTCATTTAGACTGTGAGCCCTTCAAGGCATGGACCGTACCTTAACCTGTGTGCGGCGGCGCAGTGGGAAAGCTCTGTCGGTAGGGAACTATAAATAGTGAGCCTGTCCAGCCCTGTGGCATCCATGCTTGCTATAATTGCCTGGTCTGCACTCCTGTGACAAGTGTTAGTTCAGCTGTCAGGGAAAGAAGGAACCGAAAAGGATTGCCACAGTTTCCAGCGCTCGATTTGCCTGTTGAGCTTCGGTTTGGGCCCAGTTCTCCCTCCTGCCTCGGGGCGTTGTTCTTTTTCTAGCTGTGTGTGGATGACGATTCCTGACCTCTGCCCAGCGTGATTCGGACAGTTCGGTTTCAGAAGCAGCTTCGTAGAGGGCTTGCGGTGCTGCCTATTTCGATCTTTAACTCGTGCCTCAGCACCACACTCACTTTTTTGTCTTTTGCCACTTGCCTAGAGGAGGTTGATTCCGCAGCAATCACTTTTCTATCGTTCCTGACATCACTGTGTGTTTTTGTTACTGTATGTTCACATGAACCATTAAATGAGTCATGGGGAGATAGCGGCTAAAAGTAATGACCCCATCCAAGACCATCCTCCCTCTCTAAGCACATTGCGGATGTTCTTTCAGAATTGCTTGCAAGTGGATTCAAGCGATGAAAGGTTAAAACAGGGATTCTCTGTTATCACTCCTCTGCTGAGATATGAGTAAGCAACCACGAGAGTGCTGCTGCCTGTTCTTTGCCAAGCAGAGGACCTTCATTTGAACTCCCAGTGGAGGTGGTTTAGGAAAACCTGTTTTATTCTGTGCTACAAAATTCCCCCTAATGGATTTAGAAATGATTTTGTGCACCATGTCCACACCCTTTTAGAAGCAGATTAAGTGGAAATAAATTGCTCTGGTCCTGTTTGTACACGTCTGTCAGCAGAAGCTGCCATTCATTGCCACAGCTTTGAACAACAGCCACACATGAACTTGATGCAAGGTGGCAAAACCCAGCTTGTCTCCTGCTTGGAGACCATCTCTCCAAAGGACACGGGCTTCATCCGACGCGCAGCTGCAAGCAAAACGCCAGTGTGAATGTGCACTGGCAAAGCGGAAATGTCAGGAGCTGTCAGCCCCAGGCTCTTGCAGTGCCTTTTCTGCTGCCACAACATCTCGGATCCAGCGATTCAGCGGTATTGGCAACTAGAACCTGACAGAAAGAGAACAGGGAGGATAAATGCACACTGTTTGCCTGGCCCCCGCCTGCTCCCACTCTTCCCAAGATGTAAGGATTCTCCCTTGGCTAGTTTCAGGGGCTATGCTTTTGAAAAGAGGATTGGGAATGAACTCCGAGAGGTGACTAAGCCCATCTCCTCCTTCCTCTGCCAAATACAGAGTTCCTCCTGACTCAGCAAGTTAAATCTCATCTATTTGGTACAGCCCCTGAGGTACCAGACAGAACAGCATCAAGAAAATTAGCTTCTCATCCAAATCACGAGCTGTCCAGTTGAGTTAGTGTTCCTGTAGGCGTTCTTTATTACTCTTCCTTCCCTATATTCACTGACAACGTTTGGATGAATCCCGTGTGCCCACTGTGGTCTGAGCAGCCCTATAGCGAGCAGCACAGGAAGCTGTTCTGTGTTTTGTTCTGTGCTGGCTGCCAGAATCTGGTCTCCATTTACAAAATACTTGGCCTATACAAAGGTGAAGGAAGGTCTCCTCTCTCCAAAAGCTACCAGAGGTAAAACCATCTTGATACAAACAACAGGGATCCGACAATTCTGCAACTATGCAGATTTTTTTTCTCCTGCTGCCCTATTGATTTATTACGTGAGTTCAGGCAACTGTAACTGTGCAACCCCTGCTATTTATCTTTCTATACAGCAAGCACAGCAGTACATCTGCCTCTTGGATCGCTGACCGAAGCCTCAGTAATTTGAGTACTTGGATCAAAGTAGTCGGAGATCCTTGGACTAAAAGCCCTATTTGCTATTAAGAGCACTTTGCACTAATTAAACTTCATAAAATTCTTCCTGGGTCTTGCTGCCTCCATTTTGCAGCTGACAAAACTGAGGATTTAGCTCAGATGAGACTAGGAAGTATGTCGTTCAGTTTTAGAAATAGTTCTTGGAAAGAAATAATTTTTCTTGACTCTGTTTCCCTATAATGGGGCAGGGGGGGGGGTGTGGAAACAGCAATCAGGTCATGACTGTCCCCAGGATAAACTACGAATTTATGTAGGTCAAGGAACCTGAAGCGGGGTTTTCCACTAGGTGGTGGTAGACAGCATTTTTTAAGAAGGGTTAGTTGCTCTTGCTTTTTTTACCTTATAGAATAGAAACCCAGCGTCTGCCCGGTTCAGTATTCTCTTCCCCTTACAGTTACTACTTCATATTCCAGAGGAAGAAGCAAAAATATTGCAGCTGGTGAGTTGCTCGCTTTTTCTGCCTTTTCTTGGGGAGTTTTCTTTCACGTCCTAGGCAGCTGTTGAAATAGCAGAGGGGTCATTTTTATTTTCTGCAATCCAGTAAAAGATATTCCTGTCATCCATATACACGTGTGCTGGGTTGTTCTTAACTCCTGGACTCCATCTGTGGGATTCACATAAAATATTGTTAATCTGATGTGAGGCAAACTATTTTTTTACTTGCTTGTTTTATGTTGTTAAAAAAAAAAAACCAAACCCAAACCACACCAAGAAAACAAGATAGGGAATTGGAAATGAGGAATGGATTCCTGGACCCAAACCAATCATCCCTGGGTATAACGGGATGTGAAGTTTTGATTTGGTCTTTTGGAGATCCTGTACTCGGATCAATGATTCACATCCCAATTGAGGCAACACTTTGGTTTAAAATGGAAACTTTGAGTAAACAGAAGAGATGCCAGCCAAAAAGACTTCAGCATTTAAATTTATGCCAGTAACGTCCATGCTGCATCTCCAGAAAACCCTGACCTTCTGTAGTCCTGTCCTTACCATGTTATTTGCACAGAGCCATGAAGAAACAAACAAAATAAAGCTGGCATGCTTGGGGAACGTATTCATCAAAGGTTACCTCAGACTATCGCAATAATACTGTGTTCTCTGGCTGCAGAGAAGGACACGCAGCCCGGGCTAAAGGCTCGACTGTCCCACAACGGTATCTCCTTACGGAGACTTTTAGGTCCACGTGGGCACAACCTCGCCACAAAGTCAAGTCCCTACTTGCACGCTGTCGTGGAGACGTTGCAGTGATTCAGGCTGGCAAATATCACAAAGCGCTATTTGCTCATGCGTTCTCTAATCGTTACTACTGTGATTACATTAACACTATAATGTTTATCCTGCATTATGAAAGTAAGCGTAATGACCGATTGCTACAAAGAATAGAGGGAGGAATTGGGACTCCAGGACTGTAGTCTTAGCTGGAGAAAGTCAGCGTTACAGGAATTTAGGCCAGTTAGGGCAATTAGAGGAGGAATTCAGGCTATATATTTTTGATGGACAGGTATTTGACACTGGTTGAATTGGGAGGACTAGCATAAGCCTTCTATTGTGCCTAATTGTCTAGGTGCAGCAACACCTCACCTGTTCAGGTAAATCCCTGAGTGAGCTTTGAGGAGCTCAAATAATCTCCTAGATTAGATGAAGCATGGAAAAGAAAACAACGAAGGGAAGGTGTCTCCTTTAGGATCTCAAAGGTCTGCACACTAAATGATTAATGACTGCTAATTTCTCTTGATAGCACTGTTATGAAGGACACGCACACGCACATCTTGTGTCCCGGCTTCTTCCAACTTCTTTATGGTCCTGTGAATCATTCAGGCAAAAAGTGACTTTTTAGAAATACCTCATGGTTCTTCACCACATTTTAATAACAAAAATTATATATGCCAATAATCCCAGTAAATTTATTTTTACTTCTGCAGCAGGACAGTGTGACAGCATAAAATGGGCTCTGGCTCCCTGAATGAGTGAAATGCCAGGGTATTTTCTGAAACTTTACAGCACGGAAGGCCACCTGGAAGGTAATTTATCTATTTAAGGGGAACAAAAGCCTGAAAAATGCTTTGCTGGGTTTGAGCCTGGGGTTCCAGGGGGGTCTAGCTATGTCAAATTCAATTCTTGGAGCACTAAATCCACCTTTATCATCTTTCCCCTGCTTGTCCTTGGGATTATCATGACCCCAAGGTCTCTTTATCTGTTAAATTTTAATCTGACTGATGCACGCGCCTGAACTTCCCACTTGCAGATCTCTTGCCATATTACCTGTATTTCACTCTGCCATCTTCCACCAGAGCAGGGCAGGTTAGAAAATTATAACACTTAAAAAAAAAAAAAAAAAAAAGTAGAGCTGTGTCTCTGCCAATGATTTCTGAACACAGGAAATCCTCGTAGGGAAACTGCATCACTGAATACATACGATCCATCTTCCTCTGCAAACTCCTGTCAACAGCAAAACTGCTGCAGTCTCAATCAATCTTGCATTACTAAAATGTCCCTTACATCATGGCTCCATGCTCCTCTACCCTAACAAACAAAGGCTATTAACGTTTAAAAGCTGCACTAACTCTATGTACGTGTTTGGGATAAAGCCAGGTATTGAATAATGCTAAGGGATCGATATTCATAACCTAGAGCGGCAGAAGAGGTGTGTTGTGACTTATCTGTGTCCTATATAGTTCTCCATATGGTTCATTTGAAAGCCTTTTAGAAGCTTAACAAGGAGAGCGTTGCAGTGAATGTGGAAAAAATGATGCACGAGGATAAGAAGCACAAATGCTCCAGAGGCCTCGTAGGGTCTACAGTCTTAAAATAAGCTCCTGAGTTTTAATGGGATCTGATGAAACCTTCTTTATAGGGGCAGCGGGATGGAAGGGGTCGGACAGCTGGTGAACAAGTACTTGGTAAACACTCCTGGTAGCCAAACTCTGCGCAAATAGCAACTATTAAAGCAAAGACCTGAAAGATCAACAAAGAAGCGCAGGTCTGGGTAAAATGATGCAATGGATTACAATTAGTGTCACTGGTCCAGGGAGCACAGGCTTTCCTATCGACTTACAGCTACGAGGCACCTTAATCAAATAACAAAGGGGGCTGGGGGGGAGAAAGCTCAGCATCAGTCAATATTATCTCAAGGACACCTACTGTAAATTAGCGGGCTCATGTTTGTAGCACAGTTTTGTTGAGGGAGAAAAGGTAGAAATTACCGGAGGCGGCTGTGGGGGCTTGGCTCCGGCTTCCCAGAAAAGCATTGAGCGGCAAAAGGTTTCGTGAGCTGTCTGGCTCTTGGCATGTCTGAGAACTGCGCGTACTGGAAAGGGCAGAAGCCCAATTAAAGCAAGTTAATGTTATCAAAACCCATTAGGAATTTTGGGTTTTGCCGAGGGGGATGCAAGAGAGGTGGCGTCCATCTTTGGTATGGGATATCAAAGCGGCAGATGTCTGCGGTACGTCTGAAAACACCCAACTCCATGCACTGGTGGGGGATCATGTCAGATCTACCCAGTCCCCCCAGCCAGAAAACTGAAAATCTCAGAAAAGTGAGATTTTTTTAGGAAGTGGGATCATAGAATAGTTTGGGTTGGAAGGGACCTTTAAAGATGATCTAGTCCAATGCCCCTATGTGTGTGTGTGTGGTGGAGGTATCATCTTTTGAGGGGCTTAACTTCCTTACCCTTCCTCTTTTTATCCCTCTAAGCTCCCTCTCCTACTATAAAAAGCTGGATTTTTCCTGGGGGAAAAAAAAAAAAACCCACACCAAAAAACCAAAACCAAACAAACCAAACCCCGGAAAGGGCATGGGCTGAGGGCAGCCTGTGGTGACACCAGGCGAGCACCATTTTCTTGGGGGGCTGGGGATGGACACACACACCCCCCCCGCGCTGAAGCGTTCCGGGGGGCGAGCCCCGCTGAGGGGGATCGAGCCCCACCGCGGGGCCGGGAGCCCCCCTCGGCCCGTCCTAGCAGTCGGACCACCCGCCGCCCTGGGGCCGCCATGACGGCCGGGCCCTGAGGGGAGAAGGGCGGGCGCCATCTTGTCGGGGGCGGAGCGGGGCCCGGCCCGCCCCGTGCTCTGCCTGCCGGGGCGGCCCCGGCCCTGCTGCACTCGCCGCTGCCGACCGAGCGGAGCGGAGCCGCGCCGCAGCCCCAAGCGCCATTGCCGCCCACAGCCCGCTATGGCAGGTGAGCCCGTCCTCCTTCTCCCGCGGGCAAGGCGCCGCCGCTCGCCCGCCCTGAGGGAGAAGCCTCGCTGGCGCCTCCCCCGCGGCGCTCTCCCCTCAGCCCGCCGCGGTCAGCGCTCTCGCCTCCCGCCTGCTGTCATCTCCATCCCGGCCCCCCGTCGCCGCCTGAGCCGCGTTCCATCCCCAGACACCCGGGGCTCGCCCCTTCCTCCTCCCGGGGAGGTGGGTCGGGGCTCCCCGGCAGCCTCCACCATGTTGCCCGGCCGCGGTTCACCTTGTCCGCTCGGCTCCTGCCCCTCCTGCGCCGTCCGTACCTCTCCTCCTCTCCCTTTTATTTTATATTTATATCTGAAACCCTTCCACGTTCTCCGTGCCGGCGTTTTCTGGCTCGGCATCGCCTCCAGCCCGTGCTGGGCGGAGGGGAAGGGGCACCTACCTGGGGCACGGCCTGGGCGGCCGCGGGAGAGGGGGATGCCTGAGGTGGGCACCTGCGGCGGGATCACCTGCCCTGCGAGGCAGAGACACCGATGGGGATCTGTCCGTGGGGTGTGGGGGGGTATTTTCTCTGTTCCACTGAGATAATTTTTTTTTTCCTCTCTTTAATCTGAAACAAAATGGGTGGCAGAGTCGTAAGCTTGCAGATGGGATGGAGAAATGCAGGTTAATTCGCCCCTGGTCCTGAAGGGGTGGCCTCGCTTTCTTGTCTGATCCCGTTCTCGTGATACGCTTTGAGGTTGGTTTTTTTTTTTTTCCTCTTTATTTATTTGTTTGCTTTTTCGTTTTGGAGGTTTGTTTGGTTTTTTTCCTCCCAGTGCACATCGAGGCAGTAAATATTTCTGTTTTCTGCTTTTGACTTGCTAGCCCCATTCAGTGGTTTTCTTTTGTTTTAAGGTACATTTTGGGTAGAAATAAGTGATGTAGGTAGCGCAGAAAAATGCCTGAACAAAGCTGGTTGAAAGCCTTCGATTAGGTTTCCTTAATTAATGGATAACAACTATCTTTCTGTGTTGTGTGTTTCTGTTGCTCGTGGCTTTTGGGTTTTTTTTTGTAAAAGATGGGAATGTAGGCAGAGGCTTCTACAGTTTTATTCCTGTCCTTTCATTTTGGAGCCATCGTTGTCATTTTCTAGGCTGGAAAGACAAACGCTTAGCGCAGTTTGGGGTCCCGTGCGGTGTGTCCCCTAACCCTGCCAGGTAAGTGCAGGCAGGGGCTGACCCCGAAAGGGAGCTGCAGGCAGAGGCAGTAGAAGATTCTGGCAGGAAAGGGAAATCCCCAGATGCATTTAAGACAAGGTAAAGACCTCGCCTGTTAATTTTTCCATCTTCTTATTTGCCCCATGCAGCTGACAGTATGAGTTCAGTGCCAGGTAAATGCTGAGCTCCCTGTTGCTGTTGAACTTGACCAGCTGAAATAAAAATACCAAGTGTTCTGTTTTCACAGGGAGCTTAATATGTCTGTCTATCCTCACTGCAGCACAGGGTTGCCATACTTGAGCAAGCTTTAAATTACCCAATTTAAGCTTAAAAAAAAAAAAAAACAAAAAAAAAACAAAAGCTGGTTTGGGTAGTGGTTTTACTGGCAGCTGGAGTTTGATGCAGGCTGTAAAACCTAGTGAAGAAGCAGAACAAATGCTAGAGCGATTGGCTACTGATGTGCTGCACACTGCCAGAGCTAGACTTAACGCTGCACACCTTGATCTGCCTGGTGATTTCACGATAGATAAAGGATTATTGCAACAAGTAGCTCAGGTTAGTAAACTAGAAATAATCCTTGATATGTAGAACAATTGGATTAGTAGTCGATGAGCTCTTACCCTACTCGTAGCTTCGAGTCACGATCCAGATAGCTTGAAATGAGAGCAGTATTAACATGGAGGTGCACTGGAACAAATTCAACCTTGGGCTAGCAATGAGGTTAAACAAGCCCTGAGATTTTTATCATGGATTTAAACAAGCCTTTGGCTTTAGTAAAGATGCAACTGGGAGTTGAAAATGTCTTGTCAGAGCCCTGGGGATAAGGGAAGGAGGTAAGGACTGTGATTCTCGAGGGTGGGTTGTGCTCCTGCTGTTCCTTAATAGGCCGCATTCATACGGTTTATAATCCATCCCAATCTGTCACTTGTCTCTAAACTCTGCTCTTAGCCAGGCTTAGATTTGGTGAACTGCTTTCTCAAGGCACCTGGCTCTCGCGTTGAGTAGATGTAAGGAGCTGAACGGAAATAAGGTTCTCTGAGTACGGGCCTCTTGCTCATTCTGCATCTTCAGTACGGAAACAAATCTGAAGGAAAAACAGCTTTTCAAATAGTAGGAAGATTTGGGCTGCAGGCTGATGAATGTTTCCTTTGGTGACAGCACCAATTTAAGCAGCCCCCATCCATCACCGGCTGCGCGCTCCCAGCCTTGCAGTGACCCCTCGGTGGTGCTGGTACCCCGGTGTGGATGGCTGCTCAGTCAGTGAGGTCAGGGAGCTTCTTGGGTGAGCCCACAAAAAAAAAAGCCTTGCTTTTATATTGAAGCTAGATCTGTTTGGAGGTTTTTTACCTGCTCCTTGCCCTCCCTGAGCCACGGGTAGACCTGCGTGTACATCCCTAAAGCCGTACTGAGTGTTGTATGTGTATGGGTTTTTTTTAAAGACTGCTAATATGAGAATTTCTGTCTTCTGTAGTTGAAGCTAACGGGGAGTTGAATTCCAGAGGAGAACGAAAAGTCATGTCTTTGTTGGTATTATTTGGTTGGAGACTACTTTCTTCAGGGGGAGCTTAAGATAATGTCAGTGTTTGAGGATTTTGGTTTTTTCCTAACAGAAAGCTTTGAATGTGGATTTCCCCCACATTTGTTTAGAAGACTCTGTAGAAGATGCTGCATTTGTATGCAGTTAGTGTTTCAAAGGTTTTGAAATTAAACCAAGTTGAGTTTTTTTCCTTTCGATTCTGTCAGTATGTTTCTTTTTTTAATTCCTGGTATAGCCAAATCTGTTAACTTCTTCAGTGTAATGGACTTTCTTATTGTGCTATGAAGTGGCTTTGTTGCGCTGTTTAGGTTGGTTGGAGGCGGTTGAAAACTAAATGGGTGAAACTTCACCCATCTTCAGCATGGATTCCTCCAGAAGTGGCTGCTAAGCTGCTCTAATGACCTACTCTGAACTGCAGCCGTTAACCTCTTCTGCTCCTTGTGTGTACAGGGAGAAGTCAACCAGCACGCCCTCGGGAGTTATTCCAGTTCGTAGCAGATTACAAACTAGCGTCCCATGCAAGGTGATTTTTTTGGAAGATCATCTTTTACTGTAGCTGTTCCTGTCAGTGTAAACCACGTAAGAAAAACACTAAGAAAACTCAAGCCCAAAAAGATTCTGCGGGGCCATTTCTTCAATAGATTTATCTTAATTCCGAACACTTCTTTATGCATTTATCCTTACAAGAGAAAACGCAGGTGGCTGCGTGGAATGGTTTTTCTTCCATTGAAGATGATGGTTCATGTATTGCTGGAAAAATGTATTTGTATCAAGTGTTCTTATTTATGAAGCCTTAGTGGTCACGAAATGGTCTGACAGCAGTTACCGTGTGCTTTATTTTACTTAAAAGCTGCAGGAAGAAAATATTGACAGTCAGGATGAGTAAAGAGAGATGCATCATGATGTAGTGTAAGGCAGGAATGAAATAAATCATTTAAAATGAAAGCTATTTGCCATGTTCCCTAGCCGTTCCCAGGGGTGAAGTGCATTAAGACATTGTGCTAACTTCGTGGTGCTGCACATGATACTTCTATCAGTACTGGGGAGCATATGGCTAAATATTTTTATGGCTAAATATTTTTAGTTGTTACGAGCCATCTTATGACAAAGTTTGTTTGAAGGCAGGGAAGAAATCTGATTATATTTGGCCATTTTCAGGTTATGGGAAGGAAATGTCTGCTATTTGAATGCTCTTCTATTAGAGATGAAACTAAATGTGGATTTCTTGCCATGGTAATTTGGCCACGAAAGGCGTAGAACTACCTCCTTGGGAAAGGGAGTCGGGGTGTTGAAACATTGCTGGCACTCGGCGGGGAAAGGAAGTAGGAGGGAGAACTAGTCTTCTAGTTAAGAAGTCTCCTGCTGTAGTTTTACTCCTTGCACTCAACGTTAATCTTGGCAATTTCTGTTGCCAAACATAGCAATAAAAATGTGTATGGCATCAGAAATGCAGCGTGTCTAGTGATGCGCTCTGCGTCTCCCATGGTTTTCTAATCCAGTGCGCTCCCAGAGGTTTGATGAACTTATTTTTTGGTACTGAATGTTGTCATCAGTCTAGTAAATAGTGAGTCATCATTCACCTTGGGTCTGCAGAGAACTGTGACTCTTTTCTTGGCCGTGATGTGGCCTCAGAGTAGAGTTGGGCCGACTGGGGTTTGAAAAGTCGGGGTTGGTTTCGGGAAGGAGAAATGAGCCGCCGAGGCCCCAGCCAGGCTGTTGCGAGGGAGTCCCAAAGCACACGTTTTGGTTGTCCCCATCCTGCACAGCGGGAACGTATTGAAATACTCTTTGTTCCTGTCCGACAACTCCATTTTATTATTTGCAGAGGAATGGCTGGGCTTGAGGTAATTGTAAACCTAGTCTTTAACAGGTTTATAATTAGAAATTCAATGATCTAAATCTCCTTGTGTCTCAGTTCTCAGGCCAGGAGATGAAAGTGCTAGTTATGGAGGGCGGGAGGGGAATGCACTTGCCATCCAAGTGTCTGGGCTTACTTTTTTTTATTATTATTTTTAAAAAACTGCTTCAAGAGGGAATAAACTTTGTCCTACTCTGGTGAAAGAGAATTTCTTCTCACCACAGTCAGGCAGCCAGGATGTTTTTCTTCCCCCAAACGCTACATTACTAAGCATGTAATAAAATTGACGTGTCTTGGTAAGAGTGTGTCACGTGCACCTTAGAATGATGTGTAGCTGGATTTTAGCTTGTGTATTATGGAGACCGATAAATCTTTCTCCTCTGAATGAGTGATGTTTTGATCTTGTACTTGCGTCAGCAAAATGCCTGAGAAAACAAGCTCTGTCTGATAGTTGTATTTTTAGGAGCAGATGGGAGCAGATTAGTCCAGTTGTAATTGCGTTTGAGCAGCTGTAAGTAGCAACACGGTACCGGTGAATATTTTTGAACTTAGGTTCTGTGTGATATGAAAGCAGTAACTGAACTTGTTTATGCGTGTTTGGATTTAACCAGCATTTGCTTATCTCCTTTGTGATAAAAGGGACTGTTTAATTCGGCACCCGTTTCCTTTACGCTTGCTTTAGGTATAAATTGCTTGAAGTATGGGCTCAAATTAGTATAAATGGTGAAGGAGAGATTGACTCACCATTATTTTGTCTTTGACTGTTTTGAAATGTAGTGACTCACTGAACGAGTTTTGTGTGGTTTTGAATGGCTGCATATCCCCCAAATTTGTTGTCTGAATTTATTTTAAAATCAAACTATTGCAGTGCTTGTGTCATTCAAACAGTTGGCTGAAGCGATTTGAGAATGCACGGTAGGCAGCAGTGCTGGCGTGGCAGGAAAGTGAGTAAAAAGTGACTTTGGGCGGGGGTTATGCACTTACATTCCGAGGCATTAACCTCACATGTGGATGCTTTGAGTAGTTTGGGCTCTATATGTAGCAACACGTTTTAATTGGATTTTCTTTTATTTCGCATGGCCATGAAATGGCAGCCTAGGGCAATAAGGCCTACTGTAGCGGTGTGCTGGCTATTACTACGCTTGTAAGATTGTAAAAGTTAAGAGAATAAAGTGCAGTTGGGAAGCTTTAATAGGAGGGTCCCTTAAACACTCTGTCTACTAGGTGTGCTCTTAGCTGTGTTTATATGATGAGGTGGTTAACATGCGGTTGGTGAATTTATCCCGGTCTTCCAGTGCTCTGGATGTTGTTGACCTCGTGTTAGGAATGGGGAGGAAATGCTGGAAACCTTCGACCGCTGGAGGCTGCCGTTCAGCACATCTTTACTGAGCACTCTTTCTTTTCTAGCACAGAAATACTGGTCTGAAGGGTTTCTTTTTTTCCTGGCCTTGTTCCTTTTATCACTTACCTGTCGTATTTAAGCATATAGCTCAGTGTTCCTGTTTTGTTGTGCTTTTAAAGAAAAAAGTATGTCTATGTTCTGACCAGTATTCAAGGTCATAATAGAGTATTTCATAAAAACAAGCATGTGACTCCATGTCACGACTTTCACTTTTTAGTTAGAAGCTTGGAATGGAAATAAAATGCTGCACCGCAAAGTTAGCAACCTCTTCTTTTGTGTGCTGAATAAAATGAAAGTGTCCCAGAGTTAATAGCGCTTAACGGACTGCGCTGGGATAAGGTTTGAATTTCCATGGAGTCTTTGAGTCCCAATGGCAGGAAAATAAATCTGTAAATTCTACAACTTTTGCTCTGTTTATTACGTACCCTTTGCGTGGAGAACCCTGTATTCAGACCCTTGCCATACCTGAGCAAGGAAAACACATCCTTGTTTTTGCAGGTGATGCAAAGCACCAGCTGCTTCGCAAGTTAGAGCAGCTTTTTTTTTTTTCCCCTTTTTCATTTATTATACAAAATGAATTGTTTCTGAAAGTTGAGCTAGATGTTCCTGATGCGAGAAGCATTTGCTTGGTCATATTTTAACAGATTGGAGTTTTTGATAAAAGCTTCAAGAGTACGGTTTCCTGGTGAGCATTTCATTGTATAAAGGCCAAACTAAAGGAATAATTGGGATTCAGACTGACAAGAAAGAAATTGGAGCTCTGGGTCCCTATTCTGTAGGAGCAGGCTGCAAGACATAATTGCAATATTCTCCTACTGTTCTCTGTCCTTTCATATATGGGAACAATAACAGTTATCCGTCGTTTGCCGATATTGGAAGTATGTATTTGCATGGGTCCTATTTAATTTCATGTGCGGAATTTGGGGAGATTATGCTGAGCATAATAGTTATTATCAATATAATTTTACAGGGCTGTGTTCTGGTGTGTTCAGACTGTTAGACACTTGGTGGTTACCTGTAGTTTATTTCAACTTACTAGTAGGTGCTTTTAAAACTCAAACAAAAATATTATATGGATGAGGGAGTGGCTTTTTTTTTTTTTTAATACCCAAGTGTTCAGTTTTTGTTGTAGTAAGATCATGTATCTTTCTAAGGTAAAAATGAATGGGAACAGCTCAATTTGTGCTGTATTCATTTCAGAACATAGAAAATAGAAAATCTGGCTTGGTATAAATAATAATCCTTAGCGTTGACTGGCCCCACAGCTTGAATTTTCCTGGATGGCTAGCCGCGTACTGAGGTCTATAAACCGAGTCAGCTCTTACAGGTCGGGCGTTCAAACAAGCTGGCGTTTTCATTGTCCGTCTGTCTTGTTTGCAAATATCAGCAAAAGCAAAGGATGGAAGCCCGAGCTCTTTCGGAGACGATACGTGATCCTTCTCGTAAAAACATAGATCTAAAAAGCCCCTTCTGCAGAAGGAGAACAACTCCTGTAATCTTGAGCCCTGGGTACTTGTAAACATCCATTGCTAATGAGTCTTCCTCTTCTTTGGAAGGGATCAAACGCATTTAATGCTTTTCATGGAGATGCCTAATAAGGCACAATCGAATCAAGCAAAGCTGTCAATTAAGCCTTCTATTAAGTTTCTTAGTATAAATGAGCCTAAACCCCGAAGTATTATGTGAGCTCTCCTCCTCGGCTGTTCGGTTTTGGTAAAGATTTTACGATCAGTATTAGCCCGATTTTTAATCTCGCTTAGGTGCACCGTTCCTTGCTTTCTAAACCCGCTGAATCGTAGACCGCAGAACAGTGCGCCGAGTGTATTAAGATCCGAGTCTAATTGCTGTTTTTGTTCTGGAGGCTGTTGTGACAGATAATGTTTTGTTGAATGGCAGGTAATAGATTTATTATGGAGACACACAGCATGTGGGTACCTTCAAAGGAGACTCTATCTCTATTGGTCTTTTCTCCTCTTAATTATTCAAATGGAAAATTTTGTTTGAGGGCAAAATGTATGCCTAAATGATTTTACTCCACATAGTAGCACCAAAGAATTCTCGCTTTTTAAGCAATGCCAATTAAGTAAGAATAATTGCTTTTTTTTTTTTTTTTTTTTTAAGTAGTGCTATACAGACATCTGCAAAAGAGCCCTGAAGGTGAAGAAACCAGTAAGGTTCAATCTTGAAACCACAGTGTATTGGCTAAAAAAGGGTTGCTTTACTGGCAAAAATCACAAAAAAGTATTCCGCTAAATGTCGCCAAAATACTTTTTCATAAAAGGCATGTCTTGCTGAAAAGAAAAAGCTTTCCTTCAATAAACTGTAGTTGGCATAAATATTATTGTAAGTAATGTGAACTCTGTCAAAATATTGTAATTTTTTGTGCTTTTCCTGAGCAATCAGTTCGGTATTAAGTGGACTGTTCCATTTCTGGCCCTTCAGTTGGAGAAGAATTCACTTAGCCTTCTTTAACACTTTTGTTGCTTGGAGGGATATTTAATGCATTAATAAATATTTAATGCAGTCTTAATTAACCGCTTACATATGGAGAAAAATCTTCAAAGCTCTTGGACTAAATTACATCTTGCATCTCTGCGTGGTAACATGTTATATGACGTACAGGTTAGATGTCAGCTGGGTTTCAACAGGTCCTGGTTACCTCCCGTCTCTGCTAATTATCTTGTGGAGTCAGAGGACTGAACTGGTGGCGTCACGTTCGCTTCTCGAGCCGCGAGCAAGATGTACGAACGCGCATTTACGAGGAAGTGGATCGTGACTACTGTGATGTAAACACTTTCACTGAAGCCTGCCCGAAACACGAGTACGGGAAGTTAACCAGCAAGTCTGGTTAAACACGAGCCTGTCTCTACAAAAACGCTTCCAGGCTTGTTGTGAAATTAATAAATTAGTAATTGGGTGGCTTAACGTGTGGGAATCAAATGCAGGGTTGCATACAGTTGTTTAGTATGTGGGCAGAGAGTAAGTAGTGCTGGTTTAACTTAAAAATCGTTAATGGCAATAATGACTTAATTTTTCCCTGTAGCTGTGGCAAACCAAGCTATGCTTGGTGAGCAGACCTCATGGGACAAACAGTTGGCCAACCGTTATTGGTAGTAATAATAGCATCTATTATTACTAATATAATTAATAACATGGCCCTAATAGACAATCTGCTTGTGCCCTGCTTTTTGCCAGTTCCAGCAGAAAGAGATTCTCTTGCCGTTTTGGGGGTTGGCTCCACGTAAGGACTCGGGGTCTCTCAAACCCAGCACGGTGACCGCTTCTGGGAAGGTATTTGAGCAGATGTGTCGGGATCGCGCTCACAGCGGTCTGCAACCAGAAGGAACTTGGCCTGCAGAACTGAGGGTACCGTGTAACACAGCAAAGGCTGCCTGCACAAAAGCCCACAAAGAATCGTGCTGTCTCTCCCCCTCAGCGCTTGGAAGCCTTGAAACTTTTCCTCTGCAAGTGGTATAAATTTGCTGATTATTCCCAGGAAAGATTTCTTGAAATAATCTTGAAGGAATGAAAGGTCACTGAGCAAGGAGGGCATAACTCTCCCAACTGGATAATTAAAAAAGAAAATTAAAAAGTGTGCTAAGTTTGAGATTGACTTGTGGCCATGCTTTGAAGATTAAAAGGGCTTTTTCATTTCAGATGGAGGAGGCTGGGATTGGTGGGAGGAGGAGTTGCGGCTGCTGGAGCAGTTGGGCAGTGCTGTGAAGCTGCTTTTGCCGTTTGCTTACTGAACCGTGAACCAAGATAGCCATACTTCTGTTCAGCGATCCTGCTATCTGCTCTTTTCCCCCTATTTTAAAACATTTAGTCTTGCTGCTCGAGTTTTCAACCTGGCTGCTCGCTAGTTAGTGCAGGTAGATTTTTAGGCATCTGAGCAAATAGTGTATTGACTTCAAAACTGTATGAACGTTTCTGTATAAACATGTTTTTCCTTTAGAAAATGAAATAATGGCAACTTCAGCTAAAGGATGGAACTTTTTGTGTTCTTTGCACAGCCCGTAGCAAGATCAAGCTGCTATTTTTTTCTATACAGAGATTTAGCCCACACTTTTGAAACTATCTGCAGTCACAAAAACGAGAGAGAGAAAACTACAGTATGACTGTGCCAACTAAATGGTAACAGCAAAATAATGCTCAAGTAATACCAAAAAAATTACAAAATTGCAACTTTAGCAGATGTTTCAAGTCTAGACTTAGAATATAAATTTGCATATCCACTCCATTTTGTGATCTGCGGCATTGAATAGGCCAGAGCTGTTGGGCTGATCGTGGGTTTTTGCTCGTGGCTGGAAGACGTGAGTGCACCTAGGATGTGCTTCTGTGGTGGGATGTTGGAGAAATGAAGCGATTGAAGTTGTAGGTGTGAAGTCTTAACTGTAGAGTTCCCGTTTGTAGTTTATTAGGTGTAGGATTATTAGATACTCGGGCTTATTAGGTCAGTTATGTGATACTCCCTTGGCTGAGTTATCGCACACTTGAGTTGGGGCCGTATGCTGTCGTCTTCTAAGCGTATGTTGAAGTTGACAGCGTTTCCCCGGCTGTCTGGGAATACTTGAAGGTAATGATGCTTTAAGCGTTGCAGTCAGCAATCTCACGTCGTGCTATGTTGACCAATAAACAGGTTTTACTTTTGCCAGTTCTTAGAAGGAAAATGATTTGAGCTTTTGCCTTTAATTACAAGCATACTGGAGGTCCAGGAAAGACGTAGGCATCTGACTTAGTTTATGGACATGGTGAATACAATAGCAGGTCACAAAAAGCACATTCCTCCTCCGTTAATTTTTGAAGCGCTTTGATCTGTGCCTGTGGAGTATAAGGCTTTGGCTTCACTACTCTGTTGTTGTTGTTCTTCCTTGAAACTGATTTCTTATTTCTTGCCCAGAAATCAGCCATAGGTATTTTTAAAGGCGCTTCCATCTTGTAATTACTACTTTACGTAGAAGAACCGTCGGTCTGCTTTGATGTACATCTCAGACCCTAGATTTTTCTTACGAGTATTTTTACAGTTGCAGGAAAAGTTCTAAGAAACACTGTAATACAAGCTGTAACTGAATTCAGGATTTAAGAAGAAAAGAAGTTGGGCACAAAGCATTGCATTCACTAACTGGAAAAGTGGAATTCGCTTAACGTGGACTTGCCTCTAGGTATCCTTTCTGTTAGATGAGAGGGATGTACATTTTCGTGGGTTGAGTCACGTACAAGGGGTACGTGTAGCTTGTACCCAGGGCCGTGCTTTGCTCATTGAATTAAATGGTAAGCCTTCAAAGCGATTGCAGTCATTCTTTGTGTGTATTTGACATGGCATTAGGGAAGAGAACAGTAGATGTTTTCATATTAAAGCATATTTTCTGGTAAGTGCTTTTTCAAGGAATTTATAATTCGGTGGATTTATAAATGTCTCTATAAGATCAAACGTAATGGCTTAGTCTTTCTGCTGTTCCAAGTTGTGGGTGGAAGTGGATCTATTTATTCTACTAATGTGTGTTGCTATTTTCTTGTGTTTGCTGTATTATGTTAAGTGTATTCTGGAAGATGTTCATGGGAGCCTGCTATATAAATTGAATCTCTTCACTGATGTAAAAGATTACGTATTTGTTATGACTTAGGTAGGAAGAATTCTTAAAATTAGGAGACTGCTACAAAAATGCAGTCGGGCGACTCGTTTGGCCATCATAAATGAGGCATCTTACACCTCACCCTCCTGATGAAACAGGATGTTCTTGCAAAGAAGACGTGCCTTTCACTGACAGCGTTGCTCTGAGAAGGGTGCCTTGCTGCAGCTGAATATTTGTGAGGCATCTGCTATGCTGGAACAGGCTTTTTTTAATTATTTTTGGTTTTTTAAGTTGTGGAACAGAGAACCTCCTCTTAACAGTTTTTCAGTGACTGCATCAGACTTGCCTTCTTATGTTGTGTATTTTTCTTGTTATTACCTGGCACTATATGAAGATTCAAAGGAGGGATTTAGTTACCAGGTGTTTGCGGTCACTGAGTCATATTATTATCAGTTTGGATCGTATGAGATAACCGTTGTGTGCCATCCCCATACACAAGGCAGGGTTTTCAGTACAGTGGAAATAGGTGACTTCAAAGAATTTTGTCCTGACTCTGGGTGCTGCAAAACTAGGGAGGATGGCCTCAGAATAAATATTCAAACTCTGAACATAGTTTACCAATGCGTGTCTAACAGCAAACATTTATAATTTGACGGAAGTATTTGTTTTATCCTGAAACTGAACACCGTGTGTCTGAGAAGAACACAAAAAATAGGATTTTCTCATAAGAATCGGAAGTGGACTCCTCCTAGGAGTAACATTCTCAAGCAAGAGAAGTGCTCCCATCAGTTTAAATTTCAGATATTAAGCAGGTAATAAAAATGATGACTAGCCATGTAGGATCATCATGACAATGCTTCCTGCACTGAAGTAGAGCAAGATAAATTGTCTACTGTGATTTCACTTCCATCGATAAAGTGCAGCAATGCAAAGAGCTTCTCATCTGTTTATTCCCTCCTGTTTTTCGCAGTATTCTGGGGTTTGGAGATGCACTGTGAAATATTCCGCTGTCTTGAAACAGTAGTGGCAAGAGTTAGATCGTGGATTAACATTCATCTCAAGTGTGGCGGTGATTAAGTACCTATTCACTGCAAGGAATTTTAACCAACCGACCTGCGATTAGATCTGTCCAGACTGTCGATCATGGAAGCTGGGTTTTAAGTGGAGACATCCAGATTAGTAGGTGGTTTATTTGAACTAAATTATTGAGTGTAAAAAGTAAGTAATCAGAAATAAATCTTTTGAATGATGAAATTCTCCACTCGCCAGTGATGAACTTTGGAGCGATTAGTCGTAATTGTGAGGTAAATAGACAAGTCTTGTTTAATTGCATACTTAAGTAATGTTACTTGCATTGAACTCAGTTATACTTTGAACTTTATTCAGGGCAAGCAGCATTTGAGTCCCTAGCGTTTTTTAATGCAACTATTAAAAAAAAAAAAAAATCTGGACACTGGAGCAAAAAAGCGAAAGGCTTATTTCTTTCAAAACATGACATTTTTTTCTTGCCATTGATCACTTAGTCCTGTAGCTCCCTGTGAGCACGTCAAATGCCTTGAATCTAAAATAGTTTCCAACATAGTCCTCAAAAGTATTGTTGCTGAGTAACCTTAGAGGCAGGCTGTGGACCTGTGGTGCAGCAGCTTACACTTTATGGTCTTGAAACTTAAGATATGGTGGTGCTTGCATTAAGGGCTGTAAGCTTTCTCCATGTTGAAATTAGAAGATGTTTCTGTTCATGAAAAGATTTGGAATTCAGAAGCGCAAAGGAAAGTATCTAATAATTGGAAAAGGAGCAAGTGAGGGAGGAAACTTTTCAACATCTCTTTGCAGTGGAGATTAAATGCTAGAACATAATGTGGTTTTATATACGCACACATTGCATAAAATTATCGGTGGAGATAATTGGCTTTCTTCCATGCATTCTTAGTAAATGATGACTAAAGAGTATTGCACGTAATAAGTGTCAGCTTTCAATTAATTGCGCCCTATTCAATAGTTGGCTCTTTGATGCAAGAACAAGCACATGCCGATTTCTGATCTGCTGATGATCCGCAGCTTTCAAGTCCTGACAATTAAGCAAGCTTCGGCGGCGTAGGACAAACTTTTAAACTTGTGTAATGCTGACTGTGCTCATTAAGCAAAGGGAGCTAGATGGCGCCCTCGGCCTATCTTTTGCCTCCACAAATTTGGGTTCAAAAGGTGCGTTTCAGGTAAAGTGAGCTTACTCTTCTGCCCCGGAGCACTGTGCTCTTGGCCGGCTCTCAGTCCTACGCAAGTGGCAGAGACGGTGCATATAAATGTGGGCAGCGCCTGGTAGTTGGGTGCTACTTTCCGGTGGCTTATTTTAATTATCGCTTACAGTATCGGTTGTAGACGAAGTGAAGGTGTCTCATTAATGCTGCAAGCACGTGATGTATTTGGAGAGGTAACTGCTTCCCTTGTGGGGTAGGGGATGGTGTCCAAACTTGATGGCAAGCGATAACTCGAGGCAGGGGCTGTGATGCGACAAATTATTATAAAATGATGCTTAGAAGTGTAAGGGCAGCCTTAAGACAGTGCTACCCTCCTGCAGAAAGAGAGGTAGGTCAGGGAGAGAAGAACAGATTCACGTGGAAGGACTGCATGTTAATTAATGTTTTGTTGTTGTTGTTTCAAGTCTCTCACTTCTATTCCTGACCTCCCTTTCCAGCTCACTTTGCTCTGCATCCCTTTTATGCTACGTTTTCCATTAGGAAAGTGAATGAGCCCAGCACAAGTTATATTGTGCATTTTCAGTTCTTGGTGAGGTTGTGGATTGCTAAACCCTGTCTTATAGAACAGAGCTTTGAGATCTGGGACCTCTTGAAAACTCACTAATTGCTAATAAAAATATTTCCGTGCAAGTTGCACAACAGAGGCTTATGGAAATGCTAACTTGGTGGAGAAAATCCCAATCCTGATTACAGCTGTTGGAGTCAGGCATGTAAATATTTATGCAGCTTGAATTTTGGGCGCCCTGGCTGGGTTTTCTCCCCGTAGCATTGCAGGTTATGTAAAACACTTGAACCTCCTTGTTTGGGTTGATCTGTACACGCTCTGCTGTTACTCGGAGAGACTGTCCGTTTGCTTACTTATCGTGACTATGGCAGAGGCGTGTAGTAACAGTTTATGACCGTGTGGTGTCTTCCTGCCTTTCGGCCGTTGTGTAACGCGCAGAGATTGTGATTGGGCACGGTACAGTTATACAATGTAGGGAGCCCAACCAGATTATAAAAATCCTCCTTCGGTATGTCTGCATCCTTTCAGGCTGCGGCTCGCAACTCGGACTGTTGCACTGAGCATAGGCTGGAGGAAAGGCGGTGGAGGAACTGGCTGAGACGGCCTCTAGAAGTTGGGACAGGTTTCTGGAGGTAAGAGCTGCTTTGAATGCAGATGTTAATGGGGATGATTACAAAAATCCAACTGCTTTAGCACGGGCATTATTAAGTAAGGAAACTTAAACCTTACAAACTCAGGTTTTTAATAACTAAGTTTCAATATCTTAAAGATTTGAGGAGTTAATTTTTCATTTAAAAATAGTTATTGCTGTAGAGAGAGACTCAAAACTACTTAGCCTCTTTCCTGTTTACCTGTAAACTTTGGCTTCCTTTTAATTTTTAAAATGGGAGAAATTTATATGAGGTTTATGTAGTAAAAAAGAGGCTTTAAGAATGCTTGACCCCAAAAGTTACAGCACCTTGGTTAGTTTTTGAAAGGTTCTTGAATTCCAAATCCTTTATTAAGCTATGTTAAATGGAAGGGAAGTATTTATTTCAAAGACAAGCCTCATAGATCAACTCAGTATAAACTTTTTCAAGTGTGTAATCAGTGACTGGTTTTATACTGCTTACTGGACTAAAGTTGTTCTTTTTCAGCAAGGAGTGAGTATCTGTTTCAAAAGTAGACGTAGGAATGCCTAAGCCTCTGGAAAGGAGCTTCGTATTCAGAGTTGAAAAAGTTGGCACATTACCCTGGTTTGCTTAATAAATGGATTTTTTTCTTAGATGAGTCTCTAACTTCACCTTCGTTTTAATGTGATTAAGGTCTTGGAAAAAAAAGTAGCTTTCATCAAAGTGCCAAGTAGAAGTACAAAGCAAGCTGAGAAAAGAACCAGTGTGTGCTCAGGTTGCTTTCTGAGTGCTGTGAAGGAGCTTAATGAACTGTGTATTAACATCCATAATAACGTGGAGGTATCGGAATTCTTAGATTATTAATGCTCCGCAGGGAGGCTGTAAGGACTGTATACTATTATAAATCAAGTTAATGTGTACCATAAACAGTGAGGGAAGTGTACTGTGCTGCAAGTAAGACTATAAAGTAGTGATGTGTTTTATAAAGAACAGTGATACACTATGTCATTTTTATTTACCATGAGCATCATCGCTATCTAGAGAACTCTGGAGGTGTCATTTGCTATCAGGCGCTTGATGTCAAGCTGTAAAATTGTTATCCTAGATTTTGCTTACGCTTCTTTGAAATGTAATCTTATGGCTGCTTCTGTATACTTTCTTGCTCTCTGTTAATGCAGACCATTGCGTACGCATTGATGGGATCTCCTATGGAGGCTGGCGCACACGCTGCACAGAAATTTGCCAAAACTGTTGCCTATTGGAACAATAAAATGAGAGAGTAATGGGGTGAAAGATGAGCGAGGCACAGCTTGACCAGTAATGGTTTTGACCAAACGCAACTTCAGGTTGACCAATACTTACTGGAAATATTTGTATTTCAGATATTTTTGTTTAGAATCACAGCCTAAATAAGCTCTTTTTTAATAATTCAAGTAACCAAACGTAGTTTTTGAAAGCTGTGAGATCCTTTGTTAAACGTCTCATTCAGTTGGATTTAAGTCCTCTTCTCAGCAAGCTCATTCACACAGGAAGTTAATGAGATTTAGCTAATGTGCTTTAAATCAACGGAAGGTTTGAGCTTGGCATAACTTTCCTGTGCGTCTTTGTGCAGACATGCCCTAAAAACGTTGGTCAGTTGTTAAGACGTCCTATTCTGGATAGCAGTCAAAATACCAACTACTTAAAAATTCATTAGTGCCTACAAAGAAAGAATATGTTTGTGCTTTGAAGACCTACTTTGAAGTGAAGTGAGAAACTAACTCGGGACCGAAACTTCTTAAAGTGCCCATCAACTCTTGTTTTTTAAAACCTAAATGTTAGGAAGTTTGGGCATATTTAAAAGAGCATTACTTTGTCTGCTTCTACTGCAGGTAAAGGGAAAAGATGTCTTTTTGTGAAGCGTTGCGTTAGAAGTTTGAAGAATACTTCTCTGTTTTTAGTGTGGGTGTAGTTTGCTCTTGAATGAAGGGGGAACATCTTCTCTGTAGCATTTAAGGCCATGGTAGCATTTCAATGCGATTTCATTTCATGGGAGGGAACTCTGGGTGCAAGAGGCGCCTGGTAAAGAGTATTTTTCAGACCAAAGAGGCTCAGTTTCAAAATAGCCTGAGGAAAAGCTCTACTTAAGACTAAAGCAGGAAGATGGTTTTTACATGTAGCAACAGAAGATTAAGCGCGGGTGCTGTGCAGCTTTTTTCATGTCTGTAAGATGGTCAAAATCCCCTGGAAGGTTGAAGAAATGCCCTTCGGGCACACCTACGTTTCTGGAACAGTTTGTGGCGTAGAGAACCTCATGGGCGCCGTATCCAAGTACCAGTCTGGAGATGTAATGCTCGTGGCCAGCGCTGTGAAGCAATTGAACTTGTGGTTGCGGGTCTGCAGACGGTACTTTGATTGCATCATGTTAAGTACTTGTTGGGCTTTATTAGCCTCGCTGATGAGATACTTGTTGATGAATTCTTTGAAATGGGGAGGACCTTTTTACTTTGTAGGAAAACATCAAGCAACTTTTTGGACAACTTTGAGTAGCAAAATTGCTGCTCTCTTGATCGCTTGTCATTTGGTCATGAATATTTTTAAACCCCCTTGATAATGTATTGTTTCGTTTTTAACGATTTCTCCGAAGCAAGTTTCTCAGGCGTACTACATTGACGCTGTTAAATAGCAGATGTGAACGGCGATAGCAGGCAAGCTGGCGAGTGAAAGCGGGAATCTTCTTCTAAGGTTCTTCTAGTATTATAAATAGCCTAACTCAGGACTTGTAAAAGTGAGGACACATAAATACAAACCACAGTGCCTGTGGCTCCCATCTGATGCACAGAAGACAAGGTGTGTCTAATAACAGGAAAAGAAGTCTTTGTTTTTTAATACCTTAATGGCACAAAATCGGCACAGAAGTTTTGTGCAACGGGCGTAATGAGAGCCAGTAGCAATCTGGAGAAAGCTGCTGTTCCGTAATTAACTGGGAATTGCCTTGCTTTTGCGTTGAATTGTGTGTCTGGCCAGGGGTAGCTGTACCCTGTAAGTAAACTTGTCTAATTGGACCCTCCACAAAATTCCTTTATTGTCTGCATTGCCAGTCTTGAAAGCACAGAAGCACTCCTGTTTCCCTAATCAGTTTGGTAGTGTTTCGGTGAAGGAGTATATTTCAAAACTTCCCTGATGTCTTGGCATCCATCCTGCCGCCTTCTGCAGCCATCTGCATCTCCCTGGATACTCCCGTGCCGATCCAAGCGGTGCATCTGCCTGTCCCCCTTCTCTGTGTCTCTTGGTGAACGTCGGCTGGCAACCAAACTGTAAGCAGCTCTGTCCTGCAGCATGCAGTTTCTCTTTAATATGTCCCTAGTGCTGTAGAATAGTATTAGCTGCTTGGCCTAAATGCACTTTCTTAAACTAAACAAAGTAAATGTCGTGCATTTGTTACTGGCTTAAATTCTTCATAGCTGTCAGACGCTACAGGAACTGAGAATTTATCTTTAGTCGCAGTCTACAGCGTGCCCTTTCCAGAAACAGCTCTGCAGTGCTCACAGTGTTGGGTATGAGCGAGTGAAGTGGATTTTAAAACCGGTTTTATCTTCTGCTCAGACTTGGTACATTTTAACGATAAAATATCCTGACGTGCAGGGAGTCCAGGTCCCTTTCCCCATCTCTGTTGTGTGTCTATTGCCAAAAATATAATCTTGGACACAGAGGATGCCTTGATTTGTATTTTAACACATCGTGTGCCTGAGTTTCAGAGATGCTGTTGGAAGTGGTGGAACTCCAGATGTTCTGCTGCAGGTCAGGTTACTCTCTTCAAGTGTTTTGAATTTATTTAAAATTTAGGTGAAGCTAACCTCGCTTGATGTAAGGTTGGACAACTTCTGGCTGAGCGTCATCTCTGCTTGCAGGAGAAAGTTGTTGTTATTCGCATGAGTCTGACAGCTAATTATAAATAATAAATTGAAGATTGTAATTAAGCTGTCACCTTAATTTGATTCTAATCTCCTTAGCGTATGCCACAAACTGAGCTCTCTTGGCTCTTCAGCCTTCTGTAAAAGCCAGAAAGGTCCTGGCTTGGATCTGACATCGCTCCTTCCTCGGGGCAGCGCGACATGTGCGTACCAGGTGGCATACCTACATTAGTGCTCCCGGGAGCTTTTCCATCAGTACGCTCTAAGGAATGTGCTGTTTCATCGCCAGCTTGTTTTATAACCACGCCTGTTGTGCTTCCTTTATGACTATTTCCCTCACACAGCAGCGTAGGGCCACCGAATGTAGGTCAGTTCCTGATTTTCCATGGTTGGGGTGGAGAGGAGCACAGGTACTGATTAACTACTTAATTCTGTTTGACACTTCTACTATGCTGCGAGATAGGAGGGAACACGCTTACCTTTCAGACTAGCTAGGATTCTCCTTTTAACTTTTTCACCAACTGGTTTACTTGTGCCTTAGACCTCCTCCAGCAGAACTTCGTGTTTGAGGGAAAGCAATACAGCAAAGCACAACGATAAGGTAGCTGATTTCCAGTTGCCTTTGCAGATAGTTCTGCCGCTTTATAGAGCGGTAAAACATTTGTGATTGTCCAGCAGCTTCTGGTTGCGGCTGTGGTTTTAGGGGACCTGGTACCAGGTCTAAAATGCTGCGGCCCCATCAGGCAAAGCACGGAATCAGGCCGCTTAAGTTGTGTTCAAACTTTGTGCCCGTTGCTCGTGTTTATCTGCTCAGCTTTATGCTGGGTCAGCTGTCTCCTGTCCTGTCAAAGCAGCTGCACAAATCAATATGGAAAGTCTAAAGTATTTTGGCTAACATCTCTGTATGGTGGGCCTGGCTCAGTTGACAGAGATTCGAGATCCAGTTGGAATTTGGAAAAACCCTCATGGTTTTAGAAAGTTTTTGGTTTGAATTTGGCAAATAAGGAAATACATAGAGCTGCTTCCCTCTTAAAGCTTCCGGGGGAAAAAAAAACCCTACATCATTCTTACACTTTGGAAAAACAGTAATTTACAGAGTTGAAAGTCATTGTGACAATCACAGGGGAACCTGAGGTCCAGACTAAGCTGCTTCCAAAGGGTTAACCTCTAGGTCTGCTTATTGCAAATGTGGGGTGATGAGCTTTACAGTATTGAGAACACATCCTGAACGCAGCATTGCTTCCCGGTTGTGGTGCTGCCAGTCTGACAGCACCTGACAAATTGTTGACTCTTCTCATGGATGTTTAAAAAAAGAAACAAAAAACAAACCAACCTGCAAACAAACAGAAAAGCCCCGACAGCCTGTTGCCCCAAGCATGTTGCAGTCTGGAGGTCAGATTGGTTTTGTTTTCCCCAAGCTTTGCTTTGCCAAGCTCTGGATTCAAATGTTACAGGCCCTCAAACATAGCACTGTAGAGATGAATGCCATCATAGCAAATCTGATTTTTTTTTTTTTTTAATTTGTCCTTTGTAGTTGTTACTGGCTATTCTCAGACTAATACGAAAAAGTAAGGAACATTTTTTAGTGTGGTTGAGCCAAAAACTATATCAAATGACGCTGCTTTTAAAGAAAACAATGCATGCAAGGGAGAAGGCGTATATATTACAATTGCCTCCTCCTTTAATGGGGTTCATGGTCCATTTTTCCTTTCCATGTTAATAAGCTCTTTATGTATATCTGTATCTTCTGTCCTGCCCAAGTTAACTCTTGAATCCAGCAAGAGATGAGTTTTCAAATTATTTTTTAGGCAGACTTGCATGCAGTTTGGCACCTGGTGAAATGGAAGCTTTTCATGCAGCCTGTCTTGGTATATGGGCAGATTTCTCTGCAGGAAAACCTTTGTTGTATACTTCAATGAATGATTTTATATGTGGTAGGGGTTCCAGAGTAATGACTCGCAGGCAGAAACTGCAGGAAGAAAAAGAAAAGTACGTTTAATTACAGTCTTGCATTGTACATCTCCATTTCTGTGGGTTTTATCTTTTTTTCTTTTAGTGCACTTTGAAATGCATTGTAACTTGTTTAAACAAAAGAGAAGCTCCCTTGGTAAAACACAAAATGTGGTATTAGTAGTCATGAAAATGCAAAGTGTGAGAACTACCGTGTTGTGTCAACCCAGACACTCCCTTAGCTTCGTGTCCTGTCCGATGGTACCAGACCTGGAAGAAGATTTGTGTGTCGGAGAAAAGGCAGGGTGGCCTTTCCCGAGCTCCCGACAATCAACGAGGAGGGTTTTCCTCTTGTCACCTTGCACCTGGACTATCCCCTGCAGTCAGCTATTGGTCTAGATACTAATCTTATCTAAAGCGTTGTAAACCCATGTCAGCTTTTGGCCTTCCCGGGTTAATCATGTGTGAGCACTGAAGATAATTTGGTATAGAAAGAGAAGAATGTTAATCAGTATCCTGGTGGAAATTTCGCTTCTAACCTTTCCGTTTGATCCAAGGCAGCAGATAACTCAGTGTACTGTGTGTACCTAGCTGATGTTGAATGAGTTTTATCTCTTTTTACATGACTTTTCAGCTTCTGATCAGTTAGATTTGTTATGGAGGGCTATAAAATGTCTGAGTCACCTTGTTTAGCTATGCTCAGTTGGTGGGATGAGAGGTCTGATAAAGAATGATATCTTTCAGATAACCTGAACTCCTGCTGCCTAAAGATTTCGGTTTCAATTTGACGCTTCTGATTGCCGAATAAAAGTATTCTGAAAATCACTGATTATCATCTGTGCCATTAAGTGCAAGTTTAATTGCTGTGTAGAAGCAAGAAGAGTTTGGAAATTTGTTCTCCTCGTTTTCCTCGGACTGCTCCCTGACACACGTACGTGTAGTGTTTGTGTGCATGTGTATGGGTGTACACAAACACGCGCTCCCTCTCTCTAGAAGTAGCAGATGAGGCTATTTTTGCCTGTTAATTTGGAGTTGCTTGTTCGTCATCGTCTGGGAACCCTCATCCAAACACTATCGTTCTAGCTATTGTGTTTCAGCTCTCAGGAATTAATACAAGGCGCAGGTTATTGGCGTGCTCTCCTGATGTAATTCTCAAGAACAACTCCCGAGGAATGATCACATCTTCTTTGAGAAGATAGCAGTCTTACTGTTCCGCAATGCGAAGTAAAATAGGATTATATGGTCTTTTCTTTTGCATCAGTGGAGACGCTAGTTAATGCTAACTAAGAAGCTTATCGTGCCATAACCTTAAACCAGATCTCCTGAATGGCAGGTTTCCTGCTGGTGTAACTCTCACACTGGTGTTTTATTGGCGTGGCTGCGTTTGTTAGGGAGGTGTAATTCTGCCCTTTCCCTTTTCCTTTCCAATCTGAGATGATAAAGCTGCCAGACTAAACTACGCCTGTCTCCATAACTGATTTTCTTGGAAAATAAAATATGTCTACATTGACAGAATAAGGCAAATTCTTTTCTTTTCTTTTTTTTCTTATGTGCTTGGAAAAAATCCCTTGTGCCTCTGCAGTAAAAGCAAACAAAACCCCTCAAAAAAAACCCACCCTAGACACCCCCACTGCCCCCAAACCTTTAACTAGTATCTGTTACTCCTCTCTAGCCTGTTCACGTCACCTCTCAGACCTGCATAGGCAGCTTTGGGACGAACGTTCCTGTAGAGGTTTGAGAAGGCATCGCCCGTTATCGGTGCGCAAACTCAGAAGCAGACAAACCAATTTAAAGGTGCTGTTCGTGTCTGGAGATTGGCACTTTTGAAGAGGAAGTCTGTGGTTATTGTAAAAAGGGGAATGCCTTTTTTTTCAGACCAGCGTGACAGTGTGTACTTGAACAAGTCTTCTCCTTCAGTCTTCAGTTCAAGTGAGAAATAATTAATTATGCTCTCTTAATATTGACTTTAAGAAACAAGTCTTAATTAAACCCTTATTTGAAGGCACTACTTTCCATTCCATTTTGATTTAATTAGGGGTGCTTCAAGGGTATCTCAGTGCCCAAATAGTGTTTCTTACGTACGTATATTTTCTCTCTTGAAAAGTTACATCGCTTTGTTAGATTAGTATCTCTCTCACCTCAAGTAACCAGAATTTTCTAGCAAATGGGCAATTAACAGCTATTAAGAGGTTCTAAAATATTAGTACTCAGTAATATTTCACACAGTCCTAAATTGCCCCTAGCAGAAGGGTCTTTGTCAAGTTTCATTATTATTGCAATTACAGTAGACGTTCAAGCTGCTGGCGTTTTCCTGAGCAGCATTTTGGAAGGCAGGCTTAAGAAAAAACCCAAACCCTACTTTTTTGCTTTCTAATATAGACATAACTGTGTTTTTTTAATGTCCATTACCTGCATTTCCACCTTCAGCAATTAAGTTGAAAATGTCATTAATTTGCTTTTGAAGTAACGCCAGCGTGCAGTGGGTTTTGCTGCTTGAATGTGTTCCTGGCTTTGCGGAAAATTTCACTTGATATGATTTTGAAAAGGCCATTTTTCAGGTTCTGTCATGTACTTTCATCTGTAGCTTAACTTGTTTCATCCACATTTGTCTGCAGCTGCGCTTTCTTTTTTGAAGCTCAGTAACCACAGGTTGCAAAGCTTGGTTTGCTGCAGAATTTTCTATGCTGTCCTGTGGGAAGTTTTAGGTTCAAATCTGTTAATTCGTGTTCCTTAGTCTTGGAAATGACAAAAGCGTGGGTGACCGTGGACTGGCAGGTCTAATTTAAGGAGCAAATGTGGGAAAACTATACTGTAGTGACCCGTCTGGGAAAACAAAAGAGAACCAGTAAGCTGTACGAGATTTCCTGTTCCTGTGCCAAAATAGTAGTGATACTAATTAAAATGCACAGTTTCATCCCGAAGCAGTTGCTTCAGCATCATCAGGCAGATTACTTTGAACGTCCCTCGCGCAACTGGGATAATTTCGGGTAAGGGTGTCCAGCAGAAAGGGCTATTTCTGTCTGTCTGAAATAGGCTCGCTGAAAGTCAGGTGTGTTTCGCTGTCCATCTAGTCTAAGCTTCCTGGATGCTTTTTTATTTAAAAATAAGTCGTTTTAAAAGGAAGGATTTAGTTATATAGAGGTGAGTTTGTGAGTAGGTCTACAAATTTACACCCTTTGAAGAAGCACAGGTATTTTTTGCAATGGATGTTCAATAGCAAGCTGTTCTGCATCACTGCGTGGCTGGCGTACAGGCATACTTTGTTCCCAAAAAAGTTCAATGGAAATGACGGTGAAATTGAAACAAACCCGAGGTTTCAAGATGCTACTACTAATTGAAGGCCACAAGAGAAGAATGAGAGAATAATCACAGTATTCCCATCCTGAAAGAATTTAAGATACCATCAGCTTTATCTTTAAATGGTAATCTGCTGATTATCAAATCAAAAAGGAACGATAAGAGTTGGTGAGTCATGAGCGTGAAAGGGAACCAAGGCTGCGGGGCATGTGTGTTTGTACATATATCTTAGGTAATCAAGAAAAACTTAAATTATCTCTTCAATTCTAGGTGCTGTTGATGCTAACGATACTTAAAAAAGCAAGCCTAATGTCCCAGCTGGATTACTGAGCACTTTGGCGATTCCTGGAGGCGCTGCTGTTTAAATAAGAAATTGTCCTTAGTACTTGGCCCATCATCCCAGAAGCATCCGCTTGGGTACTGTATGCAAGTCCTTGACATTCTGGAAACGATGGGGATTGGTAAGAACACCACGTCGAAATCGGTGGAGGCGGGAGGCTCAACAGAAGGCAAATACGAGGATGAATCTAAACATCCCACCTTTTTCACGCTGCCTGTAAGTAACACGTTCAGGTACTACATAGTCAAGCTCAGTGTGAATCAGTTAATAACGCTTTGTTCTGATCGTGTTGTACAAAACTGTTATTTCCACAAGTAGTTAGTAAAACCTCTTTTGCCACTTGTTACTGTTTATAAACACGGCCAATTATGTTGTTGAATCCTACTGCAGAATGCACCAGCCCCGGCTATGCCCCGAGTTGCTTGGCTAAGAGTAGCAGGCAACAGCAAGGAAACATTTGCTTTACTTATTCAGATTTTCAGTTACATCAGTCTGTTGTACCTGTCTGCCTCTTAAGAACTCTTCCAATCAATCTGCTGCTGGTTTCCCCCCACCCTCAGTTGACGCTGTCCAGGCTTTGAGGAGCTGTGTGCGATGTCTTTCGAGTCTCTGTGCATTCCTAGACATGCTGTTACGGAAAGGATTGCTCGCCATGCTTGTAATGTTTTCTGACAAAGTGTCCAAGGCAGATGGCAAGTACCAAGGGAGAAAGCTGAGTGACAGGAGGTATCATTGCAGAGAAAATATTTAAGACCTTGTGTTTCTTTTTTTTGTTTTATTTTTAAGGTCGTGATAAATGGTGGAGCAACATCCAGCGGCGATCAGGATACGGAAGACACAGAGTTGATGGCCATCTATACTACAGAAAATGGTATAGCAGAAAAGGTATGTAGTGGTTTCCTTCGAGGTGAGAACTCACTCTGGCGGTTTCAGTTCTTTTATTTCTCCACACTAGTTTTACTTGGCTGAGAGATGTTCTTTCTCTCATCAAACACGCTGACTTGCAGATTCAGATCAGGCTTGGGGGAGTTCTGTCCTCATGACTCTTCTGGTCACACGTTTTGGTTGCAGAACATGGGGCGTGACTCAGCAAATGTCAGAAGCAGTTAATGCACTTTGACCTGGCACTAAAATTCATAACGTGCAATTTTTTGATTTCTTCATTTCCATTGGCCTTTTGCATGGTTTCCCAGATAAGGTCATTCTGTCTGTTCTTCAGTTCTTAACTTTTTCTGCATTTAGTCAAGTAAACTGGTGGAGTTGAGCGCCTTCAAAAGTGGGATCTTTCCCACTCTCTTTCCCAATTTCTTCCAAGTTCCAACCTCAAACTTATTTCAAGTAGGGCACTGCTTATTATTATTTAGTGACAGCTTTGTGAACAAAGTTCAAGTCTGTCATAAAAACCCTTGGACATTTTTCTTTAGGATAATGATGATTGTATCTTAGCTATTCAGAAAGACCCAGTTCAGGCCTCAAAGGAGACCAGTTTGGTGGTGATTTTTCCAGCTTTTTTCTCAATTCCATCATTCCTCAAGCCTGTTCAGTAATGATCTTGCAAGAAGAGACAGTGTGAATCTAAGCTTTTGTTTAAAATAAGGAAGAGGATTACAGTAAATCTGAACAACACCTTTTTCTGAAATGTTTATGTCTAATTGGCTTTGTGGTTAAGCCTTATCTCCAAAAAGCCTCAACTTGACCAAATTTCTCAAATGTCCAAATTGAAACAAGAACAAAACTCTTAGTTCCAAGCAAGAGCATCATGATGCTCATTTCTTTGAGGCTGTAACTTCCGTTGGGGCAAGGATGATATCAAAGGGCGTAGTTAAGATTTTCTAACTGGGACATCAAAATGCACTTCTGAATTTCAGATTTAAAATGTACTCTGAACAGGTGATTCAGACAGAGGTCTTGTAGTGCGACATTGTAGAAGAATGTTAGGAATGCCACGGTGTGCCGTGGTATACTCTGTCTCTTACAGATAGTTTGTCTGTACGTCTCAAATACATCTCTACTACCATCTTGATTGTGCTGATATTTTAATGGACAGATTTTGGCAACTGTTGACATGCATGTGTCTGTGATGGCTGATTTTTGGAGCATGCTCAGACTAGTGTGGAGAGAGACAATCTGATAAAAGTCTTGAGCAAAAGGTGTTGGCGTGAAATTGTGCAACGAAGATTAGCGATCTCTAGACATTAAAGCATGTCTTCGTGGCCTGTTTTCCCAGCCGAATATTTTTCTCCCTTCCACTTGATCCGTGTGATCAGAACTGTAAATGATGGATGATAATTCACCTTAAAGAGACCATGAGCTTTTAACCAACCAAACGTGCTTGAGTTAAAGCTTTGCTGTGGCTTGCAATGAACGGACAGTGAAAGGAGGGGCTGTAGCAATTAACAGCCTCGTGTATTAAGATAATATTTGAGGCTAGTATTTCTGGTAATCTGGGCATACCTCCTGCTTTTCGCTTACAATAAGTGTGTGCAGGAAGCATATTTGTTCTTGGCTTTCCGTTCCTCTTGAGAGATCATTCACCAAAAAAGCAAATGAAAGACCTTGAATAAAAAGCCTTTAACAAAGAGGACTGAAATGTACTTAATTGCTGGAGGATGCCCAATGCTTACGTTGTCTCGCAATATTTGTCAGCTGAAACAATAAACTGTTAGCCCAGATGAGAAATAACTGTATTGCTGGATCTCTATAAAAATAAACAATACTATGTTGCTTATTGCTTAATAGAATTAATTTGAACATGTTGTCATCTCTGTATTTAAGGTATTTCTCTAAAGGCCTTATTCCCCACAGTGAATCAGTTTATTTTTGGTTCTTCCTAGTAGTATTCGGTAACAGAGCCTTCGTCTTGCACTGTTGTTGGTGTTTGCTTCTTTGGATTTTGGGGTGGGTTTGTTGGTTTGGTGTGTCCCCCCCAGCATTTTTGCTCCACCTTTATCTCTGTCTCATTTTTCCCCCCCTGTTTATACTTACTCTGTGCTTTTTTTGCTTTTTTGTGTTGTCCTACCTTTGGCCAATTAAAAAGAAAAATGAATTAGTCTCTGATCAGTATCTCATTCAGAAAGGTGCAGCATTCCCAGCAATTCCCGGCAGCATACTGTGGCGTACTTGGCAAGCACCAGCACATAGTCAGTATATTAAACCAGCAGGCACACGCTCAAGATATGAAAGGGCCAGTGACTACCCAGTGACTTATCAGCAAGATAGCCACACCTCACCCTAGTTCTCAGATTCCTCATTGTTCAGTCTTGGTCACTTTTATGTCGGTTCCCTTTAGCCATTACCTGCTAAGGGTTTGATCAAGGTGAAAGCTTCCTCTTCCAAAGCAGAATAAGTCTGGCTTTTGGAAGGAATGAGGAGTATCCTGGATTTTTTTTTTATCCAACCACTTTGCTGTGTAGGAAAGACATTGCTATGACAATTATGCCTTAAAGTTTGAAATTCTTTTGTGAGGAGACCTGTAAACTTCACTTTCAAAAGGAGAGCTTAAATTGGTTAGCAGTTGTCGATTTGTGCCCAAAGAGAGCTCTCTACGTGCCGTGGACGAGTTGACTTGTTCCTAGGCCTGGTGCCTGCTGATCTTTTTGTTCTCTGCAGACCAATGTAGGCATAAGTGTAATCACAAATGAAAAGCTCTGAAAGAACTAATAAACTTGCTGCATGCGCCATGGTCTTCCTGGTAGAAACAGGTCATCGTTTCTGACTTCTGCTGCCCAAAGAAGATGAGGAATATATATAATTTGATATAATAGATGGGGACGTGGAAACGTTAAGAAATGTACTTGATGCAACCTCATCAGTCCTATGAAGAAAAATTAGTGTTTGGCACTAAGTGGAACATTTAGGTGGATATTGGTCTGGCGAAGTTAGAAAAGCTAGAAAAGAGGCCAAAAGATGGATTTTCAAAAGGCAGGCGCCAAAGCAGAGCCACCAGTCAGCACAAATCTCTTACTGGATTTTTCGAGAACCTGGTATCCTGCATGGGAACGACATGAACTTCTAAAATCCCATTTCTGTCCATCCTTGGAAGGAGTAATGCAGGTTGCTGAGCGCATGGTGGTACGTGTTTTATCTTTTCACACTGCAGTCAGGTGGGGAACTAGCCACAGTTTGTTCTCCTAAATCTCTGCTGCTGTTTGGGTGGCTTCAGCAAGCCAACGTTGACGTGATTCGTGAAGCAAGCAGTTAATTTGTGCTGATACCTCTCTGTTCCGACCTCACGAGCAGATGTTGTAACCATTCTTACTCTTCCTTCGTGACCTCTGCCTCTCTGAAAGTGTATGATGACCTCTTAGTCAAAATGTTGAATAAACAGGCAGTATCACTGGTGAGCAAAGTTCTCAGGTGGGGCGTTATGTTGCAGTGCAATAGAGGAGAGGTGAGGCAATCATACACACGCATTTTTTTAATATATATATATATGTATGTGCGTGTGTTTGTATAGTTAACAAAACTGCTTCATAACAACAGAAGGTGTCACAGGAGCTTCTCTGAGTGAACCTTTGTTTTCCTGAGAAAGTTCTTAGAAGCAGCCTCTAGTGATGACAAATGTCCTGCTGTTTGTCCATGACTCCGTTGGCTGTTGAGTCTTCCTCCTTCTGCCTGTCTTTGTGGGCCAGCCGCTTTGTGCCCTGCCTGGGATCTGCGCGTAATTGCGTTGACGTGAAGGTGCACGCATTTTTTCCTGAGTTCCAGTTAGAGACAAGGTGTGTACAGGTTTACTGCTGCTCAGTGCTCTCCTTCCCGTATGAGGTGAAGCTCTAAAACTCAAGTTCCTGGTTTTTTTATTTGTCGGTTTTTAGAGAATCGGGTCAGGAGAGCGATCTTTCATTTTTCAGTCCATGAAAAAATGACATTGGTGCTGCAGATTGGCAAGATGAGTTGTGCAGTGAACAATTTCTCTTATTCCTCTGCTTAGGACCTATACCTCGTTTAAACTAATCCTGGTGAGCAGATTGCTCGGTGCTTAACGTTGTTTAAAAGAGTCTTCTGAAATTAGTGTTTCTATATTTTGCTTTTCCATGGTAATAGCCTCAACCTTTCCACAGCGATGAGGTCATTTACACTCCCTGAATTTGAATTAGTCCAGTGGCATTGGTTTTCCCAACAGAAATCGGAGGTAAGAGGGAAATACCATGGGTCAGTTTGGCTTCCCTGACCTTGTAGATGATACGCCAAGTGGAGATTACCTAATCATAATCTGTGGATGTGTTGTGATTTTTGAAGAAGTAAAGACCGTTCGAGGCAAAGTCACGAGTCTGGCAAAGTTCCCGGGCTTTGTGTAAGGCTACTTCACATGAGTTTGTTATGTTCTAGTGTGGATTAGGTCAGAACAGTAGTTATATAAGGTATTTTTTGGTTAGTTGAGCTGAAATGATAAAATCTGATACTTCCTCCTGCTTTTATTGTTGGTATTTGGGCTTTGGAGCGTTGTGGTTTTGTTCTCAGGAATTTCAAAACAGGAGAGTTTGAACGAAACGTTTCCACTTAGTTGTAAAGAAGAAATGATTGAGCTGAATCTTGTTTTAATGGGAAATCTGCAGGGATTTTGATGCGTGTATATGTGTGGTCAGTTGTCTGTTAGCTCTCCGCGAGTTAGGGCACACGGTAGGCCAGAATGTGGTCTCGCTTAAATTCCTGGAGGTTTGGAGGAAGTCTGCTTGACTAATATAAATTGGCCGTGGATGTATTCAGTTATGATGATTAGCATTTTTCTTGACTGCTTAAATGTGGGGTGGAAGCAAAAAATAATAAAACTTGTGGCTATAAAAGGTTAACCAAGACTGAAATTGAGTAAGAATTAAGCGGGGAAGCAATTACTGTAAGGAACTTCCTTGCCTGTGATTTGGGGCTCTTATGCAAGGCTAGCCATTCTGCTTTGAAAACAGCTGTTCTTGACTCTTCTACTTTGTTCCGACTCTTCCTCTTTTTCTTTTCTTTTTAATAAACAGTTCTGTCATGATAATCTCATTCTTGGGCACCTTTTGGCTGCCAGATCGGTTGTATCATAAACAAGCAATTGTGTTAGTATAACTAAGCAGGGAATGGCTTATAGAAGTGAACGTGTTCGGTACAAGTTCAGTAGCTACAGCTGGCGATGACCTCGTCGTCAGAGGTAAAAGCCTTTAAAAATGTAACATATCAACATTCCTTGGGAGTATTATACCAGCCTTGGAGTATCCGGGAATTGCCTGATAGTTGAAATTCAGTTTATTCATATCTGACAGTAACCTACTCTTGTCTTTTGTGTCCTCCCCCACTTTTTTACCCTCCCCGCCTTCCTACCCTCCCTGTCAAACCAGAGCTCTTTGGCGGAGACGCTGGACAGCAGTGGCAGTTTAGACGCACAGAGAACTGACATGATTTACACTATTGAAGACATTCCTCCTTGGTATCTCTGCATATTTTTGGGGTTACAGGTATGTTTCAACACAGCTATATTTTTCTCTTCAACTTTTAAAGCTTGTTTAGCATTTTCTATGTAATTCATTGCATTTGTGTATGTGATAATTTTATTCTTCCCATGCTCTCACATGTTTGAAGAAAGTGTTAAGACAGTTTCTCTGAAGTTGATCACAAAGATTACTGTGTTGATAATGAGCTATATTATTGTTTGTTGGCGTATGCATTTGTGAGATTCACTTAAATGTTTAGTCTTCTAAGCTGCTGTTAGTAAATCAGTGAGCAAATGCTAAGTGGTAAGCTTCGGAAAGTGACGTTTGGCACCTCTGGAATTAAAGCTGGAGAGAGATAGTGGTTTAGTCCTGAAACCTTGAATATTAAAGCTGTTACTTTAATATTCAATTATTTAAATTCTGCGAGCTTGATAGCATCATCCTGGACCTGTAGGCTCGCTAGTAAACAGGGCAGGCAAATTCTGCCCTCCTTGGAGGGAGAGCGTGTGCTTCCTGCAGTGAGCAGGACTGTAGAGGTGAGCTGGACCCTACTACCAGCCCAGCCACTCGCTTGTGTGAAGCGGAACAGCTCGTTTCATCTCCTTTCTTTCTCGAATGGTAATAATATCTGTCCCGCAGGAATGCTGAGAATTTGTTAATATCTGTAAAGTATGTTGAGATCTCCAAACAAATACATTCCAAAGCATCCTTTTTATTTCTGCCTCTCCTCAAGGACAGGCAGTTCTGTAGGCATTATATTTTTCCTTGCATTGTTGAGTATGGTGACTCTTGTTTGTGTGTTTGCTTAATGAATTTGGATTGAAAAAGAATTAATGAGTACCTAGTTTCTGCTATTTGGGAGCTTATTTGCAGCCTAGTTTCTGTGTGCTCTAAGTTCATTTGTAAGCTAATGGTTTTTCACATGGTTGAAAGTGAATGGAGTTATTTGTCTGCTTTTCGGAGTTAGAATTTGTTTTCAGCACAGTTACCTAGCTACCTCCTCATCAAGAACAGTAGCCATGTAGCTATGTAAATAACCTAGTTTATCCTACAGAAATAACGATCATTAGCAACAGGCTAGTGGTAGCTCGACAGGGAAGGAAAATACTTGAAGAAGTGCTTAGGAGCAGGAAGTGAGAGCTTTGGTGGATAATTCAAAAATACCCAATGCAAAAGAAAATATGATCATAAATTTACTTATTAATATTGGCTGCAGTATTAACAAACCATTTTTCTCTTTGCAGCATTACTTAACGTGTTTCAGTGGAACTATAGCAGTGCCCTTTTTGCTAGCTGATGCCATGTGTGTTGGATTTGACCAGTGGGCTACCAGCCAGTTGATTGGGACCATTTTCTTCTGCGTGGGCATCACTACATTGTTACAAACAACTTTTGGGTGCAGGTGAGATTCGGGACTTGTTTCTAGTTGTTGAGATGGTGATAAGACTAGACATCTGTTGAGATTTCCAGGATGCAGTCCAAGATCCAAGAGGCAATTAGTCTATTTTCAAAGGATAAATGTGAAACACAAGATAGCCGGTCAAATACAGGGCAGTGAGGGAAAGCTTTTGGAAAGCTGCTCCCAAAAAAAGGTGGATCTGAAATCAGAGAAGGCATTCCAAGGTTAAGAAAATACAGCAGAGGCGGGGAGAGGGAAGAAGGAGGAGGGAAATCCATGAGGACAGAGGAGGTAGAAGTGTTTCTGGGGGAAAGGAGAAATTCATACACCTTGGTAAAGAGGAACTAATTTTGCTATTTTTATTAGTTTCTTGAATGATACTACATTCTTGCCAATATTTAGGTGGTTGTGATTAGTCCTACAGCAAACTGTGTGCTTGTTCCCATAAAGTGCTTGTCAAACTAAAAAGGTAGGGAAAAATGATGAGGGTAGCTTTTTATTCTCTGAACTGAGTCTCTCTGCTACCTTCCAATACAAACAAATCACTTGTTTTTATTTGTTGGTTGCTCTGAGCTGCAGGTAATGATCCTTCCTTGAGTTGGGAAGAAACACGTACATTAGTGTAGCCTCACAGGGATGCCTGTACCTCTCCTCAGGAGGATGCAAGAGACCAACTCACGTGTTAGCAAATACTTGTAAAAATCTGGTGTTGGTAAGAACAGGATGTTGTAAGTTCTATTAACATGAATATAAATCTTTTTTAAAAATGTGTGTTCTACAGTAAACATGCAGAGAGATGTTGGACCTATTTACTTAAAATTTTGCTGACGCTGCCTGTGAGAACTGAGAATAGCTAAAACCTGCAGAGTTATTTCTGCATCTTCTTGAATAAACCAAGAGTGATAAGTAAAACCAGAAGAAAAGTGCGTATTTTAAGGGTATGACCTCATATGGTTACTTGAATGGTTCATTCGTCATTTAATTCAATTTAAGAACAACGCGAGCTGAAATCTTGCATTCCAATAGAAAATGGACAAACACTCCCACCATTTTTAAAGATTTATCTAAGAAACAGAATCTTTGGGTGGAAAAGTTCTCTCAATAGGGTGCAGAAGGCAAGCCTGTGGTAGATCACTCGCTGTTGTAGATCACCTTTTCATCTAAAAATCTTCCAAATATTTCAGGTTTTCCAATGTAATCTTTAGTTGCTTTTTTAGTTAGCTTTAGTTCGCTTTCTTGTCTTTTTTTCTTTGAAAAAACCTTCCCTTTATTTTTTTATTATGCCTTACTAAACTTCTAAAATCACTCTCCTGTTTTGTATGAAAAGTTCATTCTGATGACAAAACAGCATAATGAAAATTGTTGAAAGAGAAAATTTTCTTTCCCCAATGTATTTTCTTTTAGTCAAGACTACCTGCAGTTAATAATCATATTTTCTGCCTCATTGGCTCTTTGTGCTCGCAGGGTAGCTCGCCTCAGCTGTAATCATAGATTTTCAAGTACCTCATCTGGAAGGAGGCAGAGGAGCAGAGTTTGTGCCCTTTGGTGTTTTGAACCTCGCTTTTAATGGGAGTCATGTATTTTTTTTTTCCCCCCATCTTCTATTTGTGCTTTACATAGGGAATCGAGGGATTGTTGACCTAGGCGGGAACCAGAAGATAAGGTCTTTTATCGTTCAACTTTGAGTTGAACTCAAATCCTCCCTGGATTTACTGAAGTTTAAAATCTTGCAATTTTGTAAGAAGTGCAGAGTTGTGGATGGAGATGAACTCAGAGGGGAGCTTGGTTTTCCTGTGCTTCTACCAGCTTTCTTCTTCTGCCTCAAATTTATCAGAAAAAAACTTAGTTTTTATGCTTCCTGAGACTTGTATCTCTTCACAGAACTGACGTTTGTCATATTTTGGTTTTTTCCCCTAACTAATCTTGGACTCTTTATTACTTACTCTAGAGTGATTTTGGGCTCTTGCACAAGCCGCTGTGGTCCCATCGGTTTGAAATGCTCTGTTCCTTCTGTATAATCCCACCTCTGCCCTCTGTGGTGGTTTTTTTTTTTATACTTTTCAGTGGCTTCCACTTGCACGTGTTTATATACTGAAGAGGCAATTGTGTTTGGGTCTTAAAATAAGTGAACTTGTATTTAAGGAGAAAACTTCCGCGGTTGAATGTTTTATAACTGTTTAACATGTGATTCTGGTTTTATGTAAGGGTGGGAATGGGATACAGCAGCGACGTTCTGTAAATGAGATTTTAAAGTATTTATTGACAAGTCTGTCAACGGCAAAGTATTTCAGCAAATAAAGCCACTACGGTTTTCAAAAGGTCAAATTCCGTGGTTTAAAGGTCCTTAAAGATGGATTTAGCTCAATTACGAGGCGGAGTTGTGGTCAGTTTGGTACCCATACTAATTTTAGGAATTCAAGCTATTTATAAGATTGTGTAATAAGCCAAAAGATTTGGCAAGGATTCAGAGTGATTCGTATGACTGGGACAATCAAATACAGCTTTAATATACCTAAACGTTTGTTGCCGTGCCCATCACTACGTTGTCTCAGCGTTCTTACATCTGTGTGAAATGTTAAGATAATTAAGACATTTCCGGATGACTTTAACTGCATAAAAAGCTCTGTCTTCACAAAGGCTGGTGCCAAAATTGAGCAACTTGACAATTTAGACATGAAATTAAAATGATATCCCAGTCGTAAGCTGGTGGTACTTTACCCGACTAGTAACGAATGCCTGGCTTAGCAATGGGAAAGGTATTTCATAAGTCCTGTTCCAAACTGCAGCGGTCTCTTCAGAAAGAGACTGATCCTTATTGGCTGATTTTGAGTAATAAGTATAAAACAAACAAACAAAAAAAAGACTTTTTTATTTTCTGCTTAGGAAAAAAACACAGTATTTTGAGCCCTTTTGGTAAATGTTCCAGGTTAACTCTCTCCTATAAAGGTTGAACAGATAGCTAAGCAAGACGTGCTAAGATCTTATTATTCCATATGTATGCAGGGTATTTTATGTGACACAAAACTCACAATCTGGACCTAAATCTCAGTACAACTGACTTCATCACTGGAGAATGTGTTTGCAACGTATATTTACAAAAACATTGTGGGGGGGACAGAGTAGTGTGTAGGTGGGATAGAGGAGTAACGGCTTGTTACAGGTATTGCATATTTTGCCGTGGGCACCAGCTTGCTCCGTTTGCTTAATGAACCTTGAAAAATAAGGTGAATCATTCACTCGTAGCTACCAACCGTTTCTTCAGCAAAGCTAAAGCTTTGGTTTTTGCTTGAAGAAACCTAGAAGGGACCTGCGTGCCAGTCAGGTGTGCTCAGGTGGCTCATGTGTTTTATGAAGTGGACTTTCTAATGCAGTTTTCAACGTTTGCGGTAGGTGGGTCAGCTTTTTAGATTGCTCGTGGCCCAAACTCCTTTCCAACAGTAGTTCAGCTGTTCTGACTTCCTACCTGTGAACTTTACAACTGCTGTTAGTAACGTGCTTCTGGTTTGATCTTTTTTGTGTTAAGCAGAGTTTGTGTCTAGGATTTTTTTTTCCCCACAGATTATTTTTTTTCCCTTCCTTCTTTGTGCCTTTTCTGATCTTTATCTGAATCTGCTACAGTTAGTTCTTTTTCCTTCACTGGTGTTTGCACTGGCATCGAGGCACTTCATTGCGGCTGTAAACCAGCCATAAACACGGCTCAGTAACTAGAGCCGCATGAGCAATTAACTGTTCCACGTGTTACCGTTTGAGATCTGCTATTAAAGAGAATCTTACTACAATCCATTAATGACGATATTTATAGAATAGTTCAAAGTGCATCTTCTCTGTAGTTAAGTAACATCTGGATATTTGTGATGTTATGCAAGCTACGGTTGATTCAATAAATACGTAGTTAGTGCTGGTAGATGCTCTTTAGATCTTAAACCTTGGGGGAAGTGTAAACACCAATGCTAAGAATGTCATCTTGAAATTCTTGCAGCATTTGTATTTATTGTTGGTAGCCACCTGGAACATCTAATCAGCTCTTATCAACCTAATAGTTATTTACACGTACACTTAAAGATGAATGTATAAATGACTGTACTTCAAGTCATGCAGAGGGACAGTATTGAGTATGCAGACTGCATACTGCTCTAGCAAAGAGCTTTTTTAATGTGGCGGGACGGGAAAAGCTGCACGTTCAGCAGTCTGGCTGGTACTTACATCAGAACGTGCATCTGTATCCTTGTGCTGCTGAGTCAAAACCTCAAATCAGTGTCTGATACCTGCGTGCTGGTATCCGGTAACAATCTGTTACAGGCGTTGTATGAATAACGTCACGCATGTAGCGTCTTCTGTTAGGTCTTTGGCTTGTGAAGTCATAGTATTGCTATAGCTGTTCTTTTTAATAAGAAATTCTCATATTTCACATTTTTAATAACCCCCAATGAAGGATGGTTTTGAGGATGAGTAACCACCTAACTGCACTTGATCTCCTGACACAGTACCGTAACACCGAGAAATGTCAGCGTCTCTTCTTTCCCTTTCCACCAGGTTACCCTTGTTTCAAGCTAGTGCTTTTGCGTTCTTAGCACCTGCTAGAGCAATACTCTCCCTGGAGAAGTGGAAATGTAATAATACAGGTAATCGTCGTTTATGCTTGTTCAGATTTAAGTGACAAATGATCCAGATCACATATAGTGCAACTGCCAAACCTTTTGATATGGAAACGGGAAGTAATGAGCTGGGACTATGAAAAATTCTCTCCTTTAACAGTGTTAAAACTTTGTGCTTTGAAAAAAAGATTCCTAAAAATGCCCTTGTGGAATTGTGTTTCGGGGGGGGGGGGGGGGGGGGGGGGGGTGGTGTTAATATAAAAAATGTTGACAAAAGAAATCTAGCTGTAGCATAAAACAATTCTTTTGTTAACAATGTAGAGAAAGGCAGAAGGATTCCTTAAATGTTCCTTTCTGGTACTTAGAAATAGTAAGTCCAATCCAGTCCTTTTAAGTTGACTAGTAGTAAGTTTGAGCAGTGTTCAGCATCACCTCAAGACTGGTGTTTTTACCCGTTTAACTCATCCCTGACGGGTTTTGCAGAGCAAGCTTTGACAACATCTGGATGTTCGTTTTAACTTTTTCTTTGCTAACTTCATCATCCTGAAAGGTTTTGAATTTATTTAAAGTGAAAGTGTGCAGTAAACCTGGTTGGGTAGGGGGCTTTTTCTTTAACTTAGGTTAGAAAACTGAAGTGGAAACAGCTCTGGCAGTTTTCTTTTTAATGGAGTGTGGTTATTCAGTAATAAGGCTGTGGGCAGTGCACGGCAGCAGCATAGAGAAGCAGGCTACTTGCTTCTAACTAAAGTTCTTCCTGGGGGTCCTTTTGATTCTCTAATCATTTATATTATTTATGTGTTTATTACATCTCTCTTGGTTCACTTACGACCATCTAATTAGTTTTCCTGATGTTTTTTCTATAGACAACTTAGCTTTGAGCATTCCCATCTTCTCACTGGGGGAGGCAGATTTAGCTACGGGGAAATAGCCCGTGGGTTTCAGTGCCCGAGATGTGAAGGCAGACTACGGTGTGCTTTCGTAGCGCTGGCTGTCTCGGCGATTTCTGCGCACCAAAATGTGCCGGTATCCTAATACACACCCTGTTGAAAGAAAATACTGCCTGATAACCTTTGATGGCAAAGCAATTTTTCCACTACTTCAGCTTTTCAGAAAGAGCCTTTGCTGCATGTTGCTCTTGAACCTTTTAACCTTCAAAAGGTGTCAGATGGGGTTGTAGCCACGGGTCAGTTCATCATTCAGTGAGTGACCTAAACTGGTGAACAACAGACGTCAGAGTACTTGATTCCGAGTGTGCAGTTGAGTAACTCTCCATTCATCTGTTTATGAGAGTGGGAAAAGAATCCCTAATTGACCTTTCTTTCTGAAAGTTATGATTTTTTTCCACTTTGGTACAGTGGGTAAAATTAGTGGTTAGCTCTTGGGGAATGTAAGCATGTTATTACTTGATTTGTAGCATTGCAGAACTTCTATTCTGTGTAAATCAAGGCTCATTTGTCAGACGCGGCTTAAGGAGAGATTTATTTTGCATTAAATGATGGCACAGTGGCCGAGGAATAAATACCTGTGTTTTTTCTTTTTTTCTTTTTGTAAGATATAACAGTTACAAACGGAACAACAGAACTGCTTCACACTGAGCACATCTGGTATCCCAGAATACGAGAGGTAATGTAGGAGTAGCCTTTAGCTGTCAATCTGTCCGATTCCAGTTAAGTTTTTCACCTAACCATCTCTGTGTTCTCGTCTTTAAGTTGGTAATTTCTTCCTTCACTGCAATTTCATTTGAATATATCCCTTTACTCATTTCACGGAAGTCTTCATCTTTTCGACTTGTTCATTGCTGGACAGCCAATACAAGGAGTTAGTTACCACATTCCAAAAGATGCGCAGTAAAATGCGCAAGCGAGACGAATGCTCTTCGTGTAACACTTGGCGATTTGTGCTCACTGGTAGCAGTTCAGCTGCTACCAGACCGCTTGCCTGCAGTCACTCTGTTCAGTAGGCTGTCCCGTGGAAGGTAACACGCAGTTAGCAAATCTGTTCATCCCTAGGTGTCTTTAAGTTGGAGGCTATTCTAATATGATGTTGATTCTCCCAAGAGACTTGCTGAAATCTATCAAACTCCTTCTCCACTCGCAGCACTGCAGTCTGAACTTCGTCGTGCTCTGCAGAGCCCAGGATGAGGGTTGTGCCCAGGCATCACACTAGAGTGGTAGATAGCGTAGTCCAAATTAAGGCGTGTGTCATGGAATTTATCTCCCATCCCGTTGCTTTGGGCTGCAAACTTTTTCTTAATTAAAAACAACCCCTCTCTCTTCCCCATGTTCAAACCATAGCTACATCCTGCCAAGAGCCCTGCAGCCAAGAGGGCTGACAGTCTCCTGAGACCACAACGCTGCTCTATACCAGCTTCTAAGGAGCACTTGTGAACAATGCAGCATACACTCTGCCCCTAGGAGCTAGGAGCATCACCTCCGTGGCGCCACCAACCCTTGCCGGTTCGATCTGAGAGCTTAAAGGTTAGCCTGGAACCCAGGTCTCCTGTCTGACAGTGTGATGTGCTATCCACACAACTACCAGACTGGCCCACTGGTCTGTTGTGTAATAGTTTTGTGGAGAAAACCATAAGTGTTATGCTTAAGCATTAAGTCACTTAAACATAATGAGCTGTTTTATGACGAAAAATATGCTGACGACTTCTGTGTCACTGAATTCTTTTAACTGCAGTTTGTAATCCAGAGCAGAAAAAGAAATGCTTGGGGTTTGCTTTTAAGATTTGACTGAACTGTCTCTTTCCCGTTCTTGTGTGTTCAGATCCAAGGTGCTATTATCATGTCCTCCTTGATAGAAGTGGTGATCGGTTTGCTCGGCCTTCCTGGCGCCCTGTTGCGATACATTGGACCTCTGACCATCACGCCAACTGTCGCTCTCATCGGCCTCTCCGGTTTCCAAGCTGCTGGAGAAAGAGCAGGCAAACACTGGGGTATCGCTATGTTGTAAGTACTCCTGGGTGTTCTTGGCTTAGGCCAGGGGGGCCCGGTTGGTAAGTCATCATGCAGGAATTTTGGAGTGCCTGGGAAAAGGCAGAGTCTGCTGGGCTGCCGAAGGGAGCTTTGCAGTGCTCCCAGCTTGGAGAAACACCGTGTGCAGGAATGTGAGTGGGCCTGGATGGGGTCAGCTGGCAATTTGGGAATAAGGACAGCAGCAACTCAAGGAAAGGAAGGAGGAAAGGACAACGGTTGAAAGCGAGGTGTGGAGAGCAGAGAGTTTTATAAAACAATAGTTGGTCTGGGAGCCATTGGCTGGGTCTAGTTCAGTGCTATAGAAAAGGTGATTTAGCAGAACACCAGAGAGATTAGTGAACAATTTGTATTTCTATTTTTACAATGCTATTGTGTATGTTTCGTACTCTGCAAGAGCGAGCAAATACCATTGGTAGTAGTGGTCCCTTTGTCATTATCACTGGTTTGCTTGTCTATAGCCAAGAGAAATTTGTGAGACAACAGAGAGCGTATGTATTTCCATGAATGCCATCGGTCGATGAGGCATAAATAGAGAGATTTCTGTTCAGCAGACAAAAAGGCTTTTAGAGTGAATTTCAGGGCGTGATGTGTGTGCTTCTGTAGATATAGATGCCAGGAAACTTAAAGAATTGAAATTAGTGGTATGAAAGGGAATAACTGAGAAAAATGAGCTGAAGAGAAGACAAAAGCGTCCTGTGAGATGCTGTGGATAACCAGCCAAATCAGGATGGAAACCACATTTTAGGGAGAAGGAAATTGGCCGAAGCAGTTGCTATATTCAGTGTATAGCGACCAACTTTGTGCTGGCTCTGAAAGCGGAAGGAATGACTTGATGAGATCAGATTCTGATCTGACTAATCTGTTTGCACAGTACTTTGAACATGTAAAGTATTCTGTAAGTGCAGCTTATGATTAAAAGGGCTGTTTAATTCTCTTTTATCTCAAATGTTAGCATCGTGAATATTTTTGTAATTCTATTATGTTAAGCAGCTGACCCAAAGGAACGTTTTATTTTCGTGTGAAACAAATTCTATGCGAGTTGGGACTAATGTTAAATCAATCGAGCAGACCTTTGGTGAATTGGACATGGAAACGTGTAATTAAAGTTGACATTTTGCAGATGGAAAAAAATAAATCGATTTAGGAACAGGATTTAAATATTACCCAGTCAATAAGTATTTCTGGCTTCTGCCACGCAAAAATGCGCACTAGATCGTTGAAAATAACTCCGTAGCCATCTAGAGCCACTCGAAAGTAACTTGATCTCTACAAGATGTGGCACTTGAAATTGTCTTGACTGTTCTGACGAGATAAAAACACTGTCTTGCTGTCTAGCACAGCAGAATAATACCTGTGTCCGAGCTATTATCCTCTATTAGCTGCAGATGCTATTTGACAAGATTTTCAGTTTCCCAAACAATTTTCTGACCTTACTTGCTCTGCGGGTGCCGGGCTGCAAGAATTTAATCCATAAAACACATCCCATCGTGAACTGTAAAAAGGGAAATTATTCCCGAGTTGGCCTTTGCCTGTACATCTGGTGAACGAACCTGTTTCTCTGGGCACTCGAAGATTTGGTGATGTTTTACAGAATGGCAGTAAGCCCCCCTGCCGTCTAGCCAATGTAATATCACGCCTACTTTGTAGACAAGCAAACTGAGAAACTAATCTTGATGGTTTCAGTGAATTGGTTTGAGAGGGGTTTTTATCTTTTCTCTCTTGCCTGCTTTAGCCTCTGTCGTGCCATGCAACGCATGTATCCTCCTCGACATTATTTACAACTCTCTACTAAACAAATCAAAATAGAAAGCCGCCTCTCCTCAGGGCTAGCGTGGCAGGATAGCCGCTGTTAGGGAGCGGAGCCCATCTTTCCATAATGGACTTTGGGAGAGATGCCAAAATGTTTCCTGAATGCAAGGAAAAGGTGCCTTTAATATCCGACTCTAGTCGGGGGTAAAGGCTATAAATGACACCCTTCTTGTGCAGAGCTCTTTGTTCCTGGAGATTGTGGGAGAATAAAGCTCTGTTTTGTTTCTTACAGACCGCAATTGATCTTGGACAGAAAAGGGAGGGAAGCTTAAAATCCGCCTTTTTTTTTTTTGTTTTTTAAGTCAGCTGATAAAAACATAATCTCCAATTTCAGAAAAGCTTTGCTTCTTCAGACAGCTTGACTCTGTGTAGCCTTTTTAGAGCAAAACTGGGTTTGGCTATTTCAGAATTGAGCAGCCTGCCCTGGCTTTTTATTTTTCATTGCAGTGGATACTTATTTTAGCTGTAGAGTTGAATTAGTTTTTAATGTATAGAGCAGCTTAGCAGTTTTGACGAGGGGGGAGGATACATAATACTTGAGGCATCTAAAAACTGTAATAAACTGGGTTACTGGTGAACTGCAGTTGAATGGAATCTTGGGGTTTGGGGTTCTATTCTGCTTGATTTACAGCTGTTTAGTGAAAGATGCACATACAAGAAAAATTTGGATTCTTAAGAATTGAAGAAAGAATTGCCCTTGATAGAAATTTTTCAAGTGCTTCAGAGTTTTATGCAAATTTTGAAATGTAAAAACGATGGAATACTGGCCTCCAGTTTTCCTGTTTCTTCCCATTCGCTAGCAGCAGCCCTTGTGCTTCAGACGCAGAGCAGGCCTGGACGCGTGGATAGTTAGAGTTTGAGTCGAGAAGAAGCAAGCAGCACAGCGTCGCGCTCTGCTCGTGGCTGCTCAGCTCTGAAGATCTTTCTCTAGTCTGATTCGTTTTCCTGGTTTCATTTACCTGTTTGCTGCTGGCTGTTGTTGCAGCACTTCAGAATACAAATGATGTTGTTTGGGCTTTCGGGGAATAATAATTTGTTGAAAGTATGTTCTCTTACGATGCTTTGTCTTGTGCTAAATTTAAAATGTACATTTATATTCTGTGTCTGAAGAGCCTGAACAGGTTTGTGCTGAGAAGGATTTTTAACATATTGGTGCTAATGATGTGTCTCTCTTGTCCCACCCTCCTCCTCCTTTTTTCTCAGGACTATTTTCCTAGTATTGTTGTTTTCTCAGTATGCCAGAAATGTCAAATTTCCCTTACCCATCTACAAATCTAAGAAAGGATGGACAGCATACAGGCTGCAGCTTTTCAAGATGTTCCCTGTAAGTAGCTGAACTTGTTCTTCAGTTGGCAAAAAATACCCTAATTTGTGTGTTGGGTTTTTTTTTTCTTGGTTTTGATTTTTCTTAATACAATAGAACACAAAGGTGAGATAAAAGCTTAAATGGGCTTATGGGAAACTTAACGAAATGGCTCATTTGCCACAGGAAATAGTCTCATATTGTAGTCTTGCCAGATCCCATTCTGGTATCCGTCTCTGATGAAGAGTTGTCAGAGTGATGAAGATCACGGAGGGGAGGGAAGGGGTGGAGGGGAAGGTATGTTTATGCATGCAGTGAAAGTCTAAACTGAGCCTTCCAAAAAGGGATGGCGAGATCATTATCTTCTAGCTTTATGAAAGCAATACCCCATTCCCCCACGTGAAAGACTTCTTTTTATTTCTCTGGTAAAGTTGAGACTAATTCACCAGTTTGTTTAAGTGCCCATTTGGAGACTTTCCCGTTTGTTAGGGGAGAGAAGAGGCTTGCTCTAATTCTAAAGCTTTTGTAACAGCACCTTCGTTAGGGGCCGGGGGGGAAACACCTAACGGATCTATTACAGGATTTACTACTTCTTCAGACTTATTAAAATATCACTTAAGATCACACTCAGGCATGTGTGTAATAGATATCCTGTGCAGGAACTGTTTGCTGTTGATGAATATTGCTGATGATAGTTTATTTTAAACAGCTTTTTTTCTCCTCTTTCACAGATTATTTTAGCAATTTTGGTGTCCTGGTTGCTTTGCTTCATCTTCACTGTGACAGACGTCTTTCCCCCTGACAGTTCGAAGTACGGCTTCTACGCTCGCACAGACGCCCGACGAGGAGTGCTGTTGGTAGCTCCGTGGTTCAAGGTTCCTTATCCTTGTAAGTATGTCTGGTTTTAAGGGCTGGTTTTTTTTTTCTAATAATATGCCTGTGAGTATAATTTCTGTTGTTTTCAGAAGCATTGCTGTTTTTCTCTCAGTACTATATTTGGATGCACTTCAGCATGCACTGACCTAAAGACATCCTAGGTGGGGATGATGGTTTTTCCCTTGTTTCCTTCTTTAATTGGATACCTTAAGGTCTCGCCCAAGAAAGACCGAGTCTCTGAAACTTGAATTTGTAGGAGGCACTTGCAGGGTTTATCTAGGTAACGGTTGACTTCTAATAACATAGTGTGACTGCATATAAAACACGGATTTTCAGGGAATGGTTGATTTATCTGTCCTTGTCAATACTGTGGTTAGCTGCTGTTAATGTTATACAATAACAAGGATGGGTTATTACAACTTCTGTAGAGCTACTGAAGTCACAGATTGTTGTTGTCTGAAGAATCAGTAGCGTGTGGAGTTTTTTCCAGCTTAATGCACTTCCCCGTCCCAAACACACCCGTTCTTGAATTAGCACAACTGTTAACAGCTACACAAAACTGTCCTGACTTGCAGAAGCGGCATTGGAATCGGGCCGATGCGCAAGTCAGAGGACGCCAGTCAATGCTTATCGAAGGACAAAAAAGTAGTTACGAGAGAACGCGAAGCGCTTTACGTGACGTCTTGGATGTTTTATTCTTTTGCTGGCCACCTTGAAGTGTAAAGCTGTTAAAGGCTGTTTCTTATGGCATGAGACAGAGTTGCACAACTGATCAGAAATTAATAGGGTAATAATAATTTCTAATAGGGTAATGATAATTTCTGCTCAGAAATTAATAGGGTAATAACAGAATAATATTCTATTAGAATAGAATAATAGAAATTGATAGGAATACCGCTACCTTGTAATGAGGCCGCTTCGTTGTGGTTTTCCATATGCTTTGGTTCTGATTAGTTCTTAAAAGAAATCACTTCTGAAGCGGTACTCGCAAGATGTATAATAGGAGCTTTTGGGAAAGAAGAGGAGGAAAACTTCTCCACCCTGATTAGACCTTTCTTATTTGTGAAGCCTGGTTCATTCACGTTTGTGTGACTTAAAGTTCCTTTTGTTACGAGAGGCTCATCTATTTCAAAGAGATAAAAGCATCAAGGCAATTGCTGTGGAAAACCTGCCAAGGTTTTCTACAGGCTTAAATTAATCTTATTTTCTCTTCTACAAAAATTTGGAATTGGAAGTTATTTGTGCAATGATCATAGCTGGTTGCTGGCCATTCTCTTTGGTAGACTAAACGTGTAACCGAAGACTGAGTTTTTAGAGCAATAATAATTAAGTGGCATTCGCCTCACTGATCAGAATTGTTTTTTCACAAGCAGTAGTTCAAATTCCTTCCTTCTGAACAGGAGGAATTTTTTTGGTGGGGTTTAGGGGTTTTTGGGTTTTTTCCAAGCGTGATCAAAGCAGCTGGTTAGGCGGTTTTTCCTTTGCTCCTTTCATCTACTTGAACTTGCCAGACTGTGTTACTGTGAAGGGAGTTTGTTGATTCCATTAAAGATGAATAAATTGCTGTATGTTTTGATATGGGAATTGTTTTCTGTGGCACGAGAGATTTCAGTTTTCTTTTCTTCACAGTTCAGTGGGGACTGCCAACAATTTCAGCCGCTGGAGTAATAGGAATGCTTAGCGCAGTCGTTGCTAGCATTATTGAATCAATAGGAGATTACTATGCCTGTGCCAGGTTGTCCTGTGCTCCTCCTCCACCTATTCATGCAATAAACAGGTATGTCAAAAATAAAAATATTTTTCAGTGTCTTAAGCTACTTTTTTTTCCCCTTTCTTTTTTTTTTTTTCCCTCCTTGGGATAAGACAGGAATGTGTTCTGAGATTAAATGTTACAATTTGGTCAAACACGAGGGTCAAGGATCTGAAATACAAGATGCAACTGTCATGTTGAATTATTTTGTTGCAAGTGTAGCACTGGAAGCCTCGTCTTACTCCTGCTGGAGTCGGTGGAAGTTAATAGTACAGTTCCTGTAGGGACAGAACTCTTAAATCGGTTCTGGAATCGGGGTAGCTTGACAAATTCACCTGAAATGCAATTTTAGAAATAAAGGGCAGCTCCAAGTTTGACTTGAATTATTTTGTAATTTCCTCTTTGTTTAAGAACATGGGTATCTAAGACATAGAAAATGGAACTCAAGTTGGTTTTCCAGGTGTGTTGCAGCTTGAAACATGAATTACCATAATTCATATGGGCCAAATGCCTTAACGGGCCCCCACGTAGCATCAGTCATAAAGCACCACCTGAAGTGAGTCGATGCTGATACAAGTTTGACTCTTTTTCTGTTTGTGATTTACAGAGGGATTTTTATTGAGGGTCTCTCCTGTGTTCTGGATGGAGTATTTGGGACAGGAAATGGATCCACTTCCTCCAGCCCTAACATCGGTGTCTTGGGCATCACGAAGGTATGTGCTTTACCTTGATTACTCAATAACTTGAGTATTTTATCTCCTCTGGTGGATGGCTTATGCTATTTTCACGTTTCACACCATGATCCTTTTCCAAGAAACCACACTACTTAGTACTTCATGCAGACAAACACAGCACAATTCCGAATTGACACAACTTGTCTGTACCAGGCATTGTCTAATGGAAATGCATTCTAGATAGGGACCCCCAAAATCTTATTTTTATTCAGAGTAAAGGGCGGTTAAAAAACCTACATAAAGCAGCTGATGCTAAATAAGCTATCCCTTTGAAAAGCAAAAAGGCATTCCAGGGCTTTAGGATGTTTTGAGTTGAGGCATAAACACTGTAAACTGTATAGAAATTTATACTCTTTTGGTTGTCTTGGCTCTGAGAGCATCGCTAGAGAACTGACTATTTTTAATGTCTCTCTTGAACACCCAACGAAATGCAACTTGAGGTCCTTGGGTCTTATCTACGTCTGTACTAGGACGTTGCACTGACACAGCTCGAACAGGAGCTGCAGTCAAGGTAACTTCAAAGTTAAATAAACCCTAAATATTTGTTTCTGTCCTGATAGTTTTTTAAAGCACTGAGCATGCTTAGGGGATTACATATTTTTTGGGGTGTTACTCAGCAAAATATATAAGCACTTGAGGAATTCCTTTGTTCACATGCGGAACTGGATGTGTGCTTGAATGCCTTGCTGAACTGGGAGACCTTGGACTCCAGATAGATTTGCTTGATATTGTTAATTTAACCTTGTTAAGAAATATCAACAAAATTGGTAGGAGTAATTTATGTTGTAAATACGTACATCTTGTTGCGTATTTCGCTTGAAAGCTATAAATCACTTCTTGCGTACAAGGTAGAAAATGTGTGTTCTCCACTTGCAATAACTCATCCTTCTGACTTAATCCAATATAGATGATGAATTTATCTTCAGCCATTTTTTTTCTGCACAAAGGATGATTCTGTTTGGGTTTAGGGTGGAATATAAATACTAATAGCACCATCTGCTGTCTGTATAAGTCTTCCATTCAGTTGCTGATGGAAATTTCCTAGAAGAAATTTTGGTTAGAAAAATCCCTAAAGAAAGGCTTATTCTGTTCTGCTCCCTTTCTGTTGCCACTTCATAGGAGTTGATATGAATCAACAGCACTTTTTTATTAACAGTCCACAGAAATGAGTGTACGTTTTGCTTTGGAACAGCGAAAAATGAATGTTAAACTGGCAGCTGCTACAGAGAACACAGTTAACTCAGTTTGGTCTGTTCAGAGCGCATGGTGGAAGAGTGAATATGCCTTATCCAGAATGGCACAGCTGGATGGCTGTGCTCCAGTGTTTTGTCTTGTTTTCCTGTCTGCATGCTCATTCCAAAAAACCTAATAGTTTCTCAACTTCAATTTATATCAAAATAGATTTTTGGCGTGTAGATACTCTGCTGTTTATTTGGGAGAGGAAATCTTTAGTGCTCGTGAGTAAAGACTACATAGTCCTGGTGAGCCCGTTATACCAGTGCAACATTTGAAAAGGCATTTACCTCCCTTGAAATCAGTATATGATTACACTTAGAATTTAAATTTGAGGCTTCAACTGGATGTTAACGTTGGAAAGTCTTTGAGCTAGTCTGTGGATTTTATTTGATGAGAAGGAGAATCAATTAAATCTGATTAGTTGGGGCAAAAGTATAGGCAGCTTATGCCATAATGATGATGGAATGGATATACTCCAGTAAAGTGCTAGGTACCGCGTCATGCTCTCCAAAATCATCACTTAAAGCGTGTGTACGAGTGTCTGGGAATACATACGTAGTTTGAGCTAAATGCTGACCAGGATGCTTTCAGTAGCTTTCAAAAGGAGCTTAATTTGTTTGCCTTGTAGTGATTGAGCATTTGCATAAATAAATGTCGCTGTTGTGCGGATTTTTTAAAGGATCTGCCTATTTCATGCAGGAAGATAATTTTAGAGCAAGATATTGGTGGTCCTAAGGAAATGAACATCTTTATAAAAAATAAAGGTGCAGGCTGACTTCTGTTGTTAGTCTGGCGAACACCCCAATTTACTGGTCTAGCTTCTGTTCGTAGGTGACCACATCTCGCCTAACAGTTACGCAGTGAAGAATATGGGCAAAAGAAGTACTTTTACCCTAAACGTGCTTACTGTATCTTTTTTCCTCACATCACTCATTTAGCTCAGTCACACATGATTAACAAATTGATACCTACTTCTCTTTGAAGCTTAATACTCTCTAACAGGAGACCTACAAAGGGCTTTGCTAGAAACCACCTTACCAGCGTAACAGGGTTGTTTTTTCTCTCTGGTGCACCTCTTACACAAGTATAACACTATTAAAATATCGAACATTCAGGTTTACCAACTACCACTGCAACACAGTGCCAGAGAAATACTGCCCTGAAGTTTGAATGCTTAAAATAAAAATGGGAAGGAAGCACAGGCCCTTGGTTTCACAGCGTTAGCACAGCCACGATTTGCATATGAAGTGAATTCAGTTCTGGTCTTGGAGGGATGTTACAAAATCACTTGATAATCTCTGTCTAGAAAGCCTGCATCTCCTTCAAGTGAACTGTGTGATAGGTAATTAATACATATATTCTTGTGTAAAAGGACAGCAACACATGGATTTTAATTTTTTTTTTCCATTTGCATTACAATTGGTCCGTTTGCCATCTCTCCTAGTTACGCTCTATTTGTTTTCTTTATTGTAGATGGGACTGCGCCACATTTCCTGGTTATTGTGGCTCTAGCAGTTACAGATGATTTTAAAGATGACTTAACGAAAGCAAAATCAAACGAAGTTACGTTAGCATGGGCGTGCAGCCATGTTACGGCTGAGCACTCCAAGACATTTGTAAAGGCTCTGCAGCCTGTGTTTTAACACCACAAAAAAAATTGCATGGAAACTTGAAAAAGAAGTTTTAAATGCAAAAGAGAATAATAAAATAAAGTGCAAGGCGTGAAGTTGGACTAAGTGCGGACTTTTTCCAGCGCCCTTTCCTTTTTGTTCCGCAGGTCGGCAGTCGCAGGGTTATTCAGTACGGGGCAGCCTTCATGCTCCTGCTTGGGATGGTCGGCAAGTTCAGTGCTCTCTTTGCATCGCTGCCTGACCCCGTGCTCGGTGCCCTCTTCTGCACTCTCTTTGGTAACGTACGGTTTTTTGCTCCTCTTTGTGTACTGGGTGGCTACCTCTTTTTACTCTAGTGCTGTGTTTATATGTAAGTTGCTATCTTTTTTAAAGAAAAAGACTATATGAAAGCTGAGACTTGTTTTATTTTTATTTAGGGATGATTACAGCCGTGGGTCTGTCTAACCTCCAGTTCATAGATCTAAATTCTTCTCGTAACCTGTTTGTACTTGGATTTTCCATTTTCTTTGGCCTTGTCCTTCCGAGCTATCTCAAACAAAATCCCCTGGTCACAGGTATGTGTTTCTGCTCATTTACATGAAGCATACTTTTACCTTGTACTCATGTGCAAAGTACATACAAGTACGAAGTAATTTAAAAGGTAAATAAGAGAGAAAAACCACAGGATTATGGAGATGACAAAAGACAAGACGACAGGTGTGTTCAGAAGAGAATTAATTGAGATGTTGAGACCTGAATTGGATGTTTCAGCGGGATACGTCTGAAGTTGTCCCGCTTGCTGTGGGTACAATTGTAGAGCAATGGAAGGAGGCGATTGCCAGTTGGACTGGAAGAAAGGCTCAAAGGGGAATCAGAGTTGTAAATGATGTTAAAAGAACAAGGGGAAATACCAAGGTAGAGCTTGGAAGGTAGGAGTTTGTTCTGGGTTTTAAAATTTTTTGTCACTGTGGACATGCGTTCTGAATCTGAATTTTAATGAACTCGGTTTCAGACTGTTAGCCAAGTTATAGAGTTCATGGAGAAGGTTTTTTGGTTTAATACTGTCTTCTCAGTAGTGGTCGTGGCAGTGTATGTCATCAAAGGAAGTCTCTCTACAGGAATACTTAACTTGTTTGGGTTTGTTTTGAAAAGGAAAGATTAACTAACTTTTTATAGCTATCGCTTCAGAACCAGATTTAAGAGCATATCTAACCTACTTGAAGCTGTTCAGAAAAGTAGATCATTCAAGCGGAGTTAGGTGATGATGTATTAATACAATGTTCTTCCGTGAATTGACGCTATGAAGTCTTGCCCTTTTAAAAAGTAAAGGTGTATAAAAGGGATTATTTCAGTCCACATGATTTCACCTTATGAACGTTTCTCCTTTTCCACTTTGTAGTTTTCTATTTAGTTTAAATTAAGCAGTTGTGTCTGCAGTAGAAACTAAAATGGCGTTTCATTACGTTTGTATGAGCAACTGAAAGTTCATGGAGTTACGTTTTGGGAAAGAAGGGGTCCCCGTGGTGTACTGCATTAGTTGAAGGTTCTTCTGCATCTATTCCCACGTGGTTTTAAGAGTCCTGTTTGAGCAAATTCCTCAGTGGCCTCAGTAGCAAGTTCTCCCAGCTGACCTGCGTCTCAGTCAGTAGGATGTGTATATGTACGATAAAAATTCAAATTCTAAATAACTTTTTTCCTATTCTTCTAGGAATAGCGGGCATTGATCAAGTATTAAACGTTCTTCTCACTACAGCCATGTTTGTCGGTGGCTGCGTTGCGTTTATTTTGGACAATACCATTCCAGGTCAGCATGTGAACTTGTCATTTTATCTGAAATAACAACTGCCTTTCTGAATGAAGATAGCACAGCATTGCGTGGGGGCAGGAGATGAGGAAGAGAATATTGCTTTTATTGTTGACTACTTTAACACCTAGAGCAGACTGCTTAACACCTGCGTGCCTCAGTTCCCTTGAGAACGCTTTGAATCTTTTTCAGGTTAAGGTCTCCATCCTATTAAACATATAAAATAGCCGGTAAAAATCAAACCAAAATAATCACCTTCAGGAGACAGAGCAAAAATATTTTAAGATCTAAAATTGCTTCCATTCATTTAAGAGCAAAAATTTGCCTCAACTTCCAGTTACAAAATAAAACAGATAATAGCCATTTCCAATAAACATTTTTTCTACCTCTTCCTGCCTCTTTGAGGAGTCTAGAAGATCTTTCCAGTGCTTTGCTGAACACGGTGTCTGAGACTTGGGGTTTTCTTTCTTCTCTTAACCTCTACTGTAGATGTGTGTATGTAAAGATATTAATGTATATTTTTTTTTTCCTTTTATTTTGACTTCTAGGAAGCCCTGAAGAAAGGGGAATACGGAAATGGAAGAAAGGGGTTGGTAAAGGAAGCAAGTCACTGGATGGCATGGAAACCTATGATTTGCCTTTTGGCATGAACTTTATTAAAAAATACAGGTGTTTCAGCTTCCTGCCCATCAGCCCCACCTTCATGGGTTACACGTGGAAAGGCTTCAGGAAAAGCAGTAACTGCAGGAGTTCAGATGAAGACTCAGAAGCTACAGTATAGCCTTAGTTGAAATTATATTATCTAGTTGTAGTAAAAGATGTATTTGCAGTTTCTTGCTGATTAAGAAGCATTAAAATATATGTTTTGTATATCTGCATTTAAATTCTGGAACCAGAGCTGAGACGGATTTAAAAAAAAAAAAAAAAAGCTTTCCTGTTGTGGGTGGTGGTAGCCAGATCTAGTGTCTCTGGGTCAAACGTGCAAATGCTCCTCTCTTTGATTTTCAAAAGCTATAGATACCTGCGCACCGAAGTCTGTTTATTTTACCTGGGGCTTAGGTTCCGGAAGTATGTAGGTGCTATTGAAAAATGTTACTTTTTAGGGTGATTTTATTTAAGTCATTGATGCTGGCGTTTGTGGCGCATTCATTGCTGGCAATGTTGGTTACGCCAGAAAATCTGAATCCTGTGAGAAGGAGGGGGGGAAAGGAAAAAAAACATTACTTCTAGTCATGGCAAATCCCATATAATATGGTTTTCTACTCAGTGATTTGCACATTCCATATTTTCGGCCCCCTGGAAACCGGGTGTAGTTGATACTGGCAAATCATGAGAGTATTTTTTTGAGTTACTGATAGTTCAGTCAGATGTCCAGTGTTAAGACAGAAAGTTTCTGTAATAACTTTGCCGACGAAAACGATGACCGACTTCTGATAGCTTAGTGCTGTAGAAGGAACCACTCATTTCATGTCAGTTCACGTTTTTAAACGTTTGCTTTTTCTGCCTGGCGTTTCACCACCTAACTTACGGTGTCCAGGTACAGGTTTTCTTTAAAGGGACACATGTAGCTTGAGTTTTACAGAGATGGGAAACTTTGAACTTCCAGATGGGACCCGATAACAGTTTTTACAGTGCAGTGCCTGTATCCAGCAAGACATTTCCTGAACAAAAATGCTAATTTGTCGAGCAGTTCTAAGCAATTAACACCTGTATAGGTGCAGCTTTCCCTGCAGGGAAAGCCACGCGGTCAAAACGCTGCCGGCATTCGCTGGTTTGGACCTGTGCAAAATTTTCCTGATCGGATGTCGAGAGCCGATGCTGCCTATGAGCGACTTATGTCGCATTGCGTTTTCTTCTCTCGTTGTGGGGCTTCTGCAAAAGCTCGTTACTGCTGCGGAGGTGATCTTGAACGGCAGAGACACTACATTTGATGTCCTCATCCACTGGATGGTTTAACGGGTATTGGGTCCAATCAGGGCACCATTCAGATTTTTTTTTTTTTTCCTGGAATAGTCTCAGCTCTGATGTTATGTGGGTGTTCATGCTCATCATGCATTCATAATTAAAAGTTTTATTCATGTTTAATGTTCTTACTATTGCAAGTTAGTTTTAGACTTCAGTGTGGCCCCAAAAGCATTTTTAAGCTGTGGAGATCATCAGGGAAATGTAGTGTAATGTAATTTCAAGGCCAGTATGCTCTACGGTGCTTGCGTTTTGTATTCCTGGAAAAACCGTAACAGTAGATCCTGTAATTCACTAATATATTTATCAAAGTTTGACTACTGGACAGGAGTGCAGGAGCTCTGTTTTCTCTGAGTCTACTTCCAGGTGAATTTGTTCTTGGTTATTGAAGCATGGAAGGGTTGGGGTGGGGAGGGCAAGGAAAGAGCTTAACGGATCAGTACTGAGTAGTGTAGAGTCGGAATGATTCCATTGATATCGTTCTCAGCATGCCATGGCTGTTTCCAGAAACTATTTTATACCGCTTGTTCCATAACAAAGCATGTATTTGTTCCTGCTTCAGGGAACTTTCAGTAGTTTGCAGTCTTGGTGTCAATTGGACTATCTCGAAAGCTGGTCGGAAGAGTTATTGTGTAGTAGACAAGGTTAGTTTGCCTGTGAAACAAAGTCATTTTTATCATTTTCAAAGTTTTCCTCTTCAGGTAGCAAGGTGTTAGATTTCCACATCCACTTGCAGATAGTTCGAGTGCGGAGACCTCTAATCAGTGGCACGAAGCTTCTAAATTTCCCAACTTGATGTGCAACCAAAGATGTGTGGGAGACTTGGGGGAGTTAAAAATATATATATATAGAAGGAAAAAAAAAAAGCCACCTGTGTACGGTGGTTGTAATGATGTAAAATGCCAAAGTTGGTTATCTTGTACGTGTTGAGAAAGGGAGGCAAAAGTGTTTTATTTAAAACGGTGCCACCTCAGAAGTATTGAAATGTCACGTCCGGTGATGCCGCTGGGCACGGAGCGCAGCAGCGACACCCGTGTCCCGAGGCTTTTCTGACTTCTCCCCCCAAACGTTCTGTTGATAACTTCAGTGCTTACGCAGTCAAGAGCCGAGGCGATGAGAAATAGCGTTTGTCTTCTCTCACCTTTGGCTGAAGTAAAGCTGTGCGTGTTCTGTGTTGCCTTCGCTTGAGAATTGCCAAGACGATTTGTGACACTTCAGTCAAATTACAGGGCAGCGAAGCCAAGGATATTCCTGTCTCCTGCCCGGAGCAGAACACCACCCCTTTCTTGCAGCGTAGGAAAGACTATCCGAATAGGTGAAGTCCGATTACTCTGTTTAACTGTTGGGTTTAATTCTGTTCGTGGCTTTGGGTCCGACCATGCCGAAACTGGCTGCGAGAAGCACAGGAGCGTTTCGCTGGCATGTTTGCTTTTCTAGCCACTTACCTGGTAACACTAAAGTAAGTAGTTGTAGTTAGCAGTCATTTTTGTAACCAAATTTGTGTACGTAACAGCTCTCTCCATCTTACTGCGAACATGAATGGTTAAAGATGAGCCTCGGTTTTGCAAAGGAGACCCGCTGGAGGTCCCGTAAAGCGTAGCGAAGGGTTACGATGGAGTCATCGGCAGTGCCTCGGACGTACGGGGCACGCAGCCGCTGCACCCGGGAGGTTGCTATTAAAGCGCGTGTCTCCCCAGCGCTGAGAGGGGAGCAAAGGACGGAGCTGATGCGCGGGTGCCTTGGAAAGAGAAGCTCCCCTTTCTCTTCCCAGTGCACCTGAACCCATCGCAGAGCTGCCAGTCGACGATGCGTTGCTTTTCTTTGTGAGGGAACTAACTCCGAATTGCCCCTGGCTTTGCGCAGTTGCGGCAGGCGATGGTGGACCTTCAGTCCTTCTCCCGCGTCCGCTTTTCTGCGCGGACGTTTTAGCGGCTGTTGTGAAAGGCCCTGGCCGGGGGGAGCTCGGTGCGCAGCCGGAGCCGCTGCGCGGCAGCTGCTGGCAGATGTGTTGCAGGGGATTAACTCGCCGTTTTGAAAAGCGTTTAATTGCTTCGTGTTTGCTGGTTACGTCCAGGCTTTCGTGCGTAAGGGTGGCTGGATATAGAAATCTGACTGTAAATGCAATACTGTATTTTTCCTATATGTTATCGCCTGCCTTTCAAACAGCTGAACTAAACAAAACCACATAGGGAAGGCGACACCCAAGAGAGGAGTTAAGAGGCGATGAGATGTTTCAACCAAACTTTAAGACGGAAGGGCAAATATTCATGGTAGAAATATCATTTTGTCATATCAAAGATGGTATCAGTGTATGCAAAGTCACTTGGGACTTTTGTAATTGATATTCTATTGTATTTTTTTTTTTAGGTTAAATTAAGAATTCTTGCTAACATGTTGAAACACGTTTTCTAAAGCAAATACTTGCAAATTATACCTATAGAAATTTAGGTTTCATAGCGAACAGCTATGCCTGATTAATGTTGTCATATTAGAGTACGTTGGCGGAGGAACTTAATCAGGTACCTCCCTCAGAAAGTTCAAACTTTAAACCCCAAATTCGCTTTATGCCTTTTAATACTGACTTTAAATATGGCAACTTGGTTTGTACATGAATATTGCAGTATTTTATTTCCATATATTAAAAATAACATTTCCACTCAGGATAATGGCCGCCGTTTTCCTGGGGGGGAGTGGTATGATTGTCATGACAATGTCATGTGATGGTAGAATTTCTTCATTGACGAATCTATAGTAGTTGTGTATACTTTATTTACCCATGTTTATGTTCCTACCAAAAACTAAAGGGTTTCTTTAGCGTTCATCTCCCTACTGAGATCTTGGTACTCCCGACGCAGAATTGGCGCTCGCAAACTGAAATCCTCAGTGCTGTTTATACCACAAGGAGCGTCGGTGAGTGCGACCGGTCAGGTCTAGCATCGCGCCCTGAACGAAAAGCGTTGAAAAGCACATCGTTTGTGGTATAAACAGCGCTCCGGGCACGCGTGGTTTAAAAGAGCCGGCTTCTGACGGTGCGAGCGGGCCGTTGGACGCTTACGCGCAATCTAAACCAGCCTGTGCTTCACATCACTTGTGTGTCGATGTAGAAAACGCGTGTGTGACAGACCAGCGCAACCCACGGTGTTTCTTTCACATGGCCGCCTTAAACCAAAAGCGACTTTTTTTTCCCTTTTTTTTTTTTTTAAGGGGGAGGGAGCGGTGGGTCACTCATTTTTGCCCAAAACGTCCCACGTGGTGCATGTTCCTTAGTATTTCTTAAGGCCGACGGCCTTTTTGGCCACGGGGCGACGGCTACTCTGTGCTCGCGTGTTTACGTAGCTGCGATAGGTCACCGCGGCGTCGGGGGAGGCCACGAGTTTGCCATCGCTTTGCCCACGAGCCGATACAGCTCAGTGCTGGGCTGCTTTGAAGCATCGGGGATGCGTGTCGAGAGCCACCCACACTATTCCCGTCTAGTTCCGATCTGACTGTGACTGTGCGTTGTCATCCGTACACGTGGATAGGAGAGAGACCTTTAGGATTGCCTTGTGTTACTAGCTGGCGTTTACTACACCTTGCCGGGTAAATCATCTTGCTGCCAGTCCAAATTATTGTACTTTGTCTGTTTATAACAACCTTTGGCGTAACAAACTATTGACTGTTCTTAGGCAGTGGGGATAAATATTTTTTGTTTTTTCCATGACTTTTTGTGACTGACTTTGGCTGTAAAACTTTTTTGTTAAACAGCAAGAGATTTTTGTTTTGGGTTTGGTTTTTTTTTTTGTTCTGAGATGTGTAATTCTTTTATGGAGGGTTTTTTTTTATTTCGTATTTTTTTCTAACATTGCTTCATTAAACAATTAAATATTTAAAAATGTAATATTTGGACCAGATGTTGTGAATAATAGTAGATAAAGCTATTTTATTCTGTATTTTTAAAGCTGTTCAGTATAAATAAACGCGGGCATAGATGCAACTTGGCAGCGTGGTGTTACACTTCCTTTGAAACGTCCCCTTGGGAGGAGAATCCACGGTTTGGGAACCCGGGTGATGTCAAGACCAAGCATCTCTTTGCAGCAAGTGCCACCCAAAAATACAACCCCCGGCCGCCTTCCCGACCCTCCCAGCTCTCAGCCCGCAGCTCGTCCCACGAAGGCGCGTTAAATTCTCGTGAGTGACTTGGAAGAGGCACTGCTCGCAGGCCCTACCTCCTCTTTGCTGCCTGGCCCCGCTTTCCGTTGCGGCACCTCCGAGATCTCGCCCCGAGGAGCTGCCGGCTGCGGCGTGGGGACCCGTCCCCCTCCGCCACCCGCCCCGTGCCCCGCTCCTCTCGCAGCTCCCCACCTCTCGGGCAGCCAAGGGCAGCGAGACTCCCCGTGAAAGCAACTGCGCGGTCAGCACTCGTGTTTCTGAGCAATGTCCATGCGGCAAAACCTCCAAGTGACTAATTTCCTGACGAAAATAACAACCCTTCAAGTTCTCTTAGTAATTTCCACCGAGCAGAGGCTCTGCGTTACTCTGTCCAGTGAGGGATGTGAGCAGCGAGAGTTACCAGCAGAGAAATAACCTCTGGTTTAGGGTCAAGCCTTAGGATTGGGAATTTATCGAAATTCTTGCCCTACCTTTGGCAACCTGTAGCCAAAGTGAGGTCTCCCGGGCCCGCGTCAGGGCTGCCGCGTGCCCGAAGCCGTCGCAGGGCACAGTGTATTTGGAGATGGCCCGGCGCTCCTCCTGCGCAGCGTGTACGGATAAATCGGCTGAGTATCGCTGCGCCTCGGCACCGGCATTGAAAAAGAAAGAAGCCGACGAGCACCTTGCCTCATCCCCCACCATTTAACGAACTCGTTTGTTTTATCTGGAGCTGCAATATTAAATTCTCGGCGTTAGCCCGGAGCACCGGCGATGCGCGGTCGCTGCCTGCGATGAATTAGGACCTGGAAATGTCTGGCTGAGGATACACCGCGCCTTTAGACGCGTCAGCCTTCGGGATGTAGCTACTATTGATTTTAAGGGGAATTAGGACACCCAAGTACCTTTCTTCGCTCAGGCGTAGCTCACCGCGACCAGTCAAAAAACGGCGGAGTCGAATGGGAAGAAAAATGGCAAAAAGCCACCTAAATCGGCAGCGAGAGGGGGTGAAAGTAGAGCTGGTATCGAAGCGGGTGGAGCAGCTGTTGGAGCAGGGTGAGGGGTTTCTAATCGTTCCTGAGCCGGGCTGGGTTTGGGTCTGTGCTGAAAACGGCTCTGATCTTAATCCTCGTTAATCCTTTGTGCTGCTGGGTCAGAGCTCTGGAAATAATTGTGTTTCCTCCTTGTGTCTTGCCCGAATCAAAACTCAGCATCAGCCCCCTCAACGCAATACGAAGGGCTTTATCCCAGGCAGAATCTCCAAACCTGAGGATTGTCAGAACGACTGAACCGTCCTCAAACGGGGACAGCGACCGTGTTTCGAAGAAACGCGTATTAGGTACGAGCAAAGGCCTTTTCAAGAGCCGTGTCCCTCCTGTCTGGTTCCCGGGGGCTGCGTAACGGCTAACAGATGCTCCTAAGCGAACGTGTATCCAAGTGCGTCATGTTGTTTGGTATTTACTGACAATTACCTTGGGGGTCTTAAAGCTGAAATAATGGGAAGCTGCCAGGGTGTGAAAGAAGGGAGTTTGGATGCTTGCTCAGTCTGGGGGGAAATACTTGAATTTTGGAGAATTTTGGAGCCTTATGCTTAGGTCTGACTGAGGTCCTTGACCTCCAGACTCGGCTGTGGGAGTGGAAACGGAAGCAAATCCATCTAAGATGGTGGTTTAAAAGGCATCATCCGCGTTCCCTGTGTGGCATTTCGCACCGAAATGCTGATTTAACCTGTGAAACAGGTGCCGTAACCTCCCCGGGCGGCTCAACGCAGGCTCTGCCTTCGGAGCGTCCTTTTCCTGGGAGGTTTTCGGCAGCCGGGAGGGATGCTCGGGCTCACGGCAGCTGGCCGGGATCACGGCGAGGCAGAAGTTTTGGTCTCCTTCCCCGTGGGTTTGGATCCTCTCGGGTTCATGCTCACAGCTGCTGTGCGGGTAAGGAGGAGCTGGCAGCCTGTCCCGGCAGGAGCGGGTCAAATTCCTTTTATTTGGTAAATAAAAGCCTCCATCCAGGCTTGATCCTTCCCGGCCCGCTGAGCAGGATGTCGCAAAATCAGGATTTAACCCCAGTTCTGCAACCACCTTCCTCCGTGTGCTCATGCAGGTGCCTAAAGCAAAACCCTCTATTTTTTTCCTCCCCTTTCGCTCCGATTGCATCCACCCCACAGGCTGGGGGGTATGGTAGAAGCTTCCTCTCTCTTTTGGGCTAAATCCCTGGGTTTTGGGGCTGGCGCTTGCACAGCGCGGGCGGCCGGGGCTGGCTCCGCTCCATTGTGCGGCACGGCCGGGCTCTCCCCGCGACAAAGGGCCTCTCATCTCCGCCAGCCCTCGAAGATGCTGCTGGAATATAAATACTAACCCCCATTCCGGCGCGCTTTCGCCGAGTCAGTGCATCCCCAAGCCAGATGGCTCCTCCTGAACTTCTCGTATTTTACATACAAGTCAAAAAAAAAACAGGAAAAAAAGAAGGGGCCGCTGACAATCTGTGGTTGTAACGACTTGCTTGTTTTGCTAAACCAGCTGTTTAGATTATTTCTTTGTTTTTATTTTGGGGATTTTTTTTTTTTTCCCCCTTCGTGTGGGCTGTTTCTAGGCAAATTCCTTAAAAAGAAAAAAAAAAAAGCCCCGAGAAGCCACAAAGCACTGGGAAAGGTCAGGAGCAGACAAAGGCGGAGGGACGTGGCCGCATGCCGCTGCTCTTCTGGAATACATAATGCCTCCGCGCTCCCCCAAACCCTCCCCGGAGCGGCGCGGGGTGCGTGGCAGGACGGGACCCGCAGCCCAGGAGCCGAGGCTGGAGCCTGAGCGCCGTTTCGGAGGTAACTGTGACCCCAAGCTGCAACATCTGCTTCCAGGCAGATTGGGGTTTTAATTTATTTCCTCCTCAATCCCCTTATTGGGGGCGGTTTTGGATCCGGACGGGATCCCACGGCCGTGCTTGGGAACCGATTGCTGCCAGCACACGGCCCCGTTGCACCGTCCCGACGGCAGGACGGCGACGTGCGATGCCTGCGCAGCTCTGGCACTGAATATCGCGGGCTTTGGGGCGTTTTAAGGCAGAAATAACCACTTTTGCCTGTGCGACGCAGCCCCGCAAGGCTCCCTCCGGGAGTCCTGCACGGAGCTGGAGCCGATCATAAGAGCATTTCCAGTCCAGGTGCGTGGGATGGGGCATTCTTTGGGATCCTGGGTCTGGCACCAGGGATGGGGCGTCCTTTGGGATCCTGGTCCTGGCACCGGGGATGGGGCATTCTTTGGGATCCTGGGTCTGGCACCAGGGATGGGGCGTCCTTTGGGATCCTGGGTCTGGCACCGGGGATGGGGCGTCCTTCGGGATCCTGGTCCTGGCACCGGGGATGGGGCGTCCTTTGGGATCCTGGGTCTGGCACCGGGGATGGGGCGTCCTTTGGGATCCTGGGTCTGGCACTGGGGATGGGGTGTCCTTTGGGATCCTGGGTCTGGCACCGGGGATGGGGCATCCTTTGGGATCCTGGGTCTGGCACCGGGGATGGGGCGTCCTTTGGGATCCTGGTCCTGGGGTGCGACCTGGGTGCCAGAGACAGGGTGTCCTTTGGGAACCCAGAGCCTGAGCCAGGGGGCTGAGATGGAGCATCCTTTGGGATCCCAGTCCCGGGGGGCACAAACTGGGTGCCCGAGGTGGGGCTTCCTTTGGCATCCCCACTCCTGGCACCCGGCAAGGGGTGTCCCTTGGCATCCCGGGGCCGCTGGGTGCCGGAGAGGGGTGTCCCCCGGGATCCCAAGCCCGGTACCCGGCGCGGACCCGCAGCCCCGCCCCGCCCCGCCCCGCCCCGCCCAGGGGCGGCCCTACGGGGGGCGCCGGCTGCGGAGCGGCGCGGAGCGGCACCGGGTGAGTGCGGCGGGACGGGGCATCCCCATCCCTGTTCCCATCCCTATCCCCATCCCTATCCCCGTCCCCGTCCCGGCGCGGGGGAGGAGCAGCCCCGGGGCTGAGCCGGAGCTACCCCGAGCCCCGTCCGCAGCGAGCAGGCGGCGAGGGCTGCGCCCACCCGCGGGGGGGATCCGGCCCCCACGCCCTCGGGTGTTACCTCTGCACCCAACCGGCATCCTCGGCATCTCCCTCTCCTTTCGGGCTGGCTGCTCGCGCGGGCTGGAGGGGAGCCGCAAGCACCCGCAGGTCCCCAGCCCGGTCACGACACCTTCGCTGCCGTCCCCATCCCACCCAGCGTGGAGACCCACCAGCTCCTTTCCCGTGGCACGCAACAAGCTCTTGACGGCCCCCGGCTCTGCTCGGGGGGTCTGACCCGCTGAGTGTGGGCAATGGGTCACCTCGCTTGCCCCCAAGCGAGCCGGCACCCCGATGGCATCACCCGCCGGCGGCTCTGCCGCCGCTCACCGCTCCCCTTCATTCTCCGTTGCAGGATGGGGCTGAGCAACTGGGCTGGAGAACAATAGCAGCGCTGGAAAACAATGGAGCTGCTGCACCTTCGCGCTTAGGGACGCCGGACGGACGCTCGGAAGAAATCCCGGCTCCAAAATAGCGCCTGGGCCGGAGCCGCCGCTGCACCGGCTCACGGGAGCCGTCCGCCGAGCACCGTCGGTCAAGCAAAGGATCTGCCGGAGCAGGGTGAGAGCGCTCGGTCGTATCCCCCCGCTGAGCAAAGCAGCTTTTAGGGGCTCTCGGTGCCTACGAGGGAGGAATTGTCGCCTCCGGGCGATGCTTTGCTACCGATTGCATCGGGATCGCTGCGCCGTTGGGCTGGTTCAAAGCCGCCCTGGGCTGCAGGGAAGCGGCAGGGTTTGTGCAGGAGGGAGCATCGCGGCCTCCCCGGGGAGCGGGATATTCCCACAATCCCTCGCACGGCTGGGGAGAAGCCTCAGCTGTGCCGAAACCGCGGCTCCCGCCTCAGCAGGGAGATGCTGGAGCGGCAGCTGGGATGCTGCCAAAGCGTCAGCGTGCCACGGGAGGGGACCAAGAAAGCACCCCCCCCCCCCCCAAAAAAACACTCCTTTCTTTGCAGGAGCAGGGAAGGCCACCCCTCTCCTGCTGAAAACACGATCTTTGGGAGTTTTTCCCGTTTTTTTCCTTTTTTTGTTGTTGTTGTTGTTGTACTTGAGCCGTGCATCTCCCCAGGAGCTTGGCAAAAGCGCGTGCTCGTCCCCGCTCCGTGCGAGGGGCTGCGAGCGTGGCCAAGCTCCCTCTGCACCGCGGGGCAGATGGGGCCGTAGGGATCCGGGGAAAGGTCTTTGGAAGTTTATTTTTAGGGAGGAAAAATAAGTCTGGGGTCTGTCGGGCCTGAAAGCGACTGCGGGAGCAGCCGGCAGCTCGTGTTGGAAGGCAGAAAGAGCTGAAATCCTCCTGCCGCGTCTGCAGGGGGAATTGATTTGATCCGATTGTTTTTAAAAGCGCTTTGCAAAACAGCGGAGAAACCTCAGCCCATGCCGGGTGCGAAGGAAATACGTCGGCTCAGAGCGGGGAAACTGAGGCACGGGGGTTGCCGGGAATGGACGACAGCGCTGAACTGCCGAGGTTGAGCAACTGATTGGGGAATTTGCAGTTGCCAGCAGTTTTATTTTGGCGATTTCCAGCTTTTTGCCAAAGCCATGGCAGAAGATCGGGGGGCGGTGGCGGCAGGTCTCCGTTTGGAGATCTCCAGGCAGCCGCCACTCCCTTCTACACGCAGCCCAGCGCTCTCGAGACCCAAAAAAGGAAGAATTTGCCCCTTTCCTTGCTTGCTCGGAAGGGGATGTGATGACGGAGGCGAAGGTGGCAGCGCCGGGGCGGTAAACAGGAAACCGGGCTCCTCGGCACGGAGGGATGAACCTGCGTTTCGGGGCTCCCCTTCCATCCCCAAATGAGTATTTTTTGCGGCTGGAGCTCACCCCGATGTCCCTTCGAGGGAACCGGGGCTTTGGCTTCACCCCTTCGTATCGCCCTGACGCCGCGGAGCGAAACTCCCGGCGACACCAGCGGCTCCACCCCGGGCTGCGCCGCTGGGAGAGGCTTTTTTTCAGCCGCTTCGGTATTTTTGGCAACATTTTTTTGCATGGCCCCAGCAGCCGTGTCGTCTCATCCTCCCTCCGCGCAGCCGTGCCTTGAGCGGTGACTTCCCTGGAGCTTTTTATCCGCCGTCAGGGGACACCCACAAGCCAGGTGCTGATTTCTGCCGGCCCCGTGTCTGGCAGCTGCCTGCGGGCTGGGTAACCCCCAAATTCAGGTCCCCGCCGGGGCAGGTGCCGTGCGGCCGCCGCGCAGACATTTATCCAGAAGCCACAAAGCCGGCTGCAAAATCCCCTCCCGGTATCTTTTTTGAGGGATAAATAGGATTATTATCGGGTTTATTCCCTGCGGGAGGAGGGATGGACGCGGGAGAGGCGGCTGCCGGCCGCAGGAGGAGGGTTGATGCCGGGCTTTGCCAGGATGCTCGTGCGGCTCCTCGGCTCGTCAGGAAACCCGAAGCTTTGTCAGCTTTTCCGCCGCGCCGTGCGATTTTTTTTCGGTGGCGAGTTTCTCTTCTGCTTTCTCCAGGCAGAGCCGGAGCCTCGGGGGCCGGGCCGGCTTCCTGCCCTTCCCCTGCCTGTTTCTGCCTGCTTAAACACCGGCTTTGCTTTTGCAACCTCTTGTGCGGTTCGAAGCACGGCGCAGAATATTTTTGCTGGTGTATATAATTTATTCGCTAGAATACAGCCCGATGCGTGGGGTAAGAAGCGGGGATTGCCGCCGTGCTGAGGTGTTAGAGGCAGCGCCTTCCTCCGACACAGGTTTTACCGCACGGCCTTGGTTGAGTCATTTATCCGCCTGGATTTCGTCAGGGGGGAGGTTTTAGGGCAGGAAAATGGGTTTGTCTCCCAGAGGATTGGGAGGAAGCACATGGCGATGCGGGAGGTGGAAGGAAACGGTGGGTTTTGGGTCAAATGCTCTTTTCTCACCTCAATTTCTCTTTCTGGACAAGGGAAGGGAGGGGAGAGACCCTGGAAAAACGAACGCGGCTTTGTAGGAGGGTTTGCACAAACACCCGAGGAAAAGCGCGACCCGAGAAGCCTTTTCTCGTCGCTCAAAACCGCCCCAATGTTGCACTTCAAGGTCTGATTTCCAAAGTGCTCCGAGCCCGCGAGCGACCCTCAGGCCTTCACCCTAAATCGCATTTTAATTCCACTTCGTAGCATCCAAAAATCGCGCTCGCGCGTAAGCCGGGGCCGCTCCAAAGGTGGGATTTCGGGGGGGAGCTTCTGAGCGCTCGCGCGAGAGCAGCGGAGATGTTTTGGCGCTGGAGGGAACGCGCAAAAATTCAACCGGCATCGTAAAAAAAAAAAAAGAAAAAAGATAACGGAACCAGCCCAACGTCAGTCGCTGCTTGCGAAAACCAGCCCTCGCGCCCGCTGCCTGGTTCCGGGTCGGCACGAGGAAGCATCGAGCCAGACCCGGAGCCGCGTGTCTGAAGCTTTGTAGCAAACCCCTAGGAAAATCACGGGAGAAAAGGAGCAAATCCCGCCTGCAGCCCTTGGGCCGCTGGGCCTGGCACGGCCGGGGCAGCCCCTGGACGCTTGAAACGCAAACGGCAGCGGCAGCGTCTCCCCGCCGGCATTAAATTTTCAGTGAGTTTACGACGCGTCTCCCCTTATCTGATTTCCCCTCTCTCCCCGTTGGGTTTTCCCGGAGGAGCCGCATCAAACTTCCCCCGCGGCTGCATCCGCCGGCGCCTTTTCCCGAGAGCTCTTCCACATCCGAGCCGGTTTATTTCCCACCCCCCTCCGTTATCCAGGGGTGCGTATCAGGGACGGGATAACGGGGCGGGTCACGGCGACGCTTTTCTCCCCTCCCTCTTTGCCACCCAGCTCCCATGAGAGAAGAGCGGGAGGATGGATTACGGCGGCCGCGAGTACCTGGTTCCCTGCGGAAAAGGCAGATTCATCTCCAAGTAAGATGCTCGGCGGGGCTGTCGTGCAGATCCGCGGGCGGTGCCGGGCGCCGGGCAGTTCTTTGCGATATTCCCAAGGGGTTTTCGCCTTCGAGCCGGGAGGAGGGGGGGGGGAGACCCTGGGTTTGAACTCGATTCGCTTGGGTTTGGAAAGAAACAGCCGGTCTGGGGCAAGAAACGGCAATTTCCTTTAAAAAAAAAAAGGGTCGTTGAAGGGATTTTGAAATTTTTGGCGCAGGAGCGTGGCCAAACGCTCTGTAAACTTCCGTGAAATCGAGGTTTTGCTGAAAAAGGTCCCGATCAGTAACGGCTCTTTCATGCTTTGGTAAAGAAGTAAAAGGATTCCTAAGTTTCTGGGAAGATTTTGGAGGAGATAAAGCACATATGTGATATCCCCCCCCCTTTTTTCTTTCTCATAACCCCAAATCCCCGTGATTTGTGCTGCTTTATACTGGTCTGACGGTGCCGAGCATCCTTAAGCTCCACCAGCCGGCCCAGCTGAATTAATGACAGCTTTATGAATTAATCCCAGCGGCATCGCTGCCCCGTGGTTCATAGCTGGGCTTAGACAGCCTGGTTTATTTTTATTTTTATTTTTATTTTTATTTTTATTTTTATTTTTATTTTTATTTTTATATTTTTTATTTTTTATTTTTATTTTTATATTTTTTTATTTTTTATTTTTATTTTTATTTTTTAAATTTTTATATTTTTATTTTCTTATGTTTATGTTTATGTTTTTTTATTTTTATTTTTATTTTTATTTGTATTTGTATTATTCATTTGCAGCTGGAGCAGGGCTCAGACTTTGAATTCAAGCTCGAGCTCAGGGTCCGGAGCGACGAGCCGACGTGATAAACTCTCCTGTGATAACTTGTGACTCCAGCGTGACCCGAGGGCTTGGGCGCTCCGACAATTTCTTTGTTTTTCAGCCTTGTGACCGACTCCGCCAAGGCCTGACGGGTTTTCTCACGTCTTCCCGCACGGTTGCGGGGACGCTTGTCCCCCCCCCCGGCTCGTGGCTGCGAAGGGTTGAACCTGCAGCAAATATCCGCAGCAAGGGAGGTCTAGAGGCAGCGAAAGACCCAAATTTGCCCCAAATTAAGCTGGTTTGGGTCCCCCAGCAGCGTAGCGGGTTCATTGCCCAGCCTGGCCTTGGGAAGCAATTCCTGCTTTCTCCCAGGTCCCCCAAATTTCCCCCCCCCGGGCCGGCTCAGGGGGTCCCGCGCCGGGTACCGAGCGGCGCCTGCGACGTCCCCCCTCGCTCCTTCGTGTCAGTTCGCAGCATCTTTCCCCCTTTTTTTCTTTTTTTCCCCCCAGAAATGAGCTGCTCTTGCACTTGAAGACGTACAACATCTACTACGAAGGGCAAAACCTGCAGCTGCGGCACCGGGAGGTAAGAAACCCCCCCGGGGCAGGCGCCCGACTTCGCCCTGGCGCCAAATCGAAAAACCGAGGGAAACGGGGTTTGATCCCGACTCGTGAGGTCCAAAAAAAAAAAAAAACAACCCACCCGCTTCCGAGGAATGCTGACCGCGGCTCGCGTTGGGAATGTCGCGCAGGAGGAAGGCGAGCTCGTCGTGGAGGGGCTGCTGAACATCTCGTGGGGCTTGCGGCGACCCATCCGGCTCCAGATGCAGGACGACAACCAGCGCATCCGCCCCCCGCCCTCCTCCTCCTCCTGGCACTCGGGCTGCAACCTGGGAGCCCACGGGTGAGCGGAGGGAAGCGCGGGCCCCCCCCGGCCCCCCCCGGCCCCCCCCAGGCAGCCCCACCTGCCTTGGCTGGGCCCTTTTTTTTTACCGACGTGCGACGCCCTGAAGACGCCAAGTCCGAAATAAAGCAGCTTGGTTTCACTTTGCAAAGCCCCCCCTTTTTGCAACCCCCGCCTTTTGCAAAGAACCCCCCTTTTTGCAAAGAACCCCCCTTTGCAACGAACCCCCCCTTTTTGCAAAGACCCCCCCTTTTGCAACCCCTGCCTTTTGCAAAGATCCCCCCCTTTTTGCAAAGACCCCCCCTTTTGCTACCCCTGCCTTTTGCGGACCCCCCTTTTTGCAAACCCCCCCTTTTGCAAAGATCCCCCCTTTTGCAACCCCTGCCTTTTGCAGACCCCCCTTTTTGCAAAGACCCTCCCTTTTGCAAAACCCCACCTTTTTGCAAAGACTCCCCCTTTTGCAACCCCTGCCTTTTGCAAAGATCCCCCCCTTTTTGCAAAGACCCCCCCTTTTGCAACCCCTGCCTTTTGCGGACCCCCCTTTTTGCAAACCCCCCCTTTTGCAAAGACCCCCCCTTTTGCAACCCCTGCCTTTTGCAGACCCCCCCCTTTTTGCAAAGACTCCCCCTTTTGCAACCCCCGCCTTTTGCAAAGATCCCCCCCTTTTTGCAAAGACCCCCTCTTTTGCAACCCCTGCCTTTTGCGGACCCCCCTTTTTGCAACCCCCCCCCCTTTTTGCAAAGACACTCCCTTTTGCAACCCCTGCCTTTTGCACCCCCCCCCCTTTTTGCAAAGACTCTCCCTTTTGCAAAGAACCCCCCCTTTTTGCAAAGACCCCCCCTTTTGCAACCCCTGCCTTTTGCAAAGGCCCCCCTTTTTGCAAAGAACCCCCCCTTTTGCAACCCCTGCCTTTTGCAGACCCCCCTTTTTGCAACCCCCCCCTTTTTGCAAAGACCCTCCCTTTTGCAACCCCTGCCTTTTGCAAAGATCCCCCCCTTTTTGCAAAGATCCCCCCCTTTTTGCAAAGACCCCCCCTTTTGCAACCCCTGCCTTTTGCAGATCCCCCCCTTTTGCAACCCCCGCCTTTTGCAAAGACCCCCTCTTTTGCAACCCCTGCCTTTTGCGGACCCCCCTTTTTGCAAACCCCCCCCTTTTTGCAAAGACACTCCCTTTTGCAACCCCTGCCTTTTGCACCCCCCCCCCCTTTTTGCACCCCCCCCCCCTTTTTGCAAAGACTCTCCCTTTTGCAAAGAACCCCCCCTTTTTGCAAAGACCCCCCCCCTTTTGCAACCCCTGCCTTTTGCAAAGATCCCCCCCTTTTTGCAAAGACCCCCCCTTTTGCAACCCCTGCCTTTTGCAAAGGCCCCCCTTTTTGCAAAGAACCCCCCCTTTTGCAACCCCTGCCTTTTGCAGACCCCCCTTTTTGCAACCCCCCCTTTTTGCAAAGACCCTCCCTTTTGCAACCCCTGCCTTTTGCAAAGATCCCCCCCTTTTTGCAAAGACCCCCCCTTTTGCAACCCCTGCCTTTTGCAGATCCCCCCCTTTTGCAATCCCCCCCTTTTGCAATCCCCCCCTTTTGCAAAGAACCCCCCCTTTTGCAAAGACCCCCGCCTTTTGCACCCCCCCCTTTTTGCAAAGACCCCCCTTTTTGCACACCCCCCCCCTTTTTGCAACCCCCTGCTGCCCAGCAGCAGCATTCGGGGGGCTGTCCGGGCAGGGGGGGGTCTGCCTGGCTTTTCCATGGTTTTTTAGACGTCTGCAGAGGGGCGAAAGGGGCAGGTTCGGCGTCGCTGGCGCGGGCTGCGCGCTGCAGCGTTCCCAAAGGCTGCTCCAGGCGTCGGCATCCCTGCCCGGGATGAGACCCGGGATAAGCAGCTGGGATAAGACCCTCCAGAGGGTTTTTTGGGAGCGGGACCGGATGGGATCCAGGATTTCTATTGCACCTCGCCCCTGCTGTGACCCTACGGTCGACCCTATTATCTGCCGAATCCGCAGGGAGAACGGGCTGCTTCCCACCCTGGGAAGAGCAGCGTGAGGGCTCGGCGGGGAAATTATCCCGGTTCCCGTTCCCGCTGCAGCTGCCAGGGCGCCCACCCTTGGTTTCATTGCCAGGTCCGTCCTGAAGCCCAGCACCTTGCCGGACATCCAGGTTACGGATGCGGAGGCCACGCCGAACGCCGAGGCTCCCGGGAGCGGCGCAGGTGAGCCGGGCTCGGATCCGGTTGGATTTGGCCGGGCGGTTGGGAGCAGCGTCGCGCTGCCTCGTGCTCCAGTTTTACTTGAGAAAACCATAAAACAAGGCGTATTTTTTTTCCCCTCTAGAAATCGGTGTCCCCGTCTCGCTCCGCGTTACTTTAAGGCGTTTCCAAAGCGCTTTTTATTGAATTTATTTAATTGCAGCAAGAAAAAATCGCAGCCCCGAAGCCCTTCCTGAGGGTTTTCGCTCGGGGAAAGGGCCGCGGCGGGATGTGGGCGAAGAGGAGCTTGGAAAGAAATAGGGGGATGGAGCAAAGAGCCTCGTGGGATCGTAGGGAAAAGGATGTCGGCGCTTCCCCTTCCCGGCGGCTCCGCTTTTAGGGAAGAATAGGCGCCGTTGCCATGGGGAATCAACATTTCGGCAAAGGGTTTTTCCCCTCCCTGGTTTTTCCTCTGTGCGGAGGGGGAAGAGCTCGTCCGCCCGGCGCTTCGTTAACCCCTTGTGTCGAGCCCGCGGCAGCGCCGAAGGGGCCGCGAGTTGTCCCGCCGGCAATTCCCCCTGGAAAAAACCGCTTTGCGCGTTTTTCTCATTCGATCGGGGCCTTCTGCAGATGTTCCTGTTGGTTTTTTTTTTTCTTATTTTGGACGCTTTTATGGAAATACACGCTGGAGGCAGATGAGAACCAGCTAATCCTTTCGGCTTCGGGCTGCTCATCCACATCCCGGCTCCGGGAGGAGCTGAGCACTTGCAAAACTCATCGATCCGGGAAATCCTTTGCCCCATCCTTGCTCCTCCAGCTTTTCCCCTTTCTTTTTTCCATCTCCCCTCGCGTGATGACACTTTTCCCCCCCCCCTTAATTAAAGCTTGCCCGGGCAATATCCGCAACGCATCGCGCCGTAGCAATAACCCAGCCGCTATTTCAGCCAGCCGCATGCCGGCAATCCTCTGCCAGCGCCTCAGAAAGACGTCTTTTATTATATTTTTCTCCAAAAAACCCCATAAAAATCAGCGCGTAACGTGCGTGCGCGGCTCCTCGCGGGCGCTTCGTCACGGCGGGCCGTGGCGTGCAGCCGGAGCGGGGCGCGCCGGCGATTTTTCTCGCTGCAGACATGCTTTGAATTAAAACATCCCAGCTCGAGCCCGAGCGGTTCATTAAAAATGGATGAGGAGCGAGTTTATAATAATCTGGACCCAGGCCAGTTTTCACGCCGAGATCTGAAGCGCTGGCCTCGTTTGCCTGCGCTCATTAAAGGAGAGGAGGAATAAAATAAAGTTAAATTACGAAAAAGCGAGTAGAGATGCTCGAGTCCCCGGGAGAAGAGGCTTTATCCAGGTCGCAGCCTGGATTCGCGCAGTTAATTCTGAATTAACAGTCTCCTTCAGGAGCTGGGGGAGAATAAACCAGAAGCTGTCGGGGTTGAAACTGGCGGGTTAAATCTGCCCTGGGAAGTTTGTAGGGCTGCGTTTCTGGGACGGGGCCTTTTGCGTCCGGGGGGGACTCCCAGGAGCTGTTTTGCAGCAGGGAGGTGCTGGGGTAGGACCCCGGGGTGGGGGGGGGTCTTGCCTCCCCCCAGTCCTCAGCCCCGTCCTCCCCCCCCCGGGTGTTTTCCAGCCGCCAAGTCGCAGCCGGAGGAGACGCCGCAGCTGATGCGGACGCGGAGCGACGTGGGCGTACGGCGCCGGGGCAGCGCCCGCACCCCCAGCGAGCAGCGGCGCATCCGCCGGCACCGCTTCTCCATCAACGGGCACTTCTACAACCATAAGGTGAGCCCCGAGCCTCGCCGGCTCCCCGAAACCTCTCCCGATGGAGCCGTGGGGAAATCCAGGGGGGTTTTAAATGGATGTCGCATCCCGTAGACGTCCGTGTTCACGCCGGCGTACGGCTCCGTCACCAACGTCCGGATAAACAGCACGATGACGACCCCCCAGGTCCTCAAACTGCTGCTCAATAAATTCAAGGTACATTAGCTCTCCCCCCGCCGCGCTCCCGTGTTGCTCCGCACGGGGAATTCCTATCCCCTGGATACAAAATGCAACGGCGGAGTGAAATAACGGGATTTGGTTTTTAATTGCTGGGAAAACCCAAGGTAGAACCGCGGCCCTTTAATAGCGGTTTATGTCTCCGCTCAGATTGAAAACTCGGCGGAGGAGTTTGCGCTGTACATCGTCCACACCAGCGGAGGTGAGTCCCCAAAACCCCCCCCCCCCGCCCCGGCGCAGCCGGTGGGGCGGCCGCGCCAGAGACCCGCCGGCCGCCGAGCCGATCGCCGCTGCTTTTGGTGTTGCAGAGAAGCAGAAGCTGCGAGCCAGCGATTACCCCCTGATCGCCCGCATCCTGCAAGGCCCCTGCGAGCAGGTCGCCAAGGTCTTCCTCATGGAGAAGGACCAGGTGGAAGAAGTCACCTACGACGTGAGTTTGCCAGCGCGGGATGCTCGTCCCTTTTGGATGGGCCTCGGGATGCAGCCGGCGCCGGAAAACCCGCGCGGGACGTCTCCGTGCTGGGGATGGAGGAATCGCTTTGCTTTGCTCCCGCGTCTCCCCGCGAAAACTCCCCATCCCACGGGGAAAACCTTGTTTCGCGCTTAAAGAGCGTCTTTAAACGGCGAGCGAGAGCCGACGCCCCGCAGCCCTCCCGAATCCCGTCGCAGCAGAGCAATCGCTGCGCATCCCTTGGCGCAACTGGTCCTTCTTCCAGCCGCCGCGGGTGGGGAACGGCTCGTTTATGCCGTCTGCCGGCTCCCGCCTCCCCCGGCGCGGCTCTGCTCTTAAATCGGGGCGCAGACGAGCCGCTTTGGGGGGACATTTGGGCTTAAAGAGCACTCAGGGATGCGTTGGGGATGTGCAGGGCTCTCCATCGGAAGGAGCCAAGTCTTGCAGCCAGCGGGTAAAATCAAATTTTATTTTTTTTTCTAATGAGCTAGCGCTCGTTTGCACAAGCGGATGCTCGCGCCGTGCAGAGGAAACGCGATTTCTTTTAGGTTTTGGTGCAAAAGTCGGGGGGTTCCTTGATTTCCCTGGTTAAATCTGGGGAGAGGACGCTGCGAGGTCGCCTTCAGCCTCGCGGGGTGGGTGCGTCGTCCTCTTCATCGCCCGGCTTGGCGTTTCTCTCCCACCCAGGTCGCTCAGTACATCAAATTCGAGATGCCCGTCCTCAGGAGCTTCATCCAGAAGCTGGAGGAAGAGGAGGATCGCGAAGTGAAGAAGCTAATGCGCAAGTACGCCGGGCTCGGTGGCATCCAGGGGAGACGCTGAGAGTTAAGGACGTCATCGGGGGGTTATTTCGGTGCCCAAAATTCCTTTGCACAGCCTTGCATCCCTAAGGCGCGCGCGAGCCATTGGGGTTTGCATCGTACCGGGGTTTTCTTGGCAGTCGGGGTTAAAAGCCCGGCTTAATCCTGCAAAAATCCTCTTTTCCTTGTCCTTCGCCTCTCCAGATACTCCATCCTCCGGCTGATGATCGAGCAGAGGCTGGAGGAGATTTCCGAAGGTCCGACGGCGATGTGAAACGCTTCGCCGGTGCCCCGGCTCCGGGCTGCATCGCACGAAGAGCTGTTTGCCCGCAGGATGTACTGTACCGAATCCCAAACCCCCGTCGTTCCCGGAGCGCTCCCGGTGTCCGTTCGGATCGCTCCGGCTCGGAGCCAACCCGTCCTCCCACGCCTTCATCTGCGCAGCATCCTCGGGGGGCTCCTCCTCGGCAAATGGAGTTTTTCCCAGCAAGGCTCTGGCCAGCGGCAGCTTCGGCCAAAACCTCAAATCCCTGGAAATAACAGGGGGGAAAAAAACAAAGACAAGGAATTCCGCGAGCAGGGCGAAGTCGCCGAGGACGGGGCCGAGCGAGGGCTGCAAGCGTTGGCGAGCAAGACTTTGGGGCTCAGTTTGAAGCCGCTCGCTTCAGCGCTGCCCGCGCCTGGCTCCCGGCAGAGGGACCCGCTGCTGGGCGGCAAGAGAGCACAAACGATTCCTCCTCTTACCGACAACAACAACAACAACAAAAAGCACATTTCTATCGCAATAATTCGCAGGTGACGGGAAGCTTTTGTAAATCGAAAGGGTCGGCTGAGAGTTGGGGTTTTTTCTTTTAACGCTTTTGCTGCCGAAAGCAAACCTGGGGACTGACGGTTGGATTTACAGCGAAAGAGTAAATTGCTTTTTTTCCGGCGCGTTCCCTTAACCTCCAGCTGGTCGCGTAACTCCCTCCTTCCCCCCTTTCTAATTTGCACTAATTTTAGGGATTTTTAAAAAAAAAAAAAACCATGATGTCAAACCTCTCTGGTAGCCGTAAGATGCCCAATAGCGCTCGCGGGAATCGCTGGCGGCGCTGAGCGTCTCTCGGGGGATGCTGTACGGAAAGCGGGGGGTGGCAGGAGGAGGCAGAAATCAGGAGGGTTTTATTTTCCAAATTGATTTTGCAGCGGTGCCGCCACATCGTCCCGGGGAAACCGGGACCGGGACTGGCTCCGTTAGCACCATCCCACCTGGATAAACCTCCTTCCTCCTGGGCTAAACCAGCAATATCAATTTTATACCTCGATGGGAACTCAAACTCTGCCTTTCTCCCTCCCTTTGCGTTTTTCCAACGTATCTTTGTAATTTTTCCTTTTTTTTTTTTAATTTTAATGGTACCTTTTCCACCTTTAACGCGTGTTAGGGAAAGTATTGTACAGCGAGAGAAGCTTTTTATGTGTTTGAAGGACGACCGTGGCATTGCTTCGATGATTAACAAGGAAACAAAATATGTAGCAACGTAATACAGAATGAAAGCCCCCGAGTTAGCGCCTGGTTTGTTCAAAATAAAGCACTTTGCGGATAGAAACGCTACTGAAATGGGCTCCGCGTGGGCTACGAGCGATGAGGGAGAAGAGCAAAACCTGCCCGAATCCCGGCGGCCAAGTTTCCCGCGGAGAAATGCTCCCGCCCCGCGGTTTCGGAGACTCGCAGTTAAATTGCCGGAGGATTTGGGGGGCTGTTGTAGGGTTTATCCAGCCCTGGGAGACTATTTATCCCCGTGCGCCGCGGTCGGCAGGCTCCGTCCTCCGGATTTTTCTCTTCCAGAAGGTAAAACTCACCTCTAGAAGAAAAACTCTGCATTGCTGAGCCTTGTTTTAAACCCGTTGAGGATTTAAATCCGATATATTCAGGGTTTTTTCCTCCTCCTCGAGGCCGAGCCCTCTGCATCCCCCCGGGTACCCCCAGCCGCGCTTTGCTTTCTCCCCGAAGCCGCCGGCCCCGCGTTACCCAGCCCATTGAAGCCCATTTATCCCTCCCCGCGCAGGAGGGGGGATACGAGTGACGTTGGCTCCGCTTACCGAAGCTTTATCCGCCGGGAAAAGTCCGACGTGAGTCGAGCCCGCGGGCGCAGACGGGAAGAGCCATCGCCGGGGCGGCACCGGGCGCACGGGTAAGGGTGGCATCCTCAGCACGGAGCCGAGGGATAAAAAGAGAAGGAATCGGGTAGATAGGAAGGAGAAAAGGTAGGATTTCGGCACGCGCCGGAGCTGGAGGTTGGGATGGGGAGAGCAGCCCGGGGAGGCACCGCACCCCGCCCGGCCGCTTTGGTTTTCCCCGGGCCGTGATCCATAAGCTTGGATGCTGTAGGGGAAATAAAGAGGGGGAAAAAATAAGAAGGAAAAAAACCCCTGTGTCTTAATTTTTACGAAGTTTGCCGCCCGGATTCGCGGTGTTTCCAGCGGTGCCGATGCAGCTGCAAACAGCTGGAAGGGGGACGCGCGTTTCTCTGGGCTTTTCTTAACATAAACCACGTTAGTTGGAGGAGCGGGGCGGCGAAACGAGGCAAATTAAATTAATCAAGCTTTATTTGGGTGGGTTTTTTTTTTTTTGCAGCGCTGGGTTTCGAAGGGGGGGGGGTCAGGCCTGGCACCTTCCAGCAGAGGCCGCGGGAGGGAAACGCTGACGCAGGGAAGCTGCGGCCGGGGCGGCCGGCCAGGGGGGCTCTGCTTTTTCAAAAGGCTTTTGTCAACACGGCTCCCGCCGGTTTGGGGACGATTTGGGGGCCGCGATGGCTCAGCAGCTTCGGTACAATGAGGCTGTTTGCTCAGCCGCCGGCCGGAGCGGGGGGGAATCGCGTCGCGATGCTCCGGTGCTTTGCAGCGGGGTGGAAAAGTGAAGGTGCAACTTTGCTCGGGAAGTCGGGAGCGTTTGCATTGCACCACGTCGGCAAATATATTAAATTATATGTACTGAGTATGGTAAATATATTCAGTAATACCTCAAATATATTAAAGGCGTTAAATTATTAACTATATTAAACGTAGGTTGGCCCCAGCCTCAGGCAAACCACACGGTGCACGGAGCCGGGATCCCTGCGCTCACCATCCCTCCTTGTGCCCCTTTCGCAGGTCGGGCAGGATGAGGCCCCGCGACGCCTGGTGCTGGGTGGCGATGCTGCTGCTCGCCCTCTTCAGCGACGTCGCCGGCGGCCGCCGCGGTGCCGGCGGGAGAACCGGGGGGCGAGGAGGCGGCGGCGGCGGCGGCGCAGGGCTGCGCGGGGGCTTTCGGGCCGTCTCCCGCAGCGGCGGCACCCCCGGCCGCAGCTCGAAGGTGGCGGGGGCCATCGCGGCCGGCGCGGCCGCAGGGTACGGCATGGGGCTTTTGGGGCGCCCGCGGCCCTCCCGCTTGGGTCACGGCGTCCCGGCAGCCCGGCAGCCCCCGCTGGCGGGTGGCTTTCACGCCCCGAGTTGGCGGGACGTGGGTGCCAAGCGGGGACCCCCCAGCCGAGCCCCCGGGGACCAGCGCGGTGGCATCGGCCCCGCTCTGCTCCTGGCACCCACCGTCTGCTTCGTCAGCCACAGGCTGCAGCGCTGAGCACGGGGAGGGGACCCCGGGTGACCCCCGGCCGGCCGAGCCCCCCGGGATTTCTTAGTTGAATGACTTTCCTGGGAGATTAGATGTGGCTGGGGGAGGTGGAAGAGATGCTCCGCCGCTGCCTCAGTTTCCCCCCGCCGGCACGCCGGGATCCCGCGCCAGCAGCCGGAGCCGGGCAGCCCATCCCCGTGCTGGTGGGGCCACCCGGGAGCCGGCCGGATCCTGCAAACCCCCATCTGCCAGAGCACGTACGTGAGCAAACCCAGCCCTGCAAGGACGTGTGGATATTTGCACCCGGAGAGACGCCGGATCAGCCCCGCCAGCGCTCGGCTCTAGTTTCCCATCGCACGGCTTTACCAAAAAATGCTCCTTTCCCCCCAAAAGAGCATTGGGACTCAGGGTGGGGGCGGGATGTGGGGCTTGAAAACAGACCCCTCTGCCTTGCAATAAAGTTTGGCCTTGAGACAGCCTCTCTTTTTTTAACCAAATCCAGCGTGTTTCGCGCCGGTCGTGACCCAAGGAAGAGCTGCCCCTCCGAGGGATGCAGCAGGGAAGGTGGCGGCGGGGGGGAGCACGATGCTCGGGGACAAATCCCCCCCTGTCCCATCTCTCTGGCTTTGATAACATCAAACAGGTCCCGATCTTTAGCATCCCCCACCCAAAACACACCCAGCTGGGGGACTGCCCCTCCCTCAAGTGCTTCGTGTTTGGCAGAGAGGATGCAAATCCTCCCTGGGAAGAGCTTAAAAGGAGCGGCGAGGGACGCCTTCCCCTCCGGCACCCGCGTTTTCTTCTCTAGTCCCCGCCTTAGGCGGTTAAACCTCCCCTAAAACCTGGTTTAGCTGCAGCAGCTCAACCATTGCTGTGAGCAAAGAAAACAGAGAGGCGCCAAGCGAAATGTCGGGGATCCCTAAAACACCCGTGGGCAGCTGCAGTAACCATCCCACGGCAGGTACGTCCCGCGCCGAAGCGTTTTTGCGCCTGGCTGTCGGTGAGCGGGTCACGTCCCCTCGGAATTAGTGGGGTTTGGGGGTACGAACATCCCTGTCGTGTCCCCAGGTGAGCGGCTGAGTCGGGTCTCGCCTCTACCGAGGGCTGGAAGGAGCCCCGGCCAGCGTACGCTGATTTTCCGGGCTTTTTTACAATACTTTCTTAAATTGTACAGAAGTCGTTTGGCTCCTGGGGGATTTAAGAGCGTTTTGGAGCAGGCGAGCGCGAGGTGGACCCGAGGCCGATGCTCTTACAGCTCTCGGAATCGCTGTGGTCTCTCCCCCGGCTTAGGGAACGGCTTTTAGGTTGAACAAATCCGACTATAATGCACCGAGGGGGTATTTTTTTTAAGGTGCTTGTTTAAAATAATCAATAAACCCGGCAGCAACTCCAGCCACGGCTCAAATTCGCCTTTTTCCAGCATATATTTTGCATCCGGACCCGCTTGCACGTCCAGATCCCGGCACGAGCATCCTCCTGCGCTCCCGGCTTTAATTTACAGCCTGAGCTCAGAAACGCCGCAGGGACGATCCCGCGTTCCCAAATTTCTCCCGTTTTTTTCCCCTCCTGCCGGCGTGCGATACCCGGAGGGACGCTCTCCTCCCCGCCCCCGATTTAGCTCCCGGCCCTTGCGAAGGGCTGCGCTGCAGGAAAAGGCTTTAAAAGCGATTAAACGTCCCCGTTAATCAGCTCGCGCCGGGGAGTTGCGGGGCCGCGCGTCGGACGGGGGATGCCGAGATCCCTCGGGAAGGGGGTTTTTCTGGGCGAGCGGTTGCAGGCAAAGTCAAGGAGTTTTTCGGGCGTTTTCACGCGTTTTGCTCCGGAACGGCAGCGGAGCCAGCGGGAGCCTCCGGCGCGGCCGGCTCTAAAGCTCAGCCTAATTTTGGAGGGTTCTTTGGGTGACCCAGCCTGGCAAAACCAAGGCCAGGGGCCGATCCTGGGAGCCGGCGCTGGGCTCAGACGGGAGATGGTGCTGTTCGCTCGGCGATGCGGCTCCTCTGATCCCCGGCGCCGGCTCGGATGCGGGGATAGAATCGCCCTCGGATGAGGTTTGGGCACTCGCTTGGCATTTTAAGCCTCCGAATGAGCCTCTCTCTGCTCCAGCTCTCTGCAAACTGTCCACCCGTGCACCAAAAACCCTCTTTTTGCGGGTTTTTTTCCGGCAAGAAAAAGTTATTCGCTTGCTCTGCCCGCGCGGGGGCTGCTTGTTTGTGGCGACGAGGGATGCAAAGTGCCGCGGGACGGGCGGTTCGGAGGAGAGTACAAAAACCCACCCCCCCCCCCAAATTATTGCGTTTGTGTTTTGGGGCGTATTTATTGGCAGTGAAACCCGAAGCGCTCCCCGTCCTCGCTCGTGGCGCGGGGTTTGGAGTACGCAGCTCATTAATGCAGAGTAATTAATTTCTCCCGTTCGCTCCTGGGGGCTCAGAGGGCTCCAGGGTTGTCGGATCCAACCGTCCTTAACGGACCCCCCCCTTTTTTCCCCCTCCCCCTTCTTTTGTTTTTTTTTTTTTTTTCCCCTTTTGGGGTTTTTTTCCCTTCTTTTTCTTTTTTTCCCCTTCTCCCCCCCCCTTATTTTTCCCCTTCTTTGGGTTTTTTTTCCCCTTCTTTTTGTTGTTTTTTATTTTTTCCCCTTCACTTGTTTTTTATTTTTTCCCCTCCTTCTGTTTTTTATTTCCCCCCTTCTTTTGGATTTTTTTTTTCCCCTTCTTTTGGGCTTTTTCCCTTCTTTGGGGTTTTTCCCCCCCTTCTTTTGTTGCTGTTGGGTTTTTTACCCCCTTCTCCCCCCCCCCCCCCCTTCTTTTGGATTATTTTTTCCCCTTCTTTTGGGGCTTTTCCCCCCTTCCCTTCTTTGTTTTTTTTTTCCCCTTCCTTTCTTTTGTGTTTTTTTTTTTCCCTTCCCTTCTTTTGTGGGGTTTTTTTTTACTTTGCCGTCTTTTGTTTTTTTTTTTTCCTTTCCCTTCTTTAGTTTTTTTTTCCTTTCCCTTCTTTAGGGTTTTTTTTTCTTTTCCCTTCTTTAGTTTTTTTTCTTTTCCCTTCTTTAGGTTTTTTTTTTCTTTTCCCTTCTTTAGTGTTTTTTTTCTTTTCCCTTCTTTTGGTTTTGTTTTTTTTTTCCCCTTCTTTTGTGGTGGTTTTTCCCCTTCTTTTGGGGTTTTCCCCCTTCTTCGGAGCGGGACATTTCCTTCTTCATTGGCTTTTCCCTCCCATGGCTGTGCCGCCGCTCACCAGCCCGAGGTGGATCGGGGGCCGGGTCCCCCGAGCCCGTCGCCGAAGGACGGAACCTTCCTACCTTCGTTGCTCCCTCTTTCGCTTTTATTTTCAGCTTGAAACCGCTCTCGTTTCACCTTGAAAAACCTCATTTAATAAGGGTCATAGAAACCTCCCCGTGGCCCCGATCCGCAGGGTCCCCCCTTCCCGGGCCGTAGCTTGGGGGCCGGTGGCCGGGGCCAGGGGGGGTCTTGCAGTTATTTGTCCCCCCCCAAATGACACGGGGAAACGTTTGAGATACTCAGTGAGTATTTAGGGCCAAGTAATAACATCCTAAATAAAACGTCCCGGGCAAGTTTGGGGCTGGAGAGCTTTTGGGTTGCGGAGCTGGTGTAGGATGAGCAGCGGCCGTAGAAATGCTTGGGACAGACCCGGGGGGGCTTTTTATTCCCCAAATCCTCCTTCCCAGCACCATTTTTTATATTTTTTAAATTGCTTTTGCACGGGGAAGATGCGAAGGGTGGGATCCTGATTTTTTACGTTTATTTTCCTGCGTTCGGACACCAGCTCCCAGTACTAACCCCTGCCTGCCATCCGTTTTTCTGCCCCGCTCCCCGTTTGCTGCTCCACTTACCAACGTCCAGCGACAACGCGGTGACGCCCAGTAGCCAATTTCAAGCAAAAAAAACCTTTGATTTTGCTCTTTCCAAGCACCCACGGGAGCTCTGGATGCCAGTTATGGCCCTCTTAGGGTTTCCTTTTGGGGAGCAAGCTGCTTGCGTGCAGGAATAATCATCTATTTAGTACCAAATAGTGGGTTTTTTCTTTATTTTTCTGCCAAAAGTACGTAAAAGAGTCACATTTGGGGTTTACCTGGAGCACCACTTAAAGACTAAATTCTTTATTATCCTCGTGGGCGAGGGGGTTGCAATAAATCGCGTCTGCGTAGGCTCAAACCAAACCGATCCAAGCCTTGGTCTTGAGCGTAAAATTAAAGCACCGACCGGCGGAAGGGTCCAAACTCTTCTGGTTTTTTGATTTGTAATTTTGAACCCTTGCTATAGTCTAAGTCGTCTAACGGTGCCGCTGGTTTAGGCAGCGGGGAGAGCTGGATTTCTGGCGGCATTAAGCAGGGCTTGGGGCTTCACGTGAAGTTGGTCGGGCTTAACGCCACCGAAACAGCGAATGTAAAAACTCTTTTTATTAGACGGAAAACAGACGGAGTAAATACAAGGTATAAACGGGTGTTGACTTTCTACGGGGAGAAGAAATCCCTGGCCCCAGCCGGCGCATTGGCTTTATTAGAAAATATTCGTGGAATAGCAGCGATACCGTTAGTGGGAGCAGGGGAGGAGAAGAGGTTAACCGAAATTGTGGGTTTTAGGCCAAATTTAGCGCTGAAAGGGAACAAAGGCGCCCACAGGCTGGGGAGGCAGGGCGAAAAATGCCGCTTCTGTCCGCGGCGCTGCGGGGATGGGCGAGCGCTGTTTGCACGAAGGAGGCTGACGTGCGTCTTGGCTTTATCCGTTTTAATCTGTACCACACGTCGAACACTTAGAAAAGTATCGGAACGGCAAATTTCGTGCATGCACCGTGACGGATTTACAAAACGGTCGCGTATCACAAAGTACGGGTTACCTCAAAGCCCTGCTTTTCCGGTGAATATCCTGAAAGACTTCTTTTCTCTCTATTTTTTTTTTTAATATATATATATATAATCTCTATTTAGCTTACACCGATGCGAAAAATCACGTAGGACGGTGTCATTCAGTGCCTTGCAAAAAAAAAAAAAAAAATACACAAGAGATATTAAATACAACTCGGGGCGACCGGTTTGACAAGCGCAGCTTTACAGATGCTACAGGTTCTACGCAACCCAGCACCGACCCCAACACAAGAAGCAAGAATTTCACCCGCCGCTTCCACGAATTACTCGCAAAAGGTGGTTTTTTTAAGCGTTTCCCATCCCTCAGGCTTGGCTTTCCTGACGCTGTCTGCCGTAACCATCCGATTCAGCCAATTTAAGTTTCTTGCTCTGTCCTTGACCCCCCCGAGCATCCTTTTTGCTGTATTTTAACGTCCTTTAGGTCAAGGTGCCGAAGCGCGAGCGTGACTCGTCACCTATAGCGCATCCAAAACAGCTCATTCTCGGGCTGTAACACACCAAGCGTTACAATTTTGGGGTTTTTTTTGCGGCATTCAGCAGCGCTTTTTGCCTTTAGACAGGCTAAGAAAGACAGCGAGGCTCAACAAAAAGCAAAGCGGCGCTGGGGGGGGTCAACCGAAACCCGGCCGGGGCTTCAGCCTCGCTGCAGGGGAAAAAAAAAAAAGAAATCACTTTATTTTTGTGTACTGCTGCAGGAGGGATTTGCAGCATGCAAGGTGCGGAGCGGGCAGGTCCGTATGTGCACGGGGAAGGGCGGGTTTTAGGATTAAAGGGTTAAAATTGCATCCCGGTAGCTTGTTGCTTGAAACCCCCCTCTCTGCCCCTCCTAAAACCCCTATGGGGTATATAGGTGCTCGGGTGCAACGCTGCGGCGTGCCCCGGGGAGAGGGGTTTTGGTGGCAGCGGGACTAAGGGGATTAGGTAAAACCCCGCTTGTTAGCAAAGAGGATTTTCGGAGACGCTCTTGCAGGGATGCCAAGGACCGGGTAAGCTCCTCTCTGCCCGGTCCCTCTCGGGGTGGCCCCGAGGAGGAGGAGGAGGTGGTGAAGGCCATTTGTTGGGCATCCAGCTCCATCACCATCCTGCTACGCCAAGGACGCGTTTGGGGTGGAGAAGGAAATTTTCATCCGGTTGCCTAAACCGGAGCCTCTGGGGAGGCGACGGGGAGCGTCGGTGCCCGTGTGCCCCAAGGGCTCTTCACCAAAGACGTCCGCAAGCAAGGACGGGGTGGGACGAGGGAGTCCCCACGGGGACGCGGGTGACATCGTGAAGCCGCGGGATCCGGGGCACCATCAGTGCATGGCGAAGAGGGTGAGGAGGAGGAGGGCGGCGAGGGAGGCGTCGGCGAGGTGCAGCCGGATGCCGGAGGCCAGGCGATACTCGCGGTACTGCTGGATGCACATCTCCCGGATCACCTTCGTCACCACCTTGGTCTCCAGCTCCACCTCCGTTTGGTTCGCCGCCGGACCGCCCTCCGAGGCGTTCTTCTTGGCGGCGGGTCCGATGTTGTATTCGGTCACCGTGATGTTAAAGCAGTCGGCGACGAAGACGTCCTGCGAGACGGGGCTGCTGTAATCCCGGTAGTAAACCTGGTTGGGGTAACGCGCCGAGTTTTCGTTCCACCACCGGTACTCGTCGGGGCTGTCGAAGCGATAGTGCATCCCCGACATGACGCGTCCCATGGCGTAGCCCCCCAAACCTCCCACCACGGCGCCCGCCGCCGCCGCCCCGGCCACGTGCTTCAAGTTGGTTTTGGATTTGGGGGGTTTCCATGGCTTTTGGTTGTGGTAGCTTCCTCCGCTGGATGGGTTGTAACCCTGTCCCCAGCCCGGGTTGTGGGGGTAGCCGGGGTTGTGGGGGTAGCCTGGGTTGTGGGGGTAGCCTGGGTTGTGGGGGTAGCCGGGATTTTGGGGGTAGCCGGGCTGGCGGGGGTAGCTGGGCTGGCGGTGGCTCCCCGTGCCCCAGCCGCCGCCACTGGGTTTGCCTTTGCCCTTCTTGGAGAAGGCGACGTCGGTCCAGGCGCCGAGGAGCAGGGCCACCAGGCAGCAGGGGACGAGGAGCCTGGCCATGGCTGCGGACACAAGGACAGGCAGCGTTACGGGCAGGAGGCAGAGACCCCGCACCCCCAGCCCCCGCGGGCACCCCCGGCTTTAAGCTCCCTTCCTCGTGCATCGTATCAAACATACATCGTCCCCTTTAATCCAGCTGCAGAATAAACAGCTTTGGATTTAAATGCATATTTAGCCTCCTCAAACCCCCTTATTTTTTAATATATATATTTTTTTATATATATATATTTTTTAATATATATTTTTTTATATATATATATTTTTTATATATATATTTTTTTTATATATACGCACAAACACTTCTTTTTATATATCTATATCTATATCTCTCTCTCTCCCCCATCTCGCCATGCTTGCCACCTCTCCAACAGGTCCTCTGCTAGTAATGGCAATTTTACGTCGTGGAAGAAAAGCTTTTGAGGAAAAAATGCTTCGCTTGGTTGGGAGGTAAAAAACCCACTTGGGAAACCTGCTCTACCCAATGAGACGACATAAATGAGATTTCCGACGCGCGAGGGTCGAGGACCGGGCTCCTCCCAACCGCAAAGCTTGTGGGTACCCGGGGCTGCGAGGAGGGCAGCGCCCAGCCTTGCCCCGGAGGGGTTTTTTCTCAAAGACCGAAGTTCAGCGTCTTTTGCCCGAGTCCCTGTTTATGTGCAACAGGCCTTAACTGAAATCCAGCATTTTTCTAGTTTAATATGTTTGCAAATATCCGCTTACTCGGCGTTTGGCTGCTGGCATCCCAGGGGCGTGCCAGGCATCTCCTACATTAGCTGGTGGACTGGCGAGGATGAAATTCCATTTTAACGAGCCGTTTCTCTCCCTATGTATAATCCAGCCCGTATAATACACACCAGGCCTGCAAATCCTTTGGAAAGACCTTTGGAAAACACCTCCCAAGCTGCAAAATCCCTTCGGATGCTTCCCCACAACGCCAAGGGGCGTTGAATTACTGTACCCTCGTGTCTAATATGGGAGTCCAGCGATAGCAAAGGGTTTTTCCGCCCTGCCCGAGGCTGAGATATCCCCCAAAATCCCTCCGTGCGGGCTGGGATGCTGGGGAAGGCGAGCAAAGCGTTCCCGGCAAAGCGTGGGTGGGCATTTCGCAGCATCCTCGGATGCTTCGGCTGCGTTTGCCGGCTCACGTTGCAGCAAGAAACAATTCAGGTTTGGGTCCTGAGTGGGGTTTTTTGCAGCAATTAATGGACTGGCTTCCGTACGAGTCACCACTCAACCCAGAGAGAGGTTCAATGCAGAGAAGAGATCGGTCTCTTGTGAGATATTGCCCTGAACAGCGGAACAAACCCTTGTTTCAGCCAGAAATTCTCCTCTTGCACGTTCCCTTCGGGTTTACGGTCCACAAAAAGCAACTTAATCTCTCTTTGGGTCCAGGTAATGATGCTCTTTCTCTCCTCCCCGCCCAAAAATCTAGTCTTACGTCCAGAAATGTTCGAATTAAGGTTCTTGAATGTCAGTGTTTTGGTTGGGATGGTCAGCAAGAGGCTTAATTAAAAGAGCAGGGAAGATGCACACGCCTGTCCCTTGGGATGGGGAGGAAAGCCAGGCTCGGACTGCCGGCTCGTACAAAAAATTGGGTGCAAGCCGCCCGCTTTCGAGCGGGTTTGCTGCCTTCTTCATCCCGCAGCACCCACCCGCTGGGAGCGAGGGATGAGATCAGGGGGGTTAAAAATAGCTGAAAGACACGGCAAAAACTCGGCTAGGCGAACGCTCCATGGGCTCTCAAAAAAAATAGGAAATAGAGGAGAAAAAGTAGCAAATTGGCAATTTTTTAATTGATTTTTTGAAGATGTGACTCCCCGCAGTGAGTTGCAAGGGGGGGAAAAATCAGCCTCTGGGTGAAAACACATTACGGCAAAGCCCCGGAGGATATTCCAGCCTGGCAGCACCGACCTGTTCCTCTAATTGCCTTCGCAGAGACGAGCTCCGATAAACAGCGCAAAGGCTTGTTGGCGTCCGCGCTGCTCATTCCCGAGCTCCTCGGGCAGCTGAGCCTTGCCCCAAATAAACACGGTCACCGGCACAAACCCCCTGCGTGCGACGGGGACCAGGGAGCCGCTGCCTCGGGCGCGGAGCTGGTTCCTCTCTGCTTGGAAGTAATATTTACGGCGTGACCGTAACATTATTATTAAATTATATTCTTGAATGGCTTCGCAGGCATTTTTCCCCGACTCTGTTTAACCTTTGTCCCTCAATTTTCCCTCTCTGTGGGCGAACGTAGGCAACGAGAAATGAATTCAGGTGATTTATATCGGAGCGATTTGTATCCGCGCTTGTGCCGGGGAACCGGAGGAAACCCGACGCTCCTCCAGGGCAGAGGAGGAAGCGGAAAATGGAGGATGCGAGGAGCGATCGCAAGCGGCGATTACGTGCGTGGGGCTGGCGAGAAGGCGGCTTCGGGTTGGGAGAGGAAAACCAACACCCCGGTGCCAAAATGACTTCGGAAATAACCTCGTTAAGGTGCCCGGGGGGGAGAGAAGAAATGAAGGGAGGTGGGGAAGGGGAAGGCGGAGGAGCGATGGGGCGAGGAGGGCGGGAAGATGCTCGGGAACGGGGGTGTCCGGACCCTCCTGGTGATGCTGAGAAGGTCTTGGCTCATGGGGGGTGAAAAATCAGGGCTGGGGCTATGGGGAAGGGTGATGCAGGCTGGCAGTTTGCTTTCCGAAAATGCCACCCCTAGTTTTTAGAAATCCCCCCCCCCCTTTTTTTTTTTTAACCCCCAAATAATGGGGGAGCACAGTCCTGCACAGCTGGGAGCTGCGGGAAAGGACAAAACCCTCCAGGTAGCTCGGGGAGGGGCGGGGGGGCCAGAAATTTCCCACCAGCGTCAGCTTTGAATCAGCCCTGAATAAACAAGCAGCGGCGAGAGGCAGAGCTCTGGCTTTTAAGGAAGACGCTCGCCTTCGGAGCTGGAAATGTCTATTTTTAGGCGGCGATGGCTGGGAGAGGAGGCAGCCCCCATCCCCTGTGATGCTGCTCAGTGTTAAAAGCCCCCTCGCCTCCGGATTTATCCCACCCGAAGCCCCCACGTCCCATTTTCCCCGACACTCACCAGCTGGGAGCTCGTCGCTCGCTCGGTGCGGGGTGATTCAGCCTTGGCCGCAGAGCTACGGGGAGGAATAAATAGCGAGAGGGAGGAGCTGGCTCCTGCGCAGCCCAGCCCTGCACAGCCTGGCCGGGATCCATCCTCCTTCCCTCGGGAAAACCACGGCCAGCACCCTGCAAAATTTGGGTTCGCCCCTCATGGTTCCTCCCGGCAGATACGGGCATGGGAGGCAACGCCGGTGACCAAACGGGTGGCTGGAAAATTGCAGCGCTTGGATGGTTTATTCAAGAAATATCGATGGGATCGGCAGGGTTTGGGGCTGGTCTGGAAATCTCGGGGCCGGGGCTCTGGGAGAGGAAAGGATGCTTTTAGCGGTTGCTGGCCGCAGCTCCAAATCCATTACCCTGTGAAACAGAGAGATGCTCTGCGGGCTGACAGATCGGAAATAAAATAGGCTCAGGCGTCCAGGGAATAGGATGAATCTGTCTTGTGAGTTCGTCTCGCTCCAGAGCAGTAAAACTCCCCCCTGCGCGGAGCGGTCGTGCTTTACGTTGAGGCACCCCGACATTTAACGGGAAGAAACGCCACAGACGGCAATGAAAAACCGCATGGGATGCTCACGACAAGCTGGGGCTTTTACGGCACCCTTTTCCGGAGGGTCAGGGCACGCGTGGCTATAGAGACCTAAAGATTAGGATGGGGAGTTATTCCCATCCTTTAGGGTTAGGATGGGCTTTAATGAAGGGGTCGAGTCCAGAGCGACCCGGGGTGCTTGCACAGTGGTTGGGAGACGCGAACGAAGCTTGAAACGAATTGCGCTGAGACGGATTTTGGCGTGACAGAGCCAAAACCCTACCGAGGTTTTGCTGCCCGAAATAGCCGGGCCAGGTACGGCCGTCCCGGTGGCATTCCCACCCCTGGACCCGCGGAGCACAGCGGGCTGTAAAGAGGATTTCCAACCCGCTGCTCCATACGTTTGTTTATCCGTCTGGTCGGATTATGTTCAAAAAAAAATATATAATCATTTCTGTCTGGCAAGGAAATGGGTTGTGCTGGGCGCTTTGGCTGTGCCGGGCAGACATCCGTATTAATTCCTGAAGGAGAAAATTAAATAACGGGGGCAGAATTAAGGACCGTGAGCCTGTCGAAGCTCTCTCCTACAATATACAGGCATATTTATTCCTCGAGTGAATGCACAGATGGCTCCCGATTCCCCGGTTTTGGTTTAAATACTCTTCAGTGGGCTATCTAAAATGCAAAGCTAGGAAAAGAAAGAAATACAGCTCCGGGAATGGGATGGTTGGGATGAATTCATCCACGGCTTCTAAAAATCAGGATTTTTCCATAATAATATATTTCAGAGGAAGTTCTGGTCTTGTTTGGGGAAATATAAGAAACTCTGTCGGATCCCAGCTGCAAATCGAGCAGGAGCAGCCTATTGACTTTTAATTAATCTTCAATTTACCGTGGAAGTGCTAAACCCACCCACACCAGTATATCCACAGCATTTATTTAACGAAGCCGTAACGAAGCCCCACGGGTTCTTCAGCATCTCGGGGTGAAACGTCTCCCGGCAGCAAGCCAAGAGCTGCATCGATCTCCGCCGGAGGTTTGGCCCTTCGTCAGCCGCAGCTCAGGCAGCGAGGAGGGACGGAGGAAATAATGGGACGTTAAATGCGACGGGGGTTCGTGCCAGGTTAGAAAGCATTAATGGGATGGGTTTTTTCTCGTAACAAATGGAAAACGCTGACTTTGGTTTCACGATGGGCTAGGAGAGGAGCCGGGTTCATCTGACCCTGCTTCGTTGCTTCTCATTGATTTTTTTTTTTTGCTTTAATTCATGCAAAATGCTTTTATTCACGTAACTCTGGACTTGCTTGGAGAATTAGCCGCAGCTCGCAAGGGCAGCGGAAGGCATTAAAATAGTTTGTGGGAGATTTATTGGCTTTTGGGGGTAATTCGGTGGGTTTTGGAGGTAGGGGTGAAGTCCCGCAGCCTGTCCCCGTCCTGACATCGCTCCCTGGAGCCGGCAGAATATCTGGGCTCAAGCTCACCCCATCTCGAATCCCGCTTAGCTCATCGGGAAACCTCTTTAAACCCTCCAAAGGCAAAAATAAGTGGAAAGAAGTGCTGTGTTCGGAGGGCTAATGAAACGCGTTTTGCAGAACTTGGTTTATTTTCCGGTCTCACCACAGAATAGTCCCTTTTAGGTTAAAACGCTCTATTTTGGATTTTTGGGGGGAACCAGACGTCTCGGTAATATTCGCCTCCTGTCTGGACGAGAGCAGAGCAAATGCAGTTTGGGAAAGGAAAGCGCTGGGGGCACTTGCTTCCCAGGAAAAAGGAAAGATGCCGCTCGGTCAGGCTGTTATTTTCCCATGTCAGTGTGGAATTAAAAAATTGAAGCCTTATTAGGGTACTTTGCATTTTCTTCAGCGGCAAGGGCTTCATCGCACGAATGGGGTGAAGCTACGCTGGGGCTTGTGGCCCTGCAGACCCCAGGAAGGGCAGCTCCCCTCCGAGGGAAAAGAAATGTCATTTTTTGGCCCGTTTTTAGTAGAAGAAGGGGTTTTCCATGCGCTGCATAGACATCTTTACCTGCACCGTTATTCTGTATTAAACTGCAGGAGAGGAAAGTGCAGCTCACGGATGGCATTTCTCCTTTGCTCTTGACAACCATACGTGGTCCTGGAAAAAGAAAATAAATAAGATAGAAGGACTATATAAATTTTTAGCCTCTTGCCAAGGGTAGAAACAGGCCAGGAGGCAAAACTGGCCGGAGCAGGACATTAAAACCACGCATTTCCAGAGCATCATCGGCACGCAGTTACACAACCTGCGATGGTGGGGAAGTCCCAGCGAGTCCCTAATCCCGGAGGCACGTAAGGGCGCGGACAACGTGCCGGGAGAGGAACCACGGAGGGGGAAAAGCAAGGAACCCAAACTTGCCGTGCGGCATCTCCTGCTGCTTCCGAGAGGGTTCGGGGTTGGTTTTTTTTTTCGTTGGACAGATGCAGCTCGGTGGCAAAGCCAAGGAGCGCAAAGCTAGCATGGAAAAAATAAATCGGTTTATGGCTGCTCTAGTAAATGAGACTCACTGCAGGCGTGACGCTGGGGAGGAGGTTGTCCCCGCCGTGTCGATCTACTTTCCTCGCCAGCGATGTCTTTTCGCAACGCGATCTACGGGCAGATGTGACCCACGGGTGACAGGACCCTACCGGCATCTGCCTGCCGGCGGGAGGCTCCAGCGAGGGACGACTGAAAGGCGGTTTTGGGGGGAGAAAGCAGTAAATAAGGCGAGGCTTTTTCTCGTTGTGTTTCAAAGACAAAGGTCGATCCTCGAGGAAGCAGATTAGCCACGTTAATTTAATACCAATTGCTCTTCCGCAGGGAGAGGCACCTGAAATATAAAATACTGGAGGCTGCACGCGCCCTCCTTCTCTTTACGATTAGACAACTGTCTTAAAAAGGCGATAAACGTTCATCCAGCGGCTACAATCTGATTAGGAGCGGAATAACCTCTGCTCGTGTGCTCGCTGCTATTCCAGGCAGGGACACACGTAAGCTCCTTACGGATGGGACCCTCCCTGCCCCCAGGCTGATGCCTTCCCACTGATGCACTGTGTCTTTAGAAGATAACCGGCACGGGACACAGCTCCCAAAAATGTGCTTTCGACCCCTCCCAGGGCTGGCGGCATCACCCAGGTGCGCTAGAAGGTAAAATAACAGCTTTTATTAAAATAAATAAATAAATAAAATGCCTTTTATGGAAATACTTTTTCGTTTTGGAACAAGCGCTGATAATAAAAGCGCTTTGAAGGGGGGAAGGGAAATCAAGTTTGGGTATTTGAGCCTCCCTGCTGCCAGCTGGATTAATTTATGGGAAATGGGAGGAGTAAGCCACGCTTGTTCAAGGAAGATGTTTGCTGTCCGATTTCGGCTTCAGCCCAGCGTTTGGTTTAAAAATAGCTTGTCCCCGTGCCTCGGGAGCAGCCGCTGCAGGACACGCCGGGTTTGTGCCTGCGGGCTGAACAATTCGCTGCTGTGTCCGGGAGACGGAGCAAGGGGAAGAGCCGTAACCCTTCGCAGAAAAGGCTCGTTATGTCCTTTCGTATCAAGAAATCTCCTGGTTTTTGGACAGACGAGGACAGCCCGGCATTTGGGCTCTTTTAAAACACGACGCCCCTCCATAAAGCTGCAGGAACAAATACTTCCCCGGCGCTGCTATAATCCAGCTTCCCATAAGCTTCCCCGAGCGGTGCAATACCCACCCGCTGGCTCCTTCGCAGGAAAAGCTGAATATCTGGGGTTTTTTTTTCCTCATAGCAGGGCTTGTAATATATGACTCACCGGGAGGCTTTCCTTTGCCGCTCTGCCATTTATTTTTAACTTGCAATCCCCTCGGAAGACTTTCCGAGCTCAGAGCAGTGGTGGAAGCACGTTGCATGACATAACGTGGCTGCGCTGAGGTCACCTTCTTAAAAATAAACCGGGGCACACCCGGGATGGGCGAAGGCGCTCCCATTTTCATTGTTTTTACATCAATCATCCGTGCCAGCCTCGGATCCCACTTCGGAAATTGCTCCTATCCCGGGATGCGTCACCTGCGTGCCGAGAGCTTGTAGGAGCGTGCCGAAATCCCGGCTGACGTATTTAAATGTTGTATTCCCTAAGCGGAGCCACGGGCAGGAGCATCTTTCGGAGGTGTGATGGGTGGAGGGATAACGCCGTGGTCCTCGGGGCTCCCTGTGGATTCCTGGCTGGGTTGCGCTGGGAAAAAGGCAGGAGAAATCAGTCTTCCCGGTGGGAAAAGGGGCTGTGGGATGAGATGGGGAAAGCTGAACCCCAGGAAATACAGACAATTGTTTGATTTTTAATTAAAGAAAAAAAGTCAAGCAATAGACTGAAACAAGGACCAGGTTGGAGATGGAGAAATATTTAAGAGAACTGTCACGTTTTTCTCTTAGCTATACGTTTTTCTTTTATACACGTAATTTTGGTCCAGGTCTTCGCCTTGTTTATTCACGTCAGAACAAATCGAGCTTTCGCACTCCATGACCTGGTTTCTGACTCACACGCTCGGCGAGGATGAGATGATTAAACCCAACTCACTCACAAAACAGTCATGCAAATCCTCTTCCCTGAGCTGGTGAGTACGGTTCTACCCCGATTTTCCCCTCGCCCTCCATATAAAGGGTTCCCAGGGCCGGGGCTGGCTTCGTGGGGTTTCATCCCCTTTTTCTCCAAGTGTAAATCATAGAATTGCTCTGGTTGGAAGAGACCTCCAAGATCATCGGGTTCAACCATTAACCCAGCACTACCACGTCCCCCACTAAATCGTATCCCTTAGGGCCTCATCTAAACGTCTTTTGAATCCCTCCAGGGACGGGGACTCCACCACCTCCCTGGGCAGCCTGTTCCAGTGCCCGACAACCCTTTCGGGGAAGAAATGGTTCCCAACATCCAACCTAAACCTCCCCTGGCGCAACTTGAGGCCGTTTCCTCTCGTCCTGTCGCCTGTTCCTTGGGAGAAGAGACCGACCCCCCCTGGCTCCAACCTCCTCTCAGGGAGTTGCAGAGAGCGAGAAGGTCTCCCCTCAGCCTCCTTTTCTCCAGGCCAAACCCCCCCAGGTCCCTCAGCCGCTCCTCACAGCACTTGTGCTCCAGCCCCTTCCCCAGCTCCGTTGCCCGTCTCTGGACACGCTCCAGCCCCTCAGGGTCTGTCTTGGGGTGAGGGGCCCAGAACTGACCCCAGCACTCGAGGGGCGGCCTCGCCAGGGCCGAGCACGGGGGGACGATCCCTGCCCTGGTCCTGCTGGCCACACTATGGCTGATACAGGCCAGGATGCCGTTGGCCTTCTTGGCCACCTGGGCACGCTGCTGGCTCATCTTCAGCCGCTGTCGACCAACCCCCCCAGGCCCTTTCCCGCCGGGCACTTTCCAGCCGCTCCCCCCCAAGCCTGTGGCGCTGCCGGGGGTTGGTGTGACCCAAGGGCAGGACCCGGCACTTGGCCTTGTTGAACCTCATACACTGGGCCGAGGCCCATCGATCCGGCCTGTCCAGACCCCTCTGTAGCACCTGCCTGCCCTCCCGCAGATCAACACTCCAGCCCAATTTGGTGTCATCTGCAAACTGACTGAGGGGGCCCTTGGTCCCCTCGTCCAGATCGTTGGTAAAGATATTGAACAGGACCGGCCCCAGTACTGAGCCCTGGGGAACACCACTTGTGACCGGCCGCCAACCGGATTTAACTCCATTCCCCACAACTCTTTGGGCCCGGCCATCCCACCAGTTTCCTACCCAGCCAGTTTCTCCAGGAGGATGCTGTGGGAGACGGTGCCAAAGGCTTTACTAAAGTCCAGGTACACACCGTCCACAGCCTTTCCCTCATCCACTAAGCGGGTCACCTTGTCATAGAAGGAGATCAGGTTGGTCAGGCAGGACCTGCCTTTCATAAACCCACGCTGACTGGCCCCGATCGCCCGGTTGTCCCGTACGTGCCGCATGATGGCACTCAAGATGATCTGCTCCATAACCTTCCCGGGCACCGAGGTCAGGCTGACAGGCCTGTAGTTCCCCAGATCCTCCTTCCAGCCCTTCTTGTAGATGGGCGTCACATTTGCCAGCCTCCAGTCAACTGGGACCTCCCCAGTTGAGGAGAATAACCTCATGAGAAGAGGTTATGAAATGAGAATAACCAAAGACGAACTGGGCTTGGGAAACATGTGCCCATGGGGGAAATCGGGACAGATTTTTAGCCATTAGGGTTTTTAATCTATTGAAAGAGTTTCCCGCGTGATGTGCACCTTTCCGTCCATTTCGGAGCATCTTCCAGCTGGGATGTCGACCCCAGACCATGCGTGACTTAGGCCGAAGCTTTTCTTTCCCCCAAAGCAACAAATGAAAGGCTCTTTATGAAGCTTATGCTGAGGATCAGGCTGACCTTATATACCAAAGAGACATTATATAGAAAATATTCAGGCATTATATGCCAAATCTGCTCCATATGTTTAATTCACTGCCCTTTTATCTTGGAAGGGGAGCTGCTGATGGGGGAAAGCCTTATCCTCGCCTGCATGCGAGCAAGAACAAGCCAATAATCGCCGTCTGGAGCGAGGAAAAGCCCTGGGAGAGACAAGGCTGCTCCGAAGATGCTCAGGATACTCGTGCAGAGTTGTCATGGGCACGACGTTCCCCGTAGTCATCTCCATGGCTACCTCGGCGCCAAGCGGAGGGGACGCAAGCGGTGTAGGAACAGCGTCGTTAGCTTAAATGCTGCACGCTCTCTCTCGGCTGGTGTAAATAAGTAACGCTTGGGATCATCCAAGAGGTTTATCTCCAGGGAGGGCGGCTGGTTTTCAGCCGGAGCTTGAAGGCAGCTGAGATGGCAAATGTTTTTCTTTATGAAAAACTGGGATTTGTAGCATCTCCCCTGAAGTATTTCTACAGTGGATGCACTGGGGCACAAGCACATGATGTTCTCAGGTGAGGCTCAGGTTTTTTTAGTCGCCCTTAGCCCATGCGATCAAAAACCCCAGATAATATTCCTGCTTCCGACCCAAGATTACACTATGGGAACGGCCAGCCTAAGAAATAAAGCTGATTTTTGAGCAGGGTATGGAGAAGGAAGCGTTTTGAAATTAGTTTTTCCCCCCAGCTAGCAATTTTTTTTGTAAAAATCAGCAAAGATCACGCACAACAGGGACACCTGGTTAATAGAGCCTGGAGCTGCGATGCGCTAGCTTTAGGGGCTGAGCGGAGATGCCGGAGCCGACAACTCCCCTAAAGGATTTCTCCTTCATTTTATCATCTCCTTAACTTTTCCAAAGCAACTCCCGACGCGGTGCGAACGCCGCGGCTTGCAGCCTGCGTGCAGAAAGCCGGGAGAATAAACGCCAGGTTAAACCTGTGCAGAGGGCCTGAATTAGAAGGGAAGAAGCCCGTGGGCTTTTCGGGGCTCGGGGTCGCCGTGATCTCCGTGCTACCAAGAGCAAAACACCGGAGGTGTCAAGCGCAGGCTGCAACGCATTTTATCCAGCGACGCTTAGAGAGGACGGAGGAAAATGGTTTCGAAGATGATGAATATAAACCCTGCCATGAGCCCGCGTGCGGGAGCGGCACCAGAGGACAAACCCCAGCTTGGGCAGCAGCGTTTTGCTCCAGTGACGGGCAAAGAGATTTTTCTTTTCTCTCTACAATTATCCCTAAAGCTGTGTCTGGTTGAACGACACAACTCGAACTTGTCCTTTCCCCAGCGGCTCCGCTGACCTCGGCCCCCGGCTTGTTTTTCAGCGCTTTTCTCAGCAAGCCCGGAGGGACTCTGGGGAGAGAATAATGATCAAAATGCAGAAACTGGAGGAAATTAGTTTTGCATTTATGGCGGCGGGTCGGGACCGGCTGTTTATCCTGAACCGGGAAAATCATTCACTTGGGCTCGGTGCAAGGAGGCTTCCTGCAAGCAAAGCCCCATCCGCAGTCGTTAAATAGCAAATAATAATTAGCGCTAATAATACAGCACAGTTTATTTTTCCCAGGGTGTTTTCTTGTCTGTATTCTGGCCTTAAACGTCTGTGCCGCCCAAAATATTTTTGTGGTATCAATGATCGAAGGAGCTTGTCTTGTTAGGAATAAATGAAGCTGGAGCAAAGCCTCTGGGACTTGATTCCTCACAAAGCTCGGGTTATTCTGCTAAGGATTCGTTAGGTCATCCGTGACTCAAAAAAAAAAAAAGGAGAATTTGATATAATTACCTCAACTCCTCAGCTGAGATTGAACGAAATAAAGCTGAGAATTGGGGTCTCATCGCTCCTTCGCTAATTGCTGGAGCTCTCCTGTACAAAGAGCTTTAAAAATGAACATTTTGGGGACGGGGATGGGAACGAAGTTTTGAACAACTCTTCACGGCAGCTGTTTTGTATCCAAGCTTTCTGAGCTGTTTTCAGGGGATGATGAGAAAAGCAGATGGAAGAGGTCGTGGATCCTTTTTCTGGAAAAAAAGGAGGTTGGCGTTCCCTGAAAAATGGGGAGAAAAAAAAGAAGGGGAAATGAAATAACAATAGTAAACCCGGATCCTATTTTAATTCCAGAAATAGGCTGATTGTGGCAAAACTGGCTACAAACGCTTTTCCTGTATTTCTCCTTAGATCCGGGAATAGAGGAGAGTGATTTGTGTCTTGAAATAGGGGTTGGTGGGGAACCGCACCTGGGCTGAGCAGAGCTCCCGGCTCTCTGCCGCAGACGCAACCCCGAAGGGCGAGCCGGCGACGCTGCGGCCCTTTGAATTATTGATCTTATTCTACTAATTATAGACGGTTCTCGGGGTCGGCAGGCAGAGCACGAGGAAGGTGTGCCGCGCGACTTGTCGCAGGAGTTGGATTTCAAGAGAGGATTTGAGAAGGGAAGTGGTTTAATCGACACCAGTTTGGTTAAGTCCTTAATAAGCGCACAGAACACGGCTCCCAGACAAACCGAGATAGAACAAAACCCTCTGATGGAGCAGATACTCACTTTTCGTAAAAAAATACCACACCCAGGAGCTGGAAATGAGCTAATTTCAGTCTTTAATTTATCAATACAAGTCATCAAGCAGAGGGAAGGCATGTCAGCCTACGCAAGAGAGTCCCTTTGGGGAGGGATTGGAGGTTAATCATAAACCATGACCTTGCTTTGCGTGAGGAATCATTATCCAGCTATGTCCTTATTTTTTTTTTTCCCCTAAAAATTATTTTCTAAAAAAATTAAGTGCCCTCCAGTTGGTTTAGGATAATTTTCTGGATTATTTGTTGGTGATTTACTGTTAATTCAGAGATGCAACTGCTCACATTTTTAATCCGTCTGCCTCGCAGGCAGGGAACAGAGATACGGCAGTGGTGACCACACGTATTTATAATACGCATCTATTTTGGGGTGAATTCCTCTGTTATTCATTGCTTACCTGTGTGTTTATCTGTTATTTATTGTGACTCAGCTACAAGAAATAACTTTAGGAAGAAGAGCCAGCTGAATTCAGCTCGTTTGTTTGCAAACCTGTACCATTTTTTAATCAATGAACCAGCTAAACAAATGTCATTGCATTTATGTTACTTATCATTTAAAGTAGATAATCCCTTTGCTCTTCTGCACCACGTAGTGGATATTATTTTATTTCAAATGTAGGACTAATGTTGAGAGGGGCTTATAAAAACGAGGCAGACCTTTCCCTTTTAATTATCTCAGAATTTTGTGACTGTAAGCCTTCAAAATGCACCCAGCTGGGAGCAGAAGAGTCGTGGACGTATTTTCTGATTGAATCCCCGGTACCAACGTCACTTCTCTCCACGACCAACTTTCCTCTGACCACAAAATACTCCATTTTTAAAGCTGATTTTTGCCGACGACACCACCGGGTAGTCGCCAGATGGGCTGAGGACATCCCTGGGCATGGGGGGGTTGCTGCAAAAATCCTCCTTTGGGCTTCAGCTCCCCAAATCCCTTTTGCAAAAAGCCTTTGCAATGCTGACCTCTGCAGGCACATACTGCATAAAACCAGCTGGCTCTAGGCAGCGATAACCTAAATAATGCATAAAAAACGTATTTTACGCATTATTGCTGGCTGTGGGTAGCAACAGCCTTTTAATAATGCATAAAAATGGGGCATTTCTCTGTTGGTTAGCAAACAGTATTTCGGTGAGGGAAATACTGGGAAATCCTCGCTCGCTTGGAAGGGGCTGATCCGCTCACTCCTGTGTAGATTTTGTAAATAATTTGCTAGTTGGACAAAGCACTTTGGCATCAGGGCATGAAGTATGTGAACGACAAGCTGGCATTTCACGCCGTAACGCCAGCGATGCTATAAACTGGGAGTCAAAGGCCCTGCCTGGGCTTCCCGGGGAGGGGGGGGGTGAGCCAGAAACTACCTGCAGTGTACCCCCCCCCGCAGTTTTGGCCCTGAGACCCCACCTCTAATTAAGCTCTAATTAACAGCATCCTGAGTGGGAGTGGGGTTATGTGTGCTGGGTCTCTGGGGGGGGCTAAAAATGGGGGTCCCGCAGGCCCAGACTCGGTAGTGCAGCCCTGGCCCAGCCGCCTCCTCAGGGCCCGGCCGTGGAGCTCCCTCGGCCCCGGAGCTCCCCTGGCCGCGGCCTCCCCTCAGCCCCAGCGGGCCTGGAGCCCGCCCGGCCCCGGCGGCCCCTCAGCCGCTACCCCGGGGCCTCCCTCGGCCCCACTGTCCCTCCAACCGCGGCCTCCCCTCAGCCCCAGCGGGCCTGGAGCCCGCCCGGCCCCGGCGGCCCCTCAGCCGCTACCCCGGGGCCTCCCTCGGCCCCACTGTCCCTCCAGCCGCGGCCTCCCCTCAGCCCCGGCGGCCCCTCAGCCGCTACCCCGGGGGGCTCCCTCGGCCCCACAGTCCCTCCAGCCGCGGCCTCCCCTCAGCCCCAGGGGGCCTGGAGGCCGCCCGGCCCCGGCGGCCCCCTCAGCCACCGCCCCGGGGCTTCCCCCGGCGCCTCCTCAGTCTCCCGGCCCCGGGGCCCCCTCGGCTGCGGCCTTGCCCCCGCCCCGAGAAGGCCCGGCCCGGCCTGGCCCGGCCCACAGGGCAGGCCCCGGCCCCGGCCCCGGCCCTCGCCCCGACCCATCGAGGGCTCCTGCCGGGAGAGGGTGGGCCGGCCCGGGCCTTCTGCCCCTCGGGGCAGCCACCCACCCCCCGTGCCGGAACGGGTTCCCTGTGGAAAACGGGGGAGATGGTGGCCGCGAAACAAAGGAGGCGGCGGCGGGTTTGGCTGGGGAGGACTTTAATGTGCCCACTGCCCCGGGGGTCCCGGGTGTGGGGAAGCGTCGTGGGGCAGCGGGCGGGCGTCCTTCCCCGCGGGGTCTGCGAGGGGTACGTCGGTGGTTAGCGGGAGCTGCGGGGAGCCTCCCCCTGCGCCCTGGATCAGCCGGGTTCCGGGAGTGTCCATGACGGGTGCTCAGACCCCGAAGGTGGCTGAGGAAGAGACATCGGAGAGACCCGGAGCCCCATGGCACTTGGAGATGAGTGCCCCGTGCCCGGGAAGGATGCTCAGACCCCGAAGGACACCGAGGAAGAGACGTCAGAGGGACCCGGAGCCCTGTCAGAGGGACCCGGAGCCCTGTCGGAGGGACCGGGAGTCCTGCAAGGCTTGGGCACAAGTTTGATGGGAGCTCCTGGGGCGCAGGGCACGCCACTGCACCCGGCAGACCCCCGTCCTAGAGCTTGAGCGCCGTGACACGGGGGATGTGGAAGGGACAGGTCTCCTCTGAACCTGTAGAGCTGCAGGAGAAGGAGAAAACATCAGGAGGTCGAGGAGGAGCCCACATCTCTCCTCCCTGCGTTCTCCCACCCCAGGCAAGCCCGCCTGCCCACCGCGTGCCCGCCGCTTACATGAGCCGGTTGCGGATGGGGCGGAAGTGTTTGGTGAGCCTGATGGCGAAGATGATGTTGGGGATGAGGAAGAAGGTGCAGCATCCCAGGCTGAACCAGAAAGCGTTCTGCAAGGAGAGAGCACGGGGGTCCCCGCTGAGCTGCATGGGGAGAGGCAGCCCCCAGGCTCTGGAGGGGCTTGGGGAGCCTTGCGGTGGCTGGTCCTGGGGGTGTGGGGTGTCAGGGCTGCCATCGGCCCCGGCTGCCCCGAATTCCTGCTGGTTGGTGGTGGGATGCTGCACCACGCAGGTCCCCGCCGGACCCCCGCGGGGGGACGCGGATGGGATCCTTACCCAGGGGTCGGCGATGCGGTCGCACAGGATCACCCGTCCGTTGTCCAGGGCCGTGGCGAGCGGCTGGCATGAAGCCACATCCTCCCTCAGCTGGAACAAGAAGTGGAGACAAGGCGTAAACCCACTCCTGGCTCGAGGGGATGCATTTTGCTGCCTCCTCGGGGCTTGCATGCAGCATCCATGCGGGCTCCCGGCCCCAAAAAATCCCTCTGCACCTACCGTCTGCCCGACCCAGTTCAGGTACTGCGTGAAGTACCGCAGCTCCTTCCTCGTGAAGCAGCCGATCTCCTGGGCAGAGGGAAGGCAGCATGGAGGGCAAGCGCCATGCTTCCCAGCCCAGCTCCAGCCCCGCTCCAGCCAGCTCTGGGCTAAATGTCAGGCTTGGAAACGAGGGCTGGAGGCTTCAGGTGCCCCTTCCCCTCTTGCAGCGCCCCATTCTCACTCTTTTGTTCTGGCTGTGGGGAATTTTGTACCCCCCGAGGGCTAATCCAGCCCCGGCTCACCTGCCGGAGGATCTGCTGGGCTTGCACAGGCAGCTGGGCTTCCACTGAGGCCGTGGTGGCCAGTGTCGTCTTCACCCGATCCTGGGGGAGCACGGGAAGGGCAGAGCATCCTTAGAGCACCGAGCAGCAGGACGGGTGCCCCGGGGGTGCCAGGAGCAGGGCGTGCAGCGCCGTGCACGTGCTGAGCTTTGACTTGGGTCTGGTTGCCGGAGGGCAGGGAAAGAGGGACCTGCCCCGAGCAGAAAAACCCTCTCGCAGGGAGCGGGTGAGATGAAATGCCGTGGGATGGTTCTGCTGGGGACGCTGAAGTGCCCTGAGTGCTGCAGGGGGATTTCTGATTTGCAGCGGCAAATCTAATCACTAAAGGAGACCGATCCTCCCCGGATGGCATTTATCCTGGCTCTCCCATCACCCTGTCACTGGCTTTTTGGGGTCCTGGCAGGCGGGACCCGTAGGGCACCACGTATTTTTTGGAGCTGACAGAAACCAAACAAGTACCTGGAGGTGTGGTGCCAAGCGGGAGAGGAACTGGACGCTTTCCCCCAGCTTTGCCTGCGGGACAGGGAGGTGAGAAGGATGCAAAAGCCCCGTCGCCCCTTTCACAGGGACACCACCGGGCAAACGCCGGCAGCACCGCAAGCCACCAGCCCGGCACAGACTCACCACCAAAGCCTCCTGCGATTGCACCGTGGAGTTTTGCATCTGCCACAGGGCCTGGGCCTCGGCGGCCAGCCGCCCCGCCACCGTGCTGTTCCTCTGCGGGGGGACAGCGGGGTGAGGATGTCCCCGCGGGCACGCAGGCAGCCCCCACCGCCCGCCCCGCCGCTCACCTGCATTTTCTGCAGCCCCTCGAGGCTCCTCGCCAAGCCAGGGAGGCTGGTCTGCACCACGGGGTTTTTCATCTGGGGGAAGACGGAGTTGGCGGCTGCCCGATGTCCAGCCCTGGAAGCCGGTCCCGGCGTGGCTGGGCCGCATCCTGCCCGCCGCAGCTGGGACCAGCTCCCCACGAGCATCACCTCACCTCCTCCTGGAAGCGCCCGTAGTCCACCTCGTCCACGCCGCTGCGGGCGAAGGTCTCCAGGTCCTGCCTGCCCTCACTGCGGAGGAGCCGCACGTCGCCCAGGCGTGCCGTGAAGTCACTCAGGCGTTTTTGGAAATCAGCCGTGTACTGCGCGGGCAAGACACGGGGGATGCTGCGGGGCTGGGGCCAGGCATCTCCCTCCCAGTAACCCCAGTAAAGCTCGTGCATCCTCGCACCGTTACCAGAAGCTCTGGCTGCAGCCAGCCCTCACCTTGGGGGTTTTTAGATGCTCATCCAGGTTGTAGGACCTCTCGAGCTGCAGCACCTCCCACAGCCCCGCGCCGCTCTTGCAGTCTCTGGAAGGCAAAGGGACGTGGGTGGCGTGACCCCAAATTCGCCCTCCGATGTGTAGGGGCAGAGGTGGGCTCCTGCGGCACCCACCGGTACGCGGCGCTGAGGTTGGAGTCCCTCCTGAGGTTGAGCTGGCGGGTGAGGTTCATGGATGGAGGCAGGTTCCCGGGGGTGTCGATGAACTGGGCGAAACGGGAGGAAAAAGAGGGTCAGGGTGAGGCACAGGCATTCCCGGCAACGATTTTGGGGGTGCTCTGCCCTCGCAGGTGTGTCCTGGGGTACCCCATCCCAGCCGGAGCTAATCTTCCCTTTATTTGTATGATCCCTGTTGCAGAGCCTCGCTGGGCCGTGTTCGGAGGGAAAGCAGCAGACAGCCCCGCGCAGGGACCTGCCTGCATGTGCACGGCCACGGGACAAGCCCTGATCCCACTCCCAACCCTGCTCCCAGCCCCGTCGCAGCGTGCTGCCGGCCCCGAGCACCCCAGGGATCCCCAAACAACCGGAGGACAGGGGTCCTGCAGATAGGACCATCGTCGCCTCGAGCAAATGAATAGCACAAGGGCAATTCCCTGCTGCTGATGCAAATCCGAGGACCTAATCCTAAACTTAATCTTCTGGTTTAGGATGGGGCTTTTCTGGACGGGTTTAGGGGGAGGACGCAGAGTATTTGGAGACATTTGGGTGCACGCAAGCAGAGATTTATGGGGCGATGGGTGGATGCATGGCCACCCACCTTATAAATTTCCTGGTTGACCCAATTCCTGCAAACCAGCGTCTGGATGTTGCCCCCAACCAGGAAGGTGGCGAAAACCAGGAGGATGAGGAGCCAGGAGAACAGGAAAGCCAGGCCCACGCCGCTGAAAGAGGGAGAGGAGGTGCCGGCGGCGGCTTTGCAGACCCGAGCGGGCAGAAAGGCTTGTGGGGACCTGCCCGGCCGGCTGCAGCCCCACGGCTCCCACCTGCGCCCGGGCACGCCGGCCTGCCTGGGAAGGGCCCGTGGGAGCGGGGTGTGCCAGGCAGCGGGGCCGGGGCGCGGGAGCTGCCAGCTCCCAGGGAGGAGCGGCTTCTCCCAAACCCGCCGGCGCAGGCGGTGGCTTCAAAAGCCTTTCCGCTCGGCCAGCTCCCTCCCTTGGCTTTGCCCCTCTGGGTTTTTTTTGGGGGGGTGAGATGGCAACAGCCCCCCCCAGCACTCAGAGAGATGCTTACACCAGGAGAAACTTGGCGCCAGCTTCTCCTCGGCACTCGTAGTCGCTCGGGTCCTCCCGCTTGGAGAGCCCGTACGCCCCCAGGGCCATCCCTGTCACATTGCAGGCGAGGATGAGGAGGATGATGGAGCACAGCACCGTGCCCGCGATCCACCTGGAGGAAAGAGCAGCGGGGCACGGCCTCGAGATACGGGGCTGATGCACCAGCTGGGGCTCGGAGTGGGGCTCAGCACCCATCTCTGCTGCACCCCCTGCACCCCTTCATGCTCCCCCAGGTCACCTGTACTGCTCGAAGCGCTCCACCTCCCGGAGGTACGGCTGGCTCCCGTCCTCCGCCTTCACCAGGGCTTCGCTGACCGGCCGGGTGTAGTCGGGGAGGGGGAAGCTGTTGGCGATGGACTGCACCTTCTCCGTCACGCGGGCCATCTCGTCCCGCAGATCTGCGGGGCCAAGGCCATGCTGGAGGGGTGGATGATCCCCGCGTCCCACCCTACGTCCCCAAATTGGGATTTGCCCCACAGAGGGTGTCCCCGCTCGGTCCAGCCATCCCACTCACCCTGGATAACCTGCGCCATCCTCTCCACGGCCAGCTCTGGGACGGAGTTGAAGGTGCCGTTGCCCTGCGAGGAAAGAGAGGGTGCTGAGCGGCTCAGCCGGGGCTGCCCACGGGTGCCAGACCCTCCCCGCTGCACCCCGACCCCCCCAACCTGGCGAATCATCTCCGCAAAGTCGCTTCGGGGCAGACCAGCCAGCGCCTTCAAAACCTTCTCCACCGACGGCACCTTGGGGTGGAAGAAGCAACCCGTGAGCCTTGGGGCTGCCGGAGGGGTGGTGGCAGCGATGGTGGGGGCCCAGCACCCCGTTCCCACCTTGCCGTAGTCGGCGCCCAGCTCCAGGCTCTGTGCCCTGCCCAGGACGCTGGCGCAGGAGGTGCAGCGCGGGTCGTCCAGCAGCGTGACCACGCGCTGACGCCGTTCCCGCAGCGCCGGCTCCAGCTCGGCCCGCGCCGACGCCAGCGCCCGCGACGTCTTGTCGAGAATCTGTAAATGGTGCAGCGAGGTCTGTAGGTCTTAAAGAGAAAGCCCAGGGCTAGTTCACGCTGCTCCGCTTGGCCGCTCCGGCTCTCCGGCGAGGCTTTGGCACCGGCCCCAGGGAGAGCCGCGCTCGGCCGTACCTCCAGCCCTGTCCTGCAGGTCTGCCAGCGCCGCGTAGGTCATCGCCTTCAGCTGCGCGTGGATGGAGAGCCCCACGCTCTGGCTGAGCCCTGCAAGGCATCAGGCACCCGCTCAGCATCTCATCCCAGTGGGAAGCTCGGGATGGGGCCTGCTAGTGCCCGGCGCAGTGCTTACCACCCAGGTCGGAGATTATCTGCTGCCGGGGCACCTTGAACTGGTCTACCACCATCTGCACCCCCTGCCAGGAGAGAGGAGCCGGTCGGCCGGGGGTAGCAGCCGCCGGGAGGGGAGGAAGCTCCACATTTCCATTCAGAATACATTTTTAATGCACCCGCGCCGCCTCCTCTCGCCTCCCAAACTACTCCGTGAGGGAAACGCACCGGGGGAGGCCACCCGGGGACCCACCTGGGGGACGTTGGTGATGTGCTGCCGCAGGGTGCGCAGGGTGGCCGGCACGGCCCCCAGCCCCGGCTCCATCTGCCCCTTCACCCGCTGGCTGGTGACGAAGGCACAGATGACGCTGGTCCTGCCGGGGATGAGGAGGCGGTGACGGGGCTGCCCGGTAAAGCCTCCCAGCCCCGTCCCCGTGGGACACGGTTCCCCCCACCCTGGGGCGAGGGGGACTCACAGGATGACGAGGGAGGTGAGGGACAGGCAGGCCAGCAGGCAGTGGCGGCGGCAGCCCAGCGAGCGCCGGTGGGCACGCAGGCGGCCCCCGCACCGCCGGCGGCTCCGGCAGTAGCAGAAGCACATCCCGGCCACCGGCACGGCCACGGTGAAGAGCAGAGCCACCGCGGCGCAGACGACGTAGCCCAGCTCATACTGCACCACCTACGTGACGGGAGAGCCCGGTCAGCACCGATGCACCCAGCTTTTGGGGTGCTCCGTGTGCCCAGGTGCCCCGTACCAGGTGGGTGCCATCCCCGTGGGATCCCCCGTCCCGCGTCCCGGCTCACCTGCGACGTCCGCACCGAGCCGGGGTCGTTCAGGGCCGCCCTGAGCAGCTCTGCAAAAGAAACCACAGCACTGGTAAAAGAGGTCCCACCCGACGCACCCCCAACCCTCCCCGGGCAGCGGGGCCAGGACAGAGGCAGCATCCCCCTCCGTGAAGCAGCTCAGAGCCCCCGGAGCAGCTCCGGACACAGGGATTGCAGCCGGGAAAACCCCGGTGATCCCGGCACCCGTGGCAGTGGGGTCCCGGCTCCGCGGCTCGAGGCTCACCTGTGGGCAGGGGGTTTTGCTGGATGAGGTCCAGGCAGCGCCGGACGAGGCCGTAGAGGGGATCGAGCGAGCTGGGTACCCGGTGCAGCGCCGGCACCCGAATGTCGGCGTGCGTGTCGGTGAAGCGGAGGACGCTGCCGGGGCTGGCGAGGTGGCATTGATGCGTGCCAGCGGGACGCAGCAGCGCCCAAGCCAGCAGCAACCCGGCTGCCCGCATGGTTTCAGCGGCGAGGAGAGAGCCGGGGGGGGGGGCTCCGTCAGCCTGCGAGCAGGCGGAGGGGCATGCCCCGTCCCCGGATGGCTCGCTCCGGCTCGGCTCGCTGCTCCGGGAAACCTGCCTGACGGGTCGGCCGCCGCGCAAAGCCCAGACGCTGCCGTGGCTTGTTCCCCTGACGGGCTCCCCGGGGCGGCTGGGCTTGGCGGGGCTGTGTGGAGGCGTCTCCCAAACCATCCCAGGCTTGTTTCACAACCCCCGGCATCCCTGAGTCACCGCCGCGAGGTCCCCACGGTCAAGGCCGTTCCCAGAAAGGGTGGCAAAGCCCCCCTGGGGTTTTGGGGAGAGGGCCAGGTGGCGGTGAACCCCCTGTCCTCGGGCTGGAGGGTGCTCGCCCCCACCGCAGCCACCTTGGAAGGAGGGATCTGGGATTTGGGCATCACTCGGGGGGTGGAAAAGCCCTTGCGGGGGGATCGGTGCCTGCAGCCGGGGTCCCCACAGGGCTGAATCGCCCTTTGGAAAAGCATCCCGAGCCCTGGGGCAGCACCGCGCGCCATGGGCTGGGAAGGAGAAGGGAAAACAGGGGGGACACACGGAGATGGACGGCGAGCCCCAGCCGGCAATGCCTGCTCACCAGCCAGGTGTGAGATGAGTTTTCCGGGCTCAGCCTGTCCCTGCCTCACACCCCGAGGCAGCCACGGCTCCTTCCCAGGGCCAGATCCTGCTCGCCAGCATGGGCCCAGCGCTAATTACAGGGTTGGCTGGAAACGAAGGAGGTTCAACCTGATTTCCCCGGCGCGGGGGGAGCAGCCCCTGTGTGCCCAGATGGCCGCGGGGCACCCCCAGAGCTGGGCCCCCTGCTCGGCCGGGCGAGTCGAGCCGGCCCTTCCCTGCCACCGGCTGCCGACGCCTCCGTCCTCCCGGCGTTGATGCTAATCCATGTGGTTTTCCTCCCCCCAGAAAAGGGGCTTTTTTCCCAGCTGGAGATGCTGGCAGCATCTTTCCGGGCTGGGCACAGGGTGCTGCTCCCCACCACCCTCTTGGGGATGAGATGCCACGGACTGGAAAATCCTGCCCTGGCTTGGCTGAGTTCCTGTCCCGGGCCAAAACTCCCAGGGCCAGGAAAGCGTGGAGTCTGAAGAGCGACTACGTGCACGGTACATATACATATGTATACGTGTCTGCATATGGCAAAGGAGCCCCAGCCGCTCGCAGTGGTACTGGGGTGATGGTGGTGATGCCGGTGATGATTTCCCGTCTCCACGATGATTTCCCGTCTCCACGATGATTTCCCATCCCCATGATGGTTTCCCATCCCCGTGATGGTTTCCCATTCCCATGATGGTTTCCCATCCCCACGAAGGTTTCCCATGCCAAAAATTTTCCATCCCAACAATGATATTTTTGGGGAGGTGGTTTTCGTGTCCGAGGGGAAGGGATGGGGCCAGCACCGGTCCCCTGCAATGCCGACGGGTCTGTGCTGCCCCGTCCTGCCCCAGTGGTGGGGATGGGGGGGGTTTGGGGTACGTTTGGGTTGGTTTTGTCCTCCCTCTCTCTGCCCTGAGGGGCAACTGCTGCTCCCAACTGCGGTTGAACCGTCCCGGTGCTGTGTGGCCACGATGGGGAGCCCGTGGGGGGGCCCTTTGGGGGGGTCCCCAGGTGGGGGTTGCTCCTGGTGGGATGGGGGGTGCTGGTACTGGGGGTGATGGTACTGGGGATGTCAGTACCAGGATGGGGTAGAGATGCCGGTACCAGGGATGTTGGTATCAGGATGGGGTAAGGATGCTGGTACTGGGAGTGCCGGTACCAGCATGGGGTGGGGATACTGGTACTGGGGATACTGGTACCAAGGCAGAGATGCTGGTACCAGTGCTGGTGCAGGGTGGGGCTGCCAGTCCTGGGGCTTTGGTACTGGTGCTGGAGTGAACCAGGGTGCTGGGACAGTGACACTGGTACTGGCACAATGACGCTGATACTGGGGCAGCGATGCTGGCACTGGTACTGGGAAGCTGATGCTGGTACTGGGAAGATGATGCTGGTACTGGGGTGGTGATGCTGGTACTGGTGCAGTGATGCTGGTACTGTGAAGATGATGGTGGTACTGGTGCAGTGATGCTGGTACTGGTACTGGGAAGATGGTGCTGGTACTGGGAAGATGATGCTGGTGCTGGTACTGGGGTGGTGATGATGGTGCTAGTACTGGGGCGGTGATGCTGGTGCTGGTACTGGGGCGGTGATGCTGGTACTGGTGCTGGGGCGGTGATGCTGGTGCTGAGGCGGTGATGCTGGTGCTGGTACTGGGGTGATGATGCTGGTGCTGGTACTGGGGCGGTGATGCTGGTGCTGGTGCTGGGGAGGTGATGCTGGTACTGGGGTGATGATGCTGGTGCTGGTGCTGGGGCGGTGATGCTGGTACTGGGGCGGTGGTGCTGAGGCGGTGATGCTGGTACTGGGGTGATGATGCTGGTGCTGGTACTGGGGCGGTGATGCTGGTGCTGGGGCGGTGATGCTGGTGCTGGGGCGGTGATGCTGGTGCTGGTGCTGGGGCGGTGATGCTGGTGCTGGTACTGGGGCGGTGATGCTGGTACTGGTGCTGGGGCGGTGATGGCGATGCCGGTTCCGGGGCTGTTGTGCCCGCTTGTGACCGCTAGGCGGCGCCACAGCTTCACACCCCGCCGGGTGGGGGCGTGGCCTCCTGAGTGGGGGGCGTGGTCTCAGCCCGGGGGGCGGGGCCTCAGTGTGGCTTCGCCGGCGTGGACGGCGGCTGCGCGGGGTCAAGGCGGCGGAAGCGGAAGCGCCGCCCGACGGGCTGGGTGTCGGCGCCATCGCCGTTGCCATCATGGCGGGCGGAGGGTACTTCCGCGTACCGGATCGGTGAGTGCACCTTCCCCGCGCGGCTCCGCGGCTTCCCCCCGGCCCGGGGTCTCCCGGGGAGCTGCCCCGGGGCGCTACGGCGGCGTGCGGCCCGGTCCTGCCGGGAGCCGCGGGGCCCGGCCCCTGGCGGCGCTGCGTGGCCGATCGCATTTAACGTATGACACGGCCCAGGCAGCGGGGAGCCGGAGCTTAAAGCTTGAGGGGCGTCGCGGGTTGGGGAGGTGAGGGTCCCCGGGCTTGGGGGCTTTGAGGGTCCCCGGGCCGGGGGGAGCGCGGGGCCGGGTCCCCGGGCCGGCGGTTTAACGTCTCCGTGCTGCGGGGTTTAGGTGGACCAACTACGTCCCGCTGGGCAGGAGGATGCCGGGCACCCGCTTCATCGCCTTTAAGGTCCCCCTGAAGAAGGTAAGCGCCTGCCGGCACCCTGGGCTCGTTCGGGGTGGAAAGCGGCTGCGGGAAAGCATCGCTTTGTGGAAAATCAATGAGGGAATTCACTCAAAAAACCGAGAAAGAGCATTGGTAGCTTATTTTATTGGGTTTTTTTGGTAAGTGGGTTATAACTTGGGGGAGAGAGGAGTGCAGCCCGGTCGCTGCTGTTTGACCAGCCAGAGCGTGTGGTGGGATCGTGGTGGCATCCACCAGGAGCAGCTTCTGGGGTGTGTTGGTGTTTTTCTGGGCGCTGGCAGCGCTGCCTGGCCACCCCAGATACAGGGAGGTCTGTCCGGGTTGACAGGAGCGATGCTGCGGGCAGCCCCTGCCGGCACTGCCAGGTGCCCGGAGGCCGCGCAGCCCGATGAAGGTGGTGCCAGAGATGAGTTTTGGGAGCGGAGGCTGCGAGGGGTCGGCGTGGTGGCACCGCCGGTGCACGAGCTGCCTGCCCGCTGTGCGTGGAGGTCCCTGCTGCTGTGTGCTGGGGTGAGCTCCGCTCCAGAGTGCTTTGAGTGCAGCAGTTACGCCTAAAACAAACACTGCGGGTCACCTCCGTGGGGGTTGCGGAGCTCGTGATGGAGAGCAGTGCTGCTTGCTCACCTCCGTTTGAGCTGCAAGCTTATTTTATAGCTTTCACCAAACAAAAACTTCAATTTCTGGACTTGTTTGTCACGCTGCAGTGGTTTTTTGCCACAGTATAAAGTCTTCAGTTAGTACTGGAAACTCTCAGCTGACCATTCCCAAAGCAGCGAGGGCCTGAGAGCGTTCTGACTTGGCTCAGTGTAACTTGTGTGTCGGTCTGCGTCCACCTTTGCTCGTTGCCTGTGTCTTTTTTCTTTTAAGGCATGATCTTTGGGAGGTTCTGGAGCATGAACCTCTTCCCACCAGTCGTAATGCACCTGAGTTTAACGTCTGCTCTTAAACATTATGTCCCCTCAGGGCTTTGATCAGAAGCTTCATCCAGAGGAGAGATTTTCGCCTCGTGATCTCATTAAAAAAATCAAAGAGCAGAAGGAAGAACTGGGCCTGATCATCGACCTGACATACACAACTCGCTACTACGGGCCAGAGGTCAGTCGTGGTCTTGCTGTCGGGGAGATGAAGCTCTGTGTAAGCCTTGATATTGCTGAGAAAGTGGGAGATGTTTCTTGCAAGAAGATAACTTTAAAGAGTGTGAGGCACTCGAATCCTCTGGTGGGGGATGCGGTGAGGCGTTGCGGGCCCCTCGGGGTGGGGTCTTTGTCCTTGATCAAGTACAGGCCTGGGGTCTTCAACTCCCATCATGCAGATCTGCTTTGTACCAACCAGCACAAGTTTGGGGATACCCTAAAGCTGTTTTTTATAGGGTCTCCTGAGCAAAGAGCTGATTACAACCAGCTTGTGGTATCAAATGTGTGGATAATTGCTTGGAAAGGCGTTCCAGCCTCTGTGTGTGCTTCATCTTCCCTGGGGAGGAAAGAGCAAAGGCACAAGAAATAAAGGTGCAAACAGGCTGCTCTGAAGTATCGGTACTACGTCAAGGGAGTGAAGCAGAAGGTTTCTTACCCAAAACTGTGTTGCTGCTCTTTTGGGCTTAGTTGAAAAGCTCGGCTTCTTCTGGCTGCTGGTCTGTAGTTCTCTAATTGATAAAAGTCTTTGTGCTTTTTCTGGAAATTACTGACTGGCTTTCTCGTAGGAGCTCCCAGCCACACTCTGCTACTCAAAGATCGTGACGATGGGACATAAAATACCAAACAAGCACACCATTTTTCAATTCAAATGCGTCGTAAAAAAGTTTTTGAGAGACAACAAAGACAACGGTAGGTGTGGATTCCCCTTACGTTGCTGCTGTTGGGAAGGGCACTGCAGACTTGGAGGCCAGTGACGTTTTAATGAACAGCATGAATTTCTTTTCCTTCTCTTGGCATGTGAATGTCAAGGCAATAAGATCGGTTTGTTATGGTAAAGGAATTCACGCTGGCGCTCTGATAATTTGGCAGTGAGTTGAGCTTTAGTTGAGTTTGAGACTCTAGACTAGCTGTAAATTCTGATCGCTTTTTGGTAGCGGTGTAAGCAGCAAGCTGTTAGTGCTCGGGAAATGCGGGGTAGCTTTTTGTGGAGCTTCTAAATCCATCTTCCCTGCAGTGAGCTGTATGACCATGCAGATGAGCGCACAGAATTCCCTGAGTTAATGAGCTGAATCGGTGCTAATTAGACATAAATACGGTGATGTTGTTGTGTGGTCATTTCTGTTTATTTACCCTGGTGTCACTGTTGGAGGATGAACGCAAATGGGCTTGTTCTGGTTGTGTTTTGGAGAAAGAGCACTTAAATATAACCGGGTTGTTTTGTGTTACAGATAAACTCATCGGAGTTCACTGCACGCATGGCTTAAACAGAACTGGCTACCTGGTTTGTAGGTGAGTGGTCCTTAGCCAGGCTGAGTTACGTGGTGGCATTGCCAGCTTCTTGTTGCTCTGGGAGGAAATAGCGTTGTAGTGGTAAAACAAGAGTCGAGTGACCTGCGTAATCCCAGACTTGCAAGGATTTAAAGCTTTTCAGCTTCGGGAAGGTGGTGGTTGTTAGGAGGCCCTTTTTATCCCCGATTTCGGCAGACCAAATGCTGATACTCCATTCTGGCCTGTAAATAGAAGCTCTAAAAACTTCCCAATTCTTCTTTCTTCTTGAATCATCACTAACCTGTCATCGTTTCCATAGTTAATTGTGTAATTAGAGCTTTCTTGCTCTATCTGTTCAGGTACCTGATTGATGTTGAAGGCATGGAGCCCAATACTGCAATAGAGTGTACGTATGTGTATGTTCTTCTTGTTCGGATGCGAAACGTTTATCGTGGGCTCGTGGTTTTAGATGGTCAAAAGGTTTGGGCTAGCTCCGGGGACGTAACTGTGTGTTAGCGCTCTGTGTGTGTGTGTTTTCCCGTTGTGTAGAACGGGAGCTGGAGGAGGAGAGGTGTTGGGGGTTCTGCGGAGTAATTGGAAAGAAGGAATTAAGTTTACGGCCCAGCTGTGGAGCTGACGAGGGTTGGCTGAACCTGGGGGGCACCGAGCACAGCTCTGCCTCGTCACGGGCTGTCGTGCGAAGGGCGATACGCGCGGTGGAATCGCCCCGTGTGACCCGAGTGTGGAAGTATTGGCTGAAGGGGTTAAAACCCTTCAGAAGGTTTTTAAGTGCTCTGCGGCCCCGAAGATGACTTGTACAGAGCGTCGTTCTGACTCAGACCTGTCTCTCTCCAGTGTTCAACAGAGCTCGAGGGCATCCTATAGAGAGACCCAACTATATCCAAGATCTTCAGAACATATCCGTAAAAAAGTAAGTCTGTGTGTGCGCACGAGTGAGTGCACGTGCCCAGGGAGAGCTGCTGCCAAGCCACGGGCGTTCAACGTGACTCGCTCCTGGGAAGGGAGGTAGAATGGGCCGGTGGAGAAGGAGGAAGGTTGGGAGACTTGGGTTTAAAGATCTCCTTTTTCGGGGAGGAGCGATGCAAAGGGGTGGGTGTTTTAAGTGTAAAAGAGCTGTTGGGATCACTCGGGGAACGGTTTGTGGATACAGTCAAGACATAAAGAATTCTTTTTAAGGACCTGCGGACTGAAGAATTTGGGCTCGGGCCCCTTCAGAGAAAAAGCCAGCGCTACACCAACCGTTAAAAAGCAGATGGCCAAACATCGTCCGCCTCGTTCGGACCAGTCCTCCTTAGCGATGCCCAAGTAGGTCTTTGCTGCTTCCCTCTGTGCGTGCCGTACAGCTGAGCAGGTGGAACAAAAAGAGCCGCTTTCTCATTTTTAAGAAACTTTAAGCTTTACAAGCTGCAACTCGCGCAAGAGAGCGCCCGTTGCCTTGCCAGCTCTGCAGTGAGGTGGGAAAAAAAACCCTCCCCGAAGCTTGTGTAGAGCCTGCAGGTCATCGTTGAAGCGTTCCTCGTGTCTACAGCAGCAGAGCTCTGCCTCTGAACACCGCGCTGGTGGCTGTAGATGCGGAATAACGTAACTGAGAGTGTTGGCGCTAGTTCCCGGTGGGGCTGAAACGTTCTCAAGCTGTCTAAGAGATTTCAGGGACGAGAGGACGGTGAATCGGGTGCCAAATGAGGCAGCTCTTCCCTGAGAGTGAAGCGGTAACTCTCTCTCTGTTCCTAGGCTCCTCCCGTCTCAGCAGGGATCGCAGGGGAACGGTGAATGCAGGTAAAGAGCTTCCTCTTGATCTGGGGTGCGTGTCCTAGATGGGAGAGGACCCCCGAAACCATCTCGGGAGCAGATTTGTGGTAGCTGGTGCCCGCTTCTGGCGGAGCGGTGGCTCGGTCAGCCCCGCTCTTCAGGGGCATACAAAATGTTTCCTGCCAAAAACTTCCCCTACCGTAAGAAATCGGTGTGTAGGAAATAAGCTGCTGGCTGGGTGTCCTTCCTGGGCGTCGCGTCGTTCAGGCTGAAGCGCAAGGCAGCGAGTGAACCCAGCGGGGCCAAGGGGGTTCACAACCAGCCCTTTTCGGGCAGAGAGACCGGACGAGGCCGTGATTCGGGTACTGACCTCTGGAATTTCCTTCCAGAACCTCCGGCAGCGCCAAGAAGAACCGCAGGCGAGGCGCCAAGGCGCAGGCACGACACCAGGAGCTGGCTCGTGAGCACGGGGCGACGGAGCAAAAGCGTCCGGGCAGTTTGGCAGCAAGGAACTGTCAGGTTTCGTTGCCCGCTAACGAGCGGCGCAAGGGACTGTGCTTTCCCCCCCAGAGCCCCCTCCTCTGCCCGCCCCAGGAAACGCAAGCGGCCAGGAAACGCAAGCGCTTGCGTAAGAAATCTGTTGTGACAGCGTAGGGAAGGCTGTACGCGATGAAAGCTCGTCCAGGGTTGCGTCTTCACCCCGGAGGAGCTCCGAGATGGCTCTCGCCGCTCGGAAGGAGCGGCTTTGCTGTCACCTCCACCAGCAGTCGGGAACTGCAAATGCAGGTGTTCTTAATCTCAACGCAGCTCTTCTTTTAATTTTTTAAATTTTTTCTTCCCCCTCCCCCTCCCCCCTTTGTACTTTTACAAATCTCACAGAAATTTTTTAACCCTGTGTCGTACTGGAGCCGTAGCTCTGCTCCTTGAGGGATGCGGAGAATCAACACGGACACCAACAGAGCTGGAATTACCCTAAAGAAAAATCCTCAGGAGCGTCCCTTTAACCTTCAACAAAAAGGACTTTTCTTTGATTTCCTTAATACATAACAAGAAATAGGATTTGGCCTGAAACTAGATGATATTTTTTTTTTTGTTTTTACCCACTTTTGCTAAAGTAAACTTGTGCGGTGCGTAAACCTCGAGCCCCCGTTGTGGAGCCGTTATTTCCCCCTGGATGGGCCTGACGAGCCCTGCAGGATCGGAGCGGAGGGTTCTTGGGCGGTGGACGCTGGCCTCCGGCCTCGCGACGGGACCGTTTTGGGGTGAGAAGGGGTGTTTTCGGGGTGGGGCGGTGCTGTGCGACCGGGAAGGTTGCGGTCCCTTTAAGGCTCAGGGCCGATCTCTGACGTCATGACGCCGGGCTTTCCGCTAAGGGAAAGGAAGCGGCCGCTGGGCCGGGCGGAAGTGGGAGGTGGCTGCGGCATGCCCGGATGTTGCGACGGTTCCTGATTGGCTGCCCAAAGCGAGGCGGAGTGGTGCTGTCGGCGTTTCGGCAACAACCCGGAAGCGCTGAGGGGAGGCGGCGTGTGGCGGCGCCCTCCCGGCGGCAGGTCAGGGCCGGGCCCGGGCGCCGGGGCGTCCCTTCCTCGCCCGAGGGGCCTGGGCTTGGAGCGGGAGGGAGGCGGCTTCGGGGGCTGCGGGCGCCGGTCGGGGGGGTCCCTTCCGCTCCTGGGTGGCCGGGCCAGGCGGGCTCCTGCTGGGGGGCGCGGGGGTGCCTCGTCTCGGGGTTCCCTTCATGAGGCTCCGGTCAGGGGGGCTCTGGCTGTGGGTGTCGCTCCCCTCTGGAAGGGAGAGCGCCGGCTTGGGGCTCCCCTTGCTCTGTTGTGGGGGGCTGGGAGCCCGGGGGGGCTTTGGTTGGGGGATTCTCTGCTCTTTTTTTAGGGGGGAGGCAGTTCTGGGAGGGACAGGCAGGCCGGGGGGCTCTTCCAGTATCCCTTGCAGGGGAAGGGTGGAGGGAGTTCTGGAGGGCTCCGATTTGGGGGGGGGTGTCTTCTTTCTTGGTGGGCAATGGCTGAGTGGGGGGACAGTCTGTAGTTTAGGGGGGGATGTGTGGTTTGGGCAGTTTTTTTATTTTTAGGGGTGCTGTGGGAGTTAGAGGGGGAGCTCTGGGTTGGGGGCACCGGGGGTTACAGCGTGTGAGTGGTGTCTGTCCTCTCTTGGAGGGGAGGAGGACTGTGGTACTTGGCAGAGCGGCTTTAGTTTGGGGAGATGACTGAGAGGTCTGGCTTGCGGGGGCAACTGAGCCCCCCCCTCACTGGTAGAAGCAGCAGTGAGGAGGAGAAGCTGCAGCCCACTCTGAGCTGTGGCTCTGTCACACCCTGTAAGTGAGCGCTTTGGCACGGCGGCCTCTGGCAGGACCGAATCCCACAGCCCTTATTTAGGGCAAGAGGCCCGTGGAGGCTCCTCCAGGATGCGGGCAGAGAAACGTGGACCTGCCTGCCTTAAAAAGGGGTTTCTGCTCCGAGGTAACCCCAGAAAGGCAACTCCTCCGCCGCTCGGGATCCTCAGGCGGTGCTGAGCTCAGCTCAGGACCTTTCCCCCATTTAGGAAGAAGCCACAGTAAATCATGACGTCGTGCGTGTGGCAGTCGCGTTGCTGGAAGGCTTGCGAGGTGCTCTGGATTCAGCGCTGTGATTTCATAGGGAGTTTAACCCTTACGCTGGTCCGGGGTGGCTTTTCCAGGGGAAAACTGCTTTTGGTGTAGAAGAGCCTTGCGGAGGGTTTCTGGGCTCGCTGCCCCTCAAACAGCCTCGGCGCTTCCTCAGCTTCGAATTTATCGGCTTGTGCCGTGGGGCTGTGGGTGAGAAGGGGTTTGTCGGAGCCAAGCGGGAGGCAGACGCACGGATCAGGTCGAGGTGCATTCCTGGGGTGACGGGTGTGCCTCCTGCAGCACGGGGGAGAGAGAGAGAGATTGCCTGTGCCCGGGCGAGAGCAATTTGGGATCGAGCTTGTTGGGTAGGGATGGATCTGCTGAGCAGCAGCGGCTGAAGGATGGCCTTCAGCTCTGTCCTCTTCTCACTGCTGCGTAAGCAAAACGGTGAACGCTGCGGTGTGAAACCCCGTTTAAAGCCACTTCTGCTCGAGTCTGACTGAAACGCTTTGGCCATCTCCCCCCAAACTTAGTGACCGGCACTAGTTTTGTCGTGTGGAGAGACAATTGGGAAGGAAGCGGTGTTTTGGGTAGGGTTTGGATGGGTCAAACCCTAGCTTGAAATCAATTACCAAGGACTGATTTTCAATTTGTGGCTGCCTTTCAGGCCGTAAAGGTAAATACCCAAGCACTGTGCCCCAAAAGAGCTGGGCTTCTCCCAGATTCCTCCCTCAGGACCTAACTTGGCCCGTGCATTAAATGCTTTTTTGCTGAGGAGGGGTGATTTCTATTGAGGAGTCCTGAGGAAACTGGATGAGTTACCTGGCTTACGCTGGTTTTGACGCGCTTGACTTTCTTCCCACCGCAGAGTTCATCAGCCTCGCGGCAGCTTTGATGTGTGTCATCATGCCCGACCACGCCGACGTCAGCCTCCTGCCGGAGGAGCGAGTACGAAGACTGATCCAGGCGGGAAGCGCCGTGGAAGTGAACGAGGACATCCCACCGCGACGCTACTACCGCTCGGGAGTGGAAATCCTCCGCATGGCGACCATTTACTCGGAGGAAGGCAATATCGAGCACGCCTTTATTTTGTACAACAAATACATCACGTAAGAGCAGCTTTGCTTCGTTTGCGAGTAACCCGTGTCGATACGAGGGGTTGTGGGTTTGGTGTTGCGTATTTTGAGCGTGTCTAAACACCGTGAGGCCTTGTTGAGGTGGAAGAACAGGATTCTGTCCGGAGCTCTGCTCCTTTTGAATTTTGCTTACCACAGAGGGGAGGATACAGCCGGTTAGACTGACCAGGAGATGTCGTAAAGGTGCGAGGCACAAGCCCACAAACGCCGCTCGCCTCTTTGCGGGAGGTTTGTAAAAGTTCCCTTTGAAACCAGGCTGCTCTCGTGTCCCTCTGCTAGTGGGGACTCCTGTCAGCAGGAGGGAGGTTTTGGCTCCCTGTATGTCGAAGCTTCCGGGTGTTTTATCACCGCAGAGTGGCTAGATTGGCCTCGATTGTCGCTAGGTTGGCCGTAAAGTCATACAGATTGGCAAGGATCCGCGATCAAGGATCTCGGTATCGCGTATCTACCTGGAAAGGATGTAGGCTGGTTGGCGGTTTCTCTAATAAACCGGTTTTGGAGGAGAAGCCTGCTTTACACTTAAGTTACTACAGCCTTTTACAGCAGGCAGCGAGTTCCTCCTTCAGGTGCAGGTTCCTCCTTCAGGGACCAGTTGTAGGTCTAGTTTTACACCTCGGAAAGAATATTATCCCCCTCCCCTCCCAAACACGCTCGCATACACCTAAGCCCTTCTCGGGAGGAATGTGGGGAAGAGTCCTGTGTCCGAAGAACCTGATCCCAATCAGCTCGTGAGTTTCTTGGGTACTGAGCACCCTTCTGGAAAGCCCTAGATTGAATATAAACCCAGCCAACACCCTGTTTGGTGTTTCAGCTGCGGAGTGTCCTGTTTCTGTAGGTTTTTTGGCCAAAAGCCTGTCCCTCCCACTCTCACCCAGTGCCACTCTGATATGGTCTCTGCTGTGCCCATGCTACCCACTTGTCCAGAACATGGTTGGCATCTCCACGGGCGTTTTCTCTCCCTGCCCCTGTGTGCAAGGTTTCTGCCCCTTAAATCCAACGCATTTTTCTCTGATTAGCTTTTCTTCCCGCCTTGCACTTCCTGAGCTTTTATGGGCATTGTAGCGAGTGCCCTGGGAGGCTGCACAGGGAGCTGGGAAGCGTAAAACCCTCGGGAAGGTTTCCAGGCTGGTTACGTAGCCGTGGCCGAAGGAGAAACTCTTTAACTAAACAAGTGAACTAAAAGCACCTTCGCTGTTTCATTATAGCAACGATGGGTGCTGGCGTGTTTTCTCTCCAGCAGCTGTCAAACGCTCATGGCATTTACGTTAGCCTGGCTGCTGGGCTGCCAGGAAGGTGAAAAAACCTTCCCTCGGTGGTGTGAGTTCTCCAGTGCTGATGAATATGAGCTTCTGCCCTGGATTGTCCAAAGATATGAGCTTAATATCACCATCTCATTGCTTTAAATGAAGATGTGAAGCTGTAGCTCAAGCGGTAGGATTGATGAAGTGTTTTCTAGTTGTCTTTCCCCGACGGTGTGATCCAGAAGGCAAGAGCGGGGCGCTGGTAATCGCAGCCTCTCACGGGACTCGCTCTGCTCTCCTCATTCTAGAAGGGGGACCCGAATTCTTCCCCCTGTGCTGCAGCCCACATCTGCAGTCGGTGCTGTGGCTGTCCTTTCTCAGAGCCCAGCTCCCCGATGGAGTGCCCGGCCTAGCGCGGGCGCTTTCCGCATCAGGCTGCGCCTTCGGGAAGGGGAGGACTCCAGCCCTGAGAAGTACGTGAGAGGCTCTTAGCTTGGTGTCTTTGGTGGGAGTGAGCGCGTCGTCCCTGGGAGCGAGGTGTGGTCTGTACGGCTTTCGGAAGCTGGATTTCTTTCTTTCCCTGTACAGCGCTCCCCAAGGCTGATCTCAAGGCCTGAATTACATGACGAGATCTGTGTTGTGGCGCCTGATTCAGAGAGCCATCCGTTTTGGGACAATCTTGTCTAGACGCTGGGGTAATCTCAAGGCTGAGATTCCCACTGAGGCAGCTAGTTCCCTGCTTGGCCCCTGGCCGCCTGCTCCATCTCGTGCGGGTCGTTTGGCTGCGCAGCACCTCTCTTTCCCATGCGGAAACGAAGCTCGTTGCCCAGCCCTCATGGGGGGCAGGAGGGTGGCACGGCATCCCTAAGAACAACCAGGCTGGACTTTTAACACGTGTGTCTTGTCACCTTTTAAGACATCTGCTTGCTTGTCGTCTTGAACAGCTTCTTCTGTGTTGATCTGAGTGGATGTTTTCCTTGAGTCACCATCAAGCACACTAGGTTTGATGTTGCTAGAGCCAAATAAGAAAGAAAAAAAAAAAGACATGATTTTTCTGTGGTGTTTGGGCTCCTGGTTTGCCTGCGTGGCTGTGAGCTGCTAGGATTGGCTCCAGGGGTTTGCGTGGGGTGTTGTAAGGGACTCGAGAGACGCCAGCTTGGCGTGCGTGCCGTAGCAGTGCTTAAAAATAGCCTGTGATGTGGCTGCTCGGTGCCAAACAGCTGCTGCTCATAGTGGACTCGGGAGCAGGCGGAGGTTTGAACAAGCCCAAAACTCCCGGCGATGGGAGCCGCAGGTTTCAGTCTTGCCAAGCCTCAGCTGGGCTGTCGATAGGAAACGTGAAGCGTTTCTGCCCTTCCTCTGCCTCCATCCCCAGCCTGCCGCTGCTTGGTCTTGCCCCAGAGTTTTCCTCTGGCTGCCTGAGTCCTCCTCGCATCCCGCTGCCCACTTTTTCCCTCCTTCCTGACTTGTGGAAACCCAGCTGTCTCTGCTGGTTTTTCCATCCTACCCAGGCCAGCATCTGCTCTTAATCCTTCTTAATTAATCCCTTCCATTTTAATCTGCTAGCTGTTGGCAATGATCACAGCCTTGTTTTGTCTCCTCGACACAGTGACCTACTTCGCAACCACCAGCCGGGAGCAGGGACCTTGCTGGGCGTTTTGGATGGAGCGACGGCTTCTCCGTGGCTCCGGGCTGTGACGTGGTTATGCTGATCCTGCAGTCTCTGGCGAGAGCATCCTCATGCTCTCCGTGGCAACCAGGAGCGTTCGGGATTGCAAAAAGTCCGTTCGTTCCCCAGAGGACGGAGATTTTGAAGCAGCTGGGTTTATTTACTGCACACACAGAGGCTTCTCACTGTGAAGAGCGTTCTTGCTCTGTCCCCCTTGAGTTTTTCCTGCTTGGCTCTGCTTGGTTTGTTTGTGCTGCTCCCTGGGGCACACTTTAGTCCTCACTGCCCTTCTTCCTTGTGCCTGGGCACGAGGCTGCTCTCTAAAGGAGCTGGAGAGCATCCTCCTTCGGATGCTGACATGGTGTAGCAAAGAGCCACGAAGGAGGGCAGGTTTTTTTGCGTTACGCCTACAGGCTTTGTGGACACTCGGAGCGAGCACAGCTCTGCTTACAGGAGACAAGGACCCGGCTAAGCTCGCCGTGAGCTCACCCTGAGCACACGGTCAGCTAGTGCGCTGCTTGGGACTTGTCCTCAGAGATAACTCGGGGGTGCCTCAAGCCTAGGGAGCCTCATAGAGCTGAGCTAGAGTGAACTGCACCATGTTTGCGGGCTTTTTTTCCTTGTTCTAGTGCTTGCAGTACTCGTTCTCTGCATCTTCACCACTGTGTCCTGCAGAGCTCCCTGGAAGGTGGGGATGGTTATCCTGTTTGTAGGGAAGCTGAGGATTAACCTGTTCGTAGTCGTGCTGGGAGCGGGGTGATGTTGAGCTCAGTCTTGATTTCCCTCCCAGAAGCCTGCACAGAAACAGCCCCGCTGCCCGAGATACTGCCCTGACCTTCTGGGGTGGTCGGGCCACAGAGCCAAAAGGCTTCTGCTGCAGCAGCTGGGGATGCTGTGAACTTGCTTTTAGCTTACCTGCGAGTTTTCTCTTTTCAAGGTCTGAATTAATTTCCCCGTCTCTTGCACAAACTGGTTGTTTCCCTCTACAGAAGGACGGTGTGAGCCCTGAGTCAGCCGAGTCCTTGAGCTGGTGTGTAATCCTCTTGGATGCTCGCAGAGGTGTAGGCAGGTGCCCAAGGACCTTCCTGAATTGCTGCCAGCGTCCTTGGTGTTTTAGACTGGCTTATTAATGTTTCTGTTCAAAACAAATGTGTATATCCCTGAGGATTGTCTCCAAAGTCCAGGTGGAAGAAAAATCTCCTGCGCGAGGTGCTCCCCTGGGACTGGATGAGATCTCTAGTGTGCCATGAAGAGCTCAAAGCCGTTGTATGAGGGAGGGGTTCCTGCAGAAAGGCAGACGACTGTCCTGATTGTGGGGAGCACAGGGCCCAGGGAGGGCGCAGAGCAAGGGGACGGTGCTGGCGGGGAACGATCTGTGCCCCCAAAATGCCACTTACTGTCTTGTGCTTGGTCCCTTTTTGCTGTGATTCAGAAATGCAGTTTCTCTCCTGTGTTTACAGGCTCTTCATTGAGAAGCTGCCGCAGCACCGCGATTACAAAACTGCTGTCATACCCGAAAAGAAGGAGACAATGAAAGTAAGTAGTAACTTTGCCAGGTCTTTAACGGCTGCTGTCGGAAATCGTGTCACCGACCTTGGGTTTTCATGGCTCTGGGATGATCCACACGAAGGCTGAGAAGCCTTGGCTTGACTGGGCAGTCCTGACCCCTTGGGAGTTACGGTTTGGGTGGTTCTTACCCTGTTGTTTTTGCCCTGGGCTGGCTTGTGGTTGTCCAATTTAGTTTCTGTTGAGGACTGGGGTGTCCTTTCTTTCCTGTTAAACTCCCTGCTTTTTAAACACCATGTGGCTTTTCCATGCATGGTGGCTGGATGCTCAGTGTCGTGGTCCCCAAGGGATTTGCCAGGGGATCCTTGGAGATTGCTCACAGCCACAAGAAGCTGCCGCTCCTCTGGTCAACGTTGACCTGAAGAGCAAAGGACAACGCTGCCGAAGCTCTTGCTCAGTGTTGGTGGTGGTGCTGCCTGTGCCGCCCAGCTATGACATGCCTGTCTGCAGCCTGTCCGCACACGGTGGTGGAGCTGCTCGGCGCTTCCTGCCTCGTGAACAA